>JARBWK010000003.1:171226922-171879206 GCA_030556195.1 Anolis apletophallus | reverse complement strand
TAAGGTGTTCCCTATACATCCAGAACACCATGGAAGTGTGAGTGTGGACATACAGATCCTGTATCCTCTTTGTGACAAAGAGGTATGATTGCTGTGAGGAGTTATATACATATGAACTGATACATGTGCAAAATCCCTTTTGACAGATGGCAAGTGTGTGACAGGATCACCTGTTTTGTGAACAGGAGTGGTGAGCAGATTTGCTGAGAAAGTTATCTTTGGGCAGATCCCCTAGGTTTCAACATGGTCATGCTACATGCTGGCCAGAGAACTCTGAGTTTTGTAATGAAAAACATCAGTTTCCCGATTCTACTATGTGCTTGCATATCTTGTCCCACACTTTCAGGGAGTGTGTGTCATATAATGCCATAGGCAATTCGTTAGCAACCTTTCATCCTGATACTCACTCAGTAGTCACTAGTTGGCATTATGGTGATTTTCCATTTGCTTGTTTTACCACATTCCCCTTCATAACTCTAACTTGCAGTCATTTTTTTCTTCCATCTCTCTTCTTCATCAGACCATAAGATTGATTTTTACAAGCATTTGTAAGCAAAGCTAATTTTATATATTTACAAAGAAGACTTAACTTATTTCTTTTCTTTACTAGATCCTCTGTGTGGGTGGACAGGCATGGAACTGGTTGTTGTTCAGGCTTTAACTTGCCAATTGATTACTCTTCATGAGGTATTGAATGCTCTCTCCTATACATTTCTCAGAAAGACAAGCAGTGAATGAAAAAGAAAGATATGAAAAGTGGCAAAAAGAGTGATAGTTGAAAGTAAACAGGAAAAGTCCTGAACATTTAGTTTTCTTTTTCTTTTTAAAAAAACCTGTTCTATGTAAGGATTGTGAACTGGGATTAGGTATATTTCTTGTTCCCCTTGATCTTAATTTTAATGTAATAGTTTACCACCTAGCTTTTTGCCCAAAATATCTTGGAAAAAAATATTAATTTTCTGTCTGATGGCTATGTTTGGTTTTTCAGGACAGTGGCTGTATTAGCCAGATTTAGCACAAGGTGACAGAAAACCTTGTGATAAAGCCGTCATTTAGTGGCTCATAGCAGCAGGCTTCAGGAGAGAACAGTGTATTCAAATGTTTCATTCCCTTAAACACTATTTTAAAATGTTCCTGTTTGCAAGTGCTGATGGGCGAGAAATTTAATGGAGCAGGATTTATAGCAAAGAACAAAAAAAGGAAAGGCTGGAAGAAATAAAGAGAAAGCTTGGGGAAAATATTTTAATTTTTTTCAAAAGTAAGTTCATATTTTCAATTATATTATGAATATTGAACTATGAGTTTCATTACTTTCATTATGGATGAATTATCATGAACCTGTATTAACCTTGGACTTTCCCCATTTTCAACTGAGGTTTTTAAAAAAAGCTTTTTCTGAAAGGCCTGAATTGAGCAGAGTTTACTTATCATACACTATACATTTTATCTGTTTTTATCAAGTTTTATGTAAAAGCCTGAAACATAATATCATTTTTTGAGTTTCCATCATGCTTCCTATTGTCGGAGTATTAATTCATTTTTCTTATGGCATTGTAACTTTTCTGATTTTTTTGACAACTAAAATACTTTAATGCTGATGGGTTTTTTTTATCATAGGAGGAGAATATTGGTCTCTTTAAATCTAAAACATATCCTAGGATACAGTATGGAAAATTACCTCCGATTCTTAATACTGGTAGCTTATTTTTTGTATATTCAATTATACTGAAAATAATTAATAATGCAGAAAAGTTATGAAAGTTTTAAAATGAAGAATTATTATTACAGTTTAAAGACACTGCATCATAACTCCTGAATTTGATTATTTTTCCTACCTCAGCTGTAATGATGATTTAGGTCTCTGTATTTTAAATTCATTTCAATTTCATTACTGGGGTAGCCATTTGTTATCTATTTTGTTTCCCTTATAGACTCTCGATGGCCTACATGCTAATCACTGCTATCTTTGTTAATCCATCTCTGGTTCTGTGTGAATGAGACAGACAGGCAGGCAGAGGCAACAAATCAGCATTTAAACATCTACCGTATATACTCATATGGAAGTCAACTTCATGTATAAATCATGTATAATCTTTGAGAATTCTTGGGAAACAGGAGAAACAGACTGGATGTCACAATCACCGACTTAGAACTGCCCCTTTAACACACACACGGAGACGTAGCAAAGGCTAACTATGTTTATTTAGTAAAACAAATCCAAAAAAGCAATTCACTTAAAAGTTCATAGAATGAAGCAATCAGCACGAAGCTGCAGTTCAGTAAAGTAAGCAAAGTTCCAAAAGGTAAATTCAAAGGCAAGCGTGGTAAAAGCTTGGCAAGGCTCCCGGATTCAATCCGAACGTAGCAAGGGATCCGCACCAATGCGAATCTCAAACAAGGCAAGGTCTTGGTCTATGGCGAGCCAAACTAGGCTCCAGGATTCACTCCGCTTTCACGCCTTCAGATCAGACGTGGCCGGAGAACTGACGATCAGTTCCCACGGGGCCGTTCTTAATCCCTCGGCCTGGAACCCCGACGATCTAGGGGCCCGCGTCTCAGTCTCTACTTTCCGAACGGGCGACGGTCTAGGGACAGATGCCAGCTCCTCCTGCCCTCCTCTATGTCCCTGCGCCTGTTGTGAGAACGGCCCCGCTCTTCCAGCCTAGTATCGCTATCTTCCTGAGAAGCAGCCTCCCCGGAGTTTCCCAGCCGCTAGCCTCCATCTGCTGCCCGGCTAGCTCTTGGGAACCTCGGCCGTTTGGGGAATTCATAACTATCCTCGCTATCTGCTTCGCTGCCTCCCATCTCCACCTGGTCCGCTCCTTCCCGGGAGAATGCTCCCACTCGAGATCCCAGGCTAAGCTCTCTACAGGTGAACTGGGCAAAGGCACGGCTGACCAATCTTGCTCTGGGCCTTCCAACTCATCCTCCGAGTCCCTTCCAGCCTAAGCGGGTCCCAATGCCAACGGGACCCCGGGCGCGGTCACCCCCCAGTGGCACCGAACGGGCCCATGGGTGCTACACTATCCCCCTCAGGGCCCCCCTGGCCGCCGCCCGGCTTGGGCTTGTCAGGATACTTGCGGTGGAAACGAGCCACCAACTCCGGGCGTGTACATCTCGAGCCTTGACCCAAGCACGTTCTTCCCGGCCAAAACCCTTCCAGTCAATGAAGTACTCCAACTTCCTGTAACGGAGGCGGGCATCCAAGATGTCCTGCACTCGACCTCCTCTCCGCCCTCCCGCATCACGGGGGGAGGAGGCGGCTGCGCCACGTCAGGCCGCACCCCTTCGCGGGCGGAGCAAGGAGCGATGAAACACCGGGTGGAGTTTCATGTCCGCTGGGAGTTGTAGTTTGAAGGAAACAGGGCCCACCTTCTCCAACACCTTGTAGGGCCCAAAATCTCGCATCCAATTTGCGGCTCGGGCGTTGGGTGGGCAGGTTCTTGTAGACAACCAGACTCGATCCCCACCAGGACGTCAGGACCCTCCTGGCGCCGCCGATCAGCCATCCGCTTGTAGTCGGCCTTGGCTTGGTCCAATTGAGTACGTAGCAAATCTTGAAGTGCAGCGAGCTCGCAGCCAATCCTCCGCCACCGGCACTTCCCCCGACGGAGTCACGGGAGGGTAGAACCGGGGATGGTATCCATAGTTGGCAAAGAAAGGAGTCTCCTTGATGGCTTCCTGCGCCGCATTGTTGTAAGCAAACTCTGCCATCGACAACAAAGACGCCCAGTTGCTTTGCTGGTAGTTAACATAGCACCACAGATACTGCTCCAAGGTGGCATTCACCCGTTTGGTCTGGCCATCGGTCTGAGGATGGTGGGCCGTAGACATCCGCGCCAATCTCCAGCTGCTTCTGAACAGCCTTCCAGAACTGGGAAGTGAACTGGGAACCACGGTCCGTCACCAAACTCGGGCAGGCCATGCAACCAAAACACATGTTGCACAAACATATCAGCAGTCTCTTTGGCCGTAGGCACCCCCACACAGGGGATGAAGTGTCCCATCTTGGTAAGACAGTCCACCACGACCAGGATCGTGGTGAACCCCTTGGACTTGGGCAAATCAGTGATGAAATCGGCCGAAATNATCTTCCACGGGCAGAAGGGGTCGGGAGGGGCTGGAGCAAACCGGCCGGCTTGCCCCCCGGGTTCTTAGCCCGCTGGCACACAGGGCAGGATCCCACAAAGTCCTCCACATCCCTGCGCACTTTGAGCCACCAAAAGTCCCGTAGGACCAGCTGCAGAGTCTTAAAGAGCCCAAAATGTCCCGCTGCCTTGGTGTCGTGGCAAAGCTTTAGAATGTCCCCCCCGCTCAGGGCCCGGAGAAACATAAACAGAGTCACGGTGATAGAGCACCCCGTTTCTCACCTGAACGGAGCCTGCACCCCCTTGGTCAGCTGCTCTTGCACCCAAGGGTCGTCCCGTTGGCGAGCCTGAACCCGCACACTCAACGGCCGCTTATCCACAGGGCCGGGCGGGGCGCCGGAGCCGGCGCGGGAGCCGTTCGAGTGGCTGCAAGTTCTCCGCCTTGAGCAGAGGCTGCTCGGGAAGGCCTTCCCCCGCGGACATACCCGGCTTCCGGGACAGGGCATCAGCTTGCGTGGTCTGCGTGGGGGTCACATAGTGAATGCGGAAATTGAAGCGCTCAAAGAACAGGGACTATCTCTGTTGCCTCTGGTTCAATTTGCGCTGAGACTTCAAGTGCTCCAAATTCCGGTGGTCGGTGTGAACTTCCACCGGGAATTTGGCCCCTTCCAGGAGGTGTCTCCAGACTTCAAACGCCACCTTGATGGCTAGGAGCTCCTTCTCCCAAATGGTATAGTTCTTCTCAGGCGCCGTGAGCTGCCGGGAATAGTAGGCGCAGGGCAAGAAGTCCGTCCCCTGTGGTTGGAGCAGGATCGCTCCCACAGCCACATCAGAAGCGTCAGCCTGCACGATGAAGGGAGTGCGGGGGTTGGGGTGCTGCAAAAGCGGCTGAGTGGTGAACAGCTGCTTCAGCCTCCGAAACCCCGCATCCGCCTCCGGCGTCCACCGGAACGGCACCTTTCCCCGCAGGCACTGGGTGATAGGATCAGCCCACTTGGCAAAGTCAGGAATGAACTTTCTGTAGTAGTTGGCAAAGCCCAGGAAGCGTGGAATGTCCTTTTTGCTGGCCGGAGCCGCCCAGTACACCACCGCCTGGATCTTGGTGTCATCCATGGCTATGCCCGTGGAGGAAATACGGTAGCCCAGAAAGTCCACCTCACGCAGATCAAATGCACACTTCTCCAGCTTAGCATAGAGCCCGTGGGCCCGCAGTCTCTGGAGCACTTCCCTGACGTGGTGGTCATGGGTGGCCTGATCCGGAGAAAAAATCAGCAGATCATCAAGGTAGACGGCCAGATATCGATCCAGCAGGTCTCGGAAAATGTCATTCATGAAATGTTGGAAACAAGCGGGGGCATTGCACAAACCGAATCCCATCACCAGGTATTCGAAACTGCCCCACTTGGTCTGGAACGCAGTCTTCCACTCATCTCCCTGACGAATCCGGACAAAATTATAGGCACCCCGGAGGTCCAGTTTCGTGAATACCTTGGCGCCCGCATCCGTTCCAGCAACTCGGGGATCAGGGGCAAGGGGTAACGATTTGCGGTTGTGATCTTGTTGAGCTCCCGATAGTCATTACACAACCGCAATTCCCTGATTTCTTTTTGACAAACAGGATGGGCGCCCCCCAGGACTGCGAGGGGCGGATGAACCCCCTTCCGCAGGTTTTCGTCCAGGAAATCGCGAAGGGCCTGCTGCTCCGGGTCCGAGAGGGGTAGAGCCTCCCTCGGGATCGGGGCCCGGGTTCCAAATCAATGGCACAGTCATAAGGCCGGGTGCGGAGGCAGCCGTTCCGCCTCCTTCTCGCTGAAAACGTCCCAAAAACCAGCGTACTTCCTGGGCAGCGGCGCCACCGGGGTCACCTCCTGCGCTGCACACGCCCGGGCCATCATGCACTGGCTCTGGCAATGGTCAGAAGCAAAAACAAGCTGTCGCTTGGCCCAGGAGATCTGGGGATCATGCAGCGTCAGTCACACAATCCCCAACACAATAGGAAAGTCCGACAGCTTGGTCAAGAGAAAGGAGATCTCTTCCTTATGAGAACTAGTCCACATCCTGGTAGGAGCGGTATACTGGGTCACAGCCCCAGCTTTCAAGGGCCTCCCATCGATAGTCTGAACGCCCCTAGGCTCTTGAAGATCCAAAATTGTAATCCAGCAGACCGGGCATAGTCTGCGTCAATGAAGTTGTTGGTAGCCCCGAGTCGATCATGGCATGGACCATCATCGGCCCCTTCTCGGGAGACCAGAGGGTGACCATAACAAGGAACAGTTGTCCAGTCTTGGGTTCCGGAGGAAGATGAGCGACGGCGGCCGAGCGAGCGAACCCTCTTACACTCGGCCGACCCTTCCCCGCCGCCTGAAGGGCTTCCTCAGGCTCCGGGGGCTGGCCACCCTTTCTGCGGAGGCGAGGGGTCTTCCCACACGGTGTCTGGGGGCAATCACGAGAAAAATGACCCGAGCCCCCACAGTAACAAAATAGGTTGAGTCTTTGGCGCGCGGGCCTTTTCGGGCGGCGTCCACTTTAGGCCGCACCGTGCCCAGTTGCATCGGTTCAGAGTCATCCACAAAGGGGTGGGAGCAGGAATCTGGCGGGGCACAAACTGGCGGGTCCCGCCTCCCGCTTGCTCGGCGGTTTCTCTGTGGGGCCGCCCCCACCTCCTCTTGTGTTGCGTGGCCGCCTCCGCCCGCAGACTCAGGGCGATGGCCTCCTCCAGGTCGGCCGGCCGGGCAACTGCAATATCTGTGTTGAAGCTCGGGCGAGAGTCCTGCTAGATACGTATAGCGTAAGGCCGCCACTTCCCACTTGGTCTGGCTGGCCAACACTGAAACGGGAAATGTACTGGGCCAAGGACATGTCCTTCATGGTCAGCCGTGCCAAATCCCGTTCCGCCAGGTCCTCGTTAACGGGAGGTCCCCAGGTCGCCCGGATCGCCGCCAGGAAAGTGTCCAAAGTAGCCACATGAGGAGACGCTGCATTGATGAGGGAAGTTGCCCAAGTCGCTGCCATTCCCTCCATGCAGTTGAACACGAACCCCACCTGGGCTCGGGGTGGCAAACTCGTTGGCCGCAGCTCCAGGTACATCCTAACCTGGGCAATAAAACTTCCACCGCCGCCGGATGTCCATTGAAACGTGTCGGGCATTCACCGACGGGTGCCGCCCCGCTCGGGTTCGCAACTCCGCCACCTCCTGCTGCAACGCCACCACCTGCTGATCCGTCAAGTTTGCCATGGCGACAGTGGGGACGATGGGAGCCTGGATGCCCTTCCGGCGGTTCCTGGTACGTCCCGTGGTGCGAAAAGGGGTTCGAGGAGTTCTCCGGCCAACTGTCACAATCACCGACTTAGAACTGCCCCTTTAACACACACACGAGACGTAGCAAAGGCTAACTATGTTTATTTAGTAAAAACAAATCCAAAAAGCAATTCACTTAAAAGTTCATAGAATGAAGCAATCAGCACGAAGCTGCAGTTCAGTAAAGTAAGCAAAGTTCCAAAAGGTAAATTCAAAGGCAAGCGTGGTAAAAGCTTGGCAAGGCTCCCGGATTCAATCCGAACGTAGCAAGGGATCCGCACCAATGCGAATCTCAAACAAGGCAAGGTCTTGGTCTATGGCGAGCCAAACTAGGCTCCAGGATTCACTCCGCTTTCACGCCCTTCAGATCAGACGTGGCCGGAGAACTGACGATCAGTTCCCACGGGGCCGTTCTTAATCCCTCGGCCTGGAACCCCGACGATCTAGGGCCTCCAGTCTCCCGTCTCTACTTTCCGAACGGCGACGGTCTAGGGACACATGCCAGCTCCTCCTGCCCTCCTCTATGTCCCTGCGCCTGTTGTGAGAACGGCCCCGCTCTCTTCCAGCCTAGTATCGCTATCTTCCTGAGAAGCAGCCTCCCCCGGAGTTTCCCAGCCGCTAGCCTCCATCTGCTGCCCGGCTAGCTCTTGGGAACCTCGGCCGTTTGGGAATTCATAACTATCTCCGCTATCTGCTTCGCTGCCTCCCATCTCCACCTGGTCCGCTCCTTCCCCGGGAGAATGCTCCCACTCGAGATCCCAGGCTAAGCTCTCTACAGGTGAACTGGGCAAAGGCACGGCTGACCAATCTTGCTCTGGGCCTTCCAACTCATCCTCCGAGTCCCTTCCAGCCTGTGCGGGTCCCAATGCCAACGGGACCCCCGGGTGCGTCACCCCCCCAGTGGCACGAACGGGCCCATGGGTGCTACACTGGAGAAGGGCAAAGGTTGTCTCTGTATTCAAGAAGGGAAAAGGTGAGGGCCCAAACAAGTACCATGCAGTTAGCCTGACATCAATACCAGGAAAGATTCTGGAGCAGATCATTAAAGAGGCAGCCTGCAATCACTTAGAAAGGAAAGCTGTGATTATTAAAAGTCAACATGGATTTCTCAAAAAAATAAGTCATGCCAGATTAATATTAAGTTACAAGCTTGGTAGATGTAGGGAATGTTGTGGATGTAGTATATCTCCATTTACGTATGTTCTTCCATAACCTTCTTGCAAGCAAACTAGTCAATTGTGGGCTAGGGAATGCTATTGTTAGGTGGATCTGTAATTGTTTAAGTGACTGAACCCAAAGGGTGCTCACCAATGGTTTCACATCATCCTGGAAAGAAGTGACTAGTGGAGTGCCTGGGCCCAGACCTTTAAACATCTTTAATAATGACTTGGATGAAGGTTTAGAGGGCATGCTTATCAAGTTTGCAGATGACTAAAACTCCAGAGGACAGGATAAAAATTCAAAATGACCATAACAAATTGGAGAGCTAGGCCAAAACTAAAAAAATGAATTTCAACAAGGTCAAATGTAAAATACTACACTTAGGCAGAAAAAAATGAAATGCAAAATACAGAATAGGTGATACCTGGTTTTACAACAGTCCATGTTAAAAAAAATTGAAGTCTTTGTGGACAACATGTTAAACATGAGACAACAGTGTGATGCAGCAGCTAAAAAAGCTAATGTGATTTTGGGCCATATCAAAAGCAGTATAATGTCTAGATTGAGGGAAGTCATGGTGTCTTTGTATTATGCTTTGTTTAGACCTCACCAGGAATATCGCATCCAGTTCTGGGCACCACAGTTCAAAAGAGATATTGACAAGCTGGAAGTTGTCCAAAGGAGAGCAACTTAAATGATCAAAGGTCTGGAGACCATGCCCCATGAGGAGTGTCTTAAAGAACTGGGCATGTTTAGCCTGCAGAACAGACACGTATAAAGATGTGAAATGGTGTCATAAGGAATAGGGAGCAGGCTTGTTTTCTAGAACTTGTTTTCTAGAAACTAGGACTCTGAGCAATGGGTTCAAATTACAGGAAAGGAGACTCCACTTGAACATTAGGAAGAACTTCCTGGCCATAATATCTGTTAACAGTGGAACTCTCTGCCTCGAAGTGTGGTGTAAGCTCTTTCCATGGAAATTTTTAAACAGACGTTGGATGTCAATTTGTCAGGGATACTTTGATTGTGCTTTCCTGTATGGCAGGGGGTTGAACTAGATGGCCCATGTAGTCTCTTCCAACTCTATTATTCTATGATTCTGTGAGGACAGATTATGGATTTTTTTATGATCCATGTTTAAGTACAGAGTAATTTTGTGGAGAGAGAGGAAAGCACCAAGTCTACTCTCCTCCCATTGTCCCTCCCTTGTTTTCTTTCTTTTCTTTTTTAAAAACTTATCTCTTTGTAATCTTGGGAGTTCAACTTACAACTCAAAAACTCACAACAACATATAGAGGGGTTATTCTTACGTTGTAGAATTGAGAACAAGAGGGAGGGGAAAATGAAGCTTTGAAAGAAGCTCTCTTATGTTTCTCTCTATGAGCCTCTTGATAGACAAAACAAAAGCCGACAGCATAGCAGGAGTTTCAGAGAGGTAACTGAGAAAATAGTAGGTATGAGCTCAAAAGAACTTTTATGACCTAGAAAGGAGATAACACAGGAAGAGAGGAGAATGTTGAAAGAGGGAGCTCACTAGATAGAAGATTACAGAAATACTAGAAGAAGTGCAGTATTTGCATGCTTTGCTATGTTTTTCTCCTGAATATTTTGAATATCTTAGAATGTTTGCTATACCTCCTCAGTCCCAAAATGGAAATGGCAGAAGAATCAATACTGCCTATCTTGGTTCTTCCCTCTATTGTGACATCATTGTCATGTTGATAAACAGGCAAGGGAGAATTTCAATCACATGTTAAATTGGGCTTTTTTCCATACCTCTATGCGAGGACTTGAAGAATGAGCCAATTGCTAATCAGAATAGGAATTGTCAGGAAACAACACACTTTAGAAATCACAAGGTACCTCTACCCCAGAATACCATATATACGATCTATGTTCACTAAGTGTTCACTAAGCATTCACACCAAAGATGACAATATTTGCTTGTAACTATGGCACACACTATTTATGTTGCCGAGGAAATGCCCAAGGGAAGGTTTCAACATTGGCATGTTTCCTTTCTGTAGTGGCATGGAAAAAAATGATTTCCGGCTCCCAGCTAGGTGACAGACATCCATCTCACATATTTCTGACTCTTAGAGAAAGTTGGTTGGTATAATTGCTAGCTAAATTATTGAAGCCATCTGCGGGCAACCATTGCTCTGAGAGACTGACTAGATACAGACCAATGTCTAGTTTGTCAATGCCTTATACTGTATATATCATCAAGCATTGTGAGTATTCAGTTCCTGCAACTATGGAGTTAAGGTTCAACTTACCAGCTTTTCTAATAGTCTTTGTAGATGACAAGCTAAACATGAGTCAACAGTGTGATACAGCAGCCAATTCTAGAATGCATCAATGGGGAAATAGTATCTAGATTGAGGGTAGCACTGGGAATGTGGCGCAGCTGGCTGGGAGTCAGCTGCATAAGATCTCTACTGACCAGAAAGGCCATGAGTTCGAGGCCTGCCTATGTCGGGGTGAGCTCTCGACCAATTGTGTAGCTCGTTGTCTGTCTATATATGTTGTATGTCTATGGCATTGAATGTGTGCCTGTATATGTGCATTGTGATCCGCCCTGAGTCCCCTGTGGGGTGAAAAGGGCGTAATATAAATGATGTAAATAAATAAATAAATAGCAATTCCATTCTATTTTGATCAAAATTCAAGAAGGATATTGTAAAACTGGAAGGTGTCCAGAGAAGGGCATCCAAATTGGTAAAAGGTCTGAAAAACATGTTGTATGAGGAGCAGCTCTGGAAGCTGGGTATGTTTAAATTGAAGGGGAAAAAAGGTGAAGACGTGATATCTTTAAATATTTGAAAAGGTGTCATTTTGAAGATGGAGCCATCTTACTTTCTGCTGTTCTGGAGACTAGACACATAGCAGTAGATTCAAACTACAGAAGAGATTACATGAAAACATGTGGAAGAAGCTCTGAATGGTAAGCCCTGTTCAACAGGAAAATGGCATTTATAACCTTTTGGAAAAACACCTTTTGAGATTGTAAGTTTTAAAAAGAATGCCCTGTCAGAGAAAAGCCAAAAAC
Source organism: Anolis apletophallus (assembly GCA_030556195.1). Taxonomy (NCBI): domain Eukaryota; kingdom Metazoa; phylum Chordata; class Lepidosauria; order Squamata; family Anolidae; genus Anolis; species Anolis apletophallus. Next base: position 171,867,607 of record JARBWK010000003.1, on the reverse strand, counting down.
ACTTTAGAATAGAATGTTCTCTAGTGATATACAACTAGATATAATTATGCAAGGCAATGGTTTCAGTGGTTAGACTAAATAACCTGTTATCTCTGATCTGTTAGGAAAACAGAGATTTGCAAGTGCATAAAAACAGCAGAGCTTTAGAAATGTTTTTCAGTGCCCAAAATATATACTCTCCCATAAAACAATTTGTTTTATCTCATGCACTCAAGATACAAAATGAAATATTCTTTAATAAAAAAATAACATAATTGGTTTATTCATGACCTTGATGTATTTAGCATACACAGGTACAAAACATAACAGTCCAGTTTCATATATGGTTGAGATAATTCTCTGTGCTATCAGGCCAGGAAATCTCTCTTATAACTCTTCCAAGCGAAGTGTGGGCCTTGCATGATTTACTATCTTTTCGCAAGACCTACCTTTTCTGACTAGCTTTTGATTGCTGAGTATAGATAATTTTTATTCTGTCTAGTTTTAACTGATGCTCTTTGCTTTTGTTTGTGTTTTTATGATTGTGAGCTGCTCCGAGCCCTTGGGGAGTGATGGCATACAAATCCAAATAATAAATAAATAACAAATCAGCTATCAACAGGTCACATAGTCAAAATGAGAGAGAGAGAAGAGAGAGCATGTGTTCTGCAGCCCCTTTTATAACTTCTCAGGAACTATAGAGTAAAGGAAGCTGCATACCAGAACATACATACAGGAAACAGTAATCAACAGAATCACAGATAAACAGATTACTAGAGAAGGGTCGAATAAGGCTGTCATTTCCAACAAGTAGTGGAACTCACTGCCTTGGAGTGTGGTGGGCTCTCCTTCTCTAGAGATTTTTAAACAGAGGCTGAATGACCATCTGCTTTGGTTGTGTATTCCTGCATGTCAGGGAGTTGGCATGGATGGCCCTTGTCGTTCCTTCCAATGCTATGATTTTATGATGTTATGATTTTTTCATAATAAACATTTTTATATACATTCACAATTGCAATGCGAAGAAAAAGGTTTTGTACCCCCATTATTGTACTGGAGTGGGTACTCTCAATAGGATTGGGGGATTCTCAATAAGGTTCCTTAACTAGGTTTCATCAACTCTGAGATTTGTTTTTCACTTACAAATCAGAAAAAGGTGGTGTGGCTGTAGAAGACAAAATGAATCAAAGAGTTATTAAGACAAATATGATGCCAGCCCTGTGTATCCATGAGTTTTGCATCCATGGATTCAACCCATCATGGCTTGAAAATATTCAGAAAAAAGAATTTCAAAAAGCAAGTCTTAGTTTTGCTATGTGTTGAGTATTACGGTGATGTGAAAGCACAGACTTATACTATTTCTTACTTACTCCTTGCACATTCAATATTTATTATTATTATTAGACTCACTCAAAATGGCTGAGTGCTGCAGCCCTCATTGGAGCTTTCTGATGCTGAGTATTGCATTCTGGGAAATGTAGTTTAGGATAGGATCTTTTGAATTCTCTGCCACAGGGGGTCTCATCTTCCCAAACTACATTTCCCAGAATTTTGTGTTCTCAGTCTCCCATCCAACTCTGCTAATTCTGCTCCCAGATGCCCTTTCTTATGATGGCCAGCAACCCAGGTCTTAATTTAAACACTAGCGATGGTCTTTTGCCAAAATTGTTTAATGTTTATACTGAAAATTAAATGGAATATGGGAGGCATCTGAATGTTACATAATCTTAACAAAAATTAATGGTGAGTGTTTTTATTCTAAAAAAATTCTCCCCCCTTTTCTACATATTTCAAATATCGATCAGTATGAACGAATTTAACAAATTTGATCCGACTTACAAGGAATAACATAATTTTGCACAGCCCTAGTAGGCATCCATGAATAATTGAGTCCCCTTGAGGAGATAAGTGTGAAATATAAATACAGTTTTATTATTCTTATAATTGGGGAACACAGCCCCAGTGGATCCCAAGGGTCCACAATATGTAACATACATGCAAATTTAGAAATAATTATTGTAATCTAAATATAACACATATCAGCATAGTGGGAAAAACTGTGACCAAATGATTTGAGTCCACGATCTAAGTGATACTAACAGCTGAAAGACTGTTGGACAGCCCTGTTGTTCCTTCTTATAATTACTGGATGACCAATCTTTCAGCTATAGATTCTCCTCTGAAAAGTTGGACTTCTTGTTATCCTCGAATGTTTCAGTAATTTGCATGTTAGACTAGGACTTCAGGAGATTTAAATCCACTAGGTGACCTTTAGCAAGTCACACTATCTCAGCTATCATCTTAGAGAAGGGCAGTGGTAATCCTCCTCTGAATACATCTTGCCAATAAATCCCTATAATAATTGAGGTGGAGTTGAAAGCCACCATATCAACAAAAAGTCCACCCAGTAAAAATCTAACAGAGCATACCTTATGTGTTGCTGCTGTTGTTTGCATTCAGGTCATGTTTTACTCATTGTGAGCCTAAGGTAATCCTATCATTGAGTTTAGAAGGGTTTGCCATTGCCTTATTCTGAGGCTGACTTGTCCAGGATCACTCAGTAGGTTTTGACTAAGTGGAGATTTACTATACCCAATGTCCTAGTCTAGCACTCAAACGGCTTCATCATGCTGGCTCTCAGCACACCACCTACATGTTAACAGTTCATTGGGATGTACAGAAATGGGTATATAGGTGGGGTCTGATAAGGGCCCTGTTTGAAGGGTCCAAGGTCTTTTGTTTGTTTGATCGGTCTGCCCTAGCAGAGTCAGACTTGCTTTGTATGGGGATTCAAAGTCTGCATTTCAAGACTTATTAAATCAGTCTTTTTTTAAACCCATTAAATATGTCTATTTTAGTTATTTTTTAAACCGTAAAAGTGTGCTTTTATTTTTTAAATGGGCTTCCAAAAGATGCAAAGCATGTTTGCAAACAGTTTTCACTTTTGTTTTCCAAAGCCACAGCTCCGCTATCACATTCTCAATCAGCTTGAACATAATACTCCCAAAATAGATGACACTGTAGACATCTTAGCAACAATACTGAAAACACACTGTTATTTGATGGACTGCTAATACACTAAAATAGTTGGCCTTGATCCAGTTTGAAATACATTGCTTGGATATTTCATTTACCCTCTTCATGCATCTCTCCCCTTGGACTATTGCAAAACATTAATTGACAGGAATTTATGTCTTACCTTTCAGACCTGGCAGAATATTTAAACAATTACAATTATTTTAAAAAATGAATGGTTTTTTAAATAGATAAACATATACCACGATTGATTGTAAACCAGAATTCTAGAAAGCCTACTGAGGAAATTATGCTTTCATCATTCTGGATGTGCTGTGCCAGACTTTTTCATATTTTCTCTCCTATCCTATGAGAACCTCATAGCAATATTCCCCCTTTTATCTTTAGGTTCATAATCCTGTCATCTTCCAGTTTCACAAGTTCTATCATTCTAAAACTATTTGTAATTAAACATTATATATTTTTAATGAAATATAGTGATTGAGCCCTGTCACCCTTCAATGTTCTGCTAGTATTATATCTAAAAAGAAATTGATTTGTTTCTGATATGTTGGAAGAAGGATTCACTGCACTGCATTTCTAATTGATTAATTAATTAATTAATTGCATTTCTAATTGATTCATTAATTAATTGGTTTGACATAGTCAGAGACAGAAAATCTTTTGCCTGTTTTGCTTTTCAAAATGTGGTAATTCTATTTAGGCAAATCATGTTCTTTCTGGCTTGGAGGAAAGCTCCCCTCCCCCATATATATATATATATATATGGCATGAGAAAAAAGTTATGAAAATGAATTGTTTCGAGCATTTCCGCACCTGGAACGCCAACCAGGAAGTGGACTTAATTTTTCAAACTTCGGGGCCAGGATTTTCTTAAGTGTCGTTATTAGGTCGTAAGGGGGCATAAGGGGGCACCCTCCTTCTCTCACCACCCTCCCGCCTCCCTTGCCAATAGTATGGCAAGGCAAGCCCTAAACTCACTCCTTCGCTCAGCTGGAATGAAGCCTGGAAAAAAATGTAAACAGAGAGGATTACTCAGAAGTAAATCTGCAAAGGAGGGCACTTTGGATGAAGGGCCCTCCTTTGTGGATTTACTTCTGAGTAAACCTCTCTGTTTACATTTTTCCAGGCTTCCCTGCCTCCTCCTGCCTGCCAGCCAGGATCTAAGGCATCAAAGAGTATTGGGGTGAGAAACCAACCTAATGTATAATACAATGAATGCTACTGTAAGTCCCACTGCCTAATATTATAAGTAATCCAACTGGTCATACCTACATTCCATGCACATGCAATAATACAGCAGTAATAACAATGGGTATAAGAAGGTAAAATTCAAACCGAAGTATTCTGACTGGTCTCCTCATGCGGTGCAAAGCGGGCTCGAAATTAGCTCGGGGGAAAAAGCCAGCGTTTTCTGCTTGGGAGCACACACATACATATTCTTGGGAGGGGGATTTGCTGCAGAATCTTCTCTATGAGGCCGGGATTCTGCAGCAAATCCCCCAAAGAATATGTATGTGTGTGCACCCAAGCAGAAAACGTTGTCTTTTCCCGGGCTAATTTCCGGGCTCACAGAGAAGAGCCCGTTTGCACCGCATGAGGCAGGGACCAGTCAGAATACTTCGGTTTGAATTTTACCTCTTCTTATACCCATTGTTATTACTGCTGTATTATTGCATGTGCATAGAATGTAGGTATATGACCAGCCTGGGCAAACTTGGGCCCTCGCTCCCTGGGGATCGGGGTGAGAGAGAGGCAGCAAGGAGCCAGGGGGGGCTCCTCCTCCTTTTCTTTTGCTGCTTCCAAGAATAGAATACCCCTCCCTCCCTCCTTCCCTCCCTCTTTCCTATTTGGAGAGTCCCATCTAGAATTCAGTGTGATTTATTCAAGTTTTGGCCTACAACTCCCAGAAATCCCAGCCAATTTACCAGCTGTTAGGATTTCTGGGAGTTGTAAACAAAACCATCTGGAATGCGCATGCCCTGGCATACAAATTACTAACAAATTTCGTTAGTAATTAAGTTACATTTTAGAACTTTTTGGAATTTTTTTGTAAGTCTTCCTATTACTAATAAAAAAAAGCCCCCCATTAGATTTACGATTTTCTATTTTTGGGTTTTAAACCATGCCTAATACACACACACACACACACACACACACACACACACTAGCTGTACCCGGCACGCATTGCTGTGCACTATTTAGGAGATGCTGTGGTATAGTCTTCTTTCCTTCCATCCATTCTTCCTTCCTTCTATCCTTCCTTTTCTCTTCCCTCTTTTTTGGTATTCTTCCTTTTTCCTCCCCTCCTTCCTTGCTTTCTTCCATCCTTCATGCCTTCTACCTTTACTTTCCCCTGACCTCATCTTCTTCCAAAGGCTTGGGCAAACTTGGGCCTTTTGGGGATTGTAGACCTCAACTCCCACATTTCCTCACAGCCCCAGGCCCCTTCCACAGGCCTCACAGGGGTTTTGGGACTTCACACCTGGGAAACTTTGGCCTGTGGGAGTTGAAGGGGCCTTTGGAAGGGGGTTGGGTTTGTGAGTGTTGAAGTTGAAGTCCAAAACCCCTAAGAGGCTCAAGTTTCGCTTGGGCAAACTTGGGCCTTTCAGGGTTTTTCACTTGAACTCCTACAACTGGGAAACGTGGGCCTGTGGGAGTTGAAGTCCAAAACCCTTGTTAGGCCCAATTTGGCCAGGCCTTTGGAAGGGGACTGGGGTGAAGGAAAGATTTAGGGAGGTGTGTGAAGTGGCTGCCCAGGGAGCACCGGCAGCCCCAAATCGTCCAAAGGGGGGGGGGGGTGTGAGAGTGGCAGCGGCCTCTCAGTAGGCGGTGGCTGGCGAGAGATGGAGGAGGAGAGGGTGGCGCTGGGCACCTTCTTCCGCCGGTGCCGCCGCTGCGGAGGAGGCGGGCCTGAGGAAGGGGGAAGGGAGGCGCCTGCTTCCCCCTTTCTTAGGCCCACCCCCCTCCGTCCTGGCTCCCAGGGCGCTGCGGATCGTGATCTGACGGCGCCGCGGGAGCCGAGACGGAGGAAGCAGGCTCTAGGAAGGGGAAGCAGGCACCTGCTTCCCTTCCTAGGCCCACCCTCCGTCCCCTGGCTCCCAGGGCGCCGCGGATCATGATCTGGCGGGCGCCGCGGGAGCCGGGATGGAGGAGGCGGGCCTGAGGAAGTGGGAAGCAGGCGCCTGCTTCCCCCGTCCTTAGGCCCACCCCCCTCCGTCCCTGGCTCCCAGGGCGCCGCAGATCGCGATATGACGGCGCCGCGGGAGCCGGGATGGAGGAGGCGGGCCTAAGGAAGGGAAGCAGGCGCTGCTTCCCCTTCCTTAGGCCCACCCCTCCATCGCTGGCTCCCAGGGCGCCACGGATCGCGATCTGATGGCGCCGCGGGAGCTGGGATGGAGGCGGGCCTAAGGAAGGGGGAAGCAGCGCCTGCTCCCCCTTCCCTTAGGCCCACCCCCTCCGTCCCTGGCTCCCAGGGCGCCGCGGAGGCTTCCCCCTTTCTTAGGCCCACCTCCTCCTTTCCGGCTCCTGCGTCGCCGCCCAGATCGCGATCCGCGGCACCCTGGGAGCCAGGGACGGAGGGGGGTGGACCTAAGGAAGGTGGAAGCAGGCGCCTGCTTCCCCCTTCCTAGGCCCACCCCCTCCCGATCAGAGCGGTGAGAGGGAGGCGGAAGGAGGAGGAGGAGGAGGTGAGGGGGGGTGGTGGCTGCCAGGTGGCAACGGTCCAAACGCGCGCAGGCAGCGAAGAGGCTGGGCTGGCAGGTTTAGTTGGCTGTTTTGGGCTCTTGTGTTTGGGGGTGTAGCGAGGTACCTAGGGCCAGTTTTTTTGGCCGTCTAGGTACCTCGTGGTATGTTGGCATGTGTTGCCAAGTTTCGTGCTTCTGGGGCTTATAGTTTAGTTGTCTATGTCTCCCGTTGCACGACGTGAAGATTTATATATATATATATATATATATATATATATACACACACACACACACACACAGTGTATATATATATATATATATATATACATATATATACACACACATACTGTATATACTGTATATATATATAATATTTTAATATGAGATAGAAAAAATTAAGCAAGTATGGGGCAAATGTTATATCCTCTTTCCACAAACTGGTATTTATCAGAAAGTTTTATACTTTCTAAAAATATAATAATAAAGCCACATACTTTGGATTCAGGGTAATTAGAAGCAGCTATTTCTAAATATTGCAATGAACTTCAATAAAAAAGAAAGATTTATAGCAGGAGCAGAGGTAACTTTAAGATATAGTATGCACTGATATCTTGGTCTAAGCCTGGATCAATGAAGGCTCTACTATTAACCTGTGTGAATCAATTTCTTCAATTAGGAGATTATGGTTAGCATGGAACAGCAATAAACTGTTACATGGTTCTTGTTATTTTTATTTATTCCTCGCACAAAGATGAGATTTTCTTATGTTAGGGATTTTTTTTCTTATGTGTCAGCATAACTCGAGTAGTCTTGACTATTCTATGCCTCTTGAACCACAATGTTCAGCAAGCCTCACCCTCCCTCCCTCCTTCTTTAATTTTTAAAATTAATATATGCATTTTTAAATTGCATAAAGCACAATTAAAGGTCTAAACAAAAACAAATAATAACTCATATAAACCTTTAACAAACATAAAAACAAGACCAATGAGCACATATACTCGCACTTTATAATCTATAGTGCAATATCTCCCAGATTTGCCTCACACTTTATAATCTGTAGTGAAATATCTTCCACCTTGCACTTTATAGTTTGAAGTGCAATATCCTCCAGGCCTGTTTCGCACTTTATAGTTGAATTGTACTTTACATCTATGCTCTTCTGAAATTTATTGCATTTTATTCTGGCACTAGCACTTTATGCATTTTTTTCTGGCACTAGTACTTTATGCGGTTTTAAAAGAACGAGGTAAATTGGAGGGATGTGGTGGCAGTAGGGTGGGGGGAGGTGGTGAAGAAAAATCAATACTTAACAAATGTATGTTAAACCAGGATTTTCTATCTAGACCACTCATTGAGGATAGGGAGGGAGGACAAGCTGGGGGGGGGTGCCATGGGCCAGGGGCCCCCATTGGGGTGGTGACAGGGAGGGGTAGATACAGGAAAGGGAGACCCAAAATTACAATTCGGTTAAAAATTAGTGAACATCCTAAACTTCCAATTCGGCCTAATACAGATAAATACATCGGCTTGTTGTGCTGGGAGACTTCAATGTCCATGCCGAGACTGCCCTTTCAGGACTTCATGGCCACCATGGCAACCATGGGCCTGTCCCAACTAATATCTTGTCCGACCCATAGTGCTGGGCACACATTGGATTTGGTTTTCTGTCAGGGATGGGAGGAAGGTGGAGGGATGGAGGAGTTGACCATCACTCCGTTGCCATGGACCGACCACTACCTGATCAAGTTTAGACTTACTGCACCTCCTAATCTCTGCAGGGGTGGTGGACCTATTAAAATGTTCTGGCCCAGGAGGCTTATGGATCCTAATAGATTCCTGATGGCTCTTGGAGATTTTCCCGCCTCCTTGGTAGGTGATTCTGTCAATACTCTGGTCTCTCTCTGGGACAGTGAGATGACTAGGGCAATAGACATGATTGCTCCGGAACGCCCCCTCTCGTGTAACCGAGCTAAACCAGCCCCTTGATTCACTGAGGAGTTGGCAGTGTTGAAGCGAAAGAAGAGGAGACTAGAGTGCGTGTGGCGTAGTAAACATAGCAGATCAGCCTGAACCCATCTGGATGCCTTTTAAAGGTCCTATGACATAGCAACAAAGGCCGCAAAAAAAACGTTCATTGTGGCCAACGTTGCGTCTGCAAAGAACTGTTCAGCTGAGCTGTTTTATGTTGTCAGAGGGCTGTTAAATCCGCATCCGTGCGAGATCCCTGACAACTTAGCAGCTCACTGTGAAGCATTTGCTCAGTTCTTTGCGGACAAAGTTGCTCTGATCCGTTCCGATACCACTTTAATGGCAGTCTCTGAGGATGAAACACGAGCACCTGTCTATCCGGTTTTGATGGATTCATTTCAATTGGTTCAGCCTGAGGATGTGGACAGAATCCTTGGAGAGGCGAGACCTACCACATGCATCCTAGACCCCTGCCCATCCTGGCTGATCAAAGAAGTCAGAGGGGGTTTGGCAGAGTGGGTGAAGGTGGTGGTTAATGCCTCCTTACAGGATGGCAAAATTCCAGCCAGCTTAAAACAAGCTGTTATAAAACCGCTATTGAAGAAACCATCACTGGACCCCACTCAATTAGTCAACTATCGGCTGGTTTCCATTCTCCCCTATTTGGGCAAAGTCATGGAACATGTGGTGGCCTCGCAACTCCAGGGGTTTCTGGTAGACACGGATTATCTAGATCCAGCACAGTTTGGTTTTAGGCCGGGATATGGGACTGAGACAGCCTTGGTCGCCTTGGTAGATGATCTACGCTGGGAACTCGACAGGGGGAGTGTGTCCCTGTTGGTTCTGCTAGACCTCTCAGCGGCTATCGATACCGTTGACCATGGTATCCTTCTGAGACGCCTTGCAGAGATGGGGCTTGGAGGGACTGTTCTTCAGTGGCTCCAGTCCTTTCTCGAGGGATGGTCCCAGAAGGTGTTGTTGGGTGACACCTGTCCGACTCCACAACCGTTGTCTTGTGGATTCCCACAGGGTTCAATATTGTCCCTGATGTTGTTTAACATCTCCATGAAACCATTGGGTGACATCATCCGGAGTTTCGGAATGCAATGTCATCTCTATGCAGATGATTTCCAAATCTGTCACTCCTTTCCACCTGTTACCAAGGAGACTGTCCAGACCTTGAACCGGTGCTTGTTTGCACATACAGAGGATTCTACATCAGTGTTTTGGGCTGGAAATGGAATAAATTATTTCTATTTTTCATGTATTTGCTTATTTTTGGCTTGATCTTTACCTGCCAGTTCTTCAAACAAAGATATTTTATCCATCACTTTTAGCATCTAAAGAACTCGTGGAAAGAAGTTCATTTCTAAAATTAGAGAAATTGAGATAGTTGTAATTTTTATTGCTACTCTCCCATGTTCCAATAAAGTATTTTATTGTCTTAATACCTTATTCTGCATTTCAGAAATCATCAGATTTTATAGATATAAACTTGAGTTTAATGACAGTTTTTACTGTTGTATTTGTTTTACTGTTATTTGGTGCTAAATCTCAGTGTATTTAATTATTCAAACACTATGGGAGCTCATCAGAAACTTACATTCAAGTACTCATCTTATTTAATCCACAGTTTCGAAAGATTTATGATTCAGAAACTTGACAGAAAGCAATATAACATTTTCGCAATATAATTGTTCATTGAGTTGGTGCATGTGTTTCTGGATAGCTAAGTTGAATTTAATACAAGCAATCAGAATAAAAGGGTTCATGAATGCAAATTATCTAACATTTATTTAAATTGTCTCCATTTTTAGATAATGGGTTCAATTTTGTTTCATCAGAAAGACTGATTGTTGCCCTGGAAAACTTGTCACAGGGCTGACAACAGTTATTTGATGTCCCGCACATATTGTGGTAGATTATGACACTACAGCCCACATCAATTCACCTCATACTTTATGTGTGTAAGAGAGAGAGAGCGTGCACGCATTTCCACAGGATGTAATGGGAACACCTGTGGAGGAAGCATATCTATGGGTCAGAGACTTCTGTCTAAACATAGGGGAAGAATTTTTCAGCTTCACAGTTCTGTAGTTCTACAATTTTTGATTACTTATTGACAAAACAATTTGGAAGCAATGAAAATTCATCAGCATATAAATAGATGGTGATGGTCCAAACACTGCACAAATAATGCACAAAATTTGACAATACTTACATATCTTCTAACTAAATCAAACTGTGAGCTTTGAATCTTTAGCAACATTTTAAACGAGAATCCTAAGTTCTGAGCAATAGATCTGAAAAGGATACCGATAATATAAATGTAGCTAATTAATGTGTTTCAATGAATCCAGCCAAGACTGGTCTCTGTCATGTGTGTATACATACAGAGACACACACAGACACAATCTGGCACTCATTTTGGATGCACTAAACAAAAGGTTTTTTGGTTTTTTTTACAAAAACTACAATATGAAGAAATTGGAGAATCATATCTTCTGAGTTCTCTCTTTCTTTTACTTTTCATTACATGGTCAAATAGTTGAAGATATAATTAAAGCACTCATTTTATAAAAATGGCTTAGATCCAGTAGAAGAAACTGTTTCTTTTCCAAAACACTATGATCATCTATGGCAGGGGTGCTCACACTTTTTCAGCATGCGAGCTACTCTTACAGCAACCAAGTCCAAAAGATCTACCTGCCCCTACCGCCATGCGCTCCCACGTGCTCCCCCACGCTCCCGCCGCCACGCGTTCTTGCAGGAAGGAGAAAGCACAAGACGGGGCATCCAGAGGGAGCACTCCGCCCTGCCTGTCTCGCCGGCAACGGAGGCTGCACAGCTGCTCCTGGATGAGAGAGAGGCAGGGCGCTCCCTCCAGAGGCCCCGCCTCGTGCTTCCTTCTTCCTGCAATGCCCCGCAGGCGAAAGAAGCACCGCGAGAGCGGAAGCCAGCAGCAGGAGCGCGCGTGCGTGCAGGGTGTGTGCGCGCATGGCAGGAGCGCCCCATCCGGCTGGTGAGGCCCGAAGATCACCTGGAAGAGGGCCGAAGATCTACTAGTAGCTCCCGAGCTACCTAATGAGCACCCCTGATCTATGGTAAGTCAACAGAGGAACTGTACAGCAGGTCAAGGCAGGACAAGCAAGTCAAGAGGGTTTGGGGACCTATAGAAATACACTATATGCAGAATGAATTGTGCTGTGACTTATTCTACTCCTGTGTTCATTCAAGGAAAAGGAAGCAGCAGCAGTGATGAAGAAGCTTGCTGGTTCCAAATCGTTTATTCCTAGAGCTCTCTGGGGGGTGAGGGATGAACAGATTCAGTGGTTTGGACAAATTGCATGTCCTTCTTCCACCCATTTTTTTCATATTGCCACCATCTGCAGCATAGTTATCACCACCACCACAGTTTTCTCCTTTATTCTCTCACTTTTGTCTCTGTTGTCATCTTATTTGTAGTGGCAGGTCAACTATGATCTCTGTCACAAAGACCTCATTAGTACAGTCCCATCATCACCCAAATAAGGTTGGAAGTTAATAATGCCACTCACAATCAACCCTGATCCTAAGAAAAGGACAGAAATCAAACAAGGTAAGAAGACAGCTATGGGTTCATTATCATCAGAACAGGCAGAAATGATTAGAGATGAAAATAGAAAGGGAAGAGAATTGTGTTTTGGTTTAATTTTTATTACAATCAATACATATTCAATAAACAGGACACAGGATTTGATCAGACAGATTTGACAGACCTTAGCTTCACTAATTGGAGATGAGAGCTTTGAAAAGTGACTTGTTTTGACGACATTTCCCAGAATTCCTCGACCAGCATGGCCAATTTTTCAAAGTACTTTTCTAGTGGCTATATTGGCAAAAGGATTCTGGGAGTTATAATTCAAAATGGTATCTTTTCCAGCATTCAAGGGGGTTACTCATTGTATGCAGTCTCACAGGTGCCCTGGAAGTAGGAATTATAACAGGATTCTGTCTTCTAAGTTTACAGAAGATATGAAGAGGAGAAAGACAATGATAGGAAATATAAATGTTACAATTACTCACCATGATCCTTCAGAGTGAAGACATGTACCAGTCTAAATAAATAAACAAATATATAGTGTATGAAACAACACTGCAATTGTAAGTTCTTTCCTGAAACTTCATTAGTGATATCTTTTTAGAAAACTGCCTCAGGGACTAAACCTGGATTCTTTGTGTACATCTTCTCATTTCCTTCTGTGACAGATTACCTTGTTGCTGATCGACTGTTTGATTAATTAATTTGATCACTTCTGTCTCTTGCTCCATGACTAATATATTAAATAGCTGACTGACTTACTGTGCGATACACACTGCCCATCTTCTTCATGTCATCTTGATTAATTAAAGGTTTGTTTCATTATTTCTTTTCTTGTGAACCTTGTTCATATTGTAGCTTAACAGATAACCTGTGATGCCCATTCTACTTCTTCAGTTGTTCTCTTGATGTAATCTAGTTTTTCATAAGACCCTAATTTAATACACCTTGTTTAAGTGATTAATGATTTTCCCAGTGCACAATGGAGATGATCTTCATAGGAAAAGAGATGCATAATATTTCAGATGTGTGCTTGCAAATCCCCACATGCCTTGCACATACTACTTCTGAAGTTAAGTCTTGCCAAGACCAAAGGTCCATTCATTTGGTTGGGAGCAAGTAATTAAAGCCCTTGGCAATGGAGGATGGTTTGACTCTTGCAAGATTGTACATGTGTCAGCTTCAGCATGTGAAAGGGGATTGGAGGAGTAGATAAATGCCGGCTCCTCCCTCTTGCATTCTTCCGCAATCTGGTAACCCACCCTCCTGCCTACATCACAATGTAAATGGGGCCAAGTAAGAATTTTTCCTTTCTCTAAAGGAGGGGAGTTGCCTACTCCATATTTTGTTTGTGGGAGAAAAGAAGTTTTAGATAGTGGGTTTCTTTTAAGGAGGGTCCCACTGGCAGCAATTGAGGGGGGGGGGGGCATTTTGTGTTCATATTGACACCTTCAATTTAGTTGCCATCCTGCATTGCCCTTCCACAACAAAACCCTATTATTATTATTACTATAATCATAGTATGATTGGTAGAACATTTTTAAAAATGTAATTACATACAGGTGTAATTCCAAGATCCAAAGAAACTCAGTAATTTCCATTTCTCAAAAGTAGCTAAAATAGATATTCAAGTAAGACAGATGATGTAAGAAAAGTATCAGTCAAGTAGAAGCAGGAAGCAGCTATACCAGGCATGGGCAACATTTGGCCCCCCAAGCAGGCATGTAGCCAGGGGGGGGGCTAAGGGGGCTTCAGCCCCCCCCCCAAATTCTCAGGGTGGTCCGCGAAAAGGCCTTACTGGTACATTATTTAAACTGTTATGTTTATTCATATCATGATCTGATCACCATGCTCATTATATCCCACATTAATGGGGTTATTGGGATAACAATACACAAGGTTTGCTAGGGTAGACCCTCTTCTACCCAGTCTCAGCCCCCCTGAACCAAACTCAGCCCCGAATCAAAATCCTGGCTACGGCCCTGCCTCCAAGTGTTTTGGACTTCCACAATTCCTAACAGCCAGTAAGATGGGATTTCTTGGAACTGAAATCCAAAACACCTGGAGGGCTGAAGCTTGCCCAGGCCTTTTGGTCACCCCTCCTATGAAGGATGGGGTTATGCTCTTGTTTCTACTCAGTATGAAGTTGGTTGCCATCTCCTTTCATTCCACGCCTTGAAAAAACCCAGTTTGGGAGAAACGGACCCGGTATGGCCTTTGGATTACCATCATTTGTTTACCGTCGGCGTATGGTACTAGCAGAGCATTCGCATTGAGGAAACTACAACTTTTCCCTCTTCAACCAGCTCCTACTTAGGCTTTTGGACACCTTCCCCCTGATTTCGGGGTATCCACCGCGAATGGAATAAGCGATCTCTGGATTACAAATATCCCAGCACCCCTGTGGATTTTAGCTGTGGATTTTGCTAAGAAGAATTATATCTGCATCCTTATTGGACATTGAACTTGTGGTAGGACTGGGAATTAGTGTCCTTTCCATTTATATATATATTATTATTCTCATTTTTGTACTCACAAATATTAATTACTAAAAGAGATATTTCTATCTACTTTGTGCACTTCTGTGATTCAACTTCTCATGAATGTCAGGGATTATGAACCTACAAATAGGTTGAAAACAGACTGGTCAAAGGTGGTGTCATATTTAAAACAGAACAAAGGCGATGACTGGACTGAACTGGAACTATATGATGCTTAATTGCTGATACGTCAAACAAGGATGTGTAGTAATAGTACATCGGTTGTAAATAAATACAATGGTGGAGGTGAAGCTCAGAAGGTTGGAAGTACTCGTGTAATGTTTGTCTTAGTTGGTTGTTTTGTCTTTGTATGTCTTAGTGTCTATGTTAGATATGTCTTTGAATGTTTGTTTTTAATGCTTTGTGAAAATTAATAAATATTACCCTTTTTAAAAAGGGGGGGATTATGAACTCCTAGTCCCATTGCATACCACAGCTTCTTTATAAAGACCCTTCTCAACTGATTTTATGCCCCTTCAGTCCTTTGACTCCTCTCAGGCAGAAAAGTGCATAGGCTTTTGTTTTCTTGACCAACAAGGGCTGTTTGACTTGTGATTTGTATTGATTTGTCTTGCAGTTCCCTAGTTCCGATTTCTGGTTTGCCCTCTGATCCTGATTGCTTTTTGATTTGGGCTCAAGTTTTCTGCTCTTAATTTCATTTTGACTATTCTTCACAGTCAATCCCTGAAACTGGGTAGCATTGGAGAATAGCTCTTTGCTGCTTCTGTTCAGCCATTCAGATATGATGGTGAATGCACAATAGTGACACAGAGTAATTTCATTTACTCATCTGCCCATCCTTGCTGTGGGCACATCACTCTAAGGGGTTATGGTTGTTTGTTTTTTTTACACTGGACCTATAATCCTGCCTTCTTTTCTCTGTGGGTACCTTTGATGATGTCACTTTTGCTAATGTCAGAAAGCTGTCCAATAATTGCCTGAGGTTTTTGGAGCTCTGTGACAGCATGTGAGTGAAAATGGGGCCATCCTAGTTATAGTGACCATCCAGTGGGGTTTTAGCCTGGCTGCACAGTTTGGGATCCATGTCACCTCTACTACAGGATGGAGATGAGTAGTGTATATGTTCATTGTGTTGGTCTGGAATATTGCTACTGGCCTCGGATTTTAGATTACATGAAGCTGTGCCATGGAGAGTGTTTCAGCGAGAGAAATGATCTCTTCACACAGCCCAAGGGGGCTGTGTTGTTGCACCAGCAGTTGCTGGTGAAAGGGAAGGCATGCAGGGTACCTCATAGTGCCCTGCATGCCTTCCCTTCTTCTCCCATCATATGGTGGGGATGGGACAGGGCATGTTGGCATCATATAGGGAAAAGGAGAGGAAAGTGTGGGCAACTCCATTGGAGCTACCCCAAAAATATTTTCCTCCCTGTGGTGGACGCTTCAGATGCGTTCTCTCCACTTTGGGAGAAATATAGGTGGGGCCTGCCAAGCCTCATCTGGTGGCACTTAGCAGGCCCTGGCCAAGCCCCAGCCAAAAGCAGAAAAACTGGGCTATTTTGTCCCATGTGATCAGTTGGGACTTCCAGCAAGAATGTTACTAAGAACCACTCTGAACTAGAACCAAACTGACTGAAGCTCACATCGTTGTCCAAGAAAAGGCAATGAAATTGAGGACAACATCTCAAACCCAGTACTGAATGTCCCCACATGTTTTTTTGATGAATTTGCACTTATGAGCAGGTCTTTTTTGTGGTGGCTCCCAAATTTTGGGTAGCAGTTTATTCTCCATTACTTTTCAAGGGTTAGTTGAAGACCATTCGATTCCCCAAGATTTATGCATTTTTAAATAGTTACTTGCTGCTTGTTTTTACCCCCAATGTCATGCTTTAATGCTGAATTTTAAAATGATTACTTTAATTTTGTTGTAGTTGTTTTAAAGTGATGTTATGGGATCTTGATTTTGTTGGGTTTGTACTGTTTATTATGTATAATGCCATGAAAACTTTTGTTATAGGCTGACTCTGAAATGAGTTGACCTTTATCCTGTCCTCTCATTTTGCAATGTGTGTTTACAACATTCTGCCTTTTAAATTGCAATCCATTTATCTCTGTATTTCCCTTCTGTACAGATAGCATGAATCAAGGCCTTTACATTGAAGTCTGCCTGTTTCTTTTGTATATTCTCAGTTTTCTGCTTATAGCCTTGCTAAATTTCTTGAAAGTGGATTATGTCAGGGTCTGCTAATGGAACTATGCTAATGTAATTTACACATTTTAGAATCCTCCTCTTCAGTCTCCAATATACCTTTACAACCTCCCATACCATTTTTAAATATTTCTGGATTTAGAAATATTCTTAGGATAACTAAATATGTATCATATTTATTCTCTCTTTAGTCAGACTGCAAACCAAAATATGGCTGTACTAGGGAAGACATTTTAAGCAGCCCATTGCTTTATGTAATGTCTGCATTTCTCTCAGTCAGGACAGATTTTCTTTTTTAATAACTACAACTTCGGGTTTTTTTCCTTAGGAAATCTATGTGTTGCAAACTCAAGGAGTTGAAAAGTCTTATTGTTCAATTATGATTTTTGTGGGAGAGACTAACTTCCTGTGTTCCAATGGCAACACGGAAGACTCCTGTGTTGCTGTGCCGGCTCCACCCTACTTCACTCACAGAGCCCTGCCGGCATTGTTTAATGGCAGCTGGCAGGCTCCATGGGTGAAGTCTGGTGGAGCCAGCATATGTCGCCGAAATCCACCCTTTGTGACGAGGCCCTAAGTGTACCATTTCTACATCTACTGACATTTGAAATTCCCCTTAGGATTTTACATTCTATTTCCTTCTCAATTAAGAACTTGTGGTGAATTTTAGAAGCTTTTTCTCTGCAATATTAATTAATCTTGATTTAGTGTTGCGACTAAACCAGATATGAAACCGTGCTTAACTAGACAGCCTCATAAACCCTGGTTTGAAGCTGGCATGTTTCAAATAAAGTAGTATTGAATTAATGACAGTTTTTAAAAATGAATGAATGACTGAATGAATGTCAACAACAACAACAATAGAATTCGGGATAACTGGGGAGAAATTAGCTGTTTCTGAATTAACCTATAGCAGAAAAGGAGGTAGGAGTGTGTAAGCCTGGAAGGAATCTTATGCTATACTGTGCCATGGTTTATCCTGATATTCTTATAAAGTCACATTTTCTCCTTAGGATCTGATATGTGCTTCCATAATGTTTAGTGTTGTTGTTATGCACCTTTTAATTTTGATTGGTTGTGGTACCTGTTGTGGCTGACGTTATAATTATCCACAGTGGCCCACATGGTTGTGCAATTCTGCAGCACCATGGGGAATGAATGCTGATCTCCAAAGGCACAGGAAACATCAACAACAGTAGCAAACACACACATCAATGTGGATTAGAATGGGACGCACCCATTAATTTGCCAATTCAGAGATAGACCCCTTTAATTAACATTTTCAATTATTTCAAAATCCTCCAGATTCCCAGATCTCAATGTCTGGATTTTCTTTACAGTTCTCGGGATGAAAGCGAGGAATCTGGGGACAAGAGAGCTACTGTGATAACTTTATCTGTGTATACATATCTTTCTCTTCATTTTTCCACATTTGAGCAACAGAGGTTGCTGCCTAAAATATTCTGTCTTGCAACATCACTAGAACCTGCCTTCCATGGTTCACAATGAACATCCTAAGATCTCATGTCTCAGGGGTGTGGAATGATTCTGACATGGCAACTGTATTCCAGAATGAATGTAGTCTCCCTGCCAAATTGGAAGATTTGACTTTTACAGATTAAATTATTCACTGATTTGATTAAAATGCTCTCTTTAGGTATCTATAGGATTTTGTGGTCAATTTCTGGTGTTCTCTCAAGTAAAAAAATCAGTAATTTATTTAATCATGCTTATTTCATTTTCACAGGGGCCCTCTGTCCCTGACCCCCAGCAAATATGAAGGGCTAACTCTATATGCCCTTAAGTAATAGTTTAGGCCAGTTTTCACACGTCATAGAAAGTAGACTTTCTATATTGTCTCCTGAGGAAACCTACCATCAAACCACTGCTATCCCTAGACTTGATCAGGACTTGTGAAGTCTTGCTTTTACCTATTGTAGATTCATTGTGGTGTATGTAGTAGGTTGAATTTTGGATTAGGACTTTGGGAGACTAGGTTCAGATCACTGTTTGTGTGGAGAAGGCCATTAGTAAGTCACTCTCTGTAAACCTCAGATGAACCTATTTTGAACAGATATTGCCAGGAAAACCCCATTATCAGTGCTGGATTTACCGTTGTGTTTAGGTGTACTTAAGAACAGGGCCCTGTTGGCCAGAGCGCCCCCCTCCCGGGCGCCGCCATGTTATGATGGATTTTGCTTATGTGGTGCAATTCTAAATTTTAATGTGTTCTATTTCGGAGTGATTCCAGATGGAATGATAGAGTTGATAGTCTATGGGAGTACGTCACTAAGCAAGCAGTGTAGGCTGACTGGGCTTACCTCCTTCAGGGCTCAAGTAAAAACTCATAACTCAACTAGCACAGGGCCTAATTTAAATACAATACTGTCTATGATAAGCTCACTTTAGGATTTTTACATAAGTCAAAAACAACTCGAACATAACACAAGCAACAGCTTTTCCTACCTAATCTTTCAGATTTAATTTAGAGAGGCCTATCTAAATGCCTCTTTTTTCAGGTATTAGATGGATGTTGCAGTTAAAGTGGTCTCTGGAATGACCACTTTAAATAAACTTGTAAGGCAGCACTATTGTCTTTTATAGCACAGTTCCAAATATACAGTATATTCCTGGTCTGAAGCTCCAACTGTGTTCACAGAAAACTTTCAAATAGGCCTCCATAGGAATGTGCCCATCGGCATCACATCAATTTTTTTTTGTATTCTTCAAGTCTTTGTAGAAATAGTTGGAGATACTAATGCTTTTTTCTTACCCATCTATGCTGCCTGCAGTCTATTCATTTTAATCATTATTATTATTTTAAAAAATAGAGGTTGTTTATTGTAAATTGAAGTGCAGCAGATAGATGCTAACAATAATTATAATACAGAAAATAAAATTGCTAATATTTTATGGAACATTGATCAATAATGCAGGACATAAATATTGTTCTGGATTTACTGAGGAAGTACCCAAGAACATACGTGACAGTCAACACTTAACTACAACAGTATGTATCACAGAGAAAGACAGATAATAGTGATCAATTGTTTTAAAAGTAGGAAGGTCTGACTCCCTGTATCATTGGTTCAGTCTTTCTTTACTGTGATTTCCAGGACCATTTAGAACAGTCCTATGCAAAGTGGTCATGTGTGAAGCAATATTAAAAATAGCAAGTACCTCCTTGCACCACATTGGAAAAATAAGCTATGGTATTTATGCTGCTACACAGCCATGTGATTACAGTTGCTATTATTAACAGAATTATTAATAAAGGAATTCTATGTAGGGAGGATACTAACTCGAACTCTCCAAACTTTCATTTTCGTAGGCGATCAGAGTTTTCCTGGTAATTTTCTCACTTCCCATATCATAACTTCCATGAGGTTGAATTGTGTTGGCCCAATAATTTCTTGCATGGATTTTAAACAAATGAAAAGGCTTCATCTATATCGGGGCTAAGATTTCCCATTTTCCCAAGATCAAGAGTGCTCATGGGAAATGAGACAGTTTCATTCACCTAGATTTCATATTTTCCCATAATTGAAATTGCTGATGGCAAATAAGAAGGCTTTATCCATACTGAGCCTGAGGTTTCCCATTTCCTCAACACTGAGAGTCCTTATGGACAAATAATGCAGGCCATAACAAGGGAAGAGGTGAGGCTTCAGGTTGGCTGGCAGACCACACAGAAGTGCTTAATGGGCTGCAGTTCCCTCCCTTTCCCAATGAGAACTGTATATTATTCATTGATAAGGTATCTAAAGGAGACAGAATCCATAAATGTCTTTCCCTGATATTTTAAAGAAAACAAAGTCTTCTCTTTACAAACCTTAACAATCTGGGAAGCACTCAAAGAAAACATATTTCTTTTGGTATTTCCTGGTTAATGTAGCATGCACAGTGTTGACTTGGAAAGGTTATTGAATGTTTTGCTTGGTATTTGCTTTATGAATGAACTTGAGAAAAAGTTGAGTCAGTATGAAGACATCAACTAACAACAAATAACAGCAATCAAGGAAGCTGAAAGGCCAAGCTATTTATGGGAAGTAACTTCTGCATAAATACTTGTGGTTAAATCACCCACAAGAAAGATGAATCATAGAATTGGGATTCATATTTCCAAAAGCAAATCACAAAGGAAACGGAAACATTGTTCATATATCCTATGGGTCATTTCCTTCTAGAAACCCAAAATGATGGTTCTCTGCTCAGTATAATTAGTTCCATACAAGTTTGACTACACCAGTGTTTCTCAACCTGGGGGTTGGGACCCCTGGAGGGGTCGCAAGGAGGTGTCAAAGGGGTCACCAAAGACCATCAGAAAACACAGTATTGTCTGTTGGCCATGTGGGGCTATGTGTGGGAAGTTTGGACCAATTCTATCGGTGGGGTTCAGAATGCTCTTTGATGGTCTCTCTCAGCATTGCTTCGCAAACGAAGATTCTTAGGAAGGACTCATCCCACGCTTTTTACAAGCGCATTGATGACTAAAAAGGCCAATCTGAGATAGGCAAGTTCAGTTGCAGAAAGCACAGTAGAAAGTCTCCTTGGGTGATGTTGTTTCCAAGTTGCGGTTCTTTCTGCATTGTCGTTTCTCTTCGAGATCTGTTTGGCGTGTCTTCTCAAAAGAGGCCGCAGCATTGTAGATAGTGCGTCTCCATGCCTCCCGATGTGAGGCCAGGGTGGACCATTGTTGGTGATCAATCTGGCCGAGTCTGAGATTTTGTTCCAGGGAGTCTTATTTCTTTTGGGGGGGGGGCGCCACTCTTGCACTGACCCTTGGTGAGTTCACCATAGAGTAGTATCTTTGGGAGGCGGTGGTCCTCCACCCTAGAGATGTGCCCTGCCCAGCGCAGCTGTGTTCTCAATAGCATGGTCTCAATGCTGGTGATCCCTGCCTGCTCAATGACAGCAACATTAGTCACATAGTCGGTTCAATGTATATTTAGAATTGTGCGAAGACAGCGCTGATGAAAGCTTTCGAGGAGACGTAGGTGTTGGCAATAGGTGACCCATGTTTCAGACCCATATAGGAGAATAGACAGTACGATAGCTCTGTACACACTGATTTTGGTGCTTTGCCTCAGGTGCTTGTTGCTCCAGACTCTTTTGTGAAGCCTTCCAAATGCCCTATATGCCTTTGCTAATCTGTGATCTATTTATTTATTTATTTATTTACTGTATTTGTATACCACCTTTCTCAGCCTTTTGGTGACTCAAGACGGTTTACATGCAGCAAGTAATGCACATAAAACATTAAATACAATATAAAATCACAACAGAAACAATAAGCAACAAACAGGAGACAGGTGTTTTTAAAGTCCCTTCCTCACTCCCCCATTCTCCTCTCAGCTGGCTTGGGGGCAGGGGAGGGGGAGAAGCAGCAGGATTCCTTCCTTCTCCTCCTGAGGTTGCAGGCAGATGTAGTATTGTTGCTGGAGGAAGGGGCTCTCCACTGATGACCCAGGAGACATGGTGGATATCTGTCTTCCTGGCTCCCCCTCTTCACTCTGGCTTCAGGGTGTCAGTTGGTGCTGGGGGGAGGGGCTCTCCACCGATGACCAGGAGACATGGTGGAAATCTGTCTTCCTGGTTCC
This sequence comes from Anolis apletophallus, assembly GCA_030556195.1. Lineage (NCBI taxonomy): Eukaryota > Metazoa > Chordata > Lepidosauria > Squamata > Anolidae > Anolis > Anolis apletophallus. The sequence goes on along the minus strand of JARBWK010000003.1, from coordinate 171,845,048 downwards.
CCCTCTTCACTCTGGCTTCAGAGTGTCAGTTGGTGCTATCTCTTTGTCAATCTTGGCATCTGAAGAGATGATGCTTCCCAGGTAGATGAACTGCTGAACAGACTTAAGCACAGATTTGCCTATGCTGACGTGGGGATGATGGTGTTCTTCCTATGGTGCGAGCTGGTAGAGGACTTCCGTTTTCTTGAGGCTGACTTCCAGCCCAAACAGCTCTGAAATGAACTATAAATCCTAGCAACTACAACTCCCAAATATCAAGTTCTATTTTCTCCAAACTCTACCAGTGTTCACCATCCATTGTTCACTATGCATTGTGACACTGAGTTCTTTGATGGAGTACTTCCTCATTAAAGTTTGGTCCAGATCCATCATTTTTTGAGTCCACAGTGCTCTCCGGATGTAGGTGAACTACAACTCCAAACTCAAGGTCAATGCCCACCAAACCCTTCCAGTATTTTCTGATGGTCATGGGAGTTCGGTGTGCCAAGTTTGGTTCAATTCCATCGTTGGTGGAGTTTAGAATGCTCTTCGATTGTAGGTGAACTATAAATCCCAGGAACTGCAACTCCCAAATGACAAAATCAATCCCACTCAACCCCACCAGTATTCTGATTTCAGCGTATTTGTGCCAAATTTGGTCCAGTGAATGAAAATACATCCTGCATATCAGATATTTACATTGCGATTCATAACAGTAGCAAACTTACAGTTGTGAAGTAGCAAGAAAAATAATTTTATATCTTGGGGGTCACCACAACATAAGAAACTGTATTAAGGGGTCAAGGCATTAGGAAGGTTGAGAACCACTGGACTACGCTATTTTGATTGTCAGTTGAAATTGCCGGCCATTCTGAGTGGGTGAAACTGGGAGACAATGGTTTTTGCAATGTAATCATTAATTGCATCAGTCCTCAAAATTAACCACGGATCCAGGTCAATAAGATTCATCCAGATATCAATTACAGGACCCAGATAAGCTGAAATTAGAGTCTAATGCTCAAAGAAGTGACCAATATCATAGGACTGAATAAGAACAAAATGCAAGGAAGCACTGAGAATTTGGCTTGACAAGTTGAAAAGTAATGGAATGGGAGATCTGAGTTGTAGGCACACAGTCCTTTCAAAATGCAAGCCAGAGGCCAAGCAGGATTATAGTGCAGCATATGTGAGGACTTTCTGTCAGGCATACCAGTATCCTTTGAACTACAAATCTCATGAGGCCATGGAGCTAGGGGCCTAGTTTAAAGACTTAGCTGAGATGCTGTGTACTGAAAGCTCCAAAAAGAACAGGAGTGTCAAATATCATCTGCTGCTAGTTGCCTTATGGGAAGGATTCCAATAACTTCTAATACAGTGGCATGCTACAGTTTTTATACTAATTGTAAGTTGCCTTGTTAGATTATGGGACATGAATACTTGCAATAAACAGATGTATTATCCAGTGTTGGGCCAACATGCTTACAAAGATTTATCAACAGAACTATTTGTTTTAAACCTGCCATTTTTATTGGTTTGTGGTTTTGCAAAAGTCCATAAACTTGGACTTTTGCAAAACCACAAAACAGACAGTGCATCTTGGGGTTTTTTTTTCTTTTAAAGATATTTTTAATTTAATTTATCATATTTCAATACATTTGTTATACATCATTTGTTTCACAGCAGACACATAATATTCAGTACAATCTACAATGCATTAACTTTTTGGCATCTACTGTTATTTTCATGCTTATACCTGTACATGCACTTAAACATAATGGATGCTGACAAAATTACCATCTACCAGCTGCAAAATGCTACCTTACTGGGATCTGTATGCATTATTCGCTGATGCATCACACAGTCCTAGACACTTGGGAAGTGTCCGATGTGTGATCCAATACAACAGCCAGCAGAGTGATCTTGTTTGCTGTGGACTCACCTTGTTGTGTTTCAAATAATAATAATAATAATTTATTTATATTCTGCTATATCTCTACAGAGGGACTCAGGGCAGATTCCAAACATAAAAGGCAAACATTCAATGCCCAAATACAACAATACATCAATACTAACAAAATGTAGCCACCCAACATATAAACACAAATTACATATTTTCTATCCCTCACTACCATGTCCTGCTCCAAGCGACTCCTTTTATATATCATCTGTCCAAAATTTCATTTCCTCTTGTGGAAGTAACTTTCCGTCTTTTTAAAAAAATCAGTTTTCAATAAATTTTCTCCATATAAATTTTCTCCCATCAAAATGACTTTGTTTCCAAATCCCTCGTTTAACTTTTAATTTACATGTCAGCTTGTCATGTATTGCCAATTTTCATACTTCCTTATACCACTCTTCTATCTGTATATTTATTCCCCTTTTCCAATTCCTTGCTATAAGCAGTCTTGCGATTGTTAATAAGTTTGTTATCACATCTTTATCCTCTTTTTCAGTTGTTTATTATTATATAAGGGTAATAAAGCTATACTGGGACTTCTTCGTATTTTAATATTCATTATATCTTTATCTTGCTAAATACGTTTTCCCAAAAAATTATTTACATATTTACACTGCCACCACATATGTATATACATTCCCAAATTTTTTGAATAGTTTTATTTATATTTGCTATTTGTATTGGTGTTAGATATCATTTTGATATTAACTTATAATAATTTTTAACCAGTATTGATATTTTTTTAATGCCTTGGTCCCCATAATTGTGACTACTCCAGTTCATTAATTTTCATCTCTAAATCTTCTTCCCAAATCTCCTTGAGGGTATTATTATTATTATTATTATTATTATTTATTTCAATTAATATCTTATATACTTCACTAGTTATTCTTTTCAAATTTTTGTGTTCCTCTATATCCTTTCCATTCCATTACTTTCATTTTTATAATTATTTTTACCCATTATTCTAATTATATACAATGGAACCATATCAAATTCAATTCTCAAAGTTCTTCCATAATTATTTCCATCTTAATTCCAACCTCTATCCAATCTCCTCTTTTGTCTAAGTTTTCCCCCTTAATTTTTTATCCATTATATATTTTATTTAATTTATTTCCCATTATAATTGGGGTTATTGCTGAACCATCCGCTATTAACAGACAGTACATCATGTAAATTCAGTGCGGAGATGCCAGCAGTGATATTGCCAGACTGTTTCTTGAAAACACTGGGGGTGCATGATATATCAGACAGCTTTTCTTTATCAATTGCAAGATCAACATTTTTATTTTTATTGTGGGGTTTTAGGTCCCTCTGTTTATCTAGCTATTAATACCCTGAGCCTTACTGCAAAAATTTATAGGGAGCCATGGAATCATTGTGTGTATGTGGCCTTACATTTATGATCAGACTAAACATTAAAGGAAATGGCAAAAAGCATCCCCTCCAGAAATGAATGAAAGTGACAAAACCATTAGATTTCCATGTTTCCCTTGTTGTGACCATTATTAAAACAAAGCATGATGAAATTGGGTGAGAAAAGTCATGCTTTGTGAAAATTAGATATCACATATATATATGGCCTATGAATCTGATTTGCAACACTGGTTTCCATTGTTCATAAAATTAAATATGTTAGTTTACCACCAACTAACACTTTCTTCTGCACAGTCACAAAATAATTTCGGTACTGTCAGCTTTTAACAGAGCATGCATATAGAAACATAGATCTTGTCTCAAACTACATTGCCATGTAGAACTTTCTCATGTATTCTTGTGTATTTGTTTTCTGTTCCAAAAAAAGGATGCAACTCGTCCAGTTCTTTGTTTGTTCTTTCTTATTAACATTGTTCCTGGCTTTTTCTATGGCTAAGAGCTTGACTTGCATTCAGGTAATCCAGTAGATTTCAAATGCTGACTTGAGATTTCAAACCTGGTCTCCCAGATTCCTAGTCCAACACACAAACAACTACACCATGCTGGTTCAAACATAACCTGTAATTTATTTAGACACAGTTTTTCTCCTTGGAGTAATTGGTTTGTAGCCTCTTCTGAGAAGCTCTGGATTTCTGGGCTTTATATCTATCTCTGCTGTTAGTGTTTGGGTCTAGTATTAAAAAATGTAGGTAGTAGGCCAAAATGTTTTGATAAAACATTCGATTGATATTCTTTGGGAAAAGGAAACTCAGAGGAAATGGGATATCATGCAAGTCCAGGACAGACTAATTCCAAATGCAGGAATCTACATGTATTTTATTTTGTCATGAAGAATTCACTGTAAATAATATTAGACACATGAAGACATGGTGAGAACCTGTTCATGGGCCAAGCATCAATCTCTTTGCTGATTAAGCCATGTTGAATTAGGACTGGACATTACTTACAACATTATGTGGTTTATTCCCAAGTAACTTGTATTGTATGTATGTATGTATGTATGTATTTAAAACTTTTATATTCCATCCTTCCCGTCGCGAAGGGGACTCAGGGTGAAGCACAACATATAAATGGAAAACATTCAATGCCGAAACATAAAATAAACTATAAATTTACACAAACATGACTTTAAAGAAACAGTATTTTACCAAAATACTAGTAGATCCGAAGCTCTTGAGCTTTGAATATGAATTGAAAAAGCGCTTAGATAATCTTTCCCTGCAATTTGACTTATTAGCCTAATACCTTGCTCGTCTCTTTGAAAAAGATACACTTTTCACTGCCTAAGCAAGCATAAGATTGCTTTTCATGTTAAAATAATCAGTCCAATCACTACACAAATCTGTTTGCACCCTCTGTTTTCCTTTTTTGCCATTTCCTAGGATGGTGCATGTAGCTATTAAGCTATATAGTCCCACTGTTATTCTGTTTTCCCTTTGCTACATGTACCTATCTTCCCATCATCATTAAGCAAAAGCATTTTCTCCTGCTAGTAGTTTTATCCGTATTAGCACACAGTAGGCTTGGTTGATCAAGAAAAAATCGTGGTTTTAAAATCAAATGGGGGGTGGGTGGGTATTCTTAACATAATGACTTACAAAAAAATTTCAAAAAATTTCTAAAATGTAACTTAATTAATAACGAATTTTGTAATTAGTTCTTATTCCAGCGCATGGTTATTCCAGATGGTTTTGGCCTACAACTCACAGAAATCCTAACCGCTGGTAAACTGGCTGGGATTTCTGGGAGTTGTAGGCCAAAACTGGAATAAACCACACAATTCTAGATGGGACTCTCCAAATAGGAAGGAGGGAGGGAAGGAGGGAGGGGGGTATTCTATTCTTGGAAGCAGCAAAAAGGAGGAGGAGGAGGAGACCCCCTCGGGCTCCTCACTGCCTCTCCCAAGTTGGCCCAGGCAAGGTCCATTAAGCGGCTGAGGGGGGAAAGGAAGGGGGCTGAGGCCGTGAAGAATGCTGGGAGTTGGTCTCCAAAACACCTGACAGGAGGGAGGGCCCAAGTTGGCCCAGGCAGGGTTATCCTCCATTAAGCGGCTGAGGGGGAAAGGAAGGGGGCTGAGGCCATGAGGAATGCTGGGAGTTGGAGTCCAAAACACCTGATGGGAGGGAGGGCCCAAGTTGGCCCAGGCAGGGTTACCCTCCATTAAGCGGCTGAGGGGGGAAAGGAATGGGGCTGAGGCCATGAGGAATGCTGGGAGTTGGAGTCCAAAACACCTGATGGGAGGGAGGGCCCAAGTTGGCCCAGGCAGGGTTACCCTCCATTAAGCGGCTGAGGGGGGAAAGGAATGGGGCTGAGGCCATGAGGAATGCTGGGAGTTGGAGTCCAAAACACCTGACGGGAGGGAGGGCCCAAGTTGGCCCAGGCAGGGTTACCCTCCATTAAGCGGCTGAGGGGGGAAAGGAAGGGGCTGAGGCCGTGAGGAATGCTGGGAGTTGGAGTCCAAAACACCTGACGGGAGGGAGGGCCCAAGTTGGCCCAGACAGGGTTACCCTCCATGAAGCGGCTGAGGGGGGGGAAGGAAGGGGCCTGAGGCCGTAAGCGCTCCTCCATTCGGCTGGAAGCCTAGAGTATGCTGTGGTGGAAATCCAAAAATGTAAACAGAGAGGTTTACTCAAAAGTAAATCTGCAAAGGAGGTAAACAGAGAGGTTTACTCAAAAGTAAATCCGCAAAGGAGGGATTTACTTCCGAAGTGCCCTCCTTTGCGGATTTACTTTTGAGTAAACCTCTCTGTTTACATTTTTCCAGGCTTCCAGCCGAACGGAGGAGCAAGCGTAGGGCTTGCCTTGCCAATACTTCGGTTTATTGGCAAGGGCAGGAGGGAGGGTGGTGAGAGAGGAGGAGGATGCCGCCCCCTCCGCCCATACGACCTAATTACAATAATTAAGAAAAATCCTGGCCCCAAAGTTTGGTAAGCAAAGTCCACTTCCTGGTTGGCGCTCGAGGTGCGGTAAACATCAAAATTAGCATTTTTTATGAATCAAATACGATTTAATATAATTTCTTCACCACGGAAACCAACCCTAGCACACAGGTACTGTTCATGTTATTGAACTTCTGCTTTCAAGTCTCCAAACCCTTCCATCCATTCAAATAATGTCCTTATGGTCCAGAGCTGGGTGTTGTACATTTTATAGTTTCTTTACTCTTTTCCTTTAAACAGTCGGAAAAATTATTCCCTGTGTTTAAATTTTTGAGCCCACTTGTGTTACATTACTCGTTTTTACTTCTATGACTCTTCCTGTTCTTCTAATAATAGTAGGCAGTTGTTCTCATGCCATTTTGGCAACAAAATTAAACCAAACTTTAATTCGCACTTTAAAGGAGTTTCCAAAATGTTGAAACCTTTTCAAAAGATAAGCAACTTGAAGAATTCCTTTCAATTGCTGTCTAAGACCTGGAGCAGATTCACTACCCCATTGATACACAAGTCACCAGTTCCTCCCACTGCTCAGATATGAAACCTAAATGTAGGGGAAGACCAGAATATTTTGCTGAGAGAATCAAAAGACAATATGCTAACTGGGCTGCCAATTTAACACCAAAAATGAAATAGCACCCTATAGTATACCTGAGGGCTACAGGCTGGTTTTGGGAGATAGGAGAGGGTATGTGAAAAATAAATCTCTTTGCTCTGAGAGAGGAAAAAAAACTATAGGACTCTGCAGAACTTGCTCATGATACCTAAAGCAGAAGTTCAATAACATGAACAGTACCTGTGTGCTAATACGGATGAAACTACTAGCAGGAGAAAATCTTTTTGCTCAATGATGATGGGAAGATAGGTATGATACTTCCACTTCCGCTGGAAAATTGATGGGCTTGCTGCCCATCATAGGATGCAAGGGAGCTCCACTTCCAACTGGAGGGAGAGCATCATACAACACCTCCATCTCAATACAGGAGGCTTCCTGTGTTGTGCTGGCTCCTATAGAGATGGCATGGGGCCTCTCCAGGAGGGCAACACTTTCCTTATGTGATGGGGAACAGATTTGGTTATGGGGCAACGGATTTGCCATGCTGTTCCCTCTTTCCTTCCAGATGACAGGCGAAGCAGAGGCTTCACCTGGCTAATATGACAAGGTTGTTAATCATGTGAAAGTGTACTGATTGAACTATATATATAAAATCACCCCACTGATGGCTGGTATTGGATGGCAATTGTGTTAAGGATGGAAACCATTTTTCCTGTTTCATAGTGGGCCATAGTCTGCTCCAAAATATAACCAGAAATGATGTGACATAATTCCTTTTTCATCTTCAGCCAGTTTTTAATCTATTTATTTCCTTCTTCTACCCTTGAATGTTTAGGGGTTGGGTTGGGGTGGCAAGCTAAACCATCATGTTTTGTGGTGAATGTCAATGTCTGGGGGCATTTGGGGAGCAAAACTTGTCTGAATTCTTAATGGGGAGGGACTGGGGATTTGGAAGGTCTCCAGGGTCCACAAAAAGAGGCTAAAGGCTATGTGTAGCTCCCAGGTCTCACATTTCCTGCCACTAGCCTACAGTGACAATAGTAATATAAGTACCCCAAAATGTAGACCCGGTTGTACTTTTACCTGAGATGTCCAAACAACACCTCAAATAAAAGCAAATCAATTTGGAACAAAGCAAAAAAAACCCTGCCTTGACCCAAATTAATCAAATACCCCATTAGACCTGGGCCCAGGGTTAATGGGGTATTGGAGCTGTGGGGACTGCCTCTCAGGTACTCCATCTTGCTTCTTTGGGCATCCAAAAGCCTGTAGAAGTGAGGAGGGTTCCATCCCCTCCCCCCATAAAAACCTTAAAAGAAAAGAAAAACTTACCAGGGTCTTAAACCTGCTTTGGAGTGGGTTTCTTTAATCTAATCTGAAGCAGGTTTAAGCCCTGACTGGTAGCACTCCAAGGCCCCTTCTACAATGCCATATAATCAGTTCAAAGCAGATGATCTAAATTTTATATGGCAGTGAAGAATGGGTTTAAAACTTCTGATCCCACTTACCTTGAAAGCTTGGAATGGAAACAAAGCATAATGTGGCCAAACCGTTGAACAATAATGGAATAGTGCAGATTAAATGTGCTCATCCCTGAAGTAGATATATTTGACCATAAAGCTATTGATATCCTGTATTCTCTCTCTTGATAGTCCTGGGACACTTTTTAAAAAGCAGGAGTGGGAGAAAGGTATTATGAATCATTAACTGGCTAGTCATATGTGGTTTGCCTTTATGACTATTTAATGAAAAACATATTTTACATATTTTTTTTAAAAAAATCTGTATTTCCAGGCACGTTTGATCTATAGGCCATCTACTAAAATATTTTCTTCCTGGAATCTACTCTGCGGTAAGTAGTAAAATGGATCATATTTTTCTTATGTAATCAGAACAGTTTTCCCATTACTTGAAGTTTCCAGCTTCAACTACTTTTACACCCCATCTTTTCCTTTCCAAGAATATATATATATATATATATATATATATATATATATATATATATATATATATATCCTGCGAGATCAGAGGTAGCCTTCAAAAAATAGGAATAACATGTCAGGCTACCTTTCCCTTTGAACAGCTTTGAACTATTTCCTTGCAATCATTACTGCAGATTAATGACATCAAAGAACGGTTGTGCAGCAGATAAAATGAAAAGCCTCCAATAAATATATCATTATAGCAAATCACACCAACCACACAGGATTTCTTCCCTTGGCTTGCAAAATGTATGAATGGCCTTTTCTATTTTAAATTTCAGACATTTTACTACCAAGCCAAGGGTAAACCTGAAAGCCATTCTGAGCATTTTAAAGAGAGCAACCCTACAGTCCTGGAAAGTCTGGAGAGTGCTGGTGATGCATCCATTCTGAGTGTTTCTTAGTCCCAACTTTAAAGGAGCTGTGCAGGATGTTGAACCTGTTTCGGGAAGTTCAACATTTCAATTAATATTGCACACATTTACCTGGAGCATCATTGATAATAGAATCACAATCTTGTTCTAGTTTATCTTGAAGACCACTGCTTTAGAGAATGAACACAAGTTTTTCCTCAACAAAACTTTCAGGGAGGGGAGGAGGAGGAGAGATGACACAGATTGGTAAGCAGAATTCTGGGAAATGCAGTTTTGGAAGGCGATGACCCCTTTGCAGATAATTCAAAAGGCCCCACCCTAAACTGCATTTCCCAGAATTCTGCTTGCTTCCCATATTAAAACCTCAATGCGATGGTCTCTGCCCATCAATCCGTGTCCCTCTCTCCCCCTACTAGGAGTTGGGAGTTACTGCCTCTTTACTTTGCCTACATCACAGGGTTGATTCAACTCCCAACAATCCCCTTTTATCTTGAAACTCCTTTACAGAATGAACAAGGATTTTCCCCCACCAAAACATTCAGGGAAGAGGAGGAGAAGGAAGCATAAGGCGGTAAGCAGAATTCTGGGAAATGTAGATTGGGAAGGCAAGGACTCATGTGGCAGAGAATTCAAAAGGCCCTGCCATAAACTACATTTCCCAGAATTCTGCTCAGAATACTAGAGCTGCCCTCGTTAAAGTTTCAGTGTGAGTATGATCTCTACTTGTCTCTCTCTGACCCAGCAATATGTCAGAAAGACTTTTTCCTTGCCCAGCCATCCAGCCAGGCATCCTTCCTTTCCCCTCTCACCACCTCCTTTGGGGAAATACTGGGCCTTATCCGATGTCACAGACAGTAGGAGGGTATTCTAATGGTGGGAAGAAGAACAGCTTATTATTGGAAGGTTTAAATATCCAGTCTGTTGCAGAGACACCCCTATGGAGGGCAGAAAATTGAAGATGATGATGACGTGGCTATGCAGATGATCCATTCATTCATTTAATTGTACATCTCTGTGAAGATACAGATTACAGTCAATACAAGTAACACAAGAAATATCATTTCATGCATTTATTAAAGGGTTTGGTTTAATATAGTTTGGGGTACAGTTGCTGCTGGGTCCCTTCCAGAGGCTTCAGCAGCTTCAATATTGCAAAACTTTGAAAGAGCAGAAAATGTTTTTAAAATAAAGGGAAAAATGTCTTACTTGAAGTCTCATTATGGTTCACAAATCATTAGGGAGGGGGTGCCATGGCTTGACATCTACAAATGTTTTTGTGACCCTTTCTTGATTTCTCTGCTATAATAGAAATTAATTCAGTGCTCTAAATAATCTTGTTATGGATAGCTATTTCCAAGAGAGAAAATAATTTTCACAGAATAATGTCTGTTTTGTATTTCTTCATGCCCAAGTTGCAACAGTGTGTGGGCAATTAAGCCTCCATTTTCCATGTACAGTATTATAGATTTCAAGCAGCATTACCTTTTCACTCCATACTTTTATATATTTTTATATCATTCGGTTGAATCAAGACTTAGTTATCCTACAAACAAAATCATGGAAATGAATAGAACATTATGAAAAAAGCATGAAATAGGAAAATAAAATTGGATTTACAATTGCCTACCTTTTAATTTTGAATTATTTATAGTAGTTTTGCTTTTTCTGACAATCTTTCTTTTTTCTTGTTTCGTCATTCTGTAGTGTTTAGCCTCTTTTTTTTAAAAAAAAATAACAACAGTACACAATTCCAACTGTGATGAAATCTCAGCATTGCTAGAAGTGAAGTGAAAACAGGATTCCAGAGTATTTTGGATCATCCTGATTCACTTTCAGTATGGAGTGGCACAATTTAATTTGGACATTGACTTATTGAAATCTAGTAGAAATTAAGTAACAAATTTATTGTTCTACACAACAATTAAAGGTATCAAAGTCATCAGTTTATACTTTGACATTTTGAAGTTGGAGAAAGCTAGATAATGACCTCTAGCATGGCTATGGTAGACTGTGTGGGGAGGAATGAGAATGCTAGCCCCCACAGCCATCCCACTTCTTTGGGCTCCCAAAAGTCCAGAGATGTGGGATGGTGCCCCTCTCTCCTCCCAGCCCCCCATTCCCTCCTCCAAGGGAGGTTGGACTGGGGACAAAGTCTCAAGAGGAATCAATATTTTATTTCCCAATTTGTCTCTAGACCTTCATAGGTCTGGAAGGGCCCTTGCCTGTGCCAATTGAAGTGCTATATTTGTGAATGTTGTTGCATCAGATAAATAACTTCTCCCCCTATAGATAATTAGATGCCATGGAAAAAAAGAAAATAATCTTTGTCTGACATTTGCTTTTTCTGTGTCCTTGTAATACTTTGTATACTGCTAAAATCATGGAAGTCCCCATTTACAATTTGAAGTGTGATGAATTTGCCACCTTAGTAATTCAGAGGAACTGTAGTGTCTTGTCAACATGTGGGGCTGAGTTGCTGTGCCGAGTCAGATTGAACTGTACCAGGTTTATTATATATTATAATGCATATTAAATTAGATTTGCTTGCATCTCCTGGCCTCTACAGTTTTTTTTATTAGAGGGGGCCTGAAAGTTACTATTTTTTATTACCATTTCATTTCAATCAGCCATGACATTGAGAGCATCTACCAATATGCACAATTTCCTGGGAAGTTGGCCTTTTTCTTGTTAAATGACCCTGTTATTCAATAATATGAGGAAAAGATCACCAACGTTGTTTTCAGCCCATCATCAATTTTTTGAACAATAAAACTGCATAGAATAAAGATAAACCCATATACTCTCTAAATATATTGTTCTTCTTAGCACAAAGGAAGTCACCTTCTGCATGTTAAATTTCTCTAAGTGGGAACAGATATTAGAACAATCAAGTGCCTTCATTATGCTTTACATTACCGCAAGTGTTGGTTGTGAAAATGTTTCCCAGTAGAATCTTTTCAGAGGTGAAAAGTTGCTGCAGGCCTCTTTATAACTTCCCAGGATAGCTCTGAATTGCTCTTGCACTGAGCAACTTATCCAGTGAGCATTAATATTTCAGGCTTTACCAACACAACCTGCCCTTCTTTCAGTACAGACAGCAAGGATGCCACATAGTTTCAGGGCCAAGCAAGGGCTACAGATTCTGTTTCTGACTGATTTGAGGATTCATAAAGATTCCTGGAGTAGAACACTGTGTCCAGGGTCTGTAGCTCGTGAATTATGAGCGGTTGTGAGCTCTCTCCGTTGCCATAATGGAACAGGAGCTCCTTGCTCAGCTTGTGGACCATATGGCACCTAGGCCTTATTGATATTTGTGGCCTACAAAGTCTGCGGAAGTGATAAGAGCTGGAGGAAGTACAACAAATATGTGAATTGCACCCTTACAAGCTAGAGTTAATAAAGGATTTGTTTTGATAGCATAATCGTTTCAAATATATTTTATAAGCATATGTGATCTTTACAAATCTGCTTTAATAATCAATATTTCACATTTTGCAAGCCCAGACTTGTGCTACACATCATGAATATTGTTATCTAACTGCTTGAATATGGCAGAACATAATTCTACTCAATAAATCATAAATCTTGCAGAGCCCTGGAGGCTATTGACCCCTGTGACAGGAGAAGGAGGAATGAAGAGCTAAGTGTTTTGAACAGAATGGAGAGAGACAGTTTCGCATAATTGGCAACTAAACTGCCAAGTCATTGCTTCCTTTTCACAAACAGGTTCATCCAATGGGGTTCTTATAAAAACATCTAGTTATGTAATTCTGCCCAATAGATTTGACACCAATTCCTAAGAATGCTAGACTTTTTCAGCATCTTCCTTGTAGTGCTTGCCAAGTGAAGCTTATCTAGCAGTCTCATGAAGGTGCAGTTTTCCTGTGACTGTGGTTTTTAAAACTAGTTTCTTTGTTAATGCTGCAAATCTTTTCTTTTTCAGATATTTGACTAATGGGATTCTAAATCACAAGGCACTTACAAAAAAAAACCCAGAACATTTGGGGACATTCCCATGAATGTATGCCCAGTCATTTAAAAGCTTTCATGCAGAATTGAAGGGGCAGAACATGACAATATTAACAACTTTCCAAAACAAAATACTGGTTCCCACACTGCTTTAACTGTTTATTGCACCACCAAGGGTGTGTGTGTGTGTGTGTCACCTTATAAATTAATTTAAGGACCTCATCACATGGCTGTGCTCCTCTTTAGAAGGAGGCAAGGGGTCCTTGTATTGCCTTGAATTTTCCTGCCACCATTGGCCATGTGATGAGGTTCCGTGAAAAAGACATATTGTCTATATAGAGGGCTAGTAATCCAAAATTAGACAGGATAAAAGAAGGCAAAACAAAAAAGGGGTGCACAAGATAACAATGATAAAAGAATAATAATTCTGTGTGCTCCACATTCCATTGGAGAAAACTTTAGGTAACACAGACATCCAGAGTTTTGCCCTCTAAGGAGCATAAGGAGTCACTTCCTGTTCTTTGTAAAAAGGCCTTTGCTGGGTTGAAAATGGTTCTGAAAAGGGCGGAGGAGTAAATGCATGGCAAAAATCTCATTTGGTCATGGAGGAGGGGATTTCTGACCGCTCTTCCATGTTTCAACACCGTATATTGACTTCACTGATGGATCACTAGTGGGAGTTGAGACATGGAAGATGTATGTTATGCTCACAATATTCAAATGATGAGAGGCCATAAAAATGCCTCTTTACATCTAGAGTCCAGAAAATGAGCCAGAACACAAACTTTTCAGGTGTACTACATCGTCTTGCCCCTCTCCTCACTTCTGCTCTTACAACCAAATCCTTGCTTTCTTTCTTTTTGCCCCTGTTGGTAATGGTGGCCCCTACTGACTGCGTTCCTCCCTTCTCCCCCAGCGTTATGCACCTTCAGCTGGGTGTATGATGCTCCCCTTAATTTGTCCCCTGGACTAGAAAAGAAAACAAGGGATTATTCCCCTTCCTGCAAAAGAAAACAACAACAGGTTTGATGCATGGGGTCGACGTTTCAGATGTTAAAAAGGGGAAAGAGAAAGTTCAAAGAATTGTATTTCCTCTTCCTTGCACACTTTCACAAATATCCAGAGCCACTTCTATACAATATAAAATTACAGTAACTCCCTGTCAGATATATTTACCAAGGAGTAACAAAAGTCTTTTTAAAAAGTTAGGCCCTTTAAATGTTTTTAATCACATTTATTTAGTTAGTTACAGAGATAATGATTTTCTTTGAGACTGTAAAATTCTATTTTAATGACTCACTTAATATTTTAATGGCATTGTTCCTTTCAATTGTGATCCACTTTGATTCCCAACATTGTTGGAAAAGCACAATATAAATGAATAAAAATATGATGGTTAAGAGGAGGAGAAGAGATAAAAAAGGAGAAAAGGGAGAAATAGTAATAGTTGTCCTTAGCTAGGGAAATTAAAATTATGGTTATACAGGAAGCCACTTTTCAGTTAAATACTGAGTCATCTGAAGTTTAATTAGTGTTTTAGTATACTAAATAGCAAGTAATAAGCTCTCAATTGTGAGATATTTAGTAACTGTGATTTTTAAAATTGAGCTAACATCCACAGAAATAAGGAAAAGGAGTAATGATATAGGATATAGAAGAGAGAAAACAAAGGAGCTGAATGCTTTTGAAATATTCATTAGCTTTTTATTACATTCTGCTTCATCCCTCCTTCCTTCCTTCTTTACTTCCTTGCTCCCTCTCTTCCTTCCTTCTTGCCTTCCTTCTTGCCTTCCCCTTTTAAAAATAAATGATCACTTTCTTTTGCATATAACATCAATACAAACTGGATCTATGAGAATCCAGGATCGTAGACTAATATATAGAAGGCAAATTGTTGACAGTGAACATACAATTAAATATATATTCATAACTTGGTTGAGATGCAATGGTCCTCATAAGAACATTGACAACAATTTCGACTGTCCCAAACGATAGGGGTTTGGTTCCCACAGCTGAGGCTTTTCAGAACTATTTTGTCGACAAGATCTCGACTCTCCGCCGGGATATCCCAGCCACGCTTGATACAGTAGATGAACTCGAGACCCGCCACCACTTGGCGGGCCCACCTTCACCTGTTTCCAACTGCTGGGCCGCAGCAGCTGTCGATAAGTTACTTGCTGCAGCTAGACCAACTACCTGCTACCTTGATCCGGGCCCCTCCTGGCTTGTGAGATCTTGCGGAGAGGGTTTACGAGACCCCCGGGGTAAGCTTATCAACAGCTCCCTTGAGCAAGGAGTGTTCCCAGGGGGTTTGAAAGAGGCAATGGTAAGACCACTGCTGAAGAAGCCGAATTTAGACCCTTCGGCTCCCTCCAATTACCGACCTGTGTCAAACTTGCCTTTTTTAGGCAAGGTAATTGAGAGGGCAGCAGTGGACACAGCTGGACTTGATCCCTTCCAGTCCGGCTTCCATATTGGGCATGGGACGGAGACCGTGCTTGTCACCATTACAGACCAACTTCGCCGCCAGCTGGACCAGGGCGGGTCAGCCCTGCTTGTTTTGTTAGATCTAACAGCAGCGTTTGATACCGTAGATCATGCATTGTTGGCCCACCGTTTAGCCGTGACTGGGGTCAGGGGGATTGCCCTTAAGTGGGTGACCTCCTTCCTCCAGGATCAGGGACAACGTGTGGAGAGGGGGGAGGAGGTCTCTGGGAGGCTCCCATTAAGTTGCGGGGTCCCCCAGGGGCCCATCCTCCCACCCTTATTATTCAACATTTACATGCGCCCCCTGGCCCAGCTGGTTCGCGACTTTGGTCTGGAGTGTTATCAGTACGCTGATGACACCCAGCTTTTGCTGAGAATGGACGGCAAGCCGGATACCGTACCCGATTGTTTCCATCAATGCCTTGAAGCCGTGACTGGATGGCTGCGCACCAGCCGGCTGAAGGTGAACCCATTGAAGACGGAAATCTTGTGGCCTGGGCGCCCTGGGCTGGATGAGTGCCGGTTGCCTACCCTGGATGGCGAGCAACTTAACCCGTCATCCCTTGTTAAGAGCTTGGGTGTCCAACTGGACCCTTTGCTGATCATGGAGGCCCAGGTCTCCATGGTCAGCAAAACGTCGTTTTTCCACCTACGACAGGCTAGGCGACTGGCCCCCTACCTGTCCAGGGACGACCTGGCCACGGTGATCCAAGCGACGGTCATCTCGAGGCTGGACTACTGTAACACCCTCTACGTGGGCCTTCCCTTGTCGACAATCCGGAAACTCAAGCTGGTGCAGAATGCCGCGGCTCGCTTGCTGGTGGGAGCACCAGTGAGGGAGCATATCACTCCCATTCTTCGGCAACTGCACTGGGTTCCCATTGAGTACCGAATTGCCTTCAAGGTATTGGTTTTAACCTTTAAGGCCTTACACGGTCTAGGGCCTGTGTACCTGAGGGACCGACTTACCCCGTACATTCCCCTGAGATCGCTACGCTCGGAAGAGCAGAATTTGTTGGTGATTCCATCGTCCCGCTCCTGCCATTAGTCCAGTACGAGACAGCGAGCTTTTTCTGCTGCGACTCCTGCACTCTGGAATTCGCTCCCTGGTCACATTCGGTTGATCCCAGAGCTTATCCCCTTTCAAAGGGCGTGTAAGACTGCTCTTTTCAGGTTGGCTTTTGGCTAAACCCAAGTAAATGGCGTATGTACGCCGGAGTCAAATCGCAATCCCGTTGATACCATGGTCATGTACCATGTTTTACTGTATGTTTATGGTATGTTTTATTGTATGTTTTACATGCTGTAATCCGCCCCGAGCCTGCAGGGAGGAGCGGAATATAAGATTGAATAATAAATAAATAAATAAGAACAACAATCTTATATATCTGATGACAGTACATTTTATTGCTGCAATAATTGTTATCCATCTATCTAGTATGACCAGATTTCAAATTTCAGAGCAGGAATGTATCTACTGGTAGTGGAGAGGAGACAAAATAAGGACATTGTCCACAATAAGATCTCTGCCTCACATAAATTTTCTTCCAGTCTCAAAAGTTCTAGCATTACAGAGAGGTAGACATTGAAAACTCTTAACAACTAGAACTCTTCTATGTTGGGAGTCTCATAGAGGAATCTTAGGAAAGTGTTGCTCCTCCCGTAATGGTTATTGCCTTGTCTCTGGAGAGGAGGGCAATTAATCAGTAATAACAAGAACAAATATTTGGGCTTATCTGCATGCACCACTTTACATTGGCAAGGAAATGGCCTTGCTGGGGGCCCTTCTGGACATGGCAGAAACCCGGGAGGAATTAGGTTAAAATAACCCACTTTCTCCTGGGTTTTTGTCCCCAACCCCAACTCTGGGCTTTCCCTTGAGGGGTAGTTTGATGCTATCCTCCTCCAGCCCCCCGTCCCCAGCCAAAAATAGGTACCGGTAAGGCCTCCTGGCAGCACGCCCTTTCTGCTGGTACTCCTGATGCCTGAAAATGGTGTTAGGAGGTGGTAGGAGGAGGAAAAACCCTACTCGCCCCTCACCACCTGATTCACTGCTGGCAGGCACCTCCAATAGGTTTTTGGGGGGTGAAATTGAGCCGGGAAGGAAAGGGTTGGGTGCCCTCCATCTCCTTCTGACTCCAGGAATCCAAAGAACTGGGATGGCTGTGGGGGTTGACCTCCAGGACTGTGAAAGCAGTCCTGAAGGTCAAGCCCCAGAGGCCCAGCACCTAGAAAGATCCAGACCTTATTTTAAGGTCTGAATCTTTCCACGTGTCAAATTAATGTGGAGCAAACTGGGAAAGCACAGTTTTCTCTGTATTAATTTACTTTTACTTGATGTGTTGTTTGAACACTTCAGGTAAAAGCAAGACATGTCCTGTGTTTTGGGGCTGTCTGAAAGGGCCCTGGGAGGGGATAATTGTGGCTAAATGTTAAGGTTTTCAAGATGTTGGACATGAAACAATTTCATCCTGCTTCATGAAGGTTTACACAATCTTCTCCAACTTTAAGATCGGTTAAGGCTTAAAGTTATAGGAGCTATAGAAAAACTTTTTCAGATTCAATACTATGGCTATAGGTAAGTGGTAACCATGTAAGTGGTTACTATTTTGCCCTTTTTGTATTTAGAATTTTTGTATGTAGCATTAAAGCCTCAGCACTCATCTCAAGCCATTCTGGATGCTGTCAGAGCTTTATGCTCTGTACAAGTGTCTCTGCATGTATATTGTAAAATTTAACACATACACAGAGGCAGTCCACTTAATTTATGTAAGTGGAATAGTCCAGAATTAATTGTGAGTTTTACTTCAACATCCAAATGCCTTGGGCCAGCCCTGGCGAGCCCTGGCTGTACCTGATTCTCCATGCCACCATAATTAGCCAATGGAGCTATTGCTGAAATTTGCAGAGAATGGAAATGGAGTTGGTGCAGGAAAGGAGATAAAGCTTTTTCCCCGAGATAAGCATTCTCTCTTTTAATTGCTTAGTTGACTCACTTAGAGATTAGCACTAAAAAAAGAAGCTTGTAATGCTTTCTTTAAAAGAAAGAAAGAAATGATATCTTTATTTTGTGATTTCAGATTTCAGCTGCTTGGATGTGGAATGAAGATAGAAAGGCAGGTATGTATATTTATTTATTTATTTATTCATTTATTAATTATTCGGTCTTGTACGCCACCACTCCCCGATGGCTCGGAGCGGCTCACAGTCCACATAAAACAACATAAAAACAGAAATAAAACATCAGTTAAAGCTAAATCAAGATTTTGAATGTCCTTGCCCTTCCACAGGCATCCATAGCCTGGGTGCAACGGCACATCATGCATTGCTGTTTGAATGTTTTCTTTCAGTTGCTATATATTGTGGCATTTGTTAATGCACACAAGATTCTTAAGGTAGCCCCACAGAAAAAAATCTGGTCTGGTTAAATCCATATAATTGGTCAGCCAGTTGAAATCTTGGAAAATTCCTCACTTTGTGTCACACTTCATCCACTCTCCAAGCCTAAACCAGAGCAACACCATGTTGCAGCCCTGGATTCAACGAGGCCTGAAAGCAGGCCTCTGCATTCAACTTCCAGTGAACTCCAAGCCTCCAAGGTCAAGCGCATCCCTGTTAGTTCTCGCGGCGATAAGCCGGCTGAGATTCATGAGCCTAACGCTACTCCCCAACACCCAGGTGTTTGCCCTAATGAGGAGACATTCCAATCTGGCCCAGAAGTGATGGGAACCGAAACTTTCCCAGCCGATCCTGGGAAAGTTGTTCGGCGCAGTCAGCGTGTTTGCGAGCGGAGTCAGTGGCCCCCTTTAAAAGCTGGGTCCGGAGAGAGCTCCACATCTCGAGTCAACTTTTGATTTCCTTGTCTTGTCTCTGGAACTGTGCTGGACCTCGGAAGTCTTCTAGTCGGGACTTTACCATATTTTCCTTTGCTCAGCTTTGACTCTTAGCTTATTCAGGACTAGCCTTGCGGCATTTTACATTAATCAACCTTGGAACTATTTTTACTTCTGGTGCGCCAAATCCGGGATTGGGCGCAACCGTGCTGATTTCTATTTTTGCCTTTTGCTTCTTTCATTTATTTTAATAAAGCATTTAACCACAGAAACTGTGTCTTGGTTTACTCAGGGTCCGGTTCAAGTTCTAGTCGCAACACTTTGATGATGTTGCATGTATGCTCTTTGTATGCTCTCAATAGACCATCAGTTGTCAAAATAAAATTCTACAATTTTGGTTTCTGGACCCTATGCAAGTATTTAACTGTCACTGTCTGAGAAAAAACTCAATACTATGAAGATTTTTTATTATTATTATTGAATACTAGTATGACTTTTTAGCCATCCTGTATATTAGGCTTGTTTGGTTTTTAAAAAAAGGGTTCAAAACTCGTTTCGGATGTAGGGGGTGCTGGCGATTTGGATCGGAAATGATTTTTGAAATATTCCAGAAACAAAGTCAGAAATATCCGAAATCTCAGAAATTTCCGAACCACTTCATTAATGGCAGACATGCATGAGCAGTAGGTAAGAAACAGCACTGGCACTGGGAAAACTTCAGGGGATTGTCCCTCCCTCATTTTAGACCAATTGTGATGAAACTTGCTACATGGATCACTGTTAGCTCACCAGATTTCATAACTTTTATAACTTTTGACTTATCCATAGATTTTTGGCATACTTTTATAAAGTTTTTATAAAAAGTTTTTATAGACTGGCCCAGCTTAAACACAAGTTCTGAATGGAAATTTTCTATTGGCAGCCATGGCTCATAAACATAATTCCGTGAGTTCCGTGATCCCCCTTCCCTGCCAAGGAATTTTTTTTCATTTTAAAAAGTTTTTTAAAAATAATAAAGGAAATATGTTTCTGGTTTGAATTTTGAAAGTGTTTTTCCTGTTTCTTTGTGTGGTCTTTACTTTGAAAGTAGCTGTTCTACTCCAGAAACTTTGTGCGGCACAAACTGTGTTAATTTGGGAGAGAACAGAAATTATATACAGAGCAGACACCACAAGGGACATGTAGACTGACCCCCTTCTTTGGGATCAAGAACATGGTTTCTCACCAAAGAGAAGGAAATGGGGTCTCAGGAGCACAAGAGAATGAGATAACAGAAGACATGTGAAGTTTTGAGGCAATTATATATACATGAAAAATGTAGTTTCCCAAAGTACCTTAGCAAGCCAGACCCCCGGTGCAGCAATTCTAGGGGACTCTAGAGGGATGGATGAAAGAAGGAATGTCTTCAAGTTTTGGGAGAATCGAGGTTAGACTGACCCCCACTACAGGAAAAAGAACAACTGGCTTCCCAATGAAGTATAAATTCTGACTTGGATTTACTACAGGGCAAGCATGGCTCAGGGAGAGCGTGCCGGTAAGTCCTTGGGTCCGATCACTGCCAGGGAAAAAATGGCAAAAAGAAAAAAAAATGTGGCAAATAATGGCAAACAGCGAGAGGCAGGGCATGGGGAGCCAAGATACACATTTTGCTGAAAAGGAAGGTGTGGAGAGTTATGGAGGCTCCCCTTTTGTGGTGGACACATGCTATCTTTATGGCAGGGAAAGGATTTATTGCAGGGAAAGGCTTTGCTGCCTTCTCTTTAGACACCTTTGTAGATTCAGTTTATTTTATATTTAGACAAAGACTGCTGCTCGACCATTTCAACTAATGAGCAGCAAGGCAGTGTGGAATTATTCTGTAATATTCGGTTGTCTCCCATGGTTATTCTGATTTTCAGAACCATTAAGCAAGCAAGTTAGGTAAAGCCTAAACAAACAGTTTTAAAATCTCACGGTTTCCCTTCCCTGGCGAGAGGCGATGCAAAGAGGCATGAGGTGGGCGTGGCTAAGCACAGCTATTCTTGAAGGCCACACCCCCAGTGATAGAGATTGCAAAATGTCCTGCTGTTAAACTACAGGACCTTATGCAATCTCTACTACTGGGGGCATGGCCTTCAAGAATAGCTGTGCTTAGCCACGCCCACCTCATCCCTCTTTGCATCACCATTCACCAGGGAAGGGAAACCGCAATATTTTTAAACTGTTTATTTAGGCTTTACCAAAGTTGCTTAATGGTTCTGAAAATCAAAATAACCTTGGGAGACATCCAAACATTACAGAATAATTCCGAACAATGGGTAAGTAGTTCAAATTTGGGTTTGCCTCTCCCACTTTTCCTGCATGGTCCAAAATCGGTTCAAAAGTCCAAATCCAGTAGGTTTTTCTGAATTTTAGGTTTTTCTGAACTGAACCTAAACAAGCCTACTGTATATATTTAACCACAGTCCCAAAACTCAACAGTGGTCATATTCATTGGAGGATTCTGAGAGTTATTATTATTATTATTATTATTATTTCCATCATTTCTACCCCACTTCTTCTCAACCCCCGAGAGAGTTGTAGCCTTCTCCAACTTTTCCAAGTTGTGTTAATTGTTGCTACCTCAAAGAGATGCTGAAAGGAAAATAAAGTTGCCAAAGAAATGTGTAATAAACAACTATATCCCTGTGCCTTTCCTGAAAGGAAAGTGGAGTCAGTTCTTAATTTTGAAACTAAAATAAAGGATGTAGCCCTTATATGTATACAAATGATGTGCCTATTTGTGTTGACACGCTTTGGCTGCGATAAATAATTTTGCCTTTCATTCTAATTTTCCCTTCTTATTACAGAGTTGAGCTGCATGATAAATTTATTTGGATGGGATCCTATACCTTCCTGAAACTGTGTTTGCATGAGTAGAATCTGAGAAGTGACTATAAAATTATATTTCATGTGAATTCAGCCATAGAGTTTCTAAGCCTCACCAATCTACAAAGCTGCAAAGAATCCATATTCTTGAACAACAGAGAAACAATTTGGCCATGGGAATGTGCTTTATAACCTCCAAATGCCCTGCAGTGAAAAGGAAGGAAAGAAGTTTGCACTCTTTCCCCTTTTCTTCTCATTGTCTAATATCACTCTGAGGTGTTCTATGTTATATAACCGTCAAATCCCATTTAAATTCTACAAGATCTTGGCCTCAGTAACAATCCAGAGGTCTTTAGGTTAAGTATGTACTATATAAAAGAAAGCATTTTCCTTTATCGGGTTTACAACTCATTGCCTTTCCATTTCATTGAATGTATCTTGTTCTTGTTGCATTACAGAAAAGGTTCCCAACTTACCTGCACAAATGTAGTGTGTCATTTCCTATTTCCTTCAAATAATTTAAAACACCAAAAAGTGGTGATGGAAATTAGATTACTGGAGGAGAGTGGTACAGATATACACCAGTAAATGCGTGTTCCAAAATTACTTCATCTATCAGAAATAGCCCATTAGGGTGAAACACAAGTTGATTAGTTTCCAAGATATAGGAAGTATCCATGGGCAAACTAACAACACACTGTATCCTCCATTTCAGGGGATCTCTTTATAACCCCTCCAATTCATTATATACATGCTAGACAAAATTCACATGATGAGCTCCAGTTAGAAAAAACGTAAACTAATCCTTACCCTTGTTTCAAAAAATTGGTTCAACACAATGCCAAATAGGATAAAGTGGTTGATCCAGTTTTCCCCCTGTTCTTACCCCTCATATTCTCACATGCCAGGTTGTTTTCCCTTCCTAACATGGGGTCTTCTGCAATGTGGAGTCAGCTTTTGTGGCTTGGCTTAGAAGGCAGTATATATTGAAGAACAAGGGTAGAAATCACTCAGTGGCCAATGTCCTAAATAATCTTAGTGTAGTGGAAATATCTACCAGTGAAGTTATGGTAACATTATGCAATTCCTATTCTGAATATCATGTGCACATTTGTTACTTCATTGTGTATTGTACAATGCTATGGTAGTCTGCATCAATAGATTCATCACCTCTAAATCAAGAAAAGCAATAGTCATACTATGTTCTGCACAAGTCAAGTCACATTTAAAGTACTGAATTCAGTCTGGGTGTCTTGCTGTAAGGAGTAGATAGGCAAGAGAAGTGCAACAATGATAATAAGAGATATGGAGAACAAACATATGAGAAGAAGTTGAAAGAGCAGGGCATGCTCAGTCTGCTGAATAAGAAGTGATAGGATAAATGTCTCAAGGGCTGCCACAAAGTGAAAGGTGAATGCAGGGTTTTTCTCTGCTGCTTCAGAAAGTAGAATGAGGTCTAATGGTTTTAAGTTACAGGCGTTCAAAGTTTGATTGAACATTAGAAAGAATGTTTTGACAGTCTGAACAATTCAACGATATGGAACCAATTGCCTAGAGAGGTGGTGGGATCTCCTTTTCTAGATTTCTTTTTTTTAAAGGCTGAAAATTTCCTACTGGTGATGCTACTGATCCTACTGGTGTAGCTGAATATCGTGCTTTGAGCAGGGCAGGGGGTAGACCTTATGGCGCACACATCCCTTCCAACCCCATGATTCTATACACATTGCACAGAGGCAGTATATGATTTGTACTGTGTATTGAGATACTACTTTAGGTGAATCTAGCATAGGTTTTCACATGCTCCTCCCACTCTCAGATAGATTCATCCATTCTGCTCCTTCCACTTTCACATAGATATATCTGTTCCACGTTGTTTTAAATAGTCACTTCACATACATACTGCAATTGAAACTTACTTATGTCACAAACAGGGTTTGTCCGATATCTGATAGTGTTGCTGGGAATGAGTGGGGTCTTATGTGGGCCCATATTTTTAGATCTCCAGGATAAGATGTTCTTCTGTTTCAGCTTCTATTAGAGGCATATCTGATGGGAACTGCACTTCTTGAGTATGAAACCCACATCATAGGGACCTGAGCAGTCTGTATGGTTATGCCATTGGAAGGCAAATATCATTTTACATACACTAATATTTGGCTTTTCATCCAATTTGCAGCTAAAGAGAATATAATAGTTGGTTGTTGCCAATGTCTTTCATAGTTATGCTTTTAATTTTGTAGAATTTTAGATGGGTTTCTAATGGACTTATTATGCTAGTCAATTTTAGCTTGTGAATTTTAATCTGCATTTATCAGTGAATGTTAACCTGCATTTTAACTCTGTGTATCTTATATTTTAACAATGTGTATCCCACCTTAAGCCACAAGGAGAGGCAGGTAATAAATGTATTATTATTAACAAGGTTCATCTATTTCAACCTCTTTCCAGCGCAGCGAGTGCAAATATGTATTTGTTCAACCATAAAAAGTTACTTTTTGGACTAAAAAAAATCATTGAATCCCCCAGCTAACATGGACTCTCTATTCATGCTGGGTGGAGTGTTCTGGGAAATATGCCTAGATGTTCAAAGGTGCCTTGAGATTACAAGGACAGAATTTCTTTTCAGAATGTTGTCAGTATCATGAACAAATGTCAGCCGCTCTCCAGTGACATAAAAGGGTTATTTGTGTTTAGTAGGTCGTGCTACTAGATAGCTCCACTTTTACCAAGCATTTCAAGGCTGAATAACTGGAAAGTTAATCTTTTCTTGAACAACTTTATTATATGGGAGATGAGTCATACACACACACTTTAATTTCCACTCTTTGGCTCAGCCCTATGTAATTTCAGGACCCTGCCTGTTGTTGAAAAATTGACTGTCCACCCAAAATAATGAATTAAACTCTCTCTCTCTCTCTCTCTCTCTCTCTCTCTCTCTCTCTCTCTATATATATATATATATATATATATATATTCCACAGTTGCAAAGATTCAGTGGCTCAGCCTTTTACAGTAGTTCAACTTTTCAACCATTTTAAACAGAGGCAGGATAGTCATGTACTGTACTGCTGTGATTGTCTGTTCCTCTATTCCATAACTCTGTGATTTTGTGAGTTTCTCAGAACTTTCCATCTAGATTTTGGGTTCTAAAATGTTCATATAGTTATAGTCTTGGGTTTCAAAGGAATGGGACTCAAGGGTGTACTCTTGAACCCTTATAGCAGAATAGGGTCACTTGTTTTTGAGCTTAAGGCTAAACAATGCTTGCTCTTATTAGTTAATATCACTAAGGCTCAGTAAGAAAAGAAAAAAGCCACATGATATATGGATTGATTCAATCAAAAAAGTCTGCAAGACCTAGGCTCTCCTGTTGATGGCCTGAACACATGAAGGTCTCTACTAATCATATGATACAGGCAACATGGAATGTTGTGTGACTTTACTTAATGTATACCTTCAAGTCTACTTCAGCACATGCTAACTTGTCAATGAGAGACTTCCATAAACCCCATCATCAAGTAGAAGCTTTAGTTTAACTAACACTTTGTATTTATTTCTGAGTATGCTTGCCTAATGCCAGTGTGTTCTGCAAGAACTTTCTTTTTGTTGCTTCAGCTGTTGATTCAAAAAATGCATTATTACTCTGTCTTGGCTACTCATTTTTATTTTATAGATTGGAAAAGTTATACCTACCCAGGGGTGGTCCTACAAGGTAGGCCAAGTAGGCGGCCGCCTAGGGCGCCATCTGGGAAGGGGGGCGCCATCCTGGCCGCATGGGGCGCCATCCTGGCCCTGCCAATGTTCCTCAGGCAGCGCCACAGCTGCCTGCTTTTGGGCCCTGGCCTTGTGCGCTTTGACGCCGCTTCTGGGCATGCACGGAGGTTTTCGCGCAGGTGCAGTTGCTCCAGAGCTGAAGTTGAGCACAGGAGCAACTGCACATCCGCAAAAACCTCCGCGCATGCCCAGTAGCTCCCTTGCGCAGAAGCCTGTAAGCAAAGCACTCCCTATCGGGCAGGTAGGGGTGCTTCCCCTCCTTTTGTCTCCGCCGCGTTTTGCAGGGAAGGAGAAAAGAATCAGTGAAGGAAGTGTAAGTGAAGGAATGAATGAAGGGCTTTCCTCCTCCTCCTCTGTGACCTCTTCTCTCCCTCCTTCCTTTCTTCAGCATTATTTCTGCCTAGACCTGAGGGGCCTGAGGCTATGAGGAGTTGTGGGAGTTGGAGGCCAAAACACCTAGGGAGGGAGGGGAGGGCCCAAGTTTGCCCAGGCCGCGCTGCCTGTATTCGACCTCATTTGAACATTTTGGCTGTTTTTCTATTTACATTTACATTGGGATCCTAATTTTGGACTTATGGGAGACTCCTATGGATTATGAGTCGGGTGGTAGGTAATATATTCTGATTTTGATGCATTTACATTGCATTTCTTGTTGATTATTATACAGTTCTGCTTAATATTGTCATACAATATAATACAAATACAATATAACAATAGAATAATGATATATTTTATATTACATGTAATATTACAAACAATATTGCAGTATAGTGGTATTGTACAAAATAGTAATATATAGTATTTTATTTTTACTTTATTTTGGGTTATTTGAGTTTTATAGGAGTCATGAAAATATTTAGATGATAATTTTATTGAAATAAATAATTTTATTTATTATTTTATAATAATAATATAATAGAATGTTATATTGTATTATAATGTCAATATATTATAATATACAGTAATTATATTGTAATGTAGTATAATATAATTATGATATAATATAGTATGATTATGGTATAATATATTGTATATACATTGATACAATATAATACTACTAATGGTATTGTGATATTATAATTATATATTTGTTTTACATGGGGGCAAAATAATGTTTTGGGGGCACCAAAATAATGTTCGCCTACCATTTCAAATTACCTTAGACCGCCCCTACCTACTCAAGTGGGATGTAATGAACTATAAAACTATTGGGGAAGTAGAAACTCATTCTTCAGTAATAGAATTCTGTCATTTCTATAATGCTCTTAATCCCAACCATTATGAAAAACCACCCTGTGTTATGCTCCCTCACAAATTTCTCCATATGCTTCTATGCATCATAGTTGGTTTGATTCAGGAGTTACTTGTGATTTCAGTAAGATCCATAATGCATTTCACATTAGCTTAGTAGGTTTGGAAATAACTATCAGTGGGATTCAGTAGAACAGACAATTGAACACTACAGCCATTTGTATTATTTGACTACAGCATTATACGGATATTGTAAACCAATGTTAAATGTCACTTTCTCTAGCTTCCATTTTTTGTTTGATGATCATGCCTGTAGTATTTTGTTTTCGAGACTGCCCTGTGGGTTTGTTTAGAATGTAGTGGATGAGGAAGTGATGATTTCCATCATTAATGACTGACCATATAACTTCTCCATTATTAGTATCCTTTATAGTCAAACATGTGAAAAGCATAAATGCTGTTTGTATTTCCTTGCCTGCACTGATTTCTGTATATCAATCTAATTATATAGTTATTTTTTCTTCTGCACACACTTACATTCATATTTCGTTTAATACATGTATCAAGGATTTGCTTTCCTTTGGGAGATGGAATCCACCCACACCAGGTGCTTCTCATGGATTTAGGGGGAAACCTTACCCTCTTCAGTAGTATCCCCCCTCTCTAGAAATGAACCATTGATTTGATAAATGCAACCACTTCAGCTAGGGCAGCTGCAAGTGCTTGATGTAGTGCCATATGCATAACAAAATCGAATGAAGTTAAATTTATTATTATTTATTTACAGTATTTATATACCACCTTTCTCACCCCTGGGGAGACTCAAAGCGGCAAAGGTTCAGTTAGAAGCTGAGATACATAGCTAGGATTTTTGTATTTTCTTCTTTGCAGACCTAATGGTTTAATTTTATGCTACTTGGGTGGAATTTGGGGACAGCAAAGTCATGTATACAAGTACATTTGATAGACCTTCTCATTTTCTTCCATCTAAGAATCACCACTGTGCCTCTCCCTTTCCCCTACAAAGAACAGCAGCAAATTGTGACCCCTGTGTTAATAGGTCAGTGAAATCCATTCTGGTCTTCCATCTAAGTTTTAAAGGAGATTTTTAGGATACCAAACATATTTTGGGATAT
This sequence comes from Anolis apletophallus, assembly GCA_030556195.1. Lineage (NCBI taxonomy): Eukaryota > Metazoa > Chordata > Lepidosauria > Squamata > Anolidae > Anolis > Anolis apletophallus. The sequence goes on along the minus strand of JARBWK010000003.1, from coordinate 171,816,527 downwards.
CAGCAATGCCATGGACAGCTTCCATAAAGTTTAGACTAAACGGGAAATCTTTCTGCAGCAAAACTCCCATTTTCTGTACAGAATGCACAGAACAGAAAACATTTTTTTCTGTGCAGAAGATATGTTTCTGTGCAAAAGAAGGAAAAAAAGACCTGTATGTAAACATTTCTTCAAAATGTTCAGGTATGTGAAGAAGGAATGTAACTTTTCTTCCACAGTTAAGAGATAACTATCATCTTAAATCCCTAGTCATCCCTGGAAAGGTGGAAATGAAAGGGATATTACTGACCATTTCAGCTCAGCAATGTAATCTGTTTCTCTAAATGTTTGGAAAAAATAATAATAGTAAAACAGCAGAGTTCCCACAGATTTCCCCTGGCTTTGCAGGCATGTGGTGATTGATAATGTTTATAAAGAAAAGGGCATTTGAAAGGAGAACATTCTTTTCATTTTTGGTGGCAATGTGTTACCATTATTTATAAAACAAAGCAGTCATGTGTTTTCCTGATGCTTCAAATTTTCCTGATGCTTCAAGTGCCAAGGATGATGCAAATAGCAAATGAGTATAGTTCCTTATTTGTGCAGAATGGACCAAGAGAGAAAACACCCACTGTTTCACAATAAAATGCTACTTCCAAATAAGTAAAGAACAAGAAAGAGCAGGAGGCAAAGAAGAGGAGAAAGGATGAAATGCCCTGTCTAATCACTGATCAGATAGCATAAGAAATGTGCAAGTGTAATTCGAAAAACTAGCTTGCCCAAGCTTTGCATTCATTTTGTTGGTCACAGATTCCTGTTTGATCTGGTTATTGTTTATGGTGGGGGGTGGATTTTTTGTTCCTGTTTTAAAGGGATAAGTCAAAATTCTGGTTCGGCATTCTGGGTTTGAATGTTAAACCAATTTCTCTGTGTTTTATTTCTTTTTATCAATTGCACTACTGGAACACAACGGAACTGAAAAGGCTGGCTGAAATGCAACATAACACTGGCAGCAGTGTCAGATTTTTTGATTTCTTCCTTTCCGTTTTTGAAGCCATCCAAAAACAGCTCTGGGGGCTTTTGCCATTCACTGAAGTTTTAAAATTGAGTGCATCCCTCCCACTTATGCTGAACTTCCACAAGTCAATCATTAGTTAGTCACTAGGCCAGTGGTGGCAAACCTATGGCATGGGCACCTCTCTCCTGGCATGCATGCTATTGCCCACCTCCCATTTGCCACCCTGCCCATTTCCCTGCCCCCTTTGCTCACTTGCTTGTTCGCACACCACTCAGTCAAATTTGGCGGGTTTATTATATGAATGTGATTTCAGCAATTGATGCTACTGCACACAAATTGTTCCTTTTTGCAATGTATTTCATCAAAACTTTAATGGGAGATTCCTGTGGAACCACATTTTGTTTCTTAAAACTGTCATATTGATTCTTTAATCTTCTTTTCACACTGGTGGATTTCATGTAAAGATGTGCCTGAATTTTAAATATCTTCAGCCTGCACTAGTCTCAAGAGCTGAATGAGTCAAATGCTGGCAAATAATTATCACTGACTTCTGTCTCATTTCTGTCAAGCTGATAACTATTTAATACTGTGCTCAAACAGCTGGATGCCTCTGCTGGATTCTGATGGATATCACAAAATCTGAAATAAAGTAAATAGCAATTCTTACATTGAGAACTTGGGCACTATATCATTTTCATTAAAATACAGAGGATAAAGATTTGGGTTTTTAAAATTATTTCTTCTTTTAATATATGTTTCTACTGTCATCATGATAGTAGGAAAAGGCCGTGAATGACAAAAATATGCCTTTGTCACCAGCAAGAGGAATGCAAAACGGATATATATATTTCATTTGCTCACTTCTTATTCCTTTAATATAACAATTTCAGGATACCAGTTATTGACATTGCATCAGAAGATGATGACTCCAATACTGGGGTGCTGGTGAATCTACTCTGAATATTAGACTGAACTTTACAAGATCTATTCAAGATGCTGAAGGTATTTGAGGTAAGAAAGTTCAAAACCTGAAATCTCCTTTAGAGTCATTTATTTATTGTCAGTTTTATTCCCTATCTTTCCTTCAATATTTTATTTATTGTTATTGGTCTTGTGTATATTTTGTTATGTATAGGCATTTTAATAGTGTTATGTTTTATTTGACAGTTCAAACTGTGTTGTACAACAACTAAATTCACAAGGAGAGGTGGGTAACAAATAAATTATTATGATTACTACTGCTGCTATTTATTATAACAACTACATAGGATCAACATCTAGAACTGATCCTTCCAAACTACTGACATCAGGACCAGATTTTGGTAAAGCTGTTTCACCATGGAATATAGTGGTATCTCCTTCTCTCATTTGTCGGGAATATTTTGATATTCTGTTGCCACATGGCAGGAGAGTGGACTGGAGGTTCCTTGTGATTTCTTCCAATTCTATGATTCTAAGAGATGTGAGCATTGAAGCACATGCCCAAACACATACAAGTGGAACTCAGAAAAGTATAGGAAATTAGATTCCATACTACTTATAGCTGACAGTATAATAACAGAAACTTGTTTGCACCGGGAATGGTTTTCAGCTGGAGACCAAATTCATGTTCAAAGAAGTTCTTGCGTGCTGTATTCCAATTGTGAGTGGAACCAAAAGCTGGGACCAAACATGCCACTATAGTTTAGCTAAAATTTTAATGTCATTAACTAAACTTTAGAAGAGGCAGTTCAGCCTTTTAAAATAGGAAAAATGACCCAACAATAACTTCATACGGAAGAAGCTATGGATACTTAGAGATTTGTAGGAGGGCTAGGTTGGGATTGGATTTGGTCCTTTTGTCTGCAGTTTTCCCCATTGGCAATGAGAGCTGAAATCATCTAACAACTCACCAAACAGGGCTTGGATAGCATCCTAGGATGCTTCCCCACCAGTTCACAATGTCGCTGGACTTCTGGTGGAGGCCCTGCCCACAACTGGAGTAGAAGTGTCATACAATACTTCTCTCCCAACACAGGAGCCAGCACAGATCCTCACTACTCGATGTGTGATGGGGGGAAGCATAGCTACTGCCTCTCTGTTATTTCAGTGAAGTCAGGTGGAGTGGGACGCTTTGCCTGACTCATGTGATAAGATCATAAGACACAAAAATGAATATAGGTTCATGTAGATCAGTGGTTCTGAACCTGTGGGTCCCCAAATGTTTTGGCTTTCAACTCCCAGAAATCCTAACAGCTGGTAAACTGGTTGGGATTTCTAGGAGTTGTAGGCCAATACACCTGGCCTACAATTGAGAAAAGGGTAGAACTATGAAAATAAGAGAAAGCTTGGTTCTAAATTATTAGGCCACTAAGAGCAGGATTCAGGGTTAAGTACTACTCCTAAAGGGGTGTTTGGGAATCCATGTCCTCTTTCGTATAAGTTAGTAATTGCCACCCACCCTTGTGAATAAATTTAACTTTAATTTCACAATTATAGCAAAATTTGTTCAGTATTTCATAAGCAGCTGACAACAATCCCATGGACGTGACTACATTCAACTGGTTATTCAGTGTGTGTAGGAAACCTTCCTTCTGAGACATTTGTTTACTATCCTGATGTGCATTTTTGTAATATACAATCATTTTGAAGGTTAATATGGTTCATTGTTTTGTTCAAACTACTGGATTATTGTATTTCATTGATTCAGTTGAATAACCAGCATTTATCTGGCAGCCAAGTCTGGGAATTTTTGTGAATTTATGTCATTGTAGCTCTCCACCTTCTGCTACTTAAATTTTATTCTGGTTTTCCTTTAAAAAAATATTGATTAACATGTGTTTCTGGCTCACATTATGAGTTTTTTTACAGCTACTTTTAAACAAGAAACATTTTTTCTCCCTCAATTTACAAATGCAAAGGGCTGGAAATATACCAGATTCACATCCTAGCTAGGAGAGATTGAGAGAAACAGGGAGGATGTCTCTAAATAGCTTTGGAAAACAGTCTTTGGAAATGTCAACTCTAGAGAAGACAAAATTATATAAGCCTTTATTTTATTTTACTCCCTATAACATTCATCTTCAAATAGAATCCAGTAAATACATTTATGGGATGTTTTCTTTTCTCTTCATTTGCTTCCAGCATAAAAATAATATTGTGTATTACACTATTTTTCAAAGGTTATGATTTTGGTTTTTCGTGGTTAAAGATGTTGAAAAGCTTAATATTGCTCGAAATAAAAAGAAATAATAAAATGAGGATGTCTTGTGGTTGAATATCTATCTCCCACCCCATCACTTAGAGCAGTGGTTCCCAACCTTTCTAATGCCAAGACCCCTACATACAAATCCTCATGCTATGGTGAAGGCCAACCATAAAATTATTTTTGTTGCTAATTCATAACTGTAAACTTGCTACTGTTATGAATCATAATGTAAATATCTGATATGCAGAATGTATTTTCATTGCTACAATTTGAACATAATTAAAACACACAAAAGCAATATGTTTGGGGGAGTATGTACAACGAATGATGGGATTTGCAGTGCCTTCAACAGACCACAGACCACTGAGACCCCCACGAATGACAGACCTGGACCAAACTTGGCACACAGAATGCCCATGACCAACAGAAAATACTGGAGGGCTTTGGAAGGAATTGACAGTGATTTAGGAGAGCACTGTGAGCCCAAACCACTATGGATCGGGACCAAACTTGGCACAAATACTCAATATGCCCAAATTTGAACACTAGTGCAGTTTGGAGAAAATAGACATTGACATTTGGGAGTTGTAGTTGCTTGGATGTATAGTTCATCTACAATCAGTGCATTCTGAACTCCACCAATGATAGAATTGAACCAAACTTGGCACACAGAACTCCCACATACAACAGACATCCAGGAGACAATAGTAATAATAATAATAATACAGTTGTAAAGGAACCCCAAAGGCCATCTAGTCCACCCCCTTCTTTGTACCAGACAGGAAGATAGAATTACTATTCTATTATTATACATTATTATTATTATTGTTGTTGTTGACACAAAACCACAGTATGTCACAGCAAATGAGATCTACATGCTGGATTTCATATCAAAAAATCACAAGTCAAACACTTCCCAAGCGTCTAGGAATATGTGATGTATTTCCAAATGAGGCGCACAGATCCAAGTAAGGTGGTCTTTTGCAGTTGACAGATCGTGATTTTGTCAATGTTTATTGTTTCCAAATGCTGGCTGCCAATGACCAATGGGACCACCTGTACTGATTTATGCCAGAGCCTTTGCAGTTCGATTTTGAGGTCTTGATAACGGCTGAGCTTTTCCTGCATTTTCCTCAATGCAGCTGTCACCTGTTATGGCGACATCAATAATCCAGATTTTTTCTTTTCCACAATCGTGATGTCTGGTGTAATGTGTTCCAAAACTTTGTCAGTGTCGATTCAGAAGTCCCACAGGATTTTTGCATGTTCATTTTCCACAACCTTTGCGGGTTTATGATCCCACCAATTCTTTACTGCTGGCAGGTAGTACTTGTGACATAAATTCCAGTGAATCATTTGGGCCACCGAGTTGTGTCTTTGTTTGTAGTCCATCTGTGAGATTTTCTTGCAAAAGTTGAGGATATGATCCATGGTTTCATCTGCTTCCTTGCACAGTCTGCATTTTGGGTCATCAGCTGATTTTTCAATCCTGGCCTTAATTGCATTGGTTCTGATGGCTTGCTCCTGGGCTGCAAGAATCAGCCCTTTTGTCTCCTTCTTCAGGGTTCCATTTGTGAGCCATAACCAGGTCTTCCCTTATCAACCTTTCCTTCAATTTTGTCAAGGAGCTGCCCATGCAATGCTTTGTTGTGCCAGCTGTCAGCTCTGGTTTGTAGTGCAGTTTTCTTGTACTGATTCTTTGTCTCCTGTGTTTTGAGAAGTTTTCGATTACTGACTTCAATTAAAGCAGGTTCTTGACTTTCCTTGACATATTCTGCCAGGGCATGTTTTTCTTCTTCAACTGCTTGTTTGACTTATAAGAGTCCTCTACCACCAGACCTCCTAGGCAGATAGAGCCGGATTCCTGGATTCACTGGAAGGATTTGGTGGGCACTGACATTGAGTTTTAGAGTTGTAGTTCACTTACATCCAGAGAGAAATGTGGACTCAAACAATGAGGAATCTGGACCAAATTTGACATAAATACCTGATACCCTGAAATTTGAATGCTGGTGGGGTCTGGAGGCTCTTGGTGACAGAGGGAAGAGAGCCATGCTTCTGCCCATGGGTGAGAGGGGGCAGTTCTGAATCTGAATGACCAGGAGCAGAGGCATTGGGAAGGGAGAAAGGGAAGGAAGGAAGGGGAAGGAAGAAGCAGGCAGATCCCACTGAGGGGTGTCTCCATGGTTGGCCTTTCATTTGTTGTGGCCGACAGGAGGAAGAACAGGATGAATAGGATGAATTGCTGTTTTTGTGTGGCTCTTTTGACCTGAGGCTCCAGAAAAGCCAGGCAGCCATTCTTGGGGAGGGGGCAGGGCTGAAGGAGGAGGTGGCAACCCCTCATAAATGGCCAAAGGACCCCCTGGGGGACATGACCCCCCCCCCGGGTTGAGAAATGCTGATTTAGGGTGACATGCTTATATTTGAATTTGTTGTTCATTGTCATTGAATCAGTTTCAACTTGCCAGTTTTGTGTACTTGTTTGTGCATTGGTGTATAACTCTTGAGACCTTGGGCAAATTATTCCATAACAGGTCTGTGTGTGAACCTGCTGTCAGGTACTGGGATTTTTTTGTCTTAGATTAAAAACTTGGATTGTGGCACTGGCTGGAAGTGTCTGGAGACTAATGAGATGCCTCAAACTACTTTTTAATTTTTAAAATGTTGTATTCTTTAATAACTGAATTTTTAATTGTTTTCAATTTGAAGTTGGTTTAATCCAAAGATTCAGAGATCACAGATATGAGAGCCCACTGCATATGTTTGTAATTAATTGCTTCCAGATTGTAAGCAACAGTGCACATTTCCCTCTTTCTTAAAACAGGTAAAAGCACTCCATGCATGGCAGACATGACAATAAGCAGCTTGCACTGTTGACCCCACTAAGCATCACACAGCTAAAGAAGCCCAATCCCAGTGTGTTAATCTTGAGTACCAACATCTGAGGTGAAAACACTGACCTTGAACAGTTGCTCACATATGCAAGCATTTTTAACTTATCTGTGCTCAATAGGCAGATATCAGATAGTAAAGTATATCCATAATAATAGGAGCAAGCCATTGGCTCAGTCCTGCATGCTATTCTTCTATGTGTCAATAACCTCTACTTGAGTAATGAGGACTATTAGGTTTCTGTCTGTGAATTGTCCTTGAACATTGTATGTGTTAGTCTTGAAATCATCCCAACATTCTTTGCAATCTAGTCATTTTCCTTGAGTTTACTAAACTTACATCAGACATGCTGTATTGCATCTTCAAATGGGAGTGGTTCTTGAATTTCCTTCCTTCCTTCCTTCCTTCCTTCCTCCTTCCTTCCTTCCTCTTTCACGAGGATTGAGGTTCTTTGCCAATTGTCAGCTAATATCTACCTAGTGTTACTTTAAGTTATGAATAATAGTGTTATTCGGCTACGCAAATTATTAACATAAATCCTCTCTTTCAAAACCCTTAATAACTGAAATTTTAGAAAATGGGAGGATCAACACATGGATTTATATCTTTTTGTGATATTTTTTATCATATACATTTTCTACATTTCCAGTCTAGCCCTGTATCTCTCATCATAGACTTTACATAATCTAGTCTCTTTGCTTAGATAGACTTTAAATGGTATTCGGAAAGGTGTGCACACTGTTTCTCATAAGTAACATCTCTCAAAGTGAGAAAGCATGCAGTACTTACTGTACAATTCATAGGTTAAGCAGAAACATCTTACACAATATTGGTTATACAGTACATCAGGAAAATATATCTCACATTCCGTCTGTAGAAGAATATACAGTGTACATAAAAATTGACTGATACATGAGTCAAGGTAATTTGACAGGAAATTTGTCTTTTCTCCATTTTATAGAGCAGTTGCAAGTAAACCCAGACTCACCCTGAATAGACTTCTAGTTGTCTTCACAACATTCAACTATTTCCAGTGAGTTTTCCAGTGTTCAACTGGTTTTGCATCATTTCTGAAAACGTTGGGGCAGGGACAGTGTGGGGTTTTCCACAAACTCCAAAGTATTCCATGCATTCAGGGCAGTCCAGACAGCTGAGAAGATCCAGGGACTTCATCACACGGGTCATCTCAAGTGCTGAGATTGCCCCACTGCCTGATTCACCATGGAGGGTAGTGAATCAGAATGCTGGATCTCATCTATGTGATGAGATCCAAAGTGCTCTGCTTGTCCTCACACCCTCTGGGGCCATTACCTATTATAGTGACATATTCCACTTTAACTGCTGTGGCACATCTGATAATATCTTGGGATCTGTGATTTAGAGAAAGGCATCACAACACATTCTGCCAGGAGAGAAATCCTCAAGAACTTCTGACCAGAAGAGCCAAAAAAAGGTAAGTGGCATTTCATCTAGCAATTTCTACAATTACTGCTACTGCCAGGTTATCTCTACCTATAAATCTTTGGAGGGAAGATCTTCCTAGGTAAGACACATTAGCACCGACTGAACAGATTCTACCAGCAAATTGCATTCACACCACTAAGAGCAGTTGGCAGATAAAGGCAGGACTCCAGTGGGGACGGGTTTGTCACTGGCAGAGCTAATATTAAAGGGTAGGTCACTATTTTAAAAGGATATGATATAACACAATAACCTACTAAAAATTAAACTATAACAAATGCCAAAGTTAAAAAAACACCCAATTAAATATTTGTGAGTGGATATATAGTTAAAATACAGTTACAATAAATACAATTAAAATTACATTTAAAGCTCATCATTCCCCCGGCTCCAAAACCACCCACAGCCTTTCCTGCAGCTTGCCCCTCATCCTCCCCCAAATATTTGATGCCAAAGAAATGACAAAAGGCAAGCAGGGATGGAGCCATCCAAGCCCCTGTTGGAAGGATGTTCCAAAGTCTGGCAGCAGCCATCACAAAGGCCTACAGCCAGTCTTATGAAGGATGTGCCTTAAAAAGGAAGATGCTGGATCTCAAGGGGGAGCCACTGCAATTATATAGAGAAAGGGGTAGCCCTCAGTGGGATAATTCAGTATTAATTATTCTTAATTCATATTCCTTTTGGTTATCTTTTTGCAGGCTATATAGTATTTCAGCCTGCACATTCTCTTCTTCCCCCTGTCTCTTTACATAGTTACATGTCTTATTAAATTGTAATTGCATTGTTTCATAACCAGTGTACAATCACTTTCATATTAAGACTGTTCTATCCTGAACTCCAGCTCCTGAAGTTGGCAAAATATATACACAAAATTTACTGTCTAGGCTATAACAACCTAGCAAATGGAACTGATATTTCCAAATCTCATTTTAGCTTATACCTTGCTTTAGAGCACCACGTAGATCTGATTTTCTTGAATATTTGCATTAATGACTTGGAGAACAGAACATGGAATATGCTAATCACATTTTCTGATTACACAAAGCATAAAGGAATGGTCAGTGCTAAACAGTGGAGAAATGTTATGAAATCCGTTAAATGAGATTCAAGAAGGATCTGCTGAAAGTGGTTTAAATAAGAAGTAATGATCACTAAAACTAGTGGAATTAAAATGCAGGAGGAAAAATAGGTTAAATTTTAGGGAAAATAAAATGAGCCAGATTCTGAGATGTGTAACACATCCTTAGAACTACAAGAGCAATTTAACAAAATGACAGAGAAAATGAAAGGTGGTCTTTATTGGCAATCCTAGTCTTAACTAGAGCAGAATCAATAGCTCAAAAACATCTCTCTCTCTCTCTCTCCTATATATATGATTGATGCAAAGATTCTACTCTAGTTGAGTGGAACAATTAAGATTTAAGACCAATAATCTGACCGTTTTGCCTGCCAATTTATATCAATCCCAATGATTTTACAGCATTTTCTTAGGCAAGGAATACTCAGAGCTGGTTTTGTCAGTTTGTTACTCTAAAATATGGCTCACAGCACCTGATATTCCTTGGTAGTTTGTCCTCCAGGTACTAACCAGACCTAGTTCTGTTTAACTTTCAAGATCAGTCTGGATTTGGTGCCTTTAGGATATTTGGTCTCCCCCCCTACCCCTAACCCCTACCAATTGCTATATTAAAAATATTTTCTTTGCTGACATCTGTCAATAATGGATAAATATAAGAGAGGCAATGAATAAAACCGACCAAGATAAGTAAAAGGAGAAAAGAAGGGACATGTAGATAAAAGAGTGAGAAATCTAATGAAACAATGAAAAAATATGACTTTTTGCTTCAGTGGCATCAGTCCTTTGATTGTGTCGGGAATGTTTTGATGTGTCTTCTTGGATCTCAGGAGGTTGAACTGGATGGCCCTTGTGGTCTCTTCCAACTCTGTGATTCTATGATTCTTAGGTTATAAATCTGTAACTGCAATGTGGAATGCCAGCAAAGAAGAGAAAGGGGAGCAAATGTTACAGAGGAAAAAAGGAAATTAAGAGATGTCAGTTCATAATAATGAAGATATTATGGTGACATACAAGTAAAACTATTTCAGATGTAAAATTTAAACAACACATTTAAAATGATTAAACCCATTTTAAAAGTTAAAATAGATTAAAAGGCTAAAGCAGTTTAAATCATGTATGCATATTTTTCAAAGGAAAAATAGCCCCCAAAGGCTTTAATAAAAAAGCTGTGTTCTGATTTGTCTCTGGAAATAACCATTGCCAGTTTATATCTGACTTTCAAAGAGTTCATCCATTGCCACTAGTTATGCAATAAGTAGGACTTTTTTGCTTGACTCTACATTACAACTCCCCTAGTATGACTTGAGGTTTGGGAATCCCCACTTATTGCATTGGGGAGGGGGTGGAGCTGCACATGGGGAGGGGTAGAAGACTGATGTGTCTACCAATTGTGGGGCAGTGCTTTTCTTGACTGCTGTAATGGAAAGCTGTGGGTTGGCTATTTCAGAATCTTCCCTGTTAGCTTGGGCTGGATCCATACTGCCATACAATGCAATTTTAATTACATTATATGGTTTGTGTGGACCAAAATATTACAGTTCAAATTGCATTATATGGCAGTTTAGGGCACTTCCAGACAGGGAAAGCCTCACATTGAAGCAGGTTTTGAAATCTTGGTTTGGTGCGGATTTTTGTCCCCACAACTCTCTCTCCAAAGTCTGGGCTTTCCGGGGTGGGTGGGGGAGGGGTGTCTACATGCACCCAGAAGCATCTCTCTGGTAGTCCTCCTGGCACATAGAAATTATGTGATTTTGCTCCCCCCCCCCCTTTCTTGGCGTGTCATTTCTATGCCTAAAGAGCACTGCCAGAGCAGCTTAATGGTGGCCTGGAAAGCTTTTATTCATTTTAAGGTTAGTTGGGGGAGGGAGGCTTGGAGGGAGGGGTGGGTGCCATCTTGCACCTTTGAGATCTAGGAGCCCAAATATGAGAGATGGCTGTGGAGACTGACCCCCAGGACTACTCAGTCCCCTTTCAGGAAGGCCCAGGTCTAACTGGATATTTAATTAATTCGCTTTTACAGAAGGCATCATTTGGATACTTCCAGCAAAAGTCCGAAAGGCCTTGCATTTTGGGACCTGTCTGGAAGGGCCCTTAGGTACAATCTTGGTTAGAAAACTAGCTCAGAAAGCCATTTGTGACATTCAGGGTTCTTTTGCCTTGCAAAGCAGTGAAGTTGCTCCTGATGCTTTAATTTGGGTAGAAGTCAGCAGTATGATAGCCTCTGTGATTTCCAGTCCTTGCATGACCAGTTTTTGATTAATGATAATTTTAGGATCCAAATGTCTAAGACATCACAGAAATACTGCAATGGAACTCTGATAAACATTTGAAGGTCTGATTCTAGGTATTGGAAAAGTGAGAAAGAATACTTTACGATTATTTGTAGCTGGTGCTTTTTAATTTGTCTAACAATAGATTTCTGGCAGGTTATAATTTAATTTGCATATGCATAATATTTTAAGACGATGGAGAGAGAGGTACTTATGATTAACATGTTTAAAATAAAATTATTTGAGCATAGATGCTGTACTACCCTTTTATAACAATTTCCTGTATTCAAATTTGTTAAATTTTGTAATCAATATTTGAGCAATTATTACAGTATAGGTATATGAGGTGTGAATGCACCTTAAGTTTGTTTCCTGTTCACTTAAATCAGAATTCACTGAAGTTTATCACCACCTTTTATCTACTATATTAAACCACCATCTGGCAAATCCAACATTTAATCAACATTGATAGCCACAAGAAAATCTTCCCCTTCCTTCATTCCCAGTTCACAGTAGGGTACTCTGTAAAATCATCTGTTTTAAAAACTCTTCTCAGCATTCTTTACATTTGCCATAATTAACCATCTGTCAAATACTTTCCAATATGGAGCCAGGTTTTCTGACAGTGGAAAAGCTGCCAGAGAGACGATTATGGTTACAAGGAAATGTTGTGCCATCTCTGTCCTGGTGGGATTTATAGATGCCAAAGAACAGATAATGAGATAGAGATGACTAAGAAATGGTATGGTTACTTTGTTTACAGAATTTAGGGATAAAAATTGTGTTTTGAATGTTTACTGACTCAACGACTACAACAGTGCAAATTATTATTTTCCAGCAATTCAACTTTGGAATGAACATTTTTATAAATGGCTGAATACGTAGCCAGTAATTACGAGATATTCAAGAACGTGTGATAAAACTGGGTGTTTCAGGATTCCTTTCTTGAACTAACCATTTATACTCTGAGGGAACATTTTGATAAAACTGTTCCAGGATCATCAGATCCCTAAGTTGCTGAAAACTGCAATTTGAGCACCTTTTAACCAACTATCGAAATACTGGCTTTGCTTTGATGCTAGCTGACAGAAACTTTTGGTTTTCTCCTTTTTCAAGGACCTGAACTTAACTCTGTAATGTTCTGGCGTCAACTGAAGCTTCTGTTGGACCTGTTGTTTAAACTTCTGGTAAACCTTGTGGTCCTGTTCTGCCATATCGCTATAAATCTCCAGCAACTGTCCACAGATCTGTGGTCGTAAATATGTCATCCATCTCTCCTCTTCAATTTCAAAATCATAAAGTAACATCTTTCAAAAAGGAACCAAAAATTTCTCCACACTATCCCCTTTTACATACTTCGGGAATCTCCTCAGGAGTTGGTCTATAGAACCTTCTGCCTGCACCTCTTGAACTGGCCTGGCACCGCCTGAGAGGCATTCCCTCTCTCAGACTCTAACCTGGCTCTTTCTCTTTGCATCTCTCTCTCCTTTCTTCTCCTTTCTTCTCTTTCCTTCTTTCTCTTTCTCTTTGCATCTCTCTCTCCTTTCTCTATCTTCTCTTTCCTTCTCTTCTCTTTCTCTTTGCATCTCAAGTTTCATCGCCTCAAGCCTAAAACCGTATTCTCCAGACATTTTACTTGACTCTGATTCTGAAATTTCAGAGTCTTCTCCTTCCTGCAGAACCTCAGGCTGCCCTGCTTCCTCCAAAGCCCTCGGTTGTCTCCCTGGTGGTCATTTTGCCGAACTTTTACCTCAGAACTTTAAACTAAACTATTAAAGTTCCTACTACCACACGACTTTGGTCAGTAAACTGAGAAATTAAACAAATTCCTCTGGTAGCCTTGCTTTCGCACTCGATCAGTTTTCCTACACGATCCCACCGCTCTGCCGCCAATATGCGGTGAAGCTACGTTCAAATCAACCGGCTGGACAGGGTGGACCCTCTCTTAAAGATCCCACCGCTGCCGCCAATATGTGACCACTCCACTTCTTGACCGGCCTCAGACTGGACAATCTTTCTATGTCCACACTGCTGACCTCCAATCCAAGGAAACCTTGAAGTTACCTCAGCAACTTCACGTTTATTGGCAGGGTACTGTCTCACCCCTTCACCATTTAACTGACTGGAGTTTTAAAACTTCTCAGTGACCACTTGACCACGCTGCCACCATTTATCCGGCTGACCACTGACTTTGAGGGCCACCACCAATAAAAGAATCAGGAGAGGTGTTTTCCTTTAAGATGCAAACAATTTATTTTGACACAAATGGGTACAATCTTGGTTGGTTTCAAACTTCCTTAGAGGCACAACTTTTTCTGTTACATAACACAATGGGGACCTATTATAGGGTTTCCACTAAACCTCTATAAACCCCTGCAACTTTAACTAGGGTCTCTATACCCTTTAACTGGACTGCTCACTAGCAGACCTTAAGACACACACTAACACTGGACCGTTCTCTTTCAGTCCTTAGGACACTCTCCACTAGAACATAACTCCTCCCCTCTCATTTGGCAGTTGGCTTCCCGCTCTTTTCCAACTGTAGAATTCAAACCTGAACATTCTACTAGCCTCTAGCCCTGGTTGCCATGGCGACAGCTCTTCTAAGCTTCTGCCATGCCTCCCTTCTGTTTCACCCACAGAAACAAACCATAGAACATTCAAAACAACATACATTTTAACACATGTCACACAACATTTACACACAAATAATCAACATCATTACAGGCATTAACCACCACCTTCACCCACTCTGCCAAACCCCCTCTGGCTTCCTTGATCAGCCAGGATGGGCAGGGGTCTGGGATGCATGTAGTGGGCCTCGTCTCTCCAAGGATCTCGTTCACATCCTCGAGCTGAACCAATTGAAACGAATCCATTAAAACCGGACAAGCAGGTGCTCGTGTCACATCCTCAGAGACTGCCGTTAAAGTGGTATCGAAATCAGAACGGATCAGCGCCACTTTATCCGCGAAGACCTTGGCAAATTCATCGCAGTGTACCGCTGAGCCATCAGGGATCTCGCACCGAGGTGGATTTAAAAGACCCCTAATGACTCGAAACAGTTCCGCTGGACGGTTCTTCGCAGCGGCCACCTTGGCCGCAATAGATGTTTTTGTGCGGCTTTTGTTGCTGCGTCATAGGTCCTCAAATAGGAGACCAGGCGCGCCTGAGCTGATTTGCTCCGTTTCCGACGCCCCACGCACTCTAGCCTCCTCTTTTTTCGCTTCATTGCTGCCAGCTCCTCAGTAAACCAAGGAGCTGGTTTAGCTTGGTTACTCAAGAGGGGGCGTTCTGGGCGATCGTGTCAATAGACCTTGTCATCTCCCTGTCCCAGAGTGAGACAAGAGCCTCGACAGGGTCACTTACCGAGGAGGCGGGCAGATCCCCACGAGAGGTCAGGAATCCATTCGGATCCATAAGTCTCCTGGGGCGGACCATTCTAATAGGTCCACCACCCCTGCGG
Source organism: Anolis apletophallus (assembly GCA_030556195.1). Classification (NCBI taxonomy): domain Eukaryota; kingdom Metazoa; phylum Chordata; class Lepidosauria; order Squamata; family Anolidae; genus Anolis; species Anolis apletophallus. Next base: position 171,801,176 of record JARBWK010000003.1, on the reverse strand, counting down.
GAGGTGGAAAGGCACAGTGAGTCTAAACCTGATCAGGTGGTGGTCGGTCCATGGCAAAGAAATGATGGTCAATTCTCCCACTCCGCCACCTTCATCCCATCCCTGGCAGAAAACCAGATCCAATGTGTGTCCTGCACTATGGGTGGGACCCGAGATTAGCTGGGACAGGCCCATGGTTGCCATGGCGGCCATGAAGTCCTGAGCCGCTACTGATAGAGTGGTCTCGGCATGGACGTTGAAGTCTCCCAGCACGATGAGCCGTTGAGACTCCACGGCCAGGCCAGAGACCACCCGGCTAGCTCAGGTAAGGAGACTGTAGTGCAGCGGGGTGGTCGGTACACTAGCAGAATCCCTATCCTGTCCCGGTCACCAATCCTTAGGCCGACACATTCGAACGTGGTTGACTGTGGGATGGGGCACCTGGTCAAGGGATGGAATCCTTATAGACCACTGCTCCCCCCTCCCCGCCCTCCCGGTCTCGCTTGGTGCTGTACGGAGTAACCCGGAGGGCAGAGCTGGGAGAGATTAACCCCCCCAGCCTCGTCCAACCAGGTCTCCGTTATACAGGCCAGGTCAGCTTGTTCTTCAAGAATTAAATCCTGTATTGTTGATGTTTTGCCATTGACTGACCTGGCATTAAACAGCACCACTTTCAACCGGGAGGGACCGCCTTCCTGGGTACTCAGCTTAACTTTGTCAGGAGCCCAGTTTAAATTTATTAGAGTTCTTGCACAAATTTTTGGCCGAATTGGAAATTTAGGACGTTCTCTTCTAGGTCGAATTGGTGGTTTAGATCCATCGCAAATTCTAGGCCAAATCCCTACTTTGGGTCTCCCTTTCCCGCATCTTCCCCTCCCAGTCACCACCCCGATAGGAACTCCCCGCCCGGGAACCATCCCTCCTGCATGCTCCCTCTCCTGGTTTAGGGCACCCATATAAGATGTAAATCTCTCTCCTGTGACCCCTCCCACTTTGCGGCTTCCACCACCCTCTGAGTTGTTATAAACTATTAACAATGCACAAAGTGCAAGTGCCAATATAAAGTGCGATGACTTTGGTCGAAACATAGGTAGCATGGAAGTCAATGATGGCTGTAAAGTGCAGAATAGGCCGCTAGCCTATAAAGTGCGAGTAACAGATAGCGGGTCACAGTAAGCACCACAGTTCGGGACCAGGTCTCGTCCCAGGCTTAAATTCTAGCAGCAACCAATAGCAGCAGTCGATCGAGTTGGCACACAATGCACACAGTGCCTTGTAGTGTGGCTGTAGCGTCTTAAAAGTTTCCAGTTGCAATCAGGATATAAAGTGCCAATGGTGCATAATTGAGAGGACGGAACCTTCACCCACACACTCACACAGCCCACTCCACTCTACACCCCAGACACCCCAGACAACCCAAACACACAATCAACATACAATAAATCACAGACAACCAAACACACAAGCCAGCAGGGCAAGGCTGCTCTCCTATGGTTCCCCTCCCCCACCCAGCCTAGCGCGATGGGGCTGCAGTGTCTAGGAAGCGACCTCCTACACCCCCTCTCCTCCTCGCTCGGCACGACGTGACGGCCGTGGTGGCAAAGAAGAGGCCTCCCGGAGTCCCTCTCCACGGCCTCTAGGGTCGGCCCGGCGGGACTGCGAAGTTGAGGATAGTGGAGTTCTTGTTAGTAGATTTATTGTACATCTATACAAATGTCTACTATGTCAACAAGGAAAGGATGAGAGGGAAGAGAAGCCTTTTATTTGTTATAATTTGTACCTATATCTTCATCTTACTTACTATTATACACACTGTCTAAAGTATTGAAAATTACATATATCCTCCATGACAAAAAAAAAGAACATGCTCTTGTCATTTGACATTAAAACTGGTAGTCATGCTGCCATTTTAATGGTTTTCTTGCAGTGAGGGGGGAAATTGTAAAATTACAGAACCCATACCATTGCTTTTTAGGCCTGTTCTTTAGGTTATTTGAGACACTGATTCAGAATATTGCATTGGATACCTTCCTAGATATCTTTATCGTGATTTTCTTTAGGTGAGCACTGAAGACTGGTATATGGTATATGTTCTGTATCTCAAAAAATGGAGCTAATAGGGAAAAATCGGTGCCATTTTTGGAATCAGCAAGTCAAACATACCCAGGTCAAACAGGGCTAACCAAAATTGATTATGTGTTCTTTCTTGTGAGCATGAAATCTTCAAAGATTCACATCCCTCCTATTGATGCCCTGCAAATTGTATACCTTCTAATGTGTCACAAAGGAAACTGAGGCACATGTGGTGAAGCACCATCAGATTATGGTCAAGATGGCAAAAGTTTCCAATGAGGAAGAATATGTAACTTAGCTTTTGCCTGAGCCTACTGGGAAGGGCCCAATTCTGCTCTTTTCTCACCTCTCTTCACTGATTTGTATGTTGAGCTCAGTTTTCAGGAGCAGTTTTCACTTTGAGCTCGGTTTTCAGCTACTGAAGTAAGTTGAAGATAAAGAAGGAAAGTGGGAAGAAGGAAGTAACTGGCACATTTTTAGAGCAACTAAAAAGTGGGACAATGAGCATAATTAGGACTCTATATGCCAAATGGGAACAGGTGCAGTGCATGCCCTGTGCATTCTCTTACATGCTGCAGTGTTCTCTCTTCTCTCTAGACATTCATGGGACCTAATTAGTAATATAAAGGTAATGTGGCTTGGTACTGAAAAACTACTGAATCTTTAGGGTTCCATGTCAGGGATGTGATAAATGCAAGCAACAAACACAAATCCCAAATGAATGTTCCTTACTGTATGACTCTGATTTTTTAGAGGTAAGCAAAAAGGAATGATACAGCTTATGGAAAGCAGGGGATGGGGTGAGTCCTGCCATTTAAGGACTTTAAAAAAATTGAATTAATGGAACATCAACTGGTACTTTTCTATAACCAAGAATGCATTTTGAAAAGAGCTTTTAATGGTTCCTAAAATGTTCAAAATGTTTTTTCTTGTGCAAGACTTTCCTAATCTGGCTTTTTCATTTTACCTATGCATTCTGTTAGTTTTCAATTAAATGTTTGCTGAAATATATTGAATGTCTCTTTTTTGAAACCCATTATTTCCATGTTATTTCTGCCCCAGTACTAAATTTCCTATTAAAGGAGTAACGCTAAATAATACCTTTATTTCATTAACTGAGGTATACCCAGTTTCATTTGTTAGAGTTTTGGTATTGAAGCATCCATATTAACATGGAGGGATTTGTACTTGAGGATTAGGTCATCTTCAGATCTTATTTCTTCATACACCAAGGCCCTGAATAAGACAAAGTTAGCATATATGGGCAAAGCTAGCATAAATAGGAGGGTGAAATAGGACTTGCATGCATGTCTTTTCTCTCATCATTTTGCCTTTACGTGTACAGGCTAAACACATGTTTATTTTGTATGTTGAGCAGAAAGCACTCAGGCCCTTCCTCTATATGAATTCTTTCTGTATACTCAGAAAGGCACTATAGTTGTTTCTGACTATACTTTCTGTTTTAAAAAGGGTTAATCAAAGGCAACATTTAAAAGAAAGGCCCAGGCCTTGATTAGTAGTGGAATATTTTTCTTCAGTGTAGATTTGAATTATTTTTAAACACAGGGCTCTAGTGGGAAATGTTTTTCTCGAGTGTCTGGTAATGACTGCCCTGTTTTAAGATCTTACTGTTGATGTTGTTTTATTTCAAGAACATCTTTAATGACATTCTCTAAATCTGAGAATGTTGATCTTAAAGCCATTCAGGCATATGCTAATATAGTTTCAAACATCTTGTAATTAAAAGCAACCAGTGCTGGACTTGATTCTTTCTATTAAATGAATTGATAGTTAACTGACCAAAACATCCTAAAGACACCCAATACATTCTGGTTTTGGAAGCTGAGCAGGGCCAGCCCCGCATAACATTGGGATAGGAGACCACCAATTAATGCTGTAGGCTTCATTTCAGGGGAAGGAACTGGCAAAACCACATATGAACCTTATTTGTCTATGGAAACCCAATGAAATTAATGAGGTTGAGGGGTGACCTGAGGGCACACACTCTTAACAACCTTTGACCATGTGGATTTTGCACAAGAGATCATCTCCTCCTATGAAAGCTGAGAAATTCTGAAGAAGATAAAAAGTTTGTTCAAAAAACCCAGTTCCCTTTCACTACTTCCCAATTATATGTTTTTGCTATGATTTCATCTGCAATCCCTTTACCCTAGATTTTGCAGGTTTGTGAGTACTGAAAAATCATAACCAGGGAGCTCTAGTGCTTCACCCAAACTTTACAAGATCCTATAGGATTCAGGAATGGCACTTAAAGTTGAATCAAAGTGTTATACTTTTGTATTCTGAAAGAAAAGGTTATGCAGCTTTATGAGGGAGTGACAGCACTTGAGTAGAATATATAAAAGGGAGTCTGATATATGAATTCAGAAAAAATGCTGGAGTCAATGTTCAGCAAAAGATAGGAAAAGAACCCATAGCCATAAGTTGAAGTGTTATGCCTTATAATATGTCCATATGGAACTAGAGTTATAATCCTATTTAATGAAAATTTGGCTTCAAGTAGGCTTTGTCTACAAACAGAAGGTCCTCTTGGCAGAAACAATGACACTTGCCATGTTCTTCAGGATTCCTCTCCAAGCATGTCTTTCAATGAGTTTAATGTCCTGTTGAAACTGGCATGCCACTTCCTAAATGGGCAACACTCCCTATGAACAGACGGGGAAGAACTGCAGCATGAAAATGGTTAGTATTAATTATATTGGGCTGTGTTTCATTTCTGTAGAAAATCCATGTATAAAGGGGGTGTTATGTCACTATTACTCCAGCCAAAACCTTAGTTAACTATGTGAATTTAACATTAACTATTCAGGTTGTATAGTGACAGCTGTGGTAACCAACCTTTCCAACCTTGGGGGCTAAGAGGGTAATCCCCGGTAAGTACTTAGTTGGGAGATGGCCAATGAATGCTATGTGCTACATTTCAGAGGAAGGAACTAGCAAACCACCTCCAAGTGTTCCTTGCCTAGGAAAACCCTAAGAAATTTGTAAGATCACCATAAGTGAATGAATGATGTGAAGGCACATACTCACACATGGTGGCTAAGGAGACCAGTGCATTCAAGGTTATATCTTCTTCAGCAAGGACTAAACAATTCTTGCAACCTTCTTTTTTGTGTCAGCATGACACTTTGGTTAAAATAATAATTTTAAAAATTACATATTCATTGATTTTGGCCTTAGTTGGCCTTAGGTGACATCAATGAATATCAAATTTGATTGGCTATATAGTGAAAGTTTCCTGTTCTCTGTATGATCCTTGATTGCTTGCAGTTCCCTGTCCTACTAATCTAGGAAGGAGGAATAATCAGCAGTCGAGTGAATCAATAGTACTGAAAGAGATTTCAAAGGTGAATATTAACGTAAGTATCTTGTCAGAGAGTGGGGGGGGGGGGAATCTATCATACCCAAATTGCTAGTTTCTACCTGAAAAATTGAAAATATTCAGCATAGCTCTAGTTAAAAAATGGTGACCTTGCAAGAATCGACCTGGAAATATAATTACAACCCCCTTATAACCTTCTGCAACCAAATACAATGGTTAGTTAACATTTACATCAAACTACTTTTTAATTTTTAAAAGATAGTTAACTTACCTGGGCTCACTTACAAAGAAAGTATACTGAATGAAAAGGAGCAAATACCAACAAACATTAGGAATGCATTCACCAAGAAATACTATGCTTTGGACAGTATTATGTATTCTTCATTCCCCAAAACCAAAATATCTTCTGTCTCTAGATTTTCCCTTCTCCTTGGTTCTTTCTGTATTTGAGTCCATAAAATTGCTCTCATAGTATAGAAGGGGGGGGGGAGAATATAGTCAAAATTGAGCTTACAGTAAATTGAAGGAATGAAAAAAGTACTACTTGAATAAAGTACCACGGAGGAAATCAAAGTAACTCTTGCTTTTACAACGAGTGAGACATAAAACTCATCCAGCAGAACAAAGAAAAATATGGATATACCCAGCTGTAAAAACCTATAGCAGAAATCTGAAGCACCTGAAAGATTTTTTATTGTTATTATTGTTTGAAAACTATAAAGGAGATCATTGCTTACCAAAGAAAGCAACTGTAGTAGTCCATTAGAAACAGAAGAGTTAGGAATTAGCATCCAAGACAAAAGCTGAGTCAATGGTCCATGGAATTGCCTTTCAACCTGTTTCTGAATGGAAAAAAAGAAGTTCTTGTATCCATAGACTTGTTTAGAGAAGTTCAGTGGGAAAACTTGTCATCTGGAACTTTTAAAGTTTCAGATGTAGTAAAATAATTTTATGATACTTTCGTTTGATATGGTAGTGTAATGTTTTCAGGACAACATATAGTATGCTTCTGATGCATTGATACACATCTCTGCGGCAAATGGGGCGACATTTGCAAAGAGATTTGAGGCCAGGTTCCATGGTAAATGTTTTATCACTTTCTTGTCATCAAACTGGTTCCAGATCAGATCACCCATGCAGAGAAACCTGTACTTTTCAAACCAGTTCCAAGCTGGATTATAATGTTGTAAAAGCACCCTAAGAGCTTGCCTTTTTCCACTCTGCTCAGAGACTAGGATGGTTCCTTTTAAAATAAGAGTTAATGATATACCTTAATTTTGTTTAAAAAGGAAACATCCCTTTTAGTTAGTAGAGTGGCCTGCCAGAGGCGCTCTCTCTCTCTCTCTCTCTCTCTCTCTCTCTCTCTCTCTCTCTCTCATTTTGTTCCCCAAACCTGCCCTTAACTTATACACAAGTTTGATTTATATATTAGTATACATGATAAATGTTAAATTTGACCATTGTATTTGGCATAGATTGGACAGTTGTTAATTGCCATCAAGTCAATGTCAATTTATTATGACACTATGAATGAGAGACTTCTATCTCAGTGGATTGGCTAGGCCAATTTGAGATTAGGAAAATGTATCAGTTTCTATTATTAAATAATTTTTAAAAATCATTTCAATTTTCTTTATTGAATTTTCAATAAAATAACAACATATTTAAGAAATCAGTGCATTTCTACAAGCACAAATACTGGATCTTCCTGCTGAATTAAGGAAGATGGGGGACAAAAGATAGCTACTCCCATATTTGCTCTAATGTAATACACATCTTTTTGAGTTAATTGCTTAGCCAAAATTGAAATGTGCATTACATTTGATGGCGTATTAGAATTGGACACCAAATGGGGCCTGGACACGTCTGTCAGACTGAAGCTAATGAACTCGGCAGCCTTGGTCTGATAGAGGAGTTGTGAGATTTGTTGGAAACAAGAAATTCTAGACAACTCTAACAACTACTATATCAGACTACACAGGGAAGCCATTGAAATACACAAGCATGTGGACAATTTCAACAGAAAGGAGGAAACCATTAAAATGAAACATAATCTGGCTACCAGTATTTTTAAAAAAACTCTAAAACCAGAACAGTAAAGAAAGAACAACACTCAAAACAGGGGAATTTCAGACAAGAAACAATTAGGGCCAAATAATCCCAACAAAGGTTTCCCCCTGGCAGGAAGCACTCAAACCTTGAAGCCACAAGTCTTTTCAATGCTAATCAAGGTGATCAATTGCAGCATTACACTTGCCTCAAGCAGACAAGAGTTCTTTCTCCCACCCTGGACATTCCATAGATATATAAGCCCTACTTGCCTTGTTTCCAAGAAACCTTACAACCTTGAGGATGCCTGCCATAGATGTGGGAGAAACGTCAGGAGAGAATGCTTCTGGATAGTGACCATACAGCCTGGAAAACACATCAACCCAGATTGGACAGTTGTTAATTGTCACCAATTCTATGTCTACTAATGGTAGTAAATGAGAGACATCTATGTCAATGGATTGTAAATATTCAGAAGCTAACCTCCGTCATTGGATGGTCAGCAGAGCAATATTTTATTTCACTACTGGAGTAATTCTATTTTCAGTTACTTCTCTCTCATTTTTTTGCCTCAAATTTCCTACAGAATGATCTTTCTTCAATGGAACTGTGAATCTGGGAAAGCCTCAAGACACATCAGCCAGCTCTGATTTGATCTGTGAAATGGCAAAGATTTCCTGCTTTGTTGAGAGACATTGCGGACAGAGTTTGCTTTCCCAGAACTCAAACATGACTTGTTTTAACACTTCAAAGTTATTGCACAGCTAAGCTTCACTGAGGACAAGCACATGTGACAGAGTTGAACAGATTTGCTCCAGGAATCTGAACATTATGCAGCTATACATTTGTTAACCTTTTTAAGCTGTGTCGGCTCATAGAGATGGATCTTATTATATGTGCCAAGAGCCATTGAGTGTGTGCCAGATACAGCTAGAGACTGAGTGGCTGTCAGCCCACCTGTCAATCTTTATTTCTCCGCTTAAAATATTCTTTTAGAAGTGAGGGGTTGGTCTGGCAATTGGTTTGGTTGATAATAGCAACTTTTACAAATTGATGTTTTAAAATCTATTGGTTTTTAAGACCCTGTGAGATGGTCATGTACAAAATGGTAGTATTATGTTTGAATTCTAGATGGCATTCTTTCTAAGAGGCATTTTGTCTTGTATGCTAACTCTTTCCTAACAACCTTGCATGTCTCAACCCACATGGAGCTAGGTAGAGATAGAGTATAATCTTAGGCTGTCAGGCCTGGGACATATGGAAGAGGCAGAGGCACAACTCATCTAGTTATTGTTCAGTCTTACAGGACAGAGTTGTATTTTGCCATCTACCTGAATGGACCATATAAACTCTCTGCTTCCTTCAAGTGGAGCCCCCGGTGGCGCAGTGGGTTGAACCACTGAGTTGCTGAACTTGTCGAATCCGGGGAGCAGTGTGAGCTCTCACTGTCAGCCCCAGCTTCTGCCAACCTAGCAGTTTGAAAACATGCAAATGTGAGTAGATCAATAGATACTGCTTCGGTGGGAAGGTAACAGCACTCCATGCAGCCATGCCGGCCACATGACCTTGGTAGTGTCTATGGAGCTCTTCAGCTTAGAAATGGAGATGAGCAACAACCCCAGAGTCGGACACAACTGGACTTAATGTCAGAAAACCTTTACCTACTTCCTTCAAGTGCAATGGAAGATTGTATGCTGCTACCATTTCAGAGATAAGTACAAATAATCTTACAGTTTTTCTCTCCCAGTTAAAAAAATATCAAAAATAGTAAAATACGACAAAATCCAGGAAAAGTGATGCGTTTATTAGGCCAGCTAAAAAGCATATCACATAAGCTTCAGTGTATACTTCTTTTATCAAGCAAAAAATGTAAAAGTCACACAAGAGAAGAAAATGGAAGATGTCAGTCAGTGACCTACATTTTGTCTCAGAGGTTATTTCTGTCATCAGTTAAGATGGTCTGGGGAGATCTCAACATAGGCAGAGGTTACTTCCCTGCATGGCCATGTGGGGAATGAGAACAAATGGCAACAAAAGACTGGTAATAAAATTTTTCATTCAGAAAGGTTCCTTTGCTGCTGCTAATGGAGCTGACATTTTATTACATATCTTTTCCTGCCCTTTGTCCCCAGTCCCTATGTGATCAAAAGAGGGAGTAGCCTCTGCCTTGAAATTCTTCCAAATTCGTTTAACTGTATGATTTCTAAGACTTTTGCCTGCTGAAGAAGCCAGTTAAGCTTTAAAAGCTTCTATGATGCATTTTGAACCTTTTAATTGGGCAATAAAGGTGTTGCTTTTTTGAGGATTATGATGTATGACCAACATAACTATTAGACCAGTGTGATTGGTGAAAAAAAGTTTCAATACTCATTACAAAATTAGAGGGCACCAGTGAGTCATTTCTAAAATGTTTCTGAAATATCATAAGTGTTCAATTTTTTATTATAATGAGAGTAATGAATTATTACTCTCATGCTCTATGTGGGATTGCCTTTGAAGGCTGTTTGGAAGCTTCTGGCCCACTTTACTTGTCCGAACATATCTCCTTCTATGAACCACCTCAGAAGTTAAGATCTTCTAGGGAGGCCCTGCTCTTGGTCCAACCTCCTTTGCAGGTGTGTTTGGTAGGGACAAGAGACTGGGCCTTCTTAGTGGTGGCCCCTTGGCTGTGAAACTCCCTCCTCAGTGAAATCAGATCAACCTTCTTCCTCCTGACATTCAGAAAGAAGCTACAAACATTGATGTGGGATCAAGCTTTTGAATAGTAATTTTTTAGTGCAATAAGTGAATATGGAATAGTACAATGATGACTAAAATGGCTTCAGACTTTGATTTTGGAATAATGGTTTTAATAATTGGCTTTTATATTGTGTTTAGATGTTTTTAACTTTTTGGTTTTAACATATATATTTACTTTATTTGTATGTATGTTTGTGCAGCATCAAATTGTTGCCTATTGTAAGCCACACTGAGTCCCCGTCAGGGTCAGAAGAGTGGCGTACAAACATAGTAAATAAATAAATAAATATTCAGTTACTATTTTGTAAAGTAATTCTACAAGGGGTGGGGGCTTCCAGGGCTCCTTTCCCACTCATTTTAGAGCTATTGGGATAAAACATGCTACAATGGTAGAACATATTTATCACTACCCCCTCCCCAAGTTTCAGAATGTTTCACTTATCTGTTGATAGGCTGGCAGTAGCCCTAGAAGATCGTGATACACCTCAAAATGAATCAAAAAAGGATTGTGCCTGCCTCTAACACTTTGTTGTGTGGGTTGTAGCAACCAACATACACAAAATAGGCTGGTAGTCCCTAGAAAATACCCTGATAATGCCAAAAAAATTCGAAAGGAACAGGTGATCACCCACCCCTAAAAAGAAGGAAGCAGTAAAGCCTCAGCTTTAAGCTATTGTCAACTCCTCTCTCCCATGCTAGTATCCTTGTGCCTGCCTGCTTGCATGCAAAGCTAACTAACTGAAGCTGGCACAGAGCTCTTATAACTTTTCCTGCCTGATTGCAACTGGAAGCAGTGGCATGGTGCTCATAAATTTAAAGAGCAATGGCTGCAGCTCCACCTATGTCTCCACCTCCATTCAGCCCTGATTGGCTGAGAGGCATAGCAAAGAGTTTGCATTCACCTCCTGGTAGTGCTTGGTTGCTCTGTGAATTACAACTATATCACAGAGAGTTACGATGTTTATGTAACTTACAGAAAATACCAGGTAAAAGTTGTGATTTTAAAATTTTTGGCATGGGCAATGCCCAATCATCGAATATTGTGCGTATGCACGGATCAAATGAATTAGATCCAACTTACGACCAAAAATTGAAATGTTCCACAGCCCTAATAGCAATCCCTGAATATGTTGTTAAAAGCTGCAGTTTTTACAGATAGAAAAAAATACCAAAAACTTGTTTCTTTCACAGAAAACAATATTTTCTGCAAAGGAAAATGCAATTGAATTCCACACTGTGAAGACTTGATCTCTCTAAGAGTCTCCTTGTCAGGGCTTTTCAACACTCAAGCAACCCATTTTGACCACTCTGAATATTTTTGGATAAGATTTTGTAGGATGGTGTTGGGGTGGGGTTTTTTGCCTTGCACTGTAAAAAAGTAATTACATCGAAAGGAATTAAACCCTTGAATCTTTTAGCACCATTGGAAGCTCTGCTAAAGCAATGTCTTTTGTCACACCGAGATTTGGACTAATCTTCAAGTATATAAGAGTAGAATCTCCCCTGAGAACATTCCTGGATACTATAGGGAAGGTCAATAGTAATGTAAATTTGATGTTTGGATATGTCCTATGCCCTTAATGCAGGGTGATATTTTACTATCATATTTCTTGAATTGGGGGATATATCTCTAGATATTTTGATACACTTCAATCACTATTTGGAAAAGAAATTTTGGTGATTACAACTCTCAAAAGCCATAGACAGCAAATTATTTGATTTTGTGGGGCTTGTATTCCACAAATTTCCAAGCTCTGATATAGTATTTGTGTTTTGTTAAAAAAATAAAGAGAATGAAGTCTCATTAATATAAACCATGTTCTAGCCTTAATGCAAATGATACGCCAATTGGTACAAAGTAGCATCTGGTGTGTTTCATATAGTCTTCTGATTTTTTCTCCCATTAAGTCTGATTAATTGGATAGATTCCTCTTTTATAGATCCAGCACTGTCTATATGTGGTTTTATACCCAATTATCTTTCCCAATTGCATCAATTAGCCTCCATTCAAATACAGCCGCAAAGGACCAACCGAACCTGTCTCTGAGAGCTCCATTTGACCATGCCAGCTACACAGAATTTCTAAGGAAAATGTAAGCATTTGAAATTCCTCTCCTTTGAAGAGCCATGCAGGTGAATAATGCACTATAAAACATGATTTACAAATATTTCATTCTTCTAGGCAAGTATCAGTGAATTTTCTATCACTGCACAGTGGTCAGCCCAGTGAATTGTAGCAACCCAGTTCCCTTTTGTGCCTGGGGGGCAGGGGGCAGCACCGGGGGTCCCACTGGCATTAGGGCCAGCTGCAGTTGATGAGGATATGGAGGAAGGGGCTGATGAGTTAGCTTGGCCTTCCTCTCCCACAGAGAGCTTGGCCTGGGATGATGAATGGCCTGACGGCTATGCTAGCTGGGAAGTTCAGGCTGACCCTGAGAGTGATGATTCTGATCATTATGAGAAACCAGGTGGTTACGGGTCGCAGGAAAGGATCAGGGAAACAGTGGAGGATGAGCCCATGGAAGCTGAAAGGGAGTTCGGCTCTCATGAAGATAGCGACGCAGGTGCTGGGAGGCAAGGACGGAGCTTTGATAGGAGACGGAGCATTGAGTCCAGCAGGAGAGATTGGCACCGTAGCCTAGAGCGCCAGAGAGGCGCTAGATCCCGTAGCACAGATTGGCGCAGAAGCCTAGAGCGTCGGGGGCCTCGCCAAGGGGATTAAGTATAGGATCCGTGGGAAAGGATCCTCAGTAGCTCGGCCACTTCTATTCTAAGAGGAGTGAAGCGAGCGGAGTTCCACGGAGCCAAGTTGCTGGCTCAAGCCTTGCCAAGAAGTTTCTTGGGATTGTTCATGAACTTTGCCTATTTCTTTGCCACGGACCAAGTCCTTGATCCGCATAGTTTTGTGGAGCCTTTGCCACGTTTGCCTTTGGATTTTACTTACGGACTCTTTACCTTTTGGATTGAACTTTTTGATACTTTTTATGGACAATTTACCTTTTCACCTGTTTCTTATTAATCAATAAATAGTTAGCTGATTACCGTCTCTGTGTGTGTGATTAAGGGGCTGGGCCAAGACCCTGCATCGTGACATGAATTAAACCAGGAACCTTCCATTACAATATACTTACCCAAGTGAGGAAGCAAGAGAGAAGGCAGGCCATGGAATGTAAGAAGTGTCCATGCCTTGCAAAAACCAAGGAACATTGGCTGCTGGATACATATACCACTCTGCAGATGATAAGAACATAAGAACATAAGAAGAGCCATGCTGAATCGGGCCTCAGCCCATCTAGTCCAGCATTCTGTGTCACACAGTGGCCCACTCGTTGTACACAGGGATCTCTCGCAGAAAGGAGGGCAAAACCCTCACCTGCTCCCGACCCCCACAACCAGTACCCGGGGAAATCCTGCCTGCCTCCATCAACAGAGAGGTGGGACTTGGATGTCCATTTCAGTAGCTACTGATTCCCTTGGTATCCATGAATCTGTCTAATCCTGCCTTGAAGCTGTCCAGGCTGACACCTGTCACAACCTCCTCTGGAAGTGAGTTCCATAACCCAATGACCCTCTGGGTGAAGAAATATTTCCCTTTATTAGTCCTAACTTTCCTACCTTGGAGCTTTAGGGAGTGCCCCCTAGTCCTAGTGTTGTGTGACAGAGAAAATATTTTTCTCTATTCACCTTTTCTATCCCATGCATGATTTTATACACTTCGATCAAGTCACCTCTTAAACGCCGTCTTTCAAGGCTGAAAAGACCAAGGCGTTGCAACCTGGTTTCATAAGGGACCTGCTCCATCCCTTGGATCATTCTTGTTGCCCTTTTCTGTACCTTTTCCAGTTCCGTTATATCCTTCTTGAGGTGCGGTGACCAGAATTGTACACAGTACTCCAGATGTGGCCTCACCATAGATTTGTAGAGAGGCAATACAACATTTGACGACCTATTTTCGATTCCCTTCCTGATCATGCCAAGCATAGAATTTGCTTTTTTACTGCTGCTGCGCACTGGGTTGACATCTTCATTGAGCTGTCCACCAAAACCCCAAGATCCCTTTCCTGGTTTGTCTCGGAAAGCTTTGACCCCATCAATTGGTAGGTGTAGTTGGGGTTCTTTGCCCCGATGTGCATGACTTTACACTTGTTTAGGTTAAAATGCATTTGCCACTTTGTTGCCCATTCACTCAATTTCGAGAGATCTTTCTGGAGCTCTTTACAATCAGTTTCATTTTTAACTACCCTGAACAATTTAGTGTCGTCTGCAAACTTTGCTACCTCAGAATTCACTCCTACATCCAGGTCATTAATGAATAAATTAAAAAGTAACGGACCCAAAACTGAACCTTGGGGTACGCCACTTCTCACCTCTTTCCACCCAGAGAAATGTCCGTTTATTATGATACTGATGAGTAGCCCAGGGAGGGGCTTAAAGGATGTGAGGGGATGAGTGTATGGATGATGAAATAGAAGTGGTTGTAAGGTGGCTAGTGAAGAAGGACAGGGAAAATGTTGGAGTTAAATCAAAAAGAAGAAGGAACTCATTTGAAAGGGATGCTTATGAACACATTCATGGAGGGATACACGGAGAAGAAAGTTTCATTGGAAACATGCAGCCAAAAAGGGATTGGGAGAGCAGAGAAGTCTGACAACAGCACCACAGTCTCTACTTAGGAAGAGAAGGGTATCCTAATCAGCTTAACTCCTTCTTTACTTGACAGTACAGAAACCTGCTAGACTGCTATAGTTCCTAGGCCAAAGCTAGTGGGCAGATTATCTGGGGTGCGGCAACCAAGAAAAGGAACCCAGGTGTGTGCGAGAACTGGGTAAGAGATTAAGATCAGAGATGGAAAGTCTTATAGGTTCCCATCACTGATGACTCCAAGCTTTTGGATCAGCTGCACATTTGAAGAGGAAGGAGTAGGCAAGATAGGTCATCATGGAGGTATTTTCTTTTTGTGATATTTTTGCTGTTAACTTCCTAGAAACACTAAAACCTTGCTGTAAGTGCATACTTTAGCAATATTTTTTTATTTCTTACCTGGTCCTCAAGGCAGGGCACAACACAGTTTAAAACAGCAAACTATAAAATACCATGAGAGACACACATACCAAAATGTTTTTCAATGAAATGGGCCCTTTAAAATATAGAGAACAAAGATAAAAATGCAGTAAATACAAGACATAAGCTTAAAAGTCATAGTTAAAAATTGACTGGGTAGGCCTGCTGGAAGAGATAGGTCTTTAATTGTCCCTTAAATTCCAACAGCTGATGTATAACATATGATAAAATAGATAAAAAGAATATTTTAAAGCTAATATTTCAAGCAGATTTTTTTTAAAAAAATCCAGTTTTTATAATCAAAAGCTTGGGGAAATTGTATATTTTTACTATGAATTGCAGACTTCATTTACATATATTCCATTATTAGTGGAATATACCTACTGAATCATAGATATTTAGGTAAATTCATGTTTCCATGATCAGTGAGCACATTTAGGCGACAATAAATTCAAACCAAAATAAGTGCAGTATAAGAACATTTATAAATGACTGCAACTCAGAGGTTTAGGAAACACTTAGATGACAGCAGTATAGTCTGCCATGGTCTAAGAACTTCAGTAGTTTTTGTTTATGCTACTGCTTTGTTTTGCCTTTTAAAAATATATTTCAACACAGTTTTCTTTATTTTTTACATTTTTACATTCTTTAGGGTGTCTTCAGACAGTGCCAAAATGCAGGTTTTAAAACCAGATAAAAAGAAATACCTCAGGACCTCTGAAGTGGATCAAGATGGAGGGTTGATGGGGGACATCCGGCAGAATTTTGTTTTGTTTTGTTTTGTCTTTTGCTTTTTTTCTCCAAGATGTGTTGGACTTCATATGTGCATATGTGAATATCTTAATGTACACACAAGCAGATTTCTTATTCTCTTTCCTCACTCAACTCTAAATTCTAGCCATGTTTAATACTATAAAGATCTAAAGAAAGGGTTGATTTCAGAAAGTTCTGATTGCTTTCTAATTGTGCTTCCCTTGAGCCACCTGTGTGTCCGTGGGCTCCATTTTTTGATAGCCCATTCAGCTGATCAGCCATTTTGGGGTTTTAAAACATGTATGTGTGCTGGAGCAGTCCATGCAGGGGGGAAGCACATGTTTTGCATGACTGCAGAAGTATACAGTCATCCAAAGGTGCACATTTTTTGCGTGGAATTTGGTTTTAAGCACACCTTTTAAACATGTGCTTTTCAGCTGTTAACCTGATTCTGCCCACACATTAGCTAAACATCATATTGTACCTGATCTTGTAGAAGGGCCCATAGTACTTTGATCCTGGAACTCAATATGGAAAATAAATAAATAGTCAATCATTCTCCACCAGCTTCCCAGCATACCAAAATACATTTTTTCTTCTGTTTTGTCACCCTCTAGGCCCTTGGGCAAGACCTCCCTTGATAAACCACAGAGTCCAGCTATGGTACAACAGGTTTATTTAGAATAAAGGTAAAGGAAAGAAGTTGAAAGCAATCTTATAGTGCTTTCAATAGCAGCAAGTCTCAGGAATCAGCAATGAGTAAATAGTCTCGGTTTAAACAGGATTCAAGCTAGATGCAATCAGGAACAAAGCAGGGTTCGATTAGCAAGGAAAGTCTCTTCAGGAGCAAATGGGAACGGAGCAAAGAAACAAGGTTTTGCCCAAGCGGGCTAAATCCAAACAGCCAGGGAGCTGGCAGGCAATGTCCTTAGATAGGCCCAATGGCCCCTTTCAGAGTTCCATGGTCCTGGGATGCAATGTTGACTCAAGATGATGCTCCGAGCCATTTCCAAACGGATATACTGTTTGGACCCTTTGATCTTAGCCATGCAGGTTGCATCAAGTGTCAAAGTTGGCATGATGGATGGCAGCTGTTGTCTGAGCTACCTCAGCTTCTCAAGAATGCAAACCCAATTAGTATCTCCAGCTGCAGAGAGGAGTCTTTCGGTAGGCCCAGGCCTCTCCGCTTATCGCCTGGGATAGCTTTGGTAACCTTGACTGATTCACCCTGCTTGCTTGGTACCAGGTTCTCATGAGAAAGACAAGCAGGTCTGGCAGAGATCTCAAGCCCATCATGGCTACAGTGCTGTTCATGGGAAACTGAGGCCTGAGGGGTCTGTGGCCTGACATGTTTCTTGTTCAAAAGAGTGTCCAGAAAAGAATAAATTCATTTCTTATTGCCATTTGGAAAGAGGGAAAGAGGAAAGGAAGATATTAGAAAGAGCTGGAAACTTTTGGGAATGGTTTGATAGGGGCTTTGCATATTTGTATGCATTTGGAGACATTTGATGCAATTTTCAAGTGACAAACATTGTCTCCCAAACATTGTACCAAGTTTATTTTAAATAGGGGCTTAGGGAGCCTTGGGGTGGCTTTAGAGACTGAAAAAGAGGAGTCTGAGATCTGCATGTGAGCCACAGGGTACACTGTCCCTGCACATGCTATAAGTAGTTGAAATAAATATAAATCAATGAGAGGTCAGGTATCAGAAACACCTGTTTCAACACATGTCATGTTTTCAATCTCTGCACTGGCCAGAAAATTGTGGTTATTGGTCAATATGTTTTTAATGAAATAATTTAATAAGCAAATAAAAATTAAAATTCTGTGGAGTGGGTGTTTGAAGGAATGAGTTTTAACATTTTGCTTTGGATGTATGAAGTAAGCTTTTTTAAAATAGAGAAGGAAGATGGCATAGTTAACATTTTGTTTTCTCTTTTTCTCCTTTCCTTCTGAAAGCGATTATTCATAAAATCAAACTTTCTGGTCAAATACAGTGATTCTGGCATTTCTGTCATGCTGCATACAAGTGAAGGAAGTCTTCACTTGAGATGTTGCTCAAAGATCTTTTTGCAGTTGCCTGTTTTCAACTGTCCCAAAATGATGACGTTTGAGATGGGTTTTGAACTTGGGGAAGGAAATCACATAAAGCCAGGTCAGGGCTGTACAATGGGTGAGGAGTAGTTCAAAACAGTGTTCACATGAGCCACATTCCTCTTTGTTCTTAAAACTAGAGGATGCTGCTCCAGGTTCCTCTGCATTTTCTCCCCTGAGAAGACACAAAAGCTACTACACCCTTTGCTTAAAAACCTATTGCTACAAAGGCACAGACTCAACTGGTCTTGCTATTTGGGTTTCCCCTCCACCTGCTTCAACCCCCACTTTCTTTTCTTGGTCCTTCTGTCATGTGCAAAAAAAATTATTACAAAAAGATATGAATAACAATAACTCCCCTGCAGCATGCCATCTGTTTATTTAATGTCTGAAATGCATTACACTATTTTTTATAAAAATATAAATTTAAACATATAGAAAAGAGTTCAGTTCTCTCCTAGGTACAATAAAGAAAAAAATATAATACATTGTCATTGAAGATAATCCAATAAACTAGTATAAATTCACAATATGAAATCTTTATTTTCATCCCAGGCATCAATTTCTGTGGCACTTTATTTATTAGAAATATTGCCACTTGCTTCTTATTTGTCAAAATCTCAATGTTTACAGCAACGTCATGAATAAATAAAGAACACCAGTATAAAACACAATCATACAACTTATGAAGGTGTGAAAACATTTCATTGTTGGGTACATGCCAAGTTAAAAAGATTCATTTCCAATATATGTGCAAAGCATGCCCATGGTAAAGTAAGATAAAAGCAAATTGCAGTGGTAGAAATGATTGTATAGTGGGGCTATTATAAGAAGTGGGAAAATCTCTGTTTAATTTTGTTCTGTACTCAGTTTGTTTATGTTAGGGGTGGGGAAACACAATTTCTTTCCATCCTAGGTATGAAGAAATATTTGAGTTTTGATAGCAATCTTCAAATTTGAACAGAAACAGAATTAATACCAATTGTTACAAGCCAAATTGAATAGTAAATTTATTTACTATTCACATGGCTCTACATAGAAGTGTTCTAGAATCATAGAATCATAGAATAATAGAGTTGGAAGAGACCACATGGGCCATCTAATCCAACCCCCTGCCAGGAAGGAAAGATTTGAAGTATATCAGAAAAAAATGTTGACACCCAATGTGAATAAATATAGAGGAAATCAATTCTAGGCTTTTAGGATTCCTTTGAGGGCTGTGAGAGATGGATGCCATGTTTTTAGCTTCTTGCTGCCATTTTAGGCCAAAGACTAAACTTAGCCCACCCTTATGTTAACACTTACGAACCGTTACTAGAAATTTGCAGGAAAATCACTAATTATTCTGCCTCACTGTTTGAATTTAATTCTCTCTCTCTCTCTCTCTCTCTCTCTCTCTCTCTCTCTCTCTCTCTCTATATAAATATTCCATAAAAACCTACCGACTTTTCCATGTGGGAGGCACAAATCTGAATTTGAAACACTTACCTTTTTTATTCATAAATATTCCATAATTTTCATGTGTCTCCCAAGGTTATTTTAATTTTCAAAACCATTAAGCAACTTTGGTAAAGGCAAGGGAACTTTTAAAATATAATTCTTTTGGCCCGGCGAGGCTAAGAGGGACGAGGTGGGAGTGGTTAATCATGGAGGTCAGACTAGATGACCCTTGATGGGGTCTCCACTATGATTTCAGTTCTCTACCAATTTAATATGGTTTGTGCCACACAAACAAAGTTTCTGGAGTATAACAACTACTTTCAAAGTAAAGACCACCCAATGAAACAGGAAATAACACTTTTAAAGCAGGAACAAATTTTCTTTATTATTAAAAATGTATTTTTAATAAAAACTTTGAAAATTCATCAAAACTCCATAGATAAATCAAAGGCTCTGAATTGTGTTGAACGAACAGAGGTCCATGTATTCTACCACTGTAGCAAGTCTCATCAGGATTGGACTAAAAAATGAGGAAGAGAGAAGCCTCTGAATTTTCCCCAGTGCCAGTGCTGTTTTTCTCTATTGCACATGCGTGTCCCCCATTAAAGAATTGAGTCGGAAGTTTCGGGAAGTTTCGGAAAGTTCCGGCTTTTTGGGGGATAAAATCGGAAGTAATTTTAGAATCAAACCGAGTTTTGAACCATTTTTTATTTGGATCAACCAAGCCCTACATATATGTGTGAGTGTGTGTGTGTGTGTGTGTGTGTGTGTGTATACACACACACTCTCTCTCTCTCTCTCTCTCTCTCCTAAAATATTAATTTTATATGAAAAATCAAAATGCTTAACATGAAGAATAACTGCATTCCAATTAGTATCTTCCTCTAGAAAATACAAAAAACTATTCAGTTAAGAATGTGGATGAAAATGGCAAGTCGCCCCAGTCATTTCTATTAAGTATTATCCAGTGATCTGAGAAATATAGAATGGTCTCTGACAACAGAACAAATTGACATATGATAGAAAAGATGGCAAGAAAGGTTTAAATTATAGAATAAAGAGGTCAGGAGAAGCAGATGGGAGAACTGGCTGTGAAGGAGGAAGAAGTGAATGATTTTATAAAAAGAAGACCAAATAATCCCAAGCAAGAAAAATAGCACAAAAGAAGAGTCAAGGATATTAGAAAAATCACAAGAGTAGCAGCGAAACAATGAGCCTGAAAGGTTTGAAAGGTTTGCTGACATTACAGGAGTATGTTCATTCGAAGAGTACATTTGGTAGGAAATGTGTTCTAAAGGCTAGCCTGTATTCCACCAAAATCATATGTCTCTTCCAGTTTCACCTTTTATGTTATACAATTCTACAATCAGGCCTCCACTTTTGCAGTTTCTGCTTTTGCAGATTTGGCTATGTGCATAAATCATCTTAAAGTGTCTTGATATTTGTAATTTAGAGATAGGTATTAAAGACTGTCAGCCGCAGACCTCTAACAACTCACCTAGGATTCTGTTGGATGTAACCTTGGTATGTGCATAAATCATGATAGTGCTACAATTGTGCAGTTAAAAAATGGATTCTCTACTACATGTATAAATAATCAAAGTGGGTTGCTCCCCAAGAAGCATTTCTTTTCAAGTGTATGAGTTTTCTGAGCAAATAGCTGTGGTACTCTCCCATACATTTTTAGCACAACTGGCAAATTCCCTAAAAACAGATGTTCATCAGGGAAGAGATGAAGAGCAATGTACAACTCTTATGATGTTGAGCTTCTCTGCATGGTATGAAAGTCCTGTATTTTTATATAAATAATGATTCTTGATTGAAATTATATTATGAAGCCTCTGTCAAAAATAAGGCCTGAATCTACTGAGCCAACCTGCTAGTTTTAATGAAGCAGCAAGATGTTTTTTCAAAATGAGGGGTGGAAGGTTGCAAACCTAATATGAGATATGAGTTGGGAGTCCTTAGCCCAAAATATTAAGCAACAGAAGTAAAAAAGC
Source organism: Anolis apletophallus (assembly GCA_030556195.1). Taxonomy (NCBI): domain Eukaryota; kingdom Metazoa; phylum Chordata; class Lepidosauria; order Squamata; family Anolidae; genus Anolis; species Anolis apletophallus. The sequence goes on along the minus strand of JARBWK010000003.1, from coordinate 171,779,645 downwards.
AAAGTCAATATCAGTAAGGGAACAAAAGCTCTTTGATTAACTGAGGTTACCCTTTGAGTTTATAAAATGCCCTAAGACTGTGCAGAAAAATCATGGGCTGTCAATGATGTGATGTAAAAAATGTGAAAGAAGGATATATGAAAATATATGATGATTTTGCAAGTCATATGTTTTGTTGGAAATAAAACTTGGGACAGGATACATTGTGTAGAACAGCTTTCCCCGTTTTGTTTTTGTTTTTTTAAAAACTTTTTTTTGCTGTTAGGCAAAACATTGTTTTGCGTATATAAACATTTACTGCTTATCAGCAATAAAATGAAATAAACTAATAATTGAATCAGCATATGTTTATACCAGTTTGAATAAACAACACTGTAATTTTATTGCCTGGTTTCATTTTTTATTTTTCTTAAGCAAGCTGTGGTTTCTGTCTCCCTTTTTAAAATCTGTAGAATTTGCAACACCATTTCTAATCCTACTAAGCTTATGATTTAAGAATTAATACATGCAAAATGAAGCCATAAGGCAGAAAAGCTTCAAACTTTGTGGAATGTATTCTTTGCATGGGCTATAGCTAATGCCATTAAAAAGTAGCAGATCTCTTAGTGATACAAGATTTTTTAAAATCTTTTTTAAAATGGCAAATGAACCAACTGTTTTTAATTGATAACAATGCCACAAGGTATTTTTTCTCTAATTCTCTATAATGAATGACAAATAGTGAAGGAGGAGCTCAGTTTTAGCCAGACTACAGTGACAGTAGCATAAATGATAAAGGACCTTAGCAAATTGTCCATCCAGAACCTAGTTAATGTTAGCTCCCTTCTTATACATGATTTCTCTATTTTAAACAGGTAGTCCTCTGGGCCCCAAAGGCTTTTAAGTAAATTATCTCTTGGGTAGATTTTAACTGAAATGAGAGGTACAAAGTCTTCCTGTGACAGCATATCATTGGCACATAACTTTAATTTTATTCTTTTCTGCTATATTATATTTCTGGGAAAAATACGTTTCTGAAATGTATGAAGAAAATATGTAATTTGATTCCATGATTTCTCTTTTGAGGACACAAAGGCCAGTTGACAGCTTTGCTGGCATTCCTTTCAGTTTTAACCAGAAATTCATAGAATCATTGAGTTGGAAGAGACCTCGTGGGCCATCCAGTCCAACCCCCTGCCAAGAAGCAGGAAAATCGCATTCAAAGCCACCTCAACAGAAAAACACATAAATTAAAAATACACAGGCAGTTCTTCATGAGAAAGGGCTGGGATCACATTTCCAGCACCATGGTTTATTCTGAAGTCCCCAAGAATGTTCTTAAAATTCTCTTCTGGATGCCACCCTCCCCTCACAAGTCTACAGAAACTTGAAAGTCCCAAATTTCTCTGAACTGTACAACACCCATGGCTCGAGTTTTTGTTTAATTAAATACAAAAGTGGGGACCAAAACTTAAGACTTATGCATGTCAGCTGCTTGGCCTTTTGTAGCACTGATATTTGTATGATCTCTTTGTATTTGCATTATGATGATCTTTGGTTACAAGCAATTACATTTTGAAAAAGTTTTGTTGTTGTTGTTGTGTGTCAGGAGTGACTTGAGAAACTGCAAGTCGCTTCTGGTGTGAGAGAATTGGCCGTCTGCAAGGACGTTGCCCAGGAAACGCCTGGATATTTTGATGTTTTACCATCCTTGTAGGAGGTTTCTCTCATGTCCCTGCATGAGGAGCTGGAGCAGATAAAGGGAGCACTCTCCCCAGATTCGAACCTGCGATTTGTCGGTCTTCAGTCCTGCCGGCACAAGGATTTAACCCACTGTGCCACCAGGGGCTAATTTTGAACAAGTTAAAATATGTAATTCAATATACTTATTGAATGTTCAGTGATTTAACATTTTAAACAAATAGTGATAACATCAGAAATATGTTTGCAATTTATTCAATTTAATACACTGACAACAATGTACATCTAATGATGTGTTCCATGTTATTGTTACTATTGATCTTAGGCTGATGCTTCATTTTATTTCTAGCTATTGTTGATTAAGAAATTGGGGAAATATTAAAGGTTTCAATGTATTCAAGACCAGCCCTTTGGTTCATCAGGCAGTCCTCTGCATGAGCACTATAGGTCCAGTAGGTCCAGTTTAACATCCCATGACTCTGATGGATTGGCTGTCTCTACAATTTCTCAATATATACAACATTTTAACATTGAAGGTTCTTCCCCTAGTTGAGATGTTTTTCCTGTACCTTTTAGACATAACTGAATAATCTTCCAGAGATATTTTCACTTAAGTCCTGAGGACTATTTCCCAAGGCATGATGCACAAAAGACACTTAAAACTGCTAAATTTCCATTGAAATACTTACTTCTGCAGCCTGCAATGAACCACAATGGGCAGGTTAAACATTAAAATGTTTATGACCCTCTGGGATAGATTACAGCACATACATGCAACTAAAGAAACAGCTTTAGCATAGATAGTTGCTCAGAACTTAAAAGGGCAAAATTTAGACTACAACTCCTAAATCCCCCAATGTTCTCCCGGTGTGTGTTTGTGTGTGTGTGTTTTCTAGGAGCTGTAGTCCAAAAGGTAACTTTTCCATGCCATTGATATTGGAAGGCCTCTACAAAAGTTCTGTCCACTTTGCAAGTTAAGAAATTGTAGAATTAGGCCTACTGTGATTAGCATCCCCTATCAAAATTTATTGTGTAAATCAGTCAGCAGTCCTTGAAATATTGCCTATGTATGTGGGTTGAGAAGAAAGTAATTCCTTTGAATTGCATGTAGTTAGTTCAGGAACATAGGAAATATGTTAAGGTTTCAGACAAAAATCAATTCTTTAGAGTTTAAAGAAATGCAATAAATGAGGCTATTTTCAAACCAGATGAGAACTGCTTGCTCTCTTGTTTGTTTTACAAAAGGGTAGTTGATCAACTGTTATGCAATTTACTTTTTCTGAATATTGAACATATCTATTATCCATTCTTTTTGCTCAGATGCAGTTTACAAGTTTCACAATGGCCAGTCAGGAAACTGAGCAGTGAAGCAGACCTCACACTGAATCCGGGTGACTTACTAAGAGTGCTTCCAAAATCCACATTCTAAATCTAAGACAAACAAATCCAGCACCTGAGAGCAGACCCACACAGAGACCTGTCAGTCCTGGAATATTTATTTTATTTTATTTATTTATTTATTCAGTTTTGTATGCCGTCTTTTCCTGAGGGCTCAGGATGGCTTACAGAGAGTATAAAAACACACCTTCAAAAACAGAAAAAAATAAACTCTTAGCTAAAAACTATAAAACTATTTACAACTGATTAACCAAATCAGACCCCAAAAGCCTGCTGGAATAAAAATGTCTTGCATGCTCTGCGGAACTTTGTTAAATTTCTCACAGCTCACACATCTTCCAGCAGAGCGTTCCAAAGAGTTGGAACTATGATAATAAAGGCTCGCCATCTTGTCGACGTCAGCCAATATGAGCGGCAGCTAGAAATCATCAAAAGATTTTGATCAATGGAGCGCAGTGACCTCTGGGGTTGATATGGGGTGAGACGGTCCCTCAGGTACAACGGCCCCTGACCATTTAAGGCCTTGAAGGTGATAATCAACAGTTTGAAGGTGACCCGGTGCTCCACTGGTAGCCAGTGCAGCTGCTGCAATATTGGTGTTATGAGAGTTCTCACTGGCATACCAGTGAGAAGCCTAGCAGCTGCATTTTGCACTAGCTTGAGCCCCCGGATTGCCGACATAGGTAGGAGTCAATTCTCGAGGTGATCGTAGGAGTCAATTCTCGAGGTGATCGTAGCCTGGATCATTGTGGCCAGATCCTCCCTGCTCAGATAGGAAGCCAGTCGCCTAGCTTGCCAGAGATGGAAAAAGCCACTTTGCTGACATTGGAGATCTGAGCCACCATTGATAGCCGAAAGTCCAGCAGTACTCCCAAGCTCTTCACAGAGGATGAAGGGCACAGGGGTACACCATCAAGAGTAGGCAACTGAACAGTCCCTCCACCAGGGTGACCCAGCCACAAGATTTCCGTCTTTACCAGATTCACCCTCAACCTGCTAGCATGCAGCAGCTTCACAGCTTCAAGGCACTGTTGGAAATTATCAGGTACAGAGTTCGGCCAGCCGTCTATTCGCAGAATGAGCTGAGTGTCATCAGCATACTGGTAACACTCTAGTCCATAGCTCCAAAACAGTTGAACAAGAGGTCGCATATAGATGTTAAAAAGCAGGGGAAAGAGAATGGCCCCTTGGGGAACTCCACAAACAAGTGGAGACCTCTCAGAAACCAGGTCTCCCCTTTCCACTCGCTGTCCCCGATCATGGAGGAAGGAGGACAGCCATTCCAGGACTGTCCCCCAAACTCCAGATATGGTGAGGCGGTGGGTCAATAAATCGTAGTCGACCATATCAAACATTGCTGTTAGATCTTATAACACAAGCAGCACTGATCCACCTCAGTCAAGCTAGCATCGGAGCTGATCTGCGATGGCCACCAGCACAGTCTCTGTCCTGTGCCCAATACAGAAGCTGGACTGGAAGGGGCCAAGCCAGGCTGTATCCTCAAGAAACTGCTGCAGCTGCTCCACTACTGCCCTCTCAATTACCCAGGAACAAAAGGTTTGACACCAAGCGGTAGTTAGAGGGACCCGAAATTACTTATAAGCTGATTTTGACGCTTCATCATGGAACTTCCAGCACTCTCTCTCTAGCCGTCTCCTTTCCTGCTTCTTCAACCAAAGCTCTTCAGTAAACCCCACTTCCTCTTGGTATGGCCTAAACCCAGGGTTTTGCTGGGGGGGTCCAGATACTCACCCCTGCTGATCCAAGATAAGCAGGGGTGGGCATTAGCACTGCCAGCCTCTCCTTCCCCCCATTTTCCCTTGCACTTACCAGAAGAAGACTCTGACAAGGTCTGAAGCCTTTCTTCCTCGCCCCCGCCCTTTCCTTAGAAGAGCCAAAAGAGGGCTTTGGTGGTGGTGGTGGGGAGTGTTCTGTTCCAAGGCCTCTGTTAGATCTTCCAGGGAGGAGAAAGAGAGGCAAAGGCTTCAGGTCTTCTCCTGTTGAAGGCTCTGGTAAGTTGAGGAGGGAAAGGAGCCAGGGAGAGAGACCAGACAGGGGAAGGGAAGGAAAACATGTGTTTTGTAGAATTCGAGGTCACACACACACACACACACACACACACACACACGTGCTTCTTCTGACCAGAAGCAGGATAAAAGGGGACCTTTTTATACTGATGTTTCCCTCATTTGTAGCAATTTCTCCCGTGTTTTCAGGGAATGTTATTTGGCCACCTTCTAATTTGAACTGGGAGCTTCTGGGATTAAGATACTGTCTGGCCACAACTCTCATTATTACATTGCATCGAGTCATCACAACTAAAGTAGTTTGAAACTGCATTAATTCAACAGTATAGATCTACCCCTAGACTGACATGAATTTTCACAGTTTAGAATTTATGCTGCACAAAATTCACATATGATATTGTTGAAGAAACAGCATTTTCTACATAGAAGTAATTTTTCCATGCTTTAAATGAGTTTTCATGCAGAGAAATGCTTTAATCTGCCCAATAATACAATGTGCACATTTTAACAGAATAAATCCTGAACAACACATTGTCTTTGAAAACTATTCAATTTTTGTATGTTTTTTGCAGCAGAAAGAAGATGGCTAAAATTTGTCATTGCTTCGTTTTATAACAAAATTGGCAAAGAATTCCACAAGACTGAACTAAGGTTGTCCAATAAACTTCATGAATGACACCAACTTTCAGTTCAATTGTGTAAGTCTAGTACAAGAGCATGTGTTGCGTGCTGAACAAAACAGGAGCATTGTGCTAGAAAACCAAAACAATGGATTTTATGAAATCTAAAATGAAGGGTATGATTCAAGTTTATATTCTTAAAGCAAAATAAGAGTGAAAGACAGACTAATACTATCTGCATAGCATGTGAAGAGAGGTTTTGAGCTGAATTTTCCCATCAAAAACAGTGGACAAAAGGCATCCTATGGTAAAATGAACAGTCCATTGATAAATCTATGAATAACATGATTTCTTTTTTTTAAAAATCATGACTTTGTTGATGAATATTATTGGGCAGAATTCATCCACTGTACTAAATAGATGACATTACATAAGGAAGAATTTCAAAGGTTAAAAATCCAATCAGCACAGGAAGAAGGATAATTTTGTGTGATTACTTTCAACATAAGAATGAGCCTCTGTTCAGCAGTGGTAACACATGGGAGAAGGGCAGGCACAAGGAAGGGCAATGGAGCCACTGGCCCATTTAGACCACATTCTTTGAGCACTTTCAGATCAATTGAAGCAAGACACTGATGCCATCCTCTTTCAGATCTTTCTAAATGGAATATGTTGAAATGTTTATAAGCCCGCTGAGAAGTCTCAATAGCTTTTGTTTGATTGAACCTATGACAGCTTTACATTGGGTGTTAGCAAGATTTTTTCTCAAAGAAGTTCTGACATTGCCTTCCTCTAAGGCTGAGAAAATGACTTGTTCAAAGTCACTCAGTATATTTCCAGGGTTGAACAGGGGTTTAAACCCTGGTTTTCCAGAGACTTAGTCCAACTCTCAACCAGTATATCATACTAACTGTCACTGGCTTTCCAAAAACAAACTACCCACCCACCCCTTTGATATTTTTCAGCAACGATGACACTTCACATGAAATCACACAACAAGGTAGGATTGTGCAGTGCAACTTACATTGTGCCAAACTTTACTAAGTTTGGCACAATGTAAGTTGCACTGCACAATCCTACCTTGTTGTGTGATTTCACGTGACTCCTTGACATTCCTTGACATGGCACTCCTTGACATTCTTTTCAGCCACATTTTTCTGTTATGTAGCTGAGGGAGGAATATTCCTCTGTGAAGTAAAGAAAAGAAACGGTAAGTCTTTTATTCATGAACTAATGGAAATTATTCAGCCACTTAAGATGTTGCTGGTCTTCAACATCCAGCAGTTTGAACTAGCATAGCCAATATAAAGAATGCTGGGAGCTGTAATTCAACAGCATCTAGTAGAACATAGCATTCTCACTCCAGTTTATGGAAGCACAAAGAAAAATGTTGTGGATGAAATGTGGAGTAGTCATTGTAGATAAATGTTAATAAAAATAATCAAGTAGTGATAAACTATATATGTACTCCAATTATCCCCTTGCCCCTAATTTAATTCCTCTTACCACCACCATTCTGGGAACAAGCTGGTTTTCAATGTGGAATGAAAACCACATTGAAAACCACATTGGTGACACTTTGCCAATGTGTTGTATGAAGAGTTATGCTGTCCCAAAGACTATGTAATTATGAAAGTTTAAAGAAGATTTTAAAAAATCAGCATTATGAGATGCAAGTTCTACTTGAAAAAGTTAAAATTACTGGTTATGCTAAGCTATGAAAAGACAGTGATATGATGACACTTTTCAAATACTTGAAAGGATTTTATATAAAAATGACAATCCTCTGCTGCCTTAGAAGACTAAATGAAACCTAACAGCATTATATTACAGGAAGGTACATTTGGCCTGAACATTAGAAGAAAACGCTTCGTGCAATTTCACAATCAGATGCAATGAGCCTGGGCAGTCATCTGTTGAGAATACTTTAGCTCTGGTCTTTCCCCAACATTGGCAGTTGAGGTTGTTTCTTCCAATGGAAATTCTTACAAGTTAGAATTATAGCATTGGAGGAAACACTGTAGAATTATAACATTAGAGGAAACACTGTTTCCTCCAATGCTATAATTCTAACATGTAAGAATTTCCATTTCTCTCACCAAACTGGGCTGAGAAGAGAGGTTTGATTGAGGTTATAAGAGATTCCTTCATCCAATATTATTTTATTTGAATAAATTGTATAAATACTGCCAAGTATAAAAATACATATGAAATACTGAAAAATGCATATGAAATACAGACATATTATACATTAGTGTTCTTGTGGGAGCAACGGGAAGTGGGAAAAAAGTTCTAGTGAGCAGATTAAATTTTAGAAATGTATTCAGGCTAGAGAAAAGTATGTTCTTTTTTCCCCTCCCTCGAAAAAGCACTGTTTTTTGTGCAAATGAAATTGTTTCCCTATTTTATCAGTTCAGGAATCCCATAATCTGTGCTGAAAACATTTTCGTGCAATAAAACATATTTTTCTCAACATTCTTACACATCATTTTGGGGCATGGAGTACAGTACAAGAAGAAAATTGCCCCAAATGTATCACTGGTTTGTTATTCTTTCCAAGGGAAAGTGTGGGAAACCTGTTTTTCAACCTAGAAACAAACAGCTGTGAATATTACTTCAATCCCTCATTCAGGGAACTCATTATGATTTTTAGTATGATCCCCATCGAGATTCTGTTCTTCTTCGTGAAAGCTGCAGCTTATTTATTCAGTATGCTTTTATTCTGCCTTTCTTCCAAGGCTGAGATACAATCTCTTCTCATAGGAATCAAGAAAACTGCTTTATACTGTTATCCTATTGGTTATCTAGTTCAGTATATTTTTGGCAGCAGTTGTCCATTTATTAAAATGAGGGGTATTTTTTCTACTTTATCTGGTGTGCATGCAAAACATATGCCCATACTATTGAGCTATTTTCAAGTTGGGAATGTTTGATCCAAAAAGATGTCATGAGCTTTATGGCAAACTGCACCAACCTTTTAGTCAATTGTGCATTTCAGTTATAGCAGCATTTTCAGTGTGCATAGAGAGATTTTAGTTATGTTTGTCTTTCTTTTCGAATAAATGAATGAATGAATAGGTAAGCAAGCAGAAACCAGTTCTGCAGGTAAATTTATCTCATGGGTATGGGGCAAGTGAACTGATTAGTGAGTAATACATTACATGAAGAAACATGAAACAAAATGGGAGCAATTAAGAGCCAAGGAGACTAAAGAGAAGATGAAGGCCAATGCAACTTGTCAAAACCAACTAAGAGGGAATGATTGACTCATTGAATTAAGGCACTATAGTAACTTCAGCGGGTTCAGCAGATTTTCACTTTTTATTCATGGTTCAATCAGCTGAAGGTCTGAAGGCAATAAATTCCACTTATAGTGAATGGTGATAAATAGTTTGGAAATCTTTGAGCCCCTGCTTTGCTTGAGGTATTTGCATTTTGATGTCTCAGGTTCACAGCTGAATAAATTTGCTCAGTGTTGGGAAGCACTGGCATCATCAATAGGGCAGACGTATGTAAAATGAATTTCCTGGGAATGGTTTATCCAATAGGACACATTATTAACAACCCTCATTGCTATTTCAGCAGTGCCACATTTCTCAGTTTTCAATATACACTAGAAGAAAATGCCTGAGCAGAAGTATTATGATGATGAATGCATAAATGTGTGTGTGTGTGTGTGTGTGTAAATGAAGTTAAAGATGCATTGCTTTTTAAAACTTTCTATTAAAAATTAAGAGCCGTTCAAAATTAAGGATCCATTCCAAACTAAAGTGAAGATATTAAAAAGCAATTAGTGGGATGAATACTACAGTAAACAGGAATGATGAGAGTAATTATCCAAGGTAATACAACTATTAAATATGTGTTAGTTCACTATATCACAGAGAGTGTAGCCGTGTAAAGTATCCAATATATTTATGGAGACACTGACATCTTGACTAGGAAAAAATTGCATTGGTATACTATACTGTGTCATGAAAATAAATCATGATCATAACAGTAATAGGCAGGAGAGGAGAAACATAATAGGACTTATAACATGTATACATTTAATTTACCCAGACAAAATACATAATCAGACTCCACCATGATGGCGTTCAGACTCCGAGGTGCCTTTTGCTTGTCTTCAAGATGCTAGGTCAGCATAAACATGCTAAATGCACCTTCTCTTTACTAAGAATAGTCATATTGGTTCTTCTGGGACCACAAAATGAAACAATAGCATCAAAGTCCAATGTCCTCGCTAAAGTAAAACAGCTTTTGAGAATGGATCTTCTTTATAAACACAGCATGAAAGGAAATGCCTGGATGCCTCCTCTATACTTCTTCCTACTTTGATAAATGTTAAATATTGGTCCTTCTCCAGCTGATGTAATAGCTATTATTATTATTATATAATTATATCCCCCTTTTCTCTGCCAGCTAACATTAAAAACCATAACAATATGTAAATTACAAATTAACACATATAAACATTAAAATGGAACTAAACATAGAAATATTAAAAATACATAGTTTAAATAAACAAAACCATTAAACATATCTTTTAAATGTCATAAAACAACACTACCTGACTTGGTCTTTAAAATTTTCATCTTTAAAAGCCTGAATGAAAAGAAAGGTTTTAGCATGCTGCTGAAATGACAACAGGGGGGTCATTCTTGCTTCCCTGGGCAGGGAGTTCCAAAGTCAAGAGGCAGTCACCGGGAAGGCCCATTCTCTCATTCCCTCTAACCGAGCTTGTGATGGAGATAGGACTGAGAGACAGGCTTCCCTAAGGATCTCAGGATCCAGGAAGGTTGGCCCCAGCAATGATCTACCAAATAGTCTGGACCTGAGCAACAACAGGAACTGAACATTAGGTGCAAGGGCATACTTTAATCTTTTGTTGTTTTCCCTTTTGAGATGCATCATGTTCTGTGAGAAGAACATATGCAAAATTATCCAGAATGTGCTAAATCTCCAGAGTCACTCAACAGAGAATCAGAAATAACAAGAAGGGAAAAATTATTTATTCAGTACTTTTCACCAAATCAAATGTCATAGCATACCAAGTCAAGAATGATGTGGTTTGCACTCTAACAACATCTGAAGACCAACAAATTACCCACCTCTCCTTGTGGAGAGAAAAACCAAGGTAAAAATATAGGAGCAGTAGTAGTAATAATAATAGTAATAATAATCACCACCACTACCATCATCTAAATATAAATATTAGAATTAAGCAGAGTGATAATTTTCCATTACTATTTTGCTCAGAGGGGTTTCTTTTTCTTTCTTTGTGAAAAAAATGTTCAGGAAATTGCTGAAATCCTGGATTCTAGTGTCAATATTATGCTTGTCATGGAATTGCTGATAACTTTGAAAACTTATTTGGGTCATTCAGAAGTAGTACTTTTCCAGGGGGGTGACTAAATTTGAGTGTGCTAATTAACCTAACTGAAGATTTTCATCTGATTGGGGTTAAAGAGCCAAATAGGGATAACCTGGAATTTCTCAAGTTTTCTGTTCATTCGCCTCAGCCTCTAATAAGCTTCTCATCCTGAGACTAAGTATACAATCTTTTTCCCCAAGGAACAGAAACGCTGCCAGCAACCAGCTTTTCCAGATGACCTCTTCCCTCTACTATTAAACCTCTTCCCCACCTCATAGCTTTATGCTTAATTAACATGAAAATGCACTTTTGTCACTTTTGTTTGAAGTACTGACTTGCTTCCCAGAAATATAGCTTTCACAGTCCTTGTTCAGCACAGAGCTTTCATTGCAGATTTGTAAGTTGATGCATCAACAGTCCTGGCAAGACAACAGAAGAGTCCAACCAATTGAATGCTTCTTTCTTTCTTTCTTTTTTCTTTCTGTCTTATAGGGAGAAAGTATTTTATTTGCTAGGAGGAAGTCTCACTAAGGGCCCTTCCAGACAGGCCTTTAATTTGAGACCTATCTCACTTTTACCTGAGGTGTCAAACGATGCCTCGTAAAAACAAATTAATGTGGAGTAATCTTGGTTTCCCTGGTTTACTCCACATTAAATACCTCATTAGATCGGGATCTTAATGAAAGATTTGAGTCTAATGAGGTATTGGGTCTGTGTGGATTGACTCTCGAGATGTGTCACACATTTTCCGGATGTCAGTCCCCACAGCCATCTCTCACGTTTGGGCTCCTAGAGCTCAAAGGTGTGAGAGGGCACTCTTCCTTCCCCCAAAATCCCCACACACACTTACTGAAAAGGCCCCTGGCAACCATAGAGCCTCTCCTCACATTATTTTAATGGAGGAAAAGATGCATGAGGAGATGGGGGGTGAGGGATTTTCCTCCTCATCCCTCCCAGCATGTATCCATCCCCATAGGGAAAGCCCAGGTTTTTGGGCTGAGGGTGGGGACTAGAACACAAGCAGAGGCAGGCTATTTTAACCCATTTCCACTCACATTTGAGTATAATGTAGAAGGGCTTTCAATTGCTCTCTTTTGACAAAACAGTGAAATTCACCATAGAATGAACAGGCAGTGTTTCTGGTTTTTCAATGTTCCAAAAAGGTGGGAGCCTCACGATGCCTGACTGACTTGACTCCATTGAATCTATGGCTGGGCAAGAATGATCCTTGACATTTATAGAGATGTTTCTGTTTTCCCCTCCCCCCGATATATGTAATGCATACTAGGGGTGTGCAATGTTTTCATTCATTGTTGTAAGTTTTATCAAATTTGTAAAATTTGTACTTATGACATAACATCTCACACGTGGGCATGGCCGGTACAAGAAATTAAGAATCAAAACTTACACAATACTTTTTTGTTTTAATTTTATAAGCCTTGGAATTCTCTCAAAGTCAGTTTTATTTTCAGTGCAAGCAAGCAAAGCAAAGCCAAAAAAGCTGTCATTCCTCTTTAAACGAATGGCCTCCCACAGAATTCTGGGAAATGTAGTTTGTGAACGTGCGTAGCCCTATGCCAGAAAATTCAAAAGGCCCTGTCTAGCTGTCGGGGAGTGAAGGAGCAATGAAGCATCCAATTATGTTCTTATATCTAAAAACACAGCAATAATGTCATCTTCTGGGACCTCTGGAAGGATGGCTTCTAATTATGTCCAGCCATAGGAACAAAGCTGGTGCTTATCCACCTCCATTTTGCTCACCACTGAATAGTAATTCACCATAATTGGAAGAGCTGCAGAAGCCAAAATGTGGTCTTTGGAGGCAAGAGGAAAGAGGTGATTTGCAGGCAAGAAGGAAAAAATTGTGGTATCTTGTTCCCAGCCACGAGAATGAAACAGGTAAATAATTCCATCCCTAAAGTTCATAATATGTGCTGAATTCTATACATTTTTCAGATTGAATGCAAATGGAGATAGAAAGCTAATGCATGCAAGTGTGTGTGAGTGTGCACTTCATTTTGATGCATCTAAATATTTCACTGGACATTTCACTCTTCCAACTCTATGATTTTATTATTCTAATGTCATGTTTTGCTTTCAATAAATGGACTGGACTATGGTAGGTGGAAATAGTTGTCTTAAATCATCTGTGAGATTCTGCCTTATCCTTGAGTTTGAACTCCATGCCAAGGTGAAAAGTATCATTTCAGTTCCAAATGAAATTTGATGGCAATATATATTGAAGATGGCAACTTTATAGAAACTATATAGAAACAGTTGCTGATTCTACTTTTTCTATAATAAAATTGGATATATAATCTTGAAAGATATTGTACAAATGCAAGATGCTGAAAAAAATGATTTAATCTGTACTTTCGAGCAAATTAACCTGATGTGCTTTTCCTGTCCTAATACACAGGTGAGATGATCCATTCCTCTGAATTTTCCAATCTAGTTCCTGATATAGTTTACAAATTTGCTATGATGTATTTTTGGATTAAAAATACCTATTTTGCAATACAAATATGCAAACAAATGTGGAAAGCAAGTTTTCAAGTACCCCACCCTTTTGTTCACAGATTGATGTGAAAAATAGGATAGGGTAAACTGGTGAATGAACATACAAAACTGATGTGCAAGAGAAACATAAACTATTTGTTATGGAAATAAATTGTTTTCATATCCACATTTGAAACACATGCTTAGTCAAGGGTGACTTAATGATTTTTGCAGTCTCAGTTTACTGTTTATATAATTGAACAAGAGCAATATACAAATGGGATAAATGCTATGAGAAAATAATATTTCCTTAGGGGTTATGGTAGTCCAGGGGTGCTCACACTTTTTCAGCATGGGAGCTACTGATTAAAAAACCGCGTCCCAAAGATCACCTACCCAGAAATGTAAAACATATAACTATGTTCTTATTTATTTATTTATATTTATTATGCATTTTTATGTACTGCTCCTTCCAGCAGGCTCGGGCAGTTTACATAAAATGAAGTTATAAAACATCAACATTTCAATTTAATAACAACAATATAAAACAGAGCATAAAATACATCCAACCACCCCATTTCTCCCACACTGCCATATTACCACACATATTATCAGCCAGAAAGTAAGAAGAGAGGCTTTTGAACTGCAAGGCCATTTAATACTCAGCAAGGTAAACAAAGGGGCATGCAAAAATACAACCAACCACCCCATTTCTCCCACATTTCCATATTCCCCAACATATATTTCTCAAGGAACAAAGCAAGCAGAGAGGCTTTGGAGCTAAAAGGCCATTTTTAAACATTAAAAATAAGCAGAGAGACATGCCACAGAACAATCAAGCACCCACCCCAAAGTAAAAGACCGACCTTGAGATGTGGTAAGGAAATGACCCCAAAGCGTCCTTCTTCTCCTCCTCCGTCATTGCTCCTATTTCCACGCCGCCAGCATGCGTGCCCCAAGAGCTCACGAGAAGTCAGAGAGGCAGAATGGGCGCTTCTGCACATGCGTGCGGGCCAGCCATGCATCGCGTCATCCAGGCCCGCCCCTTTGGTCTCCTACGACTCTGAGTGGCTGGAGAAGGACGGAGGGGGGAGGAGGAATCCAAAAGAGCGGCCCATTCTGCCTCTTGGACTCTGGACGGAGCTTTTGGAGGCATCGCACGAGCGGGGAGGAGCAACGACGGAGGACTTCTTTGCAGCATGCAGGGGCGCGTGAAGAGGACCAACAGCAAAAAACCTCATCAGTGGCCTGAAGATCACCAGGATGAGGCCCAAAGATCACCCTGGTGATCCCGATCACCATTCTGAGCACCCCTGTGGTAGTCCGTCACAAAATGAAAATGAATAAATATAATATTTTAGGAAGCGGAAAGGTCCAAATATGGGATACTGTATATACTCAAGTATAAGCCAATCCAAATATAAGCTGAGGCACCAAATTTTAGCACAAAAAACTGGGAAAACGTATTGACTTGAGTATAAGCCAGGGGTGGGAAATGCAGTGGGGGCTTTTTCAGCCTAAAAAAGAACTGAAAACTTGAGTATAGATGATATTTGCATAAGTGCAGAAGCTTGACTGATTATGGGTAAGATATTCTTCTGTAGGAACTATTTTCTCTGTAGAGGCAAAATACTAAGAAGCCATGGGCATATTATGGATTTATAACATGAATTTGTACAAAAGTCTGGAGAGATTGGGCCTCACAGGAGTTCTGGTTGTTTCTTTAATTTTTTGTGTAGGGTTGTAATAGATAAATAGTTTTAATAATTCATTTTCAGTAGTTGTCAAATTACTTGCTTGCTATAAAACATTCTTACTGAAAAAGTGGGTGGTAATCTGGCTAGCATACATCGGGGAAGATGGGATACATAAATTACTCCCAAATGAAGACTCGCAATTGACCCATGCCTGTTGTAAGATCATAACTATAAAATGTAACACTTAAATCCTCAATGCAATTGAGTTTTGCAATGAGAATAGAAAACTCATATTTTTCTCTGCAAGATATTAGCCAAGATAAATTACATCCGATATTGCTCTTATATCTTAAGGTATGTCAATGGTAGAATATGTGCTTTGTGTAAAGAAGGTCCCAGATTCAGTTCCTGAAATCTCTGCCTCAAACAAGAGGTAGCAGAAGAAGCGAAACAAAACTTTTGTATGAGATCCCAGTGGACATTAGACTAGATGAATCAACAAAATGATCTAACATAATAGTGCTTCTTATTCTTATTTCACCAATCTAGGAGAAATACTAGTAAGAAAATGTTGGTCATGATTTGAAGAAGGTCTGTAATGTTTGTAGTGTGAATTTCTGCATGACTACCCAGAACCAAAATCTACTAAAACCATTAGGGCTTACTCCTAGAATTGTGCAAGGTTTCAGATTTAATCATTGAATCAATTAAGTGAAGGATAGGCATTCATTGTCTCCCCAACTTCTGTCAGACTGTGGGCTGATGGAGACTAGAGTCCAACAAGATCTGAAGAGCCATACATTTTACACATTTTAATTAGATAAATTAAATCATATCAGAAATCAGTTTAAAGTGGTTTTCAATTAATTGGGCAGAAAATCTGCAAAGCTTCTGAAAATTCTAAAAAGATGATATACTTGAAGCTACGCCTATGCAGTATGAACTTTTTGAATCCGAGTCTTTATAATCTTACTCTGAAATAATGCTGTTTAATAAGTTTCTTGTCATTGGAATGGTGAACCAACTTGGGTTTAGTGTGATTGTTAAAAGAGCTATTCCGGGTTCTATTTTTGCCTACCACCTTTAATAGCTCATTTAATATTAACTTTGGACAAGTCCTTTAAAGTTAAAGACTAAAAGAGATCCCTGTCCCACTACATAGAAACCAATATCTATCATTGCTCTTAATTCGATCTAGTATGATTGCCCTGTAATGAGAAAAATGTTCTACAAATGACACTTTTTTCCTCTTGACTATCTCGTAACATGATCCATGATTGCATTTACTGAAAATAAATTGCTAGACCCCTTCCAGTCCGGCTTCCGTTCGGAGCATGGGACGGAGACGGATCTGGTCTCCATCTCAGATGAGCTACGTTGCCAACTAGACCAAGGCGGATCGGCACTGCCTGTGTTATTGGACCTCACAGCAGCGATTATGATCTATTGACTCACCGTCTTGCTGGGGCTGGGGTGAGGGGGATAGCCCTTATTGGGTGTCGTCCTTCCTCCAGAACCGAGTACAGTGAGTGAGGAGGGGTGAGGCTCCTCTGCGGGGTGCCTCAGGGGGCAATTCTCTCCCCTTTGTTATTTAACATCTATATGCAATCACTTACTCAGTTGGTACGTAGCTTTGGGCTTGGATGTCACCAGTACGCTGTTGACACCCAGCTCATTCTGAAGATGGAGGGCCGACCTGATTCCATACCCGATAATTTCCATTGTTGCCTAGAGTCCGTTACTGGATGGCTGTGAGCCAGTAGGGTGAAGGTGAATCTGGCTAAGACGGAGATCCTGTGGCTTGGTCGTCCGGGCGGTAGGGATGTTCAGCTTCCAACCCTGGACAGCGTGACATTATGTCTGTCATCATCCGTAAAGAGCCTTGGGGTTACTTGTCACTGGAGTGGTGAACCATCTGCTGTAGATGGAGTCCCATATCTCCACTGTCAGCAGAGTGGCATTTTTCCATCTTCACCAGGTGAGGAAGCTGGCCCCCTACTTGTCCCGACACGACCTGGCCACAGTGGTCCAAGCCACGGTCATCTCGAGGCTAGACTACCGTAACACTCTTTACATTGGCTTTCCTTTGTTGATAATCCGGAAACTTAAGCTGGTGCAGAACGCTGCAGCCCGACTCCTTGCCGGAGTCCCAACGAGCTCTCACATCATGCCGATCCTACGCGAACTGCACTGGCTTCCTGTGGAATGCCGGATTACCTTCAAAGTGTTAGTGTTGACATTTAAGGCCTTACATGGTCTGGGGCCAGTGTACCTAAGGGACCGCCTTATCCTGTATCATCCCACCAGATCCCTCCACTCTGAAGAGCAGAACCTCCTGGTCATCCCAAGTCGTTCCATCTGACTACAACCCGGCAGAGGGCTTTTTCGATTATAGCCCCTGTCCTTTGGAGTGCGCTGCTAGCCGATATTCGATTTCTCAAGAGCCTCCTTCCATTTCGGAAAGCATGTAAAACCTTGTTGTTTCAGCAGGCTTTTGGGACCTGAGCAGTCGTGGTCCCTCTCTCTGGTTAATACCTTCTGTATTGTTTCCTGGTTCTGAAGTGAGGTTAATGTAATGTTTTTAACTGTGGGATTTTTAGCTGCATTTTATTAACTATGTTGTGAGACACCCCGAGCCACTGGGAGTGGCAGTAGATAAGTTTGAATATATTTTAAAAATATGATTATTTGAGCATTTAAAACAATCCATACATTGACTCTGGGCAGGTGTTTCCAAGTGATCAGACTTTATGCTGAAAGTGTGGAAGATCCTTTTGAGAAGGCAATGGTTTACTATGGGCAGGTTTAGACAGCCCCTTTATTATGGAAACCTCCACAATAGAAAGGGGGCTTGTAATGATGTCGATTATTTGTGTGTAAATGTTGTGTGACATATGTTAAATGTATGTTGTTTTGTGTAGTTCGGGGAATGTTCTATGGATTGTTGCTGTGGGTGAAACAGAGGGGAGGCTTGGCAGAAGCTTTGAAGAGCTGTCGCCATGGCAACCAGGCTAGAGGCTTTAGAATGTTCAAGGTTTGAATTTTACAGTTGATAAAGAGCGGTTGGAAGCCAACTGCCACATGAGAGGGAGGAGTTCTGTTTTGTGTTAGTTGGTCCTGAGGACTGTAAGAGAACAGTTCAGTATTTTAGTTGGTCTTAAGGTCTGCAAGAGAGCAGTCCAGTTGTATGGGTGTAGAGACCCTAGTTAAAGTTGGAAGAGTCCAGGGTTTATAGAGGTTTAGTGGAAACCCTAATATATCCCCATTGTGTTTTGTGTAACAGAATAAGTTTGTGCCTCTGAGGAAGTATAAAACCAACCAAGATTGTACCCATTTGTGTCATAATAAATTGTTTGCATCTTAAAAGAAAAACACCTCTCCTAATTCTTTTATTGGTGGTGGCCCTCAAGGTCAGTGGTCGGACAGATAAATGGTGGCAGCGTGGTCAAGTGGATACTGAGAAATTATAAATCTCTGCAGTTCAATGGTTAATAAAGGAGATAGTCTACCCTGCCATAAGACGGAAGTGGCTGAGGTAACTTCAAGGTCCCTTTGCATTGAGGGTCAGCAGTTTGGATATAGAAAGATTGTCCAGTTCGGCAAAATGACCACCCGGAGACAAACGAGGGCTTTGGAAGAAACAGGGCAGCCTGAGGTTCTGCAGGAAGGAGAAGACTCTGAAATTTCAGAATCAGAGTCAAGTAAAATGTCTGGAGAATGCCGGTTTAGGCTTGAGGTGATGAAACTAGAGATGCAAAGAGAAGAGAAAGAAAAGGAGAGAGAGATGCAAAGAGAAAGAGAAGAAAAGGAGAGAGAGATGCAAAGAGAAAGAGAAGAAAAGGAGAGAGAGATACAAAGAGAAGAGAAAGAAAAAGAGAGAGAGGAACGTAGAGAAATGGCCAGGTTGGAGTTAGAGAGAGAAAAGTTGATTGCCTCTCAGCGTGCCAGGCCAGTTCAAGAGGTGCAGGCAGAAGTTTCTATAGACCAACTCCTGAGGAAATTCCGAAGTATATAAAAGGGGATAGTGTGGAGAAATTTTTGGTTTCTTTTGAAAGATGTTGTTATGATTTTGAAATTGAAGAGGAGAGATGGATGACATATTTACGGCCACAGATCTGCGGTCAGTTGCTGGAGATTTATAGCGATATGGCAGAACCGGACCACAAGGTTTACCAGAAGTTTAAACAACAGGTCCAACAGAAGCTTCAGTTGACGCCAGAACATTACAGAGTTAAGTTCAGGTCCTTGAAAAAGGAGAAAACCGAAAGTTTCTGTCAGCTAGCATCAAAGCAAAGCCAGTATTTTGATAGTTGGTTAAAAGGTGCTCAAATTACCAGTTTTCAGCAACTTAACTGACTGACTGACTGACTGACTGACTTTATTATTTCTGAGTCGCCCTCCACGTTAGTGCTCCGGGCGACTTACATATAGCAATTCAACAATTAAAAATATTAAAAATATTAAAAATTAGATTAAAATATTTAGGGTTAAATGCAAGGGCCAGGCTCAGGTAGTTGAGTTCCTGGTTCTGCATTAGCCATGGGCTTTCCTAAATAGCCAGGTCTTTAGAGCGGTCAGGAACTGGGGCAGGTCGAGGGAGGCTCTCTGGTCTGGTGGCATCGAGTTCCAGAGAACGGGGGCCACAATGGAGAACGATCTCCGTCTCGTGGCCTCCAGGTGGGCCTCTTTCACGCCCGGGATGCAAAGGAGGTTCTTGTTTGCCGGCCGCGGTGTCCTTGAGTAGGCAGGCATCAGCAAGCGGTCCTTTAAGTATGTTGGGCCCCGGCCCCGTAGGGCTTTGAAAGCCAAGGTCAAGGTCTTATGTAAGGCTCTATACTCAACGGGCAGCCAGTGCAGGCGCTGCAGGGATGGTGTAATGTGGCATCTCATCGATGTTCCTGTGAGAAGCCTGGCGGCCGCGTTCTGCACAATCTGGATCCTGCGGGTTAGTGACCGGGGCAGACCCACATATAAGGCGTTACAGTAATCCAGCCATGATGTAACCGTGGCATGGATTACTGTAGCTAGCGCTCCGTCGGGAGGTAGGGCGCCAGTTGTCTCGCTTGGCGCAGGTGGAAGAAGGCCCTTTTGCTCGTGGAGGCAACCTGGGCCTCCATCGACAATTTGGAGTCAGGATAACACCAAGGCTCTTTACTGAGGGGACGGAATCAATGGTTCCCCTTCGAAGGGGGCAGTGGGAAAGGTGGTTCTGGGCGGCCCGGCCATAAGATCTCCGTCTTTGATGGATTTATTTTGAGTTTGTGGGCACGGAGCCATTTTGTTACTGCTTCAGACCTCGCGTGAAGTTTTCGGGCACCGAAGTTGCGCCAGGCTCCAGCTTCAGCAGGAGCTGGGTGTCATCGGCATAGTGGTAGCACCCTAGGCCGAAGCTCCGGCTATACCAGCCAAAGGCCGGACATAGATGTTGAACAACGTTGGTGATAATATGGCGCCCTGGGGTACTCCGCACTCGAGGAAAGATTTCCTAGAAGTTTGGCCTAGCCATTCAACTCGCTGGCTACGTCCGCGCAGGAAGGAGCTAATCAAGCTAAAGCTGCTCCTTGTATCCCTATGGTGGCAAGTTGTCGTGTCAGCAGGTCGTGGTCCACCGTATCGAATGCAGCGGTAAGGTCCAATAGTACCAGAACTACTGAGCCTCCCTTGTCTAATTGGCAGCGGATATCGTCCGAGATGGCCACCAGGACGGTCTCGGTCCCGTGCCCGGGGCGAAACCCTGATTGAAAGGGGTCCAAGCCATCTGAGGTCTCAAGGAAGTTTTGTAGCTGGGTTGCTGCCGCGCGTTCGATCAGCTTACTGAGAAACGGGAGGTTTGAGACGGGACGGTAGTTCGCTGGCATCGCAGGGTCCAGGTTGGCTTTTTTCAAGAGTGGGCGGACCAAGGCTTCTTTCAGGGCATCCGGGAAAATTCCCTGCTCAGGGAGTGGTTTATTATCTGCATCAGGGGGACCGAGCTCCTCTGCGCAGTCCTTAACTAGATGGGAAGGGCAAGGGTCCGTCTTTGATGGATTTATTTTGAGTTTGTGGGCACGGAGCCATTTTGTTACTGCTTCCAGACCTCGAGTGAAGTTTTCGGGCACCGAAGTTGCGCCTGGCTCCAGCTTCAGCAGGAGCTGAGTGTCATCGGCATATTGGTAGCACCCTAGGCCGAAGCTCCGGGCTGATGATCCTGGAACAATTTTACCAAAATTTTACCAATTTTACCAAAATCATCAATCTGATGATCCTGGAACAATTTTACCAAAATGTTCCCTCAGAGTATAAATGGTTGGTTCAGGAAAGGGGTCCTGGGACACCCAGTCAAGCAGCTCTTATGGTGGATAAGATGGTGACATTGAGAGAGGGAGTTTGTAGGGCTGAAGGCTACAAACCAGTGGAGAAACCTTCTTTTAAGAAACCATACAAAGTGTTGCCACAGTATCAAGAGGCTAAAAATGCTGCAGGAGAGTACGCTCGTTACAGAAGGCCTGAGGAGAAAAATTACCTCAGAGATGGCTCCCTCAGTAGTGGAAATCGTCCAAGCTTTGATATGGCTAAGAGAATGTGTTTTTATGCGGCAAGTTCGGACATATGAAAGCACAATGTTATCCACATAGTAAGGAAAAATCTTCCTTATGTATAACTCCAATATTAGAAAAGAGTTCTGAGAAGGGGCTTGAGTCTAATAAAGGAAAGAGTTCTTCGGAACCAATGCAAATACATAATCCCTCAGAAAAACAATGCCTTTTTGTTATGTTGGACACAGATAGAGATGATTACTTTGAACCACTCCAAGTAGGTCAAAACGAAATATTAGGATGGAGGGACACCAGATCGGAGGTTTGTGTGATTCGCCCTGAACATGTGCCAGAGGCATACAGAAAACCTGTGTCTCAGCTTAGACTAAAAGGAGTAGGGGCAGTGTTGTCCGACGTTGTGTCTTTGCCAATCCAATATAAAAATTGGAAAGGATTTTGGGATTTTGCAATATACGAGGACATTCCTTTTGATTGTTTGCTGGAATGATATTGTAAGGAAGATCAAGTATTTAACAAGAGATGACCAGTTAACTGAAGGTCCAGTTAAACAGCAAGATGTTTCTTGTTTACCAGTTGATATTATCCCTGAAGAAAATCCTGAGACAAGTTCAAATATAATAGAGTTAGTTAAAACAGGAGCAGGAGAAGGGGATATTGCTAATGAGCAAAAGGCAGATGAAACACTGAGATCTTTATTTACTGCGGCTCAGGATGAGACGAAAGTCTTATCAAAAGAAAATCCTTCGAGATTTGTAGTTAAAGGATGAGTGTTGTATAGAGAGACCATGTGTGTAAAGTCTCCAGGAGGAACTAGTTCTTGTACACAAATAGTTGTGCCCAAAGCTTATAGGGAACAACTTATGAATTTGGCACACGCAAGCACACAAGGTGGCCATATTGGAATTCGGGCGCACCACACAGCGCATCACCAGAAATTTCTTTTGGCCCAATATGTATCAGCACATTAAAGAATTTTTGTCAATCGTGTGATACATGTCAGCGTGTCGAACAGGGAAAGACAAGACCAAGGTTCCCTTAATTCCTATGCCACTAATTGGAGAACCATTTTATCGTGTGGGGATCGATATTGTGGGACCCTTACCAAAGGCAAGCCGTAGAGGACGTCGATATATCCTTACTTTGATGGGCTATGCCACAAGATACCCAGAAGCAGTGGCGTTGACTAATATTGATACAACCACAGTGGCAAACGCCTTGTTGTCTATATGGGGAAGAACAGGATATCCCAAAGAACTGGTTTCAGATTTGGGAACCCAGTTTACGTCAAGATTGATGGAAAGACTGTTGGAGATGTGTGGAGTTAAACATCTGACATCATCCGCTTACCATCCACAAACTAATGGTCTTGTGGAAAACCTAAATAAGACCTTAGTAAGAATGATCAAGGCGTACACTCAACAACATCCAGCCGATTGGGATGAGAAACTACAGCAACTCCTGTTTGCATGCAGAGAGACTCCACAAGGCAGTACAGGATACAGCCCTTTCGAGTTACTCTTTGGAAGGAAGGCGAGAGGTCCGCTTGATCTAGTGAGAGAGCACTGGGAGACTTCCTCGGTTGCAGAGCCAGTTCCAGTGAGTCGGTATCTACAGAATCTACGGGAGATGATGGAGATGGCAAGAGTTATCGCTCAAGACAACCTTGCAGCAGCACAGCAGAAACAGAAGACCTGGTATGATCAATCAGCCCGGGAGAGATCCTTCGACGTTGGTGATAAAGTACTATATTTGATCCCGGAAAGAGTCAACAAACTTCAATTGAAATGGACAGGACCATGGACAGTTGTTAAGCGTGCCAGCAGAGTTAACTACTTGATACAAGAATTACAATCAGGACTGGAAAAACTGGTGCATGTTAACTTGCTTAAACCTTATGTTGAAAGATCAGTAGATGTATGTATAATAGTTAATGAAGGAGTAAATGGATCGTTTCATTTCTGGGAAGGGAATAGGAAGGCTGACAAGAGTGTGAGTCAGGTAAAGCTTGATGAAGCATTGACAGGCTTAACTAAGAAGGCATGTCCAAATGTCATAGTGTGGACACCACAATGTCAGGAGTCAATGGACAAGTTAAAACAGACCATAACATCACAGTCAGTGTTGAAAGCTCCGGATTTTGATCGTCCATTTATCTTAACTTGCGACGCATCAGAAACAGGTCTGGGAGCAGTTTTAAGTCAGGCTGACAAGGATGGGGAAAAGCATCCTGTAATGTTTTTAAGTAAAAAGCTGTTGCCGAGAGAAAGTAGTCTTTCTACCATCGAGAAAGAATGTCTCGCCATAGTGTGGTCGGTTCAAAAACTGAGGCCATATCTGTGGGGCAGGAAGTTTGTTTTGCAGACGGATCATGCGCCATTAAAATGGCTGAGTAATGTTAAGGGTACTAATAACAAACTCTTAAGATGGAGTTTGCTCTTGCAAGACTACGATTTTAAGGTAGTGCATGTGAAAGGCAAATCAAATGTAGTAGCTGACTCTTTATCGAGAGTTACTTGAATTCAGGTTACAAAATGGATATGGTTTGTATATAGTTGTGTAAGTATAAATGTATATGTGAAATGTATAAGTTTATATAATGTCTTGCTAACGGCATTATTTTTAATTCACTCTGGACAGAGAGAATTAAAAATAATTTCGGGAGGAAGGAAGGTAATGTAATGATGTCGATTATTTGTGTGTAAATGTTGTGTGACATATGTTAAATGTATGTTGTTTTGTGTTTGAATGTTCTATGGTTTGTTTCTGTGGGTGAAACAGAGGGGAGGCTTGGCAGAAGCTTTGAAGAGCTGTCGCCATGGCAACCAGGGCTAGAGGCTTTTAGAATGTTCAAGGTTTGAATTTTACAGTTGATAAAGAGCGGTTGGAAGCCAACTGCCACATGAGAGGGGGAGGAGTTCTGTTTTGTGTTAGTTGGTCCTGAGGACTGTAAGAGAACAGTTCAGTATTTTAGTTGGTCTTAAGGTCTGCAAGAGAGCAGTCCAGTTGTATGGGTGTAGAGACCCTAGTTAAAGTTGGAAGAGTCCAGGGGTTTATAGAGGTTTAGTGGAAACCCTATAATATATCCCCATTGTGTTTTGTGTAACAGAATAAGTTTGTGCCTCTGAGGAAGTATAAAACCAACCAAGATTGTACCCATTTGTGTCATAATAAATTGTTTGCATCTTAAAAGAAAAACACCTCTCTAATTCTTTTATTGGTGGTGGCCCTCAAGGTCAGTGGTCGGACAGATAAATGGTGGCAGCGTGGTCAAGTGGATACTGAGAAATTATAAATCTCTACCCTGCCATAAGACGGAAGTGGCTGAGGTAACTTCAAGGTCCCTTTGCATTGAGGGTCAGCAGTTTGGATATAGAAAGATTGTCCAGTCTGAGGCCGGTCAACAAGGGGTTGTCACAGGGCTGCCCAGACAACATTCTGGCCAAACCAGAATTAATCCACCAGAAACAGGAAAACCCTGGTTTGTGGCGAAGTAATTTGATAGTGGATTTATTCCAAGCCTTCTTAGAAGGTGTGGGATAAACCCAATACTTCTGGTGTCTGGACTGCAGAATACTGAAGTTCAGACAGTATTCCCATGGTTTTCTGTGGGAATACCTACCCCCTCCCCAAAAGCCAAAAAAACCCTTTAAAAAAGAAAAATATTTACCCAGCCTCCATTGGAGAGCTGCTGCAGCTCCCCTGGTTTTAGGGTTGCCACTTTTTGATATAAGAATAAGGGACGGGTACCCCAAAACAGGGAATTTTTTAAAGTTTTAATGAAGTGTCCCTTATTTTTGTGAAAAATTCCCTGTTTTTAGGTACCTGTCCCTTATTCATGTGGCAACCCTACCTGGTGCATAGAAATGACATGCCATGAGAAAATGGGGGATGAGGAAAATTGTTCCTGTCTCCCCCCTTGTCATTTTTATGCACCAGGAGAGCTGTGGCAGCTCCCCAATGGAGGATGGGGAAATGCTTTTCTTTTTAAAGGTGGTTTTTAATGGCCTTTGGAGAGGAGTGTAGAGTGTCTCAGTGTTGTACTTGGAAGATCCAGTATATCATCTGGAGACCCACTCCAGGAAAGATGCGCTTTCTGGGATGCGAGTGAACAGGGCCTCAAGAACATACACATTTTTAAACATGAATGCTCCTGGAATAAAACCCTGTCTGGAAAGGCCCAATATCAAAACCTAGTGAGACAGGCCATGTAAGGTTCTACAACAGAGCTTAAAGTATGAATACACATGTCTGACATGTTTTTGTAATTGTTGGTGGACTGGAAACTCTACCCCCTTTATTTTAAGGTTACTATGGAAAAGATTCATTTTTGTGTTAATTGTTGAGTTTTGAAGAAACAAGAAAATTGACAGAATGGCATATATTTCTTAACAAATGGTCCCCATGTGGCGCATTTTGTTGCTGGCTCATATAATGGTCCTAAATATTTTTTAACAGATGAGTATGGATTCAAACTCTGGTCTTGCAGTGCCCTAGTCCACTACTCAAACCACTACAATGATACCTTTCAAAATGGCATGTTAAAGAGATGGGACATTTGGGGGAGGGGGGGATCTACAGAAGGAAATGGAAGTATTCCAGCTTGCCAAAACGTACAGTGGGGCTCTGGAGAGAACAACTCCTGACACTCAAACATTTGGCCCTCCAATTGTATGATTGAGACCTTGGTCAGCATATCTACTTCTATGTCCTTGCATATGATTTTAGTAATATTTAATCCACCAGTAATTAATGTTTCAGCATATTTTTTGGGCATGAATCTGAAATACTCTCACACATGTCCATTATAATTCACCATGTTGATCTCAAGATGATCTTTTTTGGGAGGAAAGCACAAATTTTCCTTAAAAAGACACTCCTGAACATATTTCTCAGCTACAGTTTTCAATAATGCCCAAGTTAACAGTTAGGATTTGGCTGCAGATCTTGAGCAAGGAGGGAATGACTTATGGATGCATTAAGAGTGTGAATTAAATGAAGCAGTGCTTTAGAGTTAGACATATTTCAAGGGAAGTGAAAAACTCTTTCTTGCTGGATCACATATCCTGGCATAAAATGGACCCCCCCCCCTCTTGCTAACTAGGCTTCTCAAACCAAAAGAAAAGAGGCATTTTCCAGCACTGGAGGATCATTTGGACAGAGAGAAATTTTAGAAGAAAGAATTCTTTTTTTACAGCCCAGCAAAAAAAGTGAGGAATTGAAGTTAAATGTGACAAGTATATGCATATGCACTACACCAAAGAAAGATTTACTTGAGGAATTGACAGTTTTGCCAGAAAATAATCCAAAACAGAAAATAAGAGGATTAACGGAGAGTCTAGAATATGTATTTGAAATAACAGTTAAAAAATCTACCTAAAACGTACTCACTCACCATCTTTCTGTATGCTGCAATGCATTTCTTATCCCGCTCTTCCTACATGGAATGTAGTGTACATGATTCATGACCTCACTTTTATCTTCACAACACCCCTATCAGTTAGATTAGAATCAGAAAGAATTCAAAATTATAGGGGTTTGCAATTTTTTTTGTTAGTAATCATAATTTGTTAAATTCATACTTACAAGATATCTGGCACGCAGGCATGGCCTGCACCAAAATTTAAGAATCAAAACTTACCCAATACTTTTTCTTTGAATTTTGTAAATCTCTGAAGCCTCCCAAAATCAGTTTCATTTTCAGTGCAAAGAAGTAAAGCAAAGCCTTTCCTCTTTAATTTAATGGCTCTCATCATGAGGAGAGGGAAGCAGCAGGGAGAAAGCAGAGTTTGCTGGGAAATAGATTGAGAAAGCACAGAATACTGGGAAATGCAGTTTGGGAAGGTGAAGAGCACAATACCAGATAATTAGAAAGGGCCTGCCCTAAACTACATTTCCCAGAATTCAGCTCAGCATCAGCAAGGCCCAATCAGGGGAGAGATTTGTCCCTCCGTAGCAGCAGCCAGCCAGAGTCCCAATAAAGTGTTGAATCTGTAAAGAGGAAGACTGGCTGATTCTTTTAGTAAGTAGATTTCTATACTGGGCTGCGAAGAAATCTGTTGGTTAATATGAAAGACATTTAATGAGATAGATGTTGTGGCTTTAAAAAAAATGTTTTTGTCAAAACCTTTTTTAAAAATCCCTAAAATCAGTAGATGTAAGAATATTTCTGAAAGTTGGGAGAATGATCCCCTGTGATCTTGTGTAATTGTATAGAAAATTCAAGGAGATAGCTCTTGTAATTTTTTTAAAATGTTGTTCATAAACAACTTGAAAATTCTCCAAAAATCCATGGAAAAGTGAGATATTTTGAACCTTGATGGGCTAACAGTGGTAAATGTGTTCTACCATTATAGCAAGTTTCACCACAATAGCTATAAAAATGAGGGCGAAAGGACACCCTGAAATTTCCCCACTTACACAATTACTATAACAAAGAAGTAATGAAATTTTGTTACTCTCATTATAGTAACAGAATTTTAGTTAAGAACACTTTAGAAACAAAATGCTGGCGTCCCCTAATTTTGTAATAATTTTGAAACTTTTTTCATTGATCACACAGCCATACAAAATTTCTTAATATATATTTTTAGTTACAAAAGAGAATAAGTAGTGCCAGCTATTAGAGCAAACAAGAAAGTGATATTCTGCATGTATGGTGGAAATGGCGCAATAGACAATTTAAGAAAGTTGTGCCATGAGAACCAACTGTGTATTTGTACAGTTATTAGGGGTGTGCAAATTGGTTAAACTCTGTTCTGTTTTCAGTATCCAGATTTTGGTGGATCCCCAGATCTGTTTTTTGAGGGCCTTCCAAATTCAGTCAGGAAAAAAATCTGTTGCCCTCACACCCTTTCAATGAAGCTGAGTTAAGAGAGGCACTTTTAAACACTTATTTCAGTAGGAGCCACACCACCTGAAGGAGCATTCTTTAAAAAGGTATTAATTACCTTATCATGTTATGGTGACTTTAGAAATGGTAAGATATGTCCTCTACCTCACATTTGAAACTTGCCACATGTGAAGGGCACTACTGGTGGCGGTTTCTTAAGTGTGTAAAAAGTGAACTGCTTATTTATTGCTATTTGAGTCATAAAGCAAGCCAAGCCATGTAGAGCTGGAGCGGGACTGAGAATTTAGATTACTGATCTGTCTCTCTCAGAAGTCTGCTCACAACAACAAAAAAGAAAGGCCAGTTTGGCTAAAAGATATGTCATGACTTTCTTCTGTTCCAATTGACTCAACAGGCAGGGCTCACAAGGAAACACCATGCAGGCATGCAACTGCACCTCTGTGCTCTACCTGTAGCAAAAAGAAACAGAAAGTAGTTGTTTTTGGTAGCCACATGGTCTGTTATGGCCAGAAAAAAAGATGGTGGAGCCTGTGGCGTTATAAGTGGGTGAAACAGCCAGAGCCCCATTGTGAAAATGAAAACGTGCACAACCCTAGAAGGAATTTGTACTTTCCATGTAAAACAAGAAGAGAATCTATATATCCTTACAAAAGCAATAATTGTATTTGCTAAGATGTGGAAAAGCCATCAAAAGCAATGTAATAAGGAGCTGTTCAAATGAGAATAGTTGGAGTTGGTAAGACTGCTTTAATGAGCAATCCACAAAAATGTAAAACCACCGGACAGAGGTGGGTGGGATGAGGTATTTGGTAGAGAAGTTGGGATTAGAGCTGCAAGAAATGAGTTTATGATGATGTAAGTAGTAAGTACAGTATAAAGCCAGGACAACAAAATCTTTTTTCTGTTGTGATATATTTGTAGATCTTGTTCTTTTAAAATACAAAATCTTTGGCTTTTCATTTTAATTTCATAATGAGTAATATAAGTTTTTTCTCCCAACAAGCAAATGTTGGTATTATTTTTTCCTGATCATTTAGATCTCTTAAGTATGTACTTTAAATCATCTTATTAGCCTGAACAAAGTATTTTTTCAAGTTCATAAATATTACTGGTAGCAGATGTCATTCCTGTTTAGTTGGCATGGTTAGCTTCAGTTGGAATCTTCGTAATTCGGAATAAATTCAGATCAAATTCCTTTTTGAAGCGATTTCGAAGCGATTTGGGAACCCGGAAGTATCCTTGCCATTTTGAAGCTTTTCCCGCCATTTTTCTTTTGAATCAGTAAGTGAGTCGGAAATGATTAAGCTTTTCAAACTAGTGTGGATGGATTCCCTTCGTTTCCTTTCCCTCCTGCATCAGTCCTGGGCGAGAGCTGCTGTTTAACACAGTTTAGATGGATTTCTTTCACTTTCCTTTCTCTCCCATGTCGGTCTTGGCTGAGAGCCACTGTTTAACCCAGTTTGGGTGGATTTCCTTCGGTTTAATTTCTCCCCCACATCAGTCCTGGGCGAGAGTCACTGTTTAACCCCGTTTGGATGGATTTCCTTTGGGTTCCTTTCTCTCCCATATCAGTCCTGAGCAAGAGCCGCTGTTTATCCCAGTTTGGATGGATTTTATTTCTCTCCCACATCAATCTTGGGTGAGAGCTACTGTTTAACCCAGTTTGGGTGGATTTCCTTTGGTTTCCTTTCTCTCCCACATCAGTTCTGGGTGACAGCCACTGTTAAACCCAGTTTGGATGGATTTCCTTTGGTTTCTTTTCTCTCCTGCATCAGTCCTGGGCGAGAGAAGCAGTTTAACCCAGTGTGGATGGATTTCTTCCCTTTGCTTCTCCCCCCCCCTTTCTGGAATACAACAACTACTTTCAAAGTAAAGACCACCCAATGAAACAGGAAATAACACTTTGAAACCATTAACAAAGGATTCAGAAGTCTCAGAAGTTTTGAAAAGTTTTGAATTTTTTTCTGTGAAAATCGGAATCGACTTTAGATCTGAATCACCAGTGCCCCCTACATCCAAAATGAATTTTGAACCATTTTTTTTATCAAACAAGCCTACTGTTTAGATAAGCCATGCATGTTTTTTTCTTGATAAACTGTGTATAAGATGATCATAGAAGTTTAGGACAAAGGTTGTGTTTAAAGGGAAATATCATTTTTAGGTTTTAATGAATGAATACTGTGGATGAAAATAGGGTACGATAGATTTTCAAGCAACTTTCACAGAACTTGTGAAGAGAAGGAAAAAAACACTAAGTTTGGAAAGTTAATGTGTTGTCGAAGACTTTCATGACTGGAATCTTTTGTTTCAAACAGACATTCACACTTGCTTCAAACAGACAAGGGTTCCTTTTCCCACCCTGGACATTCCACAGATATATACATTCCACTTGCCTCATTTCCAACAGATGTCTGAACAAACCTCTGAGGATGCTTGCCACAGATGCAGGTGAAACATCAGGAGAGAATGCTACTGGAACATGGCCATACTGCCCGAAAAATTCACAACAACCCAGTTGGAGAGTCACTTAATGAAATCAATGAATTCCTATTATGCTTTAGTCGTGTGTTTAAAAGCTAATTCATTATGCTGCACATTACTTTTCATTTCCTTCTTATTATATCAGAAAGGACAGGAAAAACAATGTTAAAACCCTGAAAAATTTACTTTATAATGCCAAAATGTCATTTTAGTATGTAAAAAGGATATCACTAACGCATATAACTATCAGTATCTTCTGGTGACTTCAAAGTGTTTCTCGCATATAGGCAGAGAAACACAGTAGTTATAAGGACATGAATTCCTCCTTCCAATTGCTACATGCTAGCACCATCCCTCCTGTTGCTACAGTCCAAATATTTTATATAAGGCTTCATTAGTCCAGCAACAATACTGGGAAACACAGAGTTTGCTATGCTACCACTCAGATGTTCATGTTATATTCATTTCAGTCCTCCATTATGCTTCAGAGTACATCATAGAGAGTACATAACCCATGAGCAACACAATGGATGATGTGGATAGATGGAAGACAGTAGCTGGATCTGCTCATCACATTTGTTATTTTTGGATAGTTGGAGGACTGAGAGGGACCTTGAAAAAGCTTCAGATCAGGATAGCTGGATATAAGGTAAAAATAATTATCTCAAAATTTAAGCAGTGATAGGGAGTAGTCTAAGCATGATTTCTAAGCACCTTGGCAGAATGATACACACATACACACAGAGAGAGAATTGAACCATGGGCAAAATGAACCTAATTTAATCCTCCATCCCAGCGGTTCCCAAACATTGTTGCTGTTTAAGATTTCAGCTTCTCGAAGCTCAGTCTAGTCAAACAGGCAGGTATGTTGAGTACTAAAGCCCCAAACCTCTAGAGTACCAACATTTGTTTGGAAAATACTGCTCTTATCCCTTTTGTTCAAGGCACCTTTAGATAGTCTGCATACCACACCAAACCACAAATGCCAAGGTTCCTTATGACAGAGAGATGAGAGGGGTTTTTTTTGCAGTGGCTGGCCATCTGTCATGGGTGATTTGATCATGCATGGCATGAAGTTTGGCTGCATGGCCTTTGTGATCTCTTCCAACTTTATGATTCTATGTCACAGGTGTGGAACTGATATAACTTTGTAGGGCAGATGTTGAGAATCCAGACTAGTTAATGTGTGAACTATTTTGTCAGTGCTCATTAAGTTTTACCAGCTCTTCTACAAGGAAGTCTGAAAACTTTGCAGTTTTTGAAGACTATTCACAATTGAGGACTTAGTCGGTATAAAATTTGCACATGATAGTTTTGCACAGGAAACAGTCTGTTCCTATGTAGGAAGTATTTGTTTGGTTAAAATTATATTTCTTCACAGCAACTGAAGTTAACAAGTTGTTAACAAATTGGAATGTGTCCAGAGGAGGGTGACTACTAGGCATGAGAAAAAGTTATGAAAATGAAAAGAAATCAGAAGGGATTCGTATGTATGGGACTTTCAAGTTTATACGGATCGCAAGGCCAATCCCGGAAGTGGACTTTCTTTTTCGCACCCCCTGGGCCCAAAATTTCTTTAGATTATTAAATATTTCAGATGTCCCCTCAACAGGAAAATTTCCCCCTCCAAAATAGCTTTGCAGACATAACTCACAGTCAAATCGGGGCCTTTCCATGCTTGAAGCCTAATTAGAGTGAAGGGCCTCCTCCAGGAAGTGAAAAAGGAGCTGGAAACCATAGAGAGATCCAGATCGGCACTCCTAGAGGGGCTGGAGGACTGACGAAAAAGATTTTAAACACCCAGGAAGGGGTTTTAGATAGAAGGACAGAGTAGAAGGACATAAGAACTGCTGAGAGAAGGGCAGCAGGAGTGAAAAGAGCACGGAGAGGAGAAGGAAGAGTTCAGAATCAAGAAAAGCCATAGAGTTCAAATGGAGGTCCTAGACTGCTATGGTAAAACTGAATGGGAAAAAGCTGGAGTGAGGAGAACTCTAGCAAGGCCTGCACCAGAGGTATTTAATAATAATAATAATATATTAATGCATTATATCTCCTGCAAGGAAACCAAGGGAAATGTTGCCCCTTGATTTGCCTGTGCTTAAAACAGTATCAGTCCTGTTTCCCTGCTTTGCCTACTTTAGAACTACTAACGAATTTCGTTAGTAATTATGTTACATTTTAGAAATTTTTGGAATTTTTTTGTAAGTCTTTCTATTACTAATCACAAAAATCCCCCCCATTAGATTTTGATTCCCTATTTTTGGGTTCGAAACCATGCCTAGTGACTACAATGATCAAGGGTCTGGAGAACAAGCCCTATGAGGAGTGGCTTAAAGAGCTGGCCATCTTTCGCTTGTAGAAGAGAAGGCTGAGAGGAGACATTATGAGGGCCATGTATAAATATGTGACGAAAAGTCATAGGGAGGAGGGAGCAAGCTTGTTTTCTGCTGCCCTGGAGACTAGAAAAGGAGATTCCACCTGAACATTAGGAAGAACTTTTTAACTGTGAGAGTTGTTCAGCAGTGGAACTCTCTGCCCCAGGGTGTGGTGGAGGCTCCTTCTTTAAAGGCTTATAAACAGAGGCTGGATGGCCATCTGCCAGGAGAGCTTTGAAGGTGATTTTCCTGCTTCTTAGCAAAGGGTAGGACTGGATGGCCCATAACGTTCCTTCCAACTCAATTATTCTATGATTCTAACGGGCATTCTGTAGGTATTTGGATGGCTACTTTGAGAACATAATATTGCATGTACTAGACCTTCTGTTTAATCTAGCATAATTCTTATCTTAAAGACATCTCAAGCTTTGAATAGTTCATTATTAAATCAATGTGTGTAAATAGTTTAGACATTTCCTTGCTATATTCACTCTTACTATCTCCAACAAAACTCTTATTAGTTTTCTTCTGGCTTATTTTTCTTTCCTCTCTGTAGTTTATTGTTTTATATGTCATGTTATTGATAATCTCTTGATATGTACTGAAACTGTTAGAGATGGATACAAATTATATGGTCAGAACAAACACAACAAAACACATAGTGGCCATTTAGAGGTGTCTTCATTTATGTTCTGAAGATTTTGCCATAGCCATGTTCTGTGAAGTTGTAAAGAACAGCAATTGCTGGATATGAAGGGGAGAAGAAACAAACCTGATGTTTTTCTAACCTTTTCTCAAAATTAGGAAGCAGGCAATTAATAAATTAGTTTTTTCCCCCGACCAGCACATTTTTTGTCCTTAGAACTTTACTGATAGTTTTACCATACACATGAAAGCAATTGCTTCAGTAAAATGTGGCTCATGTTTTTTTGGAAAGCTACTTATAAAATCACAGTCATTTTGCCAACAGGGAGAAAAAACCCAATCCTTTCTTCACCACAGTTTCCATAATGACTTTAACCCAATTTTCAAAATTACAAGAAGGCATACAGAACAAAACAAAACAAATACTGTCTTTTGGACAGATAGGCATTGTCCCTTCACATCCATACTTAGTAGGCTGTTTAGTGTACTGGGGTGGAAAAAAACAACCACCAAATAATCAAATAATAGTAGCTTGGAAGGGCACACAGAACCACTCCTTTGAGGTAGGAAATGACAACATGCTTTCATTTTCCTGCATACAGGGAAAGGCTTTCAAAACAGCTTGAGCAATGTTCTCAAAGAAATAACATGCAAAATTTGAAACAACTAGATGTTTTATATTTCTGATTTATAGTGACCAAGGTCAAGGGGCAACTCCATCACTAATGTGTAGCTTTTGGTTTCTGCATAAAGGCCAACATCCAACAAAGAGGAGCTTTTTCTTGGACCATTTTGAAACTTTCCTTTTTCTACTCAGTGGGATGACAAGGGATGTTGTGCATTTTTTTTTACATTGATGGTTCTTTTTAATGAAAAAACATTGCAAAAATGTTTTGTCCTGTGCAAAAATGTGAGAAAGGCTTATGCAAAAGTAGTTTATGGCACTTTTTAATATTTTGGAAAAATAGTCTAGAAATGTGGGGGGGGGGGGGGGATAAGGCATTTTGAGTGTTTTCTTGATGTTTCAATATATCAAGGCATTCTTTTTTCAAGTGTATGCTTTAAATCCTCAATCCAATATCATGTCAGTAGCACCTGTTCAGGCAAGGGAACTTTCTATCCTCCGTGCTGTGTAATAAGATAAATTGTTCATTAAGTAATCCTCCTGGCATCCTATAGTTCTGGCAAATGTTAGGGCATTCTGCTTCAGGGATGGATGGATAGACAGACAGACAGATGACAGATGTACTCAATAGGGATGTGCAAAATTATTGTTAGCTCTCATAAGTTGAATCAAATTAATTAAATTTGTACTTACAACATGATATCTGACATGCAGGCTTGGCATGCAAAAAATTTAATAATTAAAACCCAATATTTTTGTTTGAATTTTTTTAAACCTCAGAAGCTTCTCAAAGTCAGTTTCATTTTTAGTGCAAAGAAGCAAAGCCAAGCCTAAAAGGCTGCCTTTCCTCTTTAAATAAATGGCCTCTCACCATTAGGAAAGGGAAGCAGCAGGGAAAAAGCAGAGTTCACTGGGAAAGAGACTGAGAAAGCACAGAATACTGGGAAATGTAGTTTGGAAAGGTGAAGAGCCCTATGTCAGAGAATTCAAAAGGCCCTGCCCTAAACTACATTTCCATAATTCTGTTCAGCATCAGAAAGTGCCAATCAGGATAGGGGAGAGATTTGTCCCAGCAGACAGCAAGAGTTCCAATAAATTGTTGAATCTTCAAAGAGGAAGACTGAATGCTACTTCTTGTAAATAAATATGTGCTGGGATGCAAAGAAATCCCTAAATGAAAGTTCTACTGGTTAATATGAGATACATTCAATGAGATAGCTGGTGTGGCTTTTAAAAAAACAATGTTTTTGTCAAAACCTTTCTTTAAAAATCCCTAAAATCAGTAGATGTAAAAATACTTCTGAAAGTTGGGGGGGGGGGGTTATCCCCTTTTATTTTGTGTCATTGTATAGGCAATTCAAGGAGTTAGCTCTTATGTATTTTTTAAAAAAAATATTGTTTATAAAATCTTTTAAAATTTCCCCAAATATCCATGGATAAGTGAAACATTCTGAAACTTGATGGGCTAACAGTGGTACATTTTTTACTAGTGTAGCAAGTTTCTCCCCAATAGCTGTAAACACGAGGGAGAAAGGAGCCTCTCAATTACAATAATGTGCAATTACAATAATGAAAAAGTCACAAAATATTGTTATGCTCGTTATAGTAATGAAATTTTCATTAACAATACTTTAGAAACACTTTAGAAATGAAATGCCGGCATCCCCTAATTTTTTAAAATGAGATTTGAAACTTGTTTCATTGATTGCACAGACCTAGTGCTCAATATCATCCCCATGACTCCTTTTCACTATCCATGAGGGCAGTGCAAAATGCCATTTGTGCATTGTATGTCAGATCTATTTCATAAGATCTATACATATGACGTGATTATCGAACCATGAGTGTATCCCACGTAAAAAAACATAGGATACAAAGCACTGACCTATGGCTTTTTGGAAGAGTTAAGAAAATCTCATAAGTGGCTCCAAGTCTCTGTAATGAGCACCACTTTACCCCCAAAAGGCTGAGTTTGATTCCTCAAAGAACCCCAAAGAGGATGGCAGGGCCTGGAGTCAAGGAAGACTCTTTACTCAAAGATGACTCAGATCAGGCGTATCACCCAGTCCAGTTATATCATTCAAACACAGAGGATTTCCCAGCTTTTTAATGTTTTCTTCCACTGAGGAATCATAATCTAACCAACTTGAACTGTTAACCTGCATGACAATGGAATACATTAAATATTGTATCCTTCTTTGAATTTTAGGCCATCATCAGATGAGGTCAGTTTTTAAAAAGAAAGTCTACAATATAAGATTTTTAAAAATAAATCAATCAATCAATACCACACCTGACCTTTCTAATGGTGCAAAGGGAGCACATGAAACAAGAGTTATGAATATTTCCCCCTTTCAATCTCCTTTGAAATACTAATTAAGCATGAACACATTTTATGCTTTATCTATTGCCAGACAGAGTACAGACCAAACCTTTATAGTTGTGTGAATGTTGAAGGAAGGAAAAGAAGTCTGCAATGAAAGGACCAAGAACTTTTAAGGAAACAATTCAAAGACAGTTTACAGTTGCAAGCTCCCATTAAAATTAATGCTGCCATGCCAGCATTAATAAGAAGTTACTCACTCCCTTAGTTTGATAGTCTGTGTTGCTGCCTCTACTATAATGGGTAATAAAAACCAAAGCTACTGTTTTAAAAAAAGCATTTGGGGGAAATGCAGGTGAGATTGTCCTCTGTGTGATATTTCTGCCATGACAGCTATAGAACAATCCTTGTCTTCGTGTGTAACAACCAACTTCTGACATCTAGGAGCAAAATGTTAATCATTTAGTCATTTCAAGTCTGAAACACCTTTTTCTTCCTCAAGTGTATCCATTTTTTAAACTACCAGTAACTGCTTTTTCAAAATTGTATATAAGTGACCATGCCTGATGATATGTCATCTTTTACTTAATATCATGGCAAAAGTAACAGTGAACTAGCATTGAATATAGTCATGAATGTTTATTCTTTATTCTCTGCCAGCACCGTTCCAGGAGTGTGAGTTGTGTTAAATAGTCTTTTTGGTAATTATATGTTGGTGGAGCAGGTAGACCAGGGAACATCATCAACTGCATGCCAAAAATCCTATAAAAGTCACATTTCATCCACATGATGAATCTTCATTTCATCATGTGGTTCATAGTCATATGAACTATAAAACCCAGAAAAATTGACATCACAAAGGAGAGAAAATATTTATCTTTTTTTTTAAAAAAAGGAGAGAAAATATTTATCATGATCCAATGTACACTGAGCCTCAATGATATGACATCATAGAGATTCATAATACAATGGACAAAGAGTTTTGAGAGTCAGTACATACAGAGAAAGGGCCCCTCCACACTGTAGCATTATGATTCTGCTTTGTTTGCTCTGGTACCATTCAATAGAAACCTTGAATTTTCAGTATAGGGATGGGGTATTGTGAATTCACACCAGAAATATCTAGAACCTCACCAGACTACAAAGTGAGGATTCCATAGGATACAGCCATAGCAGTTAAGATAGAATCATAGTGCTATAAATATGCGATGCCAAAGAGTCCCTGAATGCCTGTGTTCTTAGGCATCCCAGGTGAACGATCAATATGTTCTACAACATGTTGAATTTTAACCAATATTTTACCTAGTTTTATTGTTGTGTGCCTTCAAGTTGCTCCCATTTAAGGTGACCTTACAGTGACTCTATCATAGAGCTTCCTTAGCAAGATTTTTAAAGAGAAAGTTCCCCCTTGCTTTCCTCTGAGGCTGAGATAATGCGACTTGTTAAAGAACACCCAGTTGGTTTCCATGGCCAAGCGGGGGGTTCAAACCCTAATCTCTAGAGTTTTAGTCAAACAGTCAAAACCACAACACCATGTTGGCTCTCTTTATCTAGTTTAGCGCTTGTTATTTTAGATTCAGATTGCCTTGGGAACAAGGGTTCATGTTAATGTTTCTTGCTTTGTATTCTACCCAGAAAAAGAATTGAGGTTATATTATAAAAGAAGGAAAGAACATGTATCAGGAAAAAGCACTATGATGCATTATTTCTTGCAGAAACTAATCCATTTTGTTTTTAAGCAAAGATAAAAGCATATTTTCATAAATGCACAGAAATTTCTCAAAATATTTATGGAAGGAAGAAAAAGAGGTTATAACCTGAGATGGAATGGGGAAGAATGATGCTGGGATTCTAAAAAATTCCAGATGATAAGACTGGCATATTTTCATATCTCAACTTTTAAATATAATATAGCTGTAGTGAAATTAACAAAAGCATTGCCAATGTTTGACTCATCAGCAAAAAATCTTTAAAGAAATCTTTGCTGGCCTAATGTAAAAGTTGATACAAGTAGGTGGCATTAAACTTTCTTAACTTTCAGGACCCTACATTGAATGAATGACCTGAAAATGATAATTACTTTTAAAAGTTTTAATGAAAACCTTTACTTACAGAACATTAAAATTGAATGACTACTGACAAGCAATCTTCAAAGCCTTAGAAATTTGATCTCTGTTCAGATAAAATTTGTATTTTCATATCCATATGGAGTCATAAGAAAAGAGGGACCATATGTTAAGAAACCTAAAATCAAACAGTTGCTGATCAGACCCAAACTTCATAAAACATCAAGGTTTGGAGTTTAAATACCCCCTTGGGGAACTAAAAATGTGAAGCATCTTGAAATGTTAATTTAGCCTTCAGTGGTGGTGCATATACTAAGTCATTAATGATATACACTTAAAAACATGCAGTTATAAATGGGAGTACATTTCAGGGAAATGCCAAATAATGGAAACCGCCATGAACCCCTCACTGTTTCCCTAAAAATATCCCGGTTATTCTGTAATACATTCCTAATTTACAAGTTACTGGAACCTTAATACTGTATGAGAGAAGATTTGTAAAAAATTTAATATCCTTGCATATTTTAAAAAGAAAGTGAAAAAAGCAATCTGAAAGCAAATTTCAATTATGTATGATTTTGGCACTTAGAATGCTTATAGTGCTCTGCTAGAATAAAAACGTGTTATCCCTCTTACAGCATAGTACTCAGCTCTGCACTGTGTGGTTTGAACATTTGCACTGCATACATACATTTGAAAATGCAGAAGAATGTCTACAGAATGAGATATATCCTGCTTCTCTCTGCATAAACCATCAGGTGGATAGATGGATCACTCCTAAACTCCAGAAAATGGCAATGCTGGCTGTTGGAATTTTGGAAAATGTAATCTAGCATCCCAGCTTTTGCAAATTTAGTAGTAAACCAACATCATGGTTTCAATTGTGGCTAATGAAAACATGAGAGCTTTTCCACAGATAATTTTAGCCTTTCATTTTGCCTGTACATAGCATTCTACCACACATTTCTCAATCTATGTTTAATGATGATTTAGTTCAGACAACTCCCTTCCCTCTCATGCACATACATGCCGCAGTTTGGAGGGACAAGGGAATTTCAATATTTGTTTACTGAAATCCAGAGTCCTCTGAGAGGCCATGCTAGCAAAATTCTCTTCTAATCCTCGTAGTCAGCAAAGGCCAGCACAGAGAAAACTACCACCTAGAAAACAAAGGAATGACAATTGCATCCTGACTAATCATCCAGCATGCTGGATTAACAGTGTATGCATTGAGGCTGGGGGAGAGTTGGGGTTTCTACTAGCTTTGTGGAGTAGCATCCAAGGGCCATATGTGACCCCAGGTTGTATATCCCTGTTCCAGTGTGCAACTTGACAGAGATGAAATTTAAATCTAGTACAGAGCCATAGAATCTAGTTTGAAAATACCACGTAGTCCATTCAGCCCAACCCACTGGCATGCAAGAACATTCTACTGCCTGATAGCCAGCTGGCCTTGTTTAAAAACTTTCCAAGAAGGAGACTCTGCCATTCCTCAAGGCAACATATTCCACTTCTGACTAGCTCTTACTATCAACAAGTTGCTATGTTTGGGTGGAATACCCTTTCCTGCAATTTGAATCCATTGTTCTGTGTTCTAGTCTGTGGAGCAAAGGAAAAAAAGTTTTCTCCCTCCTTTCTATTACAACCTCTCGAATACGTAAACATTAGTCACGTCTCCTTTCAATCTTCTTTCTCCAAGCTAAACATACTCAACTCACTAAACCAATCCTCATAGAGCTTGGCTTTCTGATGTTTTACCAATTTCATCACCCTTTCCAGGACACATTCCAGCTTCCCCATATCCTTCTTGAATGGCAGTGTCCAGAACAGACCTGGGCCAACAGTTGTCACTATCATTCATTGGGCGAATGACTCGTCCCTGACTTTTGTTGTTTCATCTGATTGTATAAAATCCCCTTGCCACTATCTTCAATCGGGAATTGAGGGAAAATGGACTTTTGCCTCAGTATTCTCACACTGGCATGACAGATTTGCACACGCAGCCACTGGAAGTGGCTGTGCATCTTGGGAAGACCTCTGGGGGATTCCGTTACACCAGCATGAGAAGAAAATGGGGAAAATTTAGTGTGGGATAAGGTTTACTGGAGGGAAAGATATTTATTTATTTATTTATTTATTTATTTATTTACACAATTTATATTCTGCCCTTCTCACCCCGCAGGGGACTCAGGGTGGATTACAATGTACATATACATGGCAAACATTCAATGCCATAGACACACAACATAAATAGACAGACACTCAGAGGCTATTTAACATTCCAGCTTCTGGCCACCAGGAGAGCTGTCGCTTCCTCATTCTTTGCATACTTCCTGGAGATTTTATGGCCTCATAAATCAGTTAAATTAGCCTCCCCACAAAGTGGTACCTAAATTTCCTACTTCACAGATGCAACTGTCTTTAGGGCTGCAAAGGTTGACAACAAGCTACACAATTTTGGTCAGGAGCTCACTCTGACCTGGGCTGGCTTCGAACTCGTGACCTTTCGGTCAGTAGTGATCTTAATGCAGCTGACTCCCAGCCAGCTGTGCCACAGTCCTGAGGCAAAGATGAAGTACTTTGGGGAGGAAGTACTTTGGAGAAGACAATGATGCTGGGGCAAATGGAAGGAAAAATGAAGAGGAGCTGACCAAGGGCAAGATGGTTGGATGGTATCCTTGAAGAGACTGGCTTGACTCTGATTGAGCTGGGGGTAGCCATGGCCAACAGGGCTGGTCCATGAGGTCACGAAGAGTCGGAAGCAACTGAACAAATAAACAACAAAAGTCCTTTAACTGTATTTTAATGGAAAAGGTCTAGTTCCTGCTAATAAAAATAGCTGAGGCTTATCCCAATTGGTATTGTCACCAATCTTTATGCACCACATAGTCTTAGGTAATAATTCATGTCGATGGGTGTCTGTCTAATTGTCACCCGCTCTATCAGTTTTCACTCCTTTACCATATATTCTCATGACATTTGTTTAGACACAGATACATGTGCTTTTTCTGCACGTAACACTTGATTTCTGTATAGCAGGGGTGCTCAGGACGGTGATCGCGATCGACCGGGTGATCTTTAGGCCTCATCTGGGTGATCTTCAGGCCCTCACCCGGTCAATTGCGTTTCCTCGCAGCTGGTCCTCTTCACGTGCCGCCTGGCCGCCTCTAAGAGTACAATAGCAAGAATGGCTGCTTCTGCGCTTCTTCCCTCCCTCCCCTCCCTGGCTCAGAAGCATCGCACAGCGATGCCTGTCAGCTGGGAGGGGCAGGGAGGATGCCTTGTCTGGCGTTATTCCCATCCAAGGGAGGAGGAGGGCAGGCGCACCCCCCTCCTCCTTCCCTGGATGGGAATAATGCGAGTTATAATGCTTTATTTACAAGCAGGGAAGGAAGGGTAGGGGCATCGATCGAGCCCCCACCCTTCCTTTCCTACCCTGCTTGTAAATAAAGCAGGGCAACAAGGGTTGCTCCGCTCTATTTACAAGCAGGGAGGGAAGGGTGGGGGCATCGATCGAGCCCCCATCCTTAGTTTCCCCTGCTTGTAAATAAAGCGGGTCAACAAGGGTTGCTCCGCTTTATTTACAAGCAGGGAGGGAAGGGTGGGGGCATCGATCGAGCCCCCATCCTTAGTTCCCTGCTTGTAAATAAAGCGGGGCAACAAGGGTTGCTCCGCTTTATTTACAAGCAGGGAAGGGAAGGGTGGGGGCATCGATCGAGCCCCCATCCTTAGTTCCCTGCTTGTAAATAAAGCGGGGCAACAAGGGTTGCTCCGCTTTATTTACACGCAGGGAAGGAAAGGAAGGGTGGGGGCTGCACTTCCTCCATCCCCTCCCACTCCTGCTTACAGGCACGCATTATATATAATGCACGTTGCCTATCATCAGGGAGGGGGAGGGGGGAACGAGGGAGTGGTTTGCACTCCCTCCTTCCCCCCTCCCCCCTCCCTGGCAACACACATTATATATAATGCACATTGCCTGTCATCAGGGAGGGGGGGGGAGGAGGGAGTGGTTTGCAGGTGATCTTTTTAAAGTTGGTTCTTCATATGGTAGCTCCCATGCTGAAAAAGTGTGAGCACCCCTGCTGTATAGGGAGCAGTATGTTCTGTGCAAAATGCACTGTGCAGAAAAAAAACCCCTTTTCTTTACATTTTGCATAGAAAAAACATATTCCTGCACAGACATGGAACTGACAAAAAACAAAGTATTTTTCATCTACCCCTGTCCTTCCCACTGTTCTCTGTAGAGATAGTGACAAATATTATTTCCATATCCGAGCCAAACATAAAAGAAAATAAGTGACATCATATTATACTATTGCAATGTTTAATTTTCCTTTGAGATAAGAGCGATTTGAGTTAAAAGTTTGGACATAGAATGAATTAAACTCTTAATTCAATATATCACTGTATATAATAATTCAAAATTGGAAAAATTTAATAGAAATCCCAGCCATTTTACCAGTTGTTAGGAATTGTGGGAGCTGAAGTCCAAAACACTTGGAGGAGCACAGTTTGAGAAACTCTGGTATATAGGATAATTTAAATCAACCTTATTGAACCAGCCTAGTCTAGCCAGTTATCTATTGTGATTGGCAGTGGATTCTCTATTTTGTTCAGCTGAGCGTATTCTCAGCTTAACCACTCTGAATTTGGTTGAGGTATGCCAGGACAAGGCCCAGTCATTTGATAGTAGTATATTGTTGTTGTTGTGTTGTTGTTGCATGATTTCAAGTCCTTTCTGATTTACAGTGACCCTCATTAAAAACTTATCGTGGGTTGTTTTTGTGGCACAATTTGTTCAATGGAGACATAATAATAGCATTTCTGGTTCTTCTAATTTCTGCATTTTTTTCTAGATATGGAGAATTCCTCTTCAGCTCTGAGGGAATATTTGTTCATTTGTGTGTTGTGTTTTGTTTTATTTCTGCCCCTTTATGAGAAGTCTTTACAACTAAGAATAAACATCTATAGCACAGAGACAAATAAAATAACCTTTTTTAAATCCTAAAGATTCATCACATGCAATAAGCAGCAAGAGAATGTGTTGCATAGACTGTTGCCAGGTGCTAAATGCTGTCTT
Source organism: Anolis apletophallus (assembly GCA_030556195.1). Taxonomy (NCBI): domain Eukaryota; kingdom Metazoa; phylum Chordata; class Lepidosauria; order Squamata; family Anolidae; genus Anolis; species Anolis apletophallus. The sequence continues at coordinate 171,735,366 of JARBWK010000003.1, read as the reverse complement.
ACTTTCTGGTGACAAAGTCTGAATACTTCTGAATATTTTCTGAAATATATATATATCTTCTTTCTGTAACTTTTTAACCTCATTCAGTCACCTACAGTCTATTTATATATACTGACTCTTTTACCAATGCATGTCTGTCTGTTTCTAATAGTCCTCTCTTTTGTCTTTTCAAAAGTAAAGCTATTCTGTTTTCAACTTTCCCTTCAAAAATAATGTTAATCATAATCATTTAAATGGCTCTCAATTTTAAATTCTCAATATGAAAGAAGTTTAACAATTATTCATACCAAACCCAAACATTTACACTAAAAAATGAGGAAAATCTGCTGTCATTCGCTGTTATTCTCTGTTTTTGTTTTTGTTTTTGTTTTGCATTATTGTTGGGCCTGTTGATATTTTTAGGGTTTTTTTTAATTTCATGCTGTGACTGGCAAATATTTAGAGAACAATCTGCAAAGCCAACAGTCCCTGAGACTAATCCCTGATACATTTCACAGCCTATGTGAAAACTGCCAGTCATAGCTGGGATAAATTAGCAGGTAATTTTTTTTCCGACCTAAGAAGATGATAAGCAGCAGTTCCCACTCTATAAGAAGTGTCATTAACTACTTTCTCCAAATGAAGGTATAAATTTATTTATTTTTGCTAAATCAATCAATTTTAACAGCCATTCCTCTATAGTGGATAAATCTGAATTCTTTCACTTTTCTGCATATAAAAATCTTGCTGCTGTAACTATATTGCAGTTTTTCATTAATCTTCTCTAACTGCATTTCCATCAATACACAAAGAAACGGGTCTAGTTTTAATGGGATCTGAAACCAATATTGTTAACTTTTTCATACGTTCACCATATATGGCAAAATATTCACTCTTGTTCTCACTTCCAACTTATGCTGGAGATTAAGAACATAAGAACATAAGAAGAGCCATGCTGAATTGGGCCTCAGCCCATCTAGTCCAGCATTCTGTGTCACACAATGGCCCACTAGTTGTACACAGGGATCTCTAGCAGAAAGGAGGGCAAAACCCTGACCTGCTCCCGACCCCCCACAACCAGTACCCGGGGAAAATCCTGCCTGCCTCCATCAACACAGAGGTGGCACTTGGATGTCCATTTCAGTAACTACTGATTCCCTTGGTATCCATGAATCTGTCTAATCCTGCCTTGAAGCTGTCCAGGCTGACAGCTGTCACAACCTCCTCTGGAAGTGAGTTCCATAACCCAATGACCCTCTGGGTGAAGAAATATTTCCCTTTATTAGTCCTAACTTTCCTACCTTGGAGCTTTAGGGAGTGCCCCCTAGTCCTTGTGTTGTGTGACAGAGAAAATATTTTTTCTTTATTCACCTTTTCTATCCCATGCATGATTTTATACACTTCGATCAAGTCACCTCTTAAACGCCGTCTTTCAAGGCTGAAAAGACCAAGGCGTTGCAACCTGATTTCATAAGGGAGCTGCTCCATCCCTTGGATCATTTTTGTTGCCCTTCTTTGTACCTTTTCCAGTTCCGTTATATCCTTCTTGAGGTGCGGTGACCAGAATTGTACACAGTACTCCAGATGTGGCCTCACCATAGATTTGTAGAGAGGCAATACAACATTTGCCGACCTATTTTCGATTCCCTTCCTGATCATGCCAAGCATAGAATTTGCTTTTTCACTGCTGCAGCGCACTGGGTTGACATCTTCATTGAGCTGTCCACCAAAACCCCAAGATCCCTTTCCTGGTTTGTCTCAGAAAGCTTTGATCCCATCAGTTGATAAGTGTATTTGGGGTTCTTTGCCCCGATGTGCATGACTTTACACTTGTTTAGGTTAAAATGCATTTGCCACTTTGTTGCCCATTCACTCAATTTCGAGAGATCTTTCTGGAGCTCTTTACAGTCAGTTTCATTTTTAACTACCCTGAACAGTTATATTTCTTTATATATTTTAATATATTTTAGATTCTATTACTATACACGATCACTTGTGGCTGAGTATGATTATTTTCCAAGAGTAGTAGTGGATTCATAAGTGACTATAGAGGAGTCCGCTGCTGTGGCTGCTGTAGAAGAGCCGGAACATCTCCAAGCATGCTCTTCTGTTCCTGGTTTCTGGGGCTCCTCAACTACCAATACTGAGAACAGTCTTCCCACATAGCAACTTGAAGAAGTGCAACAATGCGTAAGACTGAAACCTGAAATCTGACGATTCCATCTGGTATGATCTTTAAAATCTCAGGCCAAACTTTCTGTTATTTAGGAGCTTCCAATAGTATTGCAGTCTCATCAGAAGAGTGAAGAACAAGACCAGTGTCATTTAAGACTTGCATGTCAGCCCATTGGTTCCTTCTGTTCCTCATTTTGGATGGACTTGCAGTCTGGCTTCCTTGTTGTCACCATTCCCGCTCCCCACCCAAGCGACTGACTTCTCCATCAGCTTCGCTCCCGGGTGAGATCGCACTGCTGCCACCACACCCAAACAAAAGACCATGCTGCCATTACTGTGGCTCTGGCCAGGGAAGGGATTGTCCAACTGCCACTGTGGTTCCTACCAGGCGAGAGGTCGCACTGCCATGCTTTTGCTGCCAGGTGAGGAGTTGCATTGCCACCACTGCAGTGGGCCTTTGGCCTGTGGACCGGAGAGTTGTGGAGCTTTTGTCTGCAGTCAGGAGGCCACTACTGCAAATCTTCCAGCTTCTCTATTGGTGCTTTGTTCAGCAGCTTTCCCAATCTCCTTCCTCAGCAGCTTTCTCTGTTTGCAGTTGTGACAGCGGTGGGCCTGCTTCTGAGCAGCATTTTGTTTGCTGGTGCCTCCATCGGCCACTCAGTAAACTGGCTATTGTCACTTCATTTTGTTGGCTGCTTGGTCGGCCTATAACTGTCCCTGCTTGCCTCCATCCTCAGTCATTGGGCTGTTGTTTTGGGAGTTGGCAGGTTTGCTTTGGGGAGTGATATGAGCTCCTGCTGTTAGCCCCAGCTTCTGCCAACCTAGCAGTTTGAAAACTTGCAGATATGAGAAGATCAATAGGTACTGCTCTGGCAGGAAGGTAACAGTGCTCCATGCAGTCATGCCACATGACCTTGGAGGTGTCCACGGACAACACCAGCTCTTTGGCTTAGGAAAACAGTCTCATTTTCCTTGTTTTTACAGCTCAAATTATACATATCTTTGGTATCTTCTTAACTTCTAAAACTAGTATTTCATCAAAGATAATTTTGATAGCAATGTCAATTTGGCTGACTTCTTGACTAAAGAACTTGACAGGCACTTCTGCTGATTAGTTCCAGCTTTTTTCACCACCTTTTTTCAGGGTTGCTATATAAAAACAGAAAGAACCTCTCCAGCAAGGGAGGAAAAGGCTTCAAAGAAGAAACATTCTCAGAAGCAACCCACCATAAATTTTTCAAAAGACCTTGCTTGAATGTTTATATTATATAATAAGAATCAATGAGTAACAATCAAGGTGAAACACACAATTGAGAATCATCCTTGAGAGTTTTTGCAGTGAAAATTCTTGTGCATCTTTCCTCTTGAAATACTTTCAACCTGTATGGCACCATCTGCAAAAAATATGAAACCATTTGTCAGAGAAAAAAAACTGATTCACCTTTCTAGGTGTTCTGAATGCAAATTAGCTAATAAAGGCCGCAGGAAACCACACAAGTAAAGCTGCGGGGATTTTTTTTTAAAGAAACAATTTATTCAAAATGATGACTTTTCAGGTTTTTGAAATGTATTTGAAAACAGGGATTCCCAGTTACAGTTTCTGTAGCAAATTATGAATACTTTGTGTTGCCTCACAGCCAAACATCATGTAGGCTGTCCACTTTGCATTTGTGTGCAGTAGACTATCAGATTGTGGTGGGCACTGTTGTTTTTGTTTTTACAAAAAGGAAACTAGTTTTTAAAAATGAATTTGAGCTAGAAGGAATGAGTTTGTGGCAGTCATAAGAGGCAATCTATGGTTTGAAAGACCTAGCTTCTTTTTTTTTTTTAAAGAAACATCAGCAGGAGAAATCCCTCACATTTAGTTGACTGGCAGTGTTACTTGATCCAGATGAAAGACTGTATGAGGTTCCAAAAAAAGTTTTTGCAGTTCCTCCACTGGTTTCTTACTAAAATTATGTTATCATATCAACATCTAGAGAAGTTTATGTGCTAATATATAATCTGATTTGCACCTGAAAGTCCTCCCACCACCACCACCACCACGACAGATTGTCATCTTGTCGTGGTGAGGGGGCTTGCGTGTTCCAATGTACCTGTGGGCACAACTACTGGAGTCAGCCCAGAAGAGGCTGCAGGCGAGGTTCCAGACCAAGCACAATCCGAAGAGCCAAAGTCCTCAACGGTGGAGCTGGTGGAGGATAACATGCTACATGTTACAACAGCTCTCAAGGTAGAAGAAGGCTGCAACAGATTGAGAAGCCACTGTCATCATGTTAACCATGCCACTTAATGGAACCTAACTCTGTGAGGACTGTGTGTCGATCGGCTGTGCACTGACCTCCACACATTAAAAAAACTCATGCACAGGCGTCTTGCTGATGATATAACAGTTGCGGGTTAACCCTGATGAAACTCCTTTCTTTGGCAGGGCGAAACGGCAGATTGGGCCCTTGAATATTAATTACTCCGTCGGTTCCACCCGCTTATGGTCAGCCTACATTTGTATGCATATCAATTATTTGTGTGCTGGCGACCATATCAAAGATTCCTGGAATAAAAGCCTCTGGGCATCCTGTGCATCTTAACTTTGCATTTTGGCTCCTCAGGTGGTTTCTGTTGAGTTGATTGGCTGAGAAACACTGACCCTGTGAGGTTTTTGACATTGCATTGCTGATTTTCCTCAATAGTCACGCTAGGATTTCCATTTAATCCGGATTATTGCTGTCTTTTCCATTGAACTGAGCAACTTGCTCATTACAATTCTTTACCACCTATACTACGGTACAGATACTATATACAATTTGAGTGGAGTACTACACGGACGTTTTGGACTTCTTTCTGTTCACTCTGGTCTATAGGTATTCATTCTGTGCACTGTTGTCTATGGAATATATGTTGTTATAATTGCATAAAGCTTTACAAATATTATATACTTAAACAAAGATGACAATTCATTAAATGTTGACATAATGCTTTAATATGTTGACCATAGAGGATTTTGAATAACATTGTTTAGTCAATTATACAGCTTAGAACTTGTTGCCTTGGTTTGTTGTGCTAGTCTTGCTCTCAGCAATTTCCCAGTGTTTGTGCTAGTCTTCCAAGGAGGACCAGGACATCTGTAGGGAGACCAAGGTGCTTATTTATAAAGCCATTGTCCTCCCAACCCTGCTATACGCCTGTGAAACGTGGACTTTCTACAGGTGTCATATGCAACTCCTGGAATAATTCCATCAGTGCTGCCTCCAAAAAATCCTGCAAATTCTTGGGAAGACAGGCAGATAAATGTCACTGTGCTGGAAGAAGAAAAGACCACCAGCATTGAAGCGATACTCCTACGCCATCAATTCCTCTGGACTGGCCACATTGTCCAAATGCCTGATCACTGTCTCCCAAAGCAGCTACTCTACTCAGAACTCAAGAACAGGAAATGGAATGTTGGTGGACAGGAAAAGAGATTTAAAGATGGGCTTAAAGCCAAACTTAAAAACTGCATAGACACCGAGAACTGGGAGACCCTGGCCCTTGAGCACTCTAACTGTAGCTCAAAAGCGCAATAGTGTGGCAATAATATCAAGCACACTTAGAAAAATAATTCATTTAGTTATGCAAATAGGACATTGGTCAATAGACCCATTGGGGGTAGAATACAAACATTGGCATAAACATGTAATATCAAATTAATATCATACAGTTCATATCATAGTACATATACATATATCATAAACAGAACATGTGGTAACAATCAATTCCAGTCCATCAATTGAGCAACAAGCCTCCACTCTAGTGTCTAAGTCAGTCCACAAGGCTAGAGCCTGTGAGTGTCTGTATGGGAATTCCCATAGACGAGCAAGGTGGAAGTAGGAAATAGGCTTGGCAGTACAGTCAGTAATCTATCAAACATCAGTCAAATATGCAAGTAAAGGAGACTATCCATGTACTGTGATGGGTAGAGGTCGCTAGGAGTGGAATCGAAAGGAAGCCTGGGTCAGGAGAATAAACAGTTGGGAAGTTCCGCTTTGGCGCGGGTATGCGCTCGTTAATTCTAATGTGCACCAGACTCCGCCTAGTTGCGTCTCGCTAGGGGTTCTGGTAGTTGTAGTGTAGGAGGGCTATTGCCCGCGGAAATCCAACTGAAAGGCTGGTAAGGGCTGTGTTACAAGGAACACAGTCCCCTCCGGAACAGGCCCCCCAAAGGGGCATTCCGTGAGGGATGCCTGACGGTGAGAGCTCTATCCTAGGCCGGCTAAGGGCCGTTTCATCATTGACTTCCTCAGAGGCTGTGTAAATAATATCAAAATGACGTCCTCACTCTCAGATGAAAAATCTATATATCAAGAAATACATATTGTAAGAACACTATTAACAGTGTTGGGATGGGGGGGGGGAGGTTTATATCATAAAATATTAAGTAATTACCGTATAGTTTCTTCCAAGTAACCTGGAGGACGGACCATTCCATCCATGAAAATGGTAAGGAATTGAGAGTATCAGGGTCAGTTTAAATAGTAATTTGGTCATGATGATGATTGCTAAGGAGGTTAAATTACTTGTTAAGTAGGGCATTGATCGTTAGAGGATCATTTAGGCCTCCAAATTGCTTTTCTGTGGCCAGCTGGATAATCCAGAATGTTTCCCTCCTTCTGAGTAGACTAATGAAATCAGAATGAGGAGGTCCCTGTACTTTTTCAAGTACTTGAATGCCAATTTGGTCAAAGGAGTGACCCTGCTCTGTGCAATGTTGGTAAAGGGCAGAGTCAGTAGCCTTTAATTTTATTTTAGATTTGTGTTCCAATGCTCTTTCTCTGAGGCTTCTTGAACTGTAACCAGTGTATTGTTTGTGACATCTGCATTCTAACAAATAAATTATTCCTGAGGTCTGGCAATTGGCATATGATTTCAGTTTGAACACCCTGTTGTTGCTGCAACTGGTAACAGTTTTCGACTGGCAAATGTTTGTACATATGCAGCATTTTCCACAGATGTATGTGCCCACTGCCAGTGCACTCTCTGGTGTCTAATAAGTCCATCACTATGCTGCAAGCTAATTCAAGTGGCACATGAGTGTAAAGTGAATTAGCTCGCAGCATAGTGATGGACTTATTACTCACAGGCACTACCCTTGTGGACTGACTTGGATGCTAGAGTGGAGGCTTGTTGTTCAATTGATGGACTGGAATTGATTGTTACCACATGTTCTGTGTATGATATATGTATATGTACTATGATATTAACTGTATGATATTCATTTGATGTTTATGCCAATGTTTGTATTCTACCCTCAATGGGTCTATTGACCAATGTCCTATTTGCATAACTAAATGAATTATTTTTCTAAGTGTGCTTGATATTATTGCCACACTATTGCGCTTTTGAGTTATACACGGTGTAGCCCACTGTTAGCACTCTAACTGTAGGTCAGCTGTGACCAGCACTGCTGCGGAATTTGAAAAGGCATGAATAGAGGGTGAAAGAGAGAAACATACCAAGAAGAAGGCACATCAAGCCAACCCTGACCAGGACTGCCTTCTACCTGGAAACCGATATCCTCACTGTGGAAAAAGATGCAGATCAAGAATAGGGGTCCACAGCCACCTACAAACCCACCGCCAAGACACCACATCTGGAAGATAATCATCCTTGAGCTATGAGGGATCACCTGAGAGAGAGAGAGAGAGAGAGAGAGCACTTGAAACCTGATGAACAAGATTCAGAAGTTCTACATAATATGATTCAACAATCATTACTCATAACCTAAAAATGTCAAATTATTCTGATATGTAAAAGAAAAATGTAAACAAATAAACATGACAAAGATGAAAACTTAGTGTTTATTGGAATATGTATTATAGTTTCTTTTACAGTGAAAATCTGATCATGTCACAACTGTATTAAATGAACGGTTCATTTAAAATGAATAGAATGGGTAAAGTTTGACAGCATCAATTTCAGTTTCACTTTCAAAAATAAGTTTAATTAATCAAAGAAATGAATGGATTTTTTTTTTAAAAAAAGAAATCAATTATATAAGTTTTGAAAATTCAATCAAATTGAACAAATATATATTGTTATGAATTGTGAGAGATAGCTGCCCCATCCCCAATCCAATCTCCACATACCAGGCAGGAGCCAGTGTGATCAATGGGAGTCTGTTGCCCTGTTATTTGAGAAGCACATGGGTGCAGTTTCCACCACTTCCCATGAGAGATTCCCATTGTGACAAGCAGAAATTGGATTCGGAGATTTCTTGCACAAAGGCAGGTAATTGGGAGCAAAAGCCAGCTGCTTTCCGAGCACAGGGGGATGGAATGCTGCTGAATCCAGTGGTAGATGAGGATCATAGAATCATAGTATCATTGAGTTGGAAGAGAACTTGTCCTTCATGTAAATGTTGAACAGAACCGGGCTCAGGACAGAACTCTGCGGTACTCCACTCGTCACTTCATTCCAGAATGAAGGGGAAGCATTGGTGAGCACCCTCACCAATGTTCACTTAACTAATTACAGATCCACCTAACTGTAGTTTTGCCTAGCCCACATTTGACTAGTTTGTTTGTCAGAAGGTCATGGGGGACCTTGTCGAAGGCCTTACTGAAATCCAGGTACGTTACATCCACAGCATTCCCTGCATGTACCCAGTTTGTAACTCTATTGAAAAAAGAGATAAGATTAGTCTGGCATGACTTGCTTTTGATAAATCCGTGTTGACTATTAATGATGACTGCATTCGTTTCTAGGTTTGGAGACCACTTCCTTAACTATCTTTTCTAGAATCTTGCCTGGTATCGATGTGAGGCTGAACAGATAGTAATTGTTTTGGGTAGTCCTTTTTTCCCTTTCTTGAAGATAGGGACCACATTTTGAATGGCTGCCTAAGATACCTCTAGTTTCTCCTTTTCCCTTTCTTAGCTCACTGAAGGATGGTGGGGGCTCCATCTTTCTCGTCTTGACTGGATTTCTTAACAGTGATCCCCCCCCTCTCACACACACACACACAAACACAAACTCAGGTGCTGTGATACACTCCCTGCCTTCTCCTTTTCTACACATTTTAATATAATTTTCCCACTTCGCCTTCTCAAGTTTGACAGCGCCCCCTTTTCTTTAAACAACAGTTATGAAAAAACCCTTCGATTTCATCCCTCATCTTCTCTTCCCCTCTCTGCCATACACCCAACAACTCTCCAGCAGTTAAAATTATTTTTTTGTATTTTTTCTGCTGTAAGCCATAATGCAATATGTAACTTCATAATGGTAGCTTCTGTGTGAAATTGTATGTGTTAGAGAAAGAAGTGGGGGTTGACAGCTGTATGCCATGGCACCTGCATTTTCCCTCCTGCTTTTAGCTGTTTTGTTTTCAGAAGATAAATGTGCACTTAAATTTGCAATTCCGATTGCTGAGAGACATATTTCCTGCTGCTGAATGGAAAACATGTTAATCTCAGGGAACACACATTCCCTTTAAAGTCTAATTTGACCACTCTCATTGCTCATAGCCAAAGTGAAGCTTTGAATCTTGACCTTTTTCCAAGTTCGAGTGGAAATACATTACTTCATCCTATATATCAAAGTGATTATAATTTGTATTCTTTTTCATTTAATTGGCAGACAACATAACTGAGATACAGAATCAGAATTAAAACTGTTCGTAACCTCTGAATCTCCTAATCAGTTGGCTTATGTACACTAACCATACATTTTGAATTTACAGATCTTCCCCTGCTCTCTTGGAGATTGTCTGTATTCTGATGTTGATAAGACAGTTATGATTCTTGAGCAACATCAGGAGTGAAGAAGCAGGGTCTAAAGATGGGGAGAACACATGTGTGTTTATGTGTGCGTGTGCATATGAATATCCTCTGGATCTACGAGGGACAGAAGGATATGGATGCTTAGTGATTCTGATATTTGAATTACAACATTGTGGCATGATTTTGCACAGGAGAAGATCCACATAGGTGACCATAAGTTACTAGTGGAATATGACACCAACCCTTGTAATGTCACAATCCTTGGGAGAAAAGGCTGTGGAAAAACTCCAAGGATTCTTTCTAGTTGCCTGATTTCAGGGTAGCTTGAGGCTGTGGATGTTGTTTCCCAGCTCTCTGATTTCCAGGACCTCACAAATGCTTGGCACACCCCAGGCTTCAAAGGTAGGCTGGAGGCGGGTGTCATTTATCAACTTTCATCATCATAATTTCAATAATAATGAAGTATGTGGGCTATGTTCTTTCTTACAGCCACTTTGTTCTTACATATGCTATTGCTAGTTTTGAGTATAGTACTTCAAAACCTGGTAAAGCATCAATCACCTTGACTATCATAGGATGTGTGACATACACCTGTTTTTGAGCACAGGAGAAAAACACCCAGTATTTGCCAACAAAACCAATACTAAAAATAAGCAGAAGTTTTCAAACCTGTTTGAAACTTTCCTATTTGCCACCAACTTAAGCCTAAAGAAAAATGTGGATTTGGAAGGTTCTACTCAGACAATATAGCAATTAAAAGCTTTTCAGATAGAGTTAGGAATATTTTTCAGGTCTGGTCTTGCACATTTATCTTTTGCACTAAGTTGCATGGGTATTCAACTTGAAAAGAAATCAGTCCTGCTCACCTGTAACGAAGAGTACCTTAGCAGTTAACTGCTCCTATTATTTCATTTTTAATGGGTAAAGAATGAAGCTCTTATAGAAGACTTAGAGTAACAGGATGATTTACATCAACAGGGAGGCCATTTTCATATCTAATTGCTATATTTTATGCCTCCCAAGGGGACAACTGGGCAGTCAAGTCAATGCCAATTATAGCTTTGCTCTCATCTAGTTTCATTTACAGTAGCAGAATAGTAAATCTGAAAATGAATCTACATATCCAAGTTGGTTCAGTTCATTACTAGCCATTCTTTTACACCATGGGGAAATTCAGATTAATATATGCAGAGCAGGTTTCATAAAAAGATCAAATTATTCTGGTCATGTATAGAATTTTTCCATTTCTCTTAATCTCTCAATTTACACAAGTATGATATATGTGTCACTAAGATCTAGGAAATTAATTGCTTTGGTACCTTTTTATTATCAGCAAATTCTTGGGCATTGTGGTTGTTCTATGCCTTACAGGATTACAATTCAAATTCACAAACAAATAGTTTGATGTTTGAATGACAAGTGCTTTAATTGTAATAATTATTTTATGAAGAAAATGTAAGAGGTTGATAAGTGAACTGGTTTTGCATATATGAATGATAAAGTGCATAGTTCTGGGGTTTGTAAACTCCAGACAAACTTTTGACCAAATTAGTTAATGGTTTCTTGTATGACCCTTGAAGTTAGTTCCTAGTTATCAGCTTCTGCAGAGGTTCCATTTGGTGCTGACACAGCAGTGCTTTATTATGCCGTATGGGTGTGGGGAAAATCCCTTAAAAGCTGCTTTATACCAATTCTAGCCAGTGTGATAGCATCTACATCAATTTCTCCCAAAATAGTTTCTTCTAGCTCTGTTGTACCACATATTCAACAATGTCTCACTGGACTATGTATTTTTGTCAGAGGACTTAGTTTCATCCATATTTTATATACATTTACTTAATACATACTTCGTAAATATATACATAAATTGGAAAATGTAAAGTCATGTTTCCTTCCTTTACATGCTTCCTTCCTTCCAGATATAGCTTTCAGAAGAGTCCCAGATAGTATCCTGTGTGTGCATTGAAAGATGTAGTCCATGCTTGGCTTGCACTTGCAACTAGGCTTGTGCATGGATTTGGTTTGGTTGGTTCACTTAAGCCAATCCAGCTTGTTCGGCTGGCCATAATGGCAAGACCTCAGCTGCCTTGTTTGTTCGTTTTTTTCCAGCTGAACCTGGCCACAAGGCAGCCAGCCACAGCTCTCTTACACTCCTATTTGGCATCACGTGGCGTGTGAAGAGGCTGCCATGTGCTCACATGAGGTTTCCCTGTGAGCCCTGCCTGTTGGGCCAATCAGAATAGAAGAATGCCATGATGTGCCTTATGCAAGCTGTGTCTGTGTAATGAAGTAAACACTTCCATTGCTCTCAGTTGCATCCTGGCTCTAGCGAGGTGCTTCAGTCCGATTGCCTTGCTGCTCACTCTCAGTTTTATATTTTTGGGCTTAGCTTGGCCTCTCTCTAGCATTGAATCTTTTTGATTTTCCTTTATTTTCTTGATTCCTTTAATTTATTAGGACTGGGAGTTGGGAAAGTGTAGGATAGGTGGGTGGGTTGCGCATGCAAGCGTATGACGATATAGAAGAAAGAAATACCAACCTTTGCTCTTGGTGTGTTTTTCTTTTAAAATATTTGGGTGGCTCTGAGAGCCTTGAGTCACCCTTTAGCTTCTTTATATCCTCCCCTCCTCTGCTTCAGAAAATAATTTCAAAAGATAACAATTATCCCAGCAAACAAACAGGGCCGGGGAGATAGCACAGTGGTAACACAGCTGTGCTTGCAACCTGAAGGTTGCTGGTTCAATTCCCCGAGCTGGCTTGGATGACCAGCTAATAACAATATATGAGCCTAGTCCACTGCCCACCCAAGCAGTTCAACACCAATGGGGACCATTATATAAAATAATGGGGAAGGGCTTTTACAGACCTACAACGTCTGAAAGTTTCGGCTGGTGGTAGGTGAACCAGCGAGGTGAATTGCGGAAGAGGGAGAAAAACCTAGAAGGCTCCGTCATGAGGATGGAACAACAGCACCCCTGGTGATGCAAAGACGCATAACAACAACAGCGTAATTGGAGCAGTGACATCCTGGATGACCCTGTATGACGTTCACACCTGCATGTCCCGTTACCCTGTGACGCAGCCAAGAAAGAACACTTCTATAAACTGCACTGTACTGTCTATGTGTAACCTGTACTGTCTATGTGTAAAACTGTACGTCTCCGACAGGGATTGTCTGTCGTATATGTATTGTAATCCGCACTGAGTCCCCTTCGGGGTGAGAAGAGCGGAATAGAAATAAACAGTATTATTATTATTATTATTAAAAGCCTCATTTTCAGAAAACTACTACCTAGTTACCTACTTACCTATAATTTCATTCCTTTGTAAAAAAATATCTGTTTATATTTCTCTCTGTATTCTCTGCCTTCTGAATTTCAAGTAATAATAATAAGTATTAGTAATAATCTTTTGGCTGTTGCCAGTAGTAAGTAGAACTGCAAAACTTAGTTTGGGGCTTCAATCTGTGGAGAAATTTGGCCAGAACCCATCATCTCCCCTCCTCTCCTTCAGAAAATACTTTCAAATGATGATGATTATAATTATTAATCCCAGCAAACAAACATAAAAGTCTAATTCTCAGAAAGCTGCTACCTAGTTATCTCTACCTACCTATAATTTCATTCCTTTGCAAAGAATCTCTCTATTTATATTTCTCTCTGTGCTCTAACAAGAAAAGAAATTCCTAAAAAATCAGGTGGGCTAAGAGTGGTAGATGTGTCCTCCAAGTGTGGTCATTTTCATCATGATAGCCCTAAAATGATGGAAAGGGAAGCCTAGGAAGCTCCCCCATTGCTGCCAATGACCAGATCAAGCCTCATCTTTTGGTGCTACAATCTTGCTGCATGGATGTTAAAAAAATTATAAGCATAAGATGGGGTGTTTGGATCCTTTTTAGTAATAGCACTGTCTTTCCTTTTGTGCTTATTGCTAGTATGAGTATTTTGCAGGTAAAATCTTATTTATACTCAAGTTAAAAATGTAATCAACAATTCTTAAAAATTGCTTTAAACACATTTAAAACATAATGAAATTATAAAGAAATATCACAGATGTGTTAAATGTTCTGCTACATAAGTTAACAGGCAAAGATCTGCCTACTATCATTGCTGGAAATTGTGTAGAAAGGAAGCTGATGGAACCCCTGATGGAAGAAACGGGGAAGCCATAGAAAAGTATTTCCTCATGTTTTCACCAAATGTGCCTGTGATGGTGATTGGATAAAACTACATTTCCCAGAATGATGTACTTTCCCAGCATACTCTGCTCTTTTCCTGCTGTTTCCTTCTCCTAATGGTGAGAGGCCATTAATTTAACGAGAGATCGCCAGCCTTTTTGGCTTTGCTTTGCTTGTTTGAGCTCAGAATGAAACCTACTTTGGAAGGCTTCCAAGGTTCACAAAATTCAAATGAAAAAGTAATGGGTAAGTTTTGATTCTTAACTTTTTAATGCGGGCCATGCCCACATGTCAGATATTATATCATAAGTATGAATTTGATCTGCCTTACAAGGACTAACATTAATTTTGTACAGCCATAATATGCATGTTTTGGTTTTTTTAAAAAATATCTGACACAGAAAAGGCATTTGTATACCGTATAACTGGAGGGAGAAAACCACAATAATGCTAAATCCAAGAAGAAGTCAAGAAGAAGAAGGAATGAAATGCGTGATTGAAATGAGCAATTGCTTCTTGAATTCTGAAATGGTCCATCTGTGTAGCCTGGGGCAATGGGGTAAAGTAAAGGTATCTTTGGGAAGTACAAATAATTTATTTAAAACTAAAATATCTGTCAGGTTTAGAGGTTTATGTTTTCTTGAGTGGCCCCATAAGTAGCTCTGGAAATAAACTTAGCAATTGGCTACAGAAATAAAAGAGGATGTGATATCCTGTTCAGCAGAGTCAGTCATTCCAAAGATTATGCAGAGTTTTCAACCAGCTGATTTCCAAATTGCTTCAGTAGGTGAGTTTCATAAATGTTTATTTTCAAATTGAGTTCTCAGCACACTGTCAATTCATAAAACTAAACCTGTAATAATATCAGACCATCATGAAATCAGCTGACAGACACTACATTGTAGTGTGTGTATGTAGGGGGAGGGGATCTTTTAAATCATGAATCATTCATGGATGTTGAAAACAGTGTAAAGCCAGCTGTCATGTTAGACAAGCCTAGCATGGGTGTATTGCAACCAACATATATTTCTACCTGCTGCAGAAAATTAAATTATATTGGTTTATACAGACAAAAGGCAACCAGACCATTTGTTCTTCAGGGAAAAGGCCTTAGCCAGACAACATTATTCATGTTATTTTCATATACCTGTGTGCCTCTGAAATGTTGTGTGTCTGTGTATGTTCAATGTATGGGCAAGGAATAATTATCAGGTATGTTTGCATTTAATCCTAATTTATTCATTTTTTTAAAAAGGTACAATTAGCATAGACCAAAACAGATCTGAGAAACATGTGTCAATCCACATTTGCCAACATTGCTGGTGGCAAAGGAGGATGTGGTGCATAATCTAATAACATATTGAGGGCCATATAAGGTAAAATTTATCGCATAACAAGTTACATTTTGTGTTAGAGCTAATGCCTACAGACAGTAAACATCATGTATCAAATCAAGGCTGAAATCTTCTACACAACCCTAGGAGAAAACCCCACTGAAATCAATGGAATTTCCTTCTGAATATAATGGTGCTTTAAACCCAATCATCTGGCTCTTAGCATTGTGAGAAAATAGTGGAAATCTAGTGCCATCTTGTTTCTCCTCAACAACGTTAGGAAAAATGTTTTGATGCATTTATCACCCTGTCCTGATAACAAGAAACCTATTAATAAAGCAGCTAGAAAATCAGCAGGTTGCAAACTTATCACATAACATTTAGCAACACTTTTAATGGCAAATCTTCTCTGAATAAGTCTTCCCAGTGAACCACCAAGTCAAAATTGACTTGAGTGTCCATAAGAACAAATGTATTTTTGAGAAACAGTGAATCCTCTGTATCCATAAAGTTGTACAACCACAGATTCAACCAACCATAGCTAAAAAATGGTTTTTAAAATGCCAAAAAGCTAACCTTGTTGTTTTTTTCATTCTATATAGGGTGTGCCATTTCACTATGCCATTTTATAGAAGGACCCCTGAGCATCCACCCATTTCTGTATCCATAGGTGCACATGGAACAAATGTATTAACCCTCCTCAAACCTAACAAAGCTATGAACCCACCCTAAACCAAAAAAGAGTGTGTTTTTTTCCCATAAGTGGGATGTCATGATCCGTTTTCGAGGCCTTGAAATTGGCGCCCGAAACCCAGATCAATGCCAGTCACAACAGAGATAAGAACTCTGAAATGCTGGGAACAAACGGCCATCAACTCTAGCGGAAACAATTGCGTGCCAACTGGGGGAGAGCGGGAATGGAATGTTTGGATGCGAAGGATTGTATATAAGGGGGAGGAGATTGAGCTGTGGGCACTCTTGGCTTTAACATGTTAAGATATCTTGTAGTAAAGTTCTTAATAAAATCCAGGATGTCTCCTGTGAGTTATTTAAGGGCGGCTCAGTGAGTCCTGACATGAGAGTGATAATAATTGAACATTCTGGGGAAAAATAGTCACAGGCAATTATTTCACTCCTTTTTGTTTTTACTCCAGAAGGAAGTTTCTGGGTAGATCTTTCAGCATTGCGGAAAAGCAGAACTCAGCTGCTTGTCACACATAGCTGAGTTCAAAAATAAATCTTGAAGTGGTGTTTTAAAATAATATTGTTGCAGCCAATACATGTTACCACAGATATCTTGAACCCAATTCAAAGGTTACAAGATGTTATGGATTATAGCTTTTCTATTATGTTAGAACATATTACTAAGAAAATGGTTGTTTAAGAGCTAACATGGGCAGGGAGAATAATTTCAAATGTTGAAGAATATGGACTGCTTTCAAATACTGGGACCAGTTTGGGGAACAACTATAGGTTCCAATGATGCCATTGGACAAGCTAGGATAGAGGATTCTGTGATTTCCCCCAAGTTCTCATTGCTCCTAATTAGAATGGCAATATATGTCAGTGATAAAAAAAGGCCCTTGTGTATTTCATCCAATATATGTGTATTGTCTAAGAAAGAGCTGTTATGCTCAGATGGACAATCATGACCAATTTGCAGGTTTCCTTACTTTAGAAAAATAAAGCTATTTTAGCTTTGCCATCCTCTTTGTGATAGCATTTAAATGGCCAACACTTCTTGATTGTTAAGTGCAATTATGACATATTACACCTCCTCAAGCTTTTTTGGTCATTTCTAAGCTTACCTACACATATTATAATATGTGAAAGATAAATTAATTTTTTAAAACTACAATAAACATTGGAAGATTTCTCTAATGCAATGTAAAGTATTTCTGCTGTCTTGGCCTTAAATGAGCAATTAAAGCCCATCAGTATTTTTTTTACAAAGATCTGTTTCATGTACAAATGCAAATGGCTAGGGTTTCACATGAAAACATCAGTTTAATGTGGCCTTCTATAAAGGCAAGACTTCCTGCATTTGTGAGAATGGTTGCAATTCAATGGAATTTCATACATAACAAATGCAGAAGCATGACTCTAGAAAAGCAATACCTGATAGCATCTCTATAGACATCATGGAGATCAAAGAAGCAACAAAGTTATATGCAATTGTATAGGGAAAATTGAACATAGTTCAGGTGAACACACTTAATTAAGCATTACCTTTAAAAGACCTAGGCTGGATCTACAGTATACTGGCCCATAATCTGGAGAGCCAATCCAACATGCCCAATACTGAAGCGGCTCTAGATATAAGTCACACAGAGTCTCTCCTTTTCACCATAGAGTGTCAACCACTCAATGGCAATGAACACAGTTTGGCACTACTTGATGGCCATCTTGCCTCCCGCCCCCACGCCCCATTATCTGTTTTACGGTGGTCTCCAACAAAGATAGAGGTCCTACCTGTCTGCCATCATGAGACATTCACTGAAGTGACAAGGTAGTGAGGGCTAGAGGAGAGGAGGAATCTCCCTTCCTCTCATCCTGCTTTCCTTTCCCCGTCCCTTCCCAGAGTAATAATAATACAAAATAATAATACTTTATTTATATTCTGCTCTATCTCCTCGATTCAGGGCGGATTCCAAACAGGCAGGGGATTGGACTGGATGGCCCACGAGGTCTCTTCCAGCAATATGATTATATGATTCTATGATTCCTAAAAGGCAACAACCACAGAACATCACAGCCTCTTCAAAACTAATCTGCAAAATATTTTCTTGTTAAATATCCCCAGCCCTGCCATTTTAGCCAGAAAAGTATTCAAACAGTATTTTCAGATAAAACAAAATTAATTTAAACTTCATTGGAAAAGTTGTCCAATGTCTAGAATATTAAAAAACAACAACAAAAACTTCTTTAAGTACATCAGAAGCAGGAACCCAACTAGAAAAGCAGTTGGGCCACTCGACGACAATGGTCAGAAAGGTAAAATCAGCTAAGACAAGGAGATTGCTGAGCGGCTAAATGACTTCTTTGCCTCCGTTTTCACACAGGAGGACAGACAACATATGCCTGCAGCTGAGTCAGTTTTTTCAGGGAGGGAATTAAAAGAATTAAAACAGATAGAGATAAACAAGGAGGATGTTCTCATATGCCTTACTAAATTAAATGTCAACAAATCACCAGGTCCAGACGGCATCCACCCCAGAGTTCTTAAGGAACTCAAGTGTGAAATTGCTGAACTTCTAGCTAAGATATATAACCTTTCTCTAAGATCAGGCACTGTACCCGAGGACTGGAGGGAGGCAAATGTAACACCGATCTTCAAGAAAGGATTCAGAGGTGATCCAGGAAATTATAGACCAGTCAGTTTAACCTCAGTTCCAGGCAAAGTGATGGAAACCATTATTAAAGAAAAATTACTAGGCACATAGAAGAACAGGCATTGCTGAAAGAAAATCAACATGGTTTCTGCAAAGGCAAATCATGTCTTACTAACTTGTTAGAAATCTTTGAGGGTGTAAATAAACACATAGATAAAGGGGACCCAATTGATATTGTTTACCTTGACTTTCAAAAGGCTTTTGACAAAGTCCCTCACCAAAGACTCCTAAATAAGCTCTTCAGCCATGGAATCAGAGGACAGGTCTTGTCCTGGATTGGAACCTGGCTAAACTGTAGGAAACAAAGGGTGGTAATAAACGGACATTTCTCTGGGTGGAAAGAGGTGAGAAGTGGCGTACCCCAAGGTTCAGTTTTGGGTCCGTTACTTTTTAATTTATTCATTAATGATCTGGATGTAGGAGTGAATTCTGAGGTAGCAAAGTTTGCAGACGACACTAAATTGTTCAGGGTAGTTAAAAATGAAACTGATTGTAAAGAGCTCCAGAAAGATCTCTTGAAATTGAGTGAATGGGCAACAAAGTGGCAAATGCATTTTAACCTAAACAAGTGTAAAGTCATGCACATCGGGGCAAAGAACCCCAACTACACCTACCAATTGATGGGGTCAAAGCTTTCCGAGACAAACCAGGAAAGGGATCTTGGGGTCTTGGTGGACAGCTCAATGAAGATGTCAACCCAGTGCGCAGCAGCAGTGAAAAAAAGCAAATTCTATGCTAGGCATGATCAGAAAGGGAATCGAAAATAGGTCAGCAAATGTTGTATTACCTCTCTACAAATCTATGGTAAGGCCACATTTGGAGTACTGTGTACAATTCTGGTCTCCGCACCTTAAGAAGGATATAACGGAACTGGAAAAGGTACAGAAAAAAGGGCAACAAGAATGATCCAAGGGATGGAGCGGCTCCCTTATGAAATCAGGTTGCAACGCCTTGGTCTTTTCAGCCTTGAAAGACAGCGTTTAAGAGGTGACTTGATCGAAGTGTATAAAATCATGCATGGGATAGAAAAGGTGAATAAAGAAAAAATTATTTTCTTTGTCACAAAACACTAGGACTAGAGGGCACTCCCTGAAGCTCCAAGGTAGGAAAATTAGGACTAATAAAGGGAAATATTTCTTCACCCAGAGGGTCATTGGGTTATGGAACTCACTTCCAGAAGAGGTCGTGACAGCTGTCAGCCTGAACAACTTCAAGGCAGGATTAGACAGATTCATGGATACCAAGTGTATCGGTAGTTACTGAAAAGGACATTCAAGTGCCACCTCGGAGTTGGTTGAGGTAGGCAATACACATAAATAGTATAAAATATTCAATTGTAAAAAAAACTATAAAAGACCAATAAAACATATTTCACAACATCAATAAAAACAGAGTTAAAAGTTATATCCATATTCCATTCCTTATCTTCAAACATTGAGCTCTCCATATGCTTGGAAACACAGGAAGGTTTTTAGTTGTTTTCTGAATGAGGTCAGCGTGGGGGCCATTCTGATCTCCTTCAGGAGAGAGTTCCAGAGGTGGGGGGGCAATTGCAGAGAAGGCCCCCTCTCTCATTCCCACCAGCCAGGTTAAGGTCTGTTAAGGTCATTTTGAATTCTGATCCTTTTCTGGAATATTAGTTATCCTTTCTAATTTGGTATCATCTGCAAACTTAATAAATACGCCCTCTAAACCTTCATTCAAGTCATTTATCCATATTCTCTGTTTTCATTTGAAATGTAAAAACCTGGGATCCTAACTATTTCAAAAATAGAAAAAAAATTCCTGAATGTTTAATTTGTGAGGTTCTTGGTGGTCTCATATCCCAAAGTAGGAATGTCACACTTCATTCATTTCATTCTCATAGGAACGAATGAGTTATGTGTTCAGTTTTCTCTCACTATGAAAACATCTTCAAAACGTGCAGGTTTCAAAAACTTTCTCTCAATTTGATTTTATCCAGAGGAGCTTCAAGGGGCTTGCAACATTTTAAACATGGAGAGGCAAAGGCAAGGAAGCCATTTTGTTGATGGATGCTTTGTATGGACACGTCTCTAGAGAAAGACAAATAAAAGAAAAAAAAGTAGGAGAGGTGACTGCCATGTATTGACTTGCCTTCATTTTTTTTACACAATGGAACATCGGCTTAAGAGCACCTCAACTTAAACTAGTTTTGGGTTAAGAGCTGTCTCTCAGCACAGGTTTTGCTTTGACATAAGAGCAGCATTTTGAGTTAAGAGCTAGCTTGAGAGGGAGTGCTAGTTCAAGAGTACAGGAATTTAGGGCTTCAATGGAGCAGCCTCTATTCCTCATACTTTTGTGCCTCATGTTCTTGTCCATTTTGGGGGATTGCTGAATGCTTTGCTCTGCTTTTGAGGAACTTTGAGTTAGTTGATTTTGGTATTTTTATTCCTTGCATATTTGGCTTCATGAAAAGAGGGGGAAAGAGCAAGAGAGGGAGGGAGGCTGGATTGAATACAGTAAGAAGAAAATGATGCTTCTGCATCTTCATTTTGTGCTTCCTTGCCCTAACTTTGTGCTTCTACCATTTTAAAGTTGATTTATTGTTTCATGTCAATGTGCATTTACACATTATTTTTATTTATAAACTACATTTTCTTTTGGGGTGATTACAGGGGACTGGAACAAATTAATAGGATTTTGGATAAGAGCATTTTGAATTAAGAGCTCAGTCACAGGACAAATTAAACTCTTAAGTCAAAGTATCATAGTATGTTATTTTATTCTTATGTAACTGGGTTATAAGAAGACAGATAAGATGGCAAAGCAATGACTACCATAAAGGTAGCTGGGTCCCTATAGGAATTCATTCTTCTACTACCAATACTACCTTTGGATAGTAAATGGACACAATGAAGAGAAAGCCAGTCAGTCAGCATGACTGCTCCATTATTCTATTTTTTATCTCTTTTTGAAGCATCAGATGAGTATACGTAACATTGGACATAAAAAGGGCAAACATAAGGAAGATAGAGGCTGGAAAAAAATAAAATATCCCTCGATAAATTTTGAAAAAAGATGTCAAGTGGTCTCTAGAAGGTTCAACATGTGTTATTTACTTATTCAAGTCTTGACAAATCTACCTGTTTCATATGTGCATACTATCAGTTTTGAATAAACCATTTTGCTGAATGATATTGAAGTGCTTTTCCCCTTTTGTATTTTAGGAGCTTATCATTATTATTTAAATATTATTTCTGCTTTGGTATATAATTTTCTATTAAAGAAACAATGTTCAGGAACACGTACATTTGCTTTAACTATGGTATTGCCTACTCCTTGCTATATTGATGTAATAATGGAGCAACAACTCCTCTCCAGAGCTGAGAGTTTTCCATCAATGTCAGGATTTTGCCTGGAGATTTCTTTCCATCCGTGTCCCTATATATTCAGCCAGACCTCAGCGGCATCCCTGCTTCTGAAGTAATCCCTTTATTCCCTGGCAGCAAGAACTGGGCATGCTAGTACTCTGCTCACAAGTACTAGAGAATTCCATCATGTGGTGTAGCTGGCTAAATTTTAAGGTCGTTTATGATCATGGCAATAGTGCCATGATCATAAATATGAATGGAAAACTTTTCTAGAGAAAAGTTATGAGGTTATAAATTTACTTTAAAACATTGTAACTAAGTAACAGGATGCCAGTTGACATTTTAAAGGCTTGAATTCAGAAGAAACAAAATCCAACCGATTTTCTCACTATTAATAATATCTATGGATGGAGAAAGCTTTCAGATTCAGATAAGACATTGCATCAAGAAATTATAACCAATGCAAGATTTTATGATCCATGTGTGAGAATAAAAGGACTGCAAAAACCACTGCAAAAGCATGAAAGTTTTTCCTGATGTAATTCAGAATTTCTTTACACAAAAATTGTTTTGCACAAATAAACTTTTTAATTTTATTGTGTGCACAAAAAGTCCTGAAATGTGAAAAATCATCCAAAATGCACAGATTTCAAGTAATGGAGATGGAACAAATCCATATGTGGAAGAACAGAAACAGTGAAGGGTTGCATTCCTTTTTTTTTCAGATAATTTTATTAGAAGTTTCCATTTTGTCAAACATACATAAACACAATAGGAAAAGGGGGAGGGAAAAAGGTAACAGGAATGTTGACTTCCAATCTAATTCCACACTGTTACATATGTTCTTCGTTTTTCTTTATACATGAGGTTCCTCTAATGCTCTTACTCTATAGTTAAATATGTGACAATAGTACTCTACTCATTCTTATAGCTTATTTCATATTTTCAGTAATATTCATTAATCAAAGTACATTTTGTCATTTATAATACCTTTACCCATAATCTATCATGATTAATCTAGTAATTTATTGGTCTTTCCCTCTTGCCTTTATTCTTTTATAAGTATAAATTTTTATCTTTCGAGCGTCATCGAGACCCTCCCTGCCATGGTTTGGGGAGCATACCCACAAAAGAAGAAAAATAACATCAAAAGGGAAGGAAAATTCCTTAACCTTATTATTTAGCATTGTTTCATTCTCTAGTCTCACATATCTACCTTATTATCACATGTTATTCTCTATTTAATCTTCCATATCGGGATCAGCCATTCTATTCTCTTATAGTTCCTACTCCTCTGGTGGATTCAATAGACCAATTCATGAAGCAGTTCTTCTCAGGATTCAGGAGTAATTAAATATTCCCTTTTTTTTTCGGCCTTTTATGAGTACTGAGCGGGATTCTAATCCTTCTTTCCTTCTCTACTCTTCTGTAAAGGCCTTGTAGTTTTTTATTATTATTATTATTTTTTTTTGAGGTAAATCAAATTTTCTCATCCTTATAAGTTCACCCATCTCGTTCCTTTCTTCCTTCCAGATCTAATATTCCAATATTTATATTTATTTATTAACCACAAACTTATTTAATACCTTAATAGAGAATTTCCATATCATTATTCTTACATCTCTAAAGCTGTAAGAGTTGGAATTGTTTTTCCACCTGACCATCTAACGCATTTCTTTATTTAAAGTTTACTTTTGTGTCCCAGGGACCTTCATCTTGTTGCGTAGATGGACAGATTCTGAAAAGTTCAACCCCTTCTCTAACACCTTCTCATTAACAATAAAATTGATCTTTCTCTATTATTTATCATCTGATTCCCCATATTTGAAAATTTAAGAAACTGGATTAATACTTAATTAGTACTTCATCGCACTAAGTTCGAACCTTTCCTGCATTCCTATATTTTTAGGACTCATTACCCTTATTTTAAGGAGGTATCATTCATTTTTTCGATTAGTCAATTAATCATCCCGTTGCATTAAATTGGGTTAACAGTTTTCCTCTTAAGTTCAATATATTAATTGTCTAATTGATCAAACCCTGGCAAAACCTCAAATATATAAAATATTGATTTAAATTTCCCTGTCCCAAAACTCAGTTGTTCCTTCAAGACCCATCATAATTATATTTCATTGACCATTTCCCTCCTAGTTCCCAATACATCAAATTTCAAAGTTCCAAGGCTCTTCACTCCTGCCATCTAGTGGTTTCTTTAGATTGTCTCCTCAGTCCTTTCCGTTCTCAACTTTAATTAATTAGACTCTTTTGTCGTCTGTTTCTCCTCCTGCTCCTGATGCACCCCGCCTCTTCTTCAGTACCATATGTTTCCTCCGGAGGTTTCCATGTCTCTAGTATATTTCTTTGTCTGGACTCCTTCCTGTTATTTCTCTGTGGTCACCTTTCTTCCATCCTCCTTCCGCTTTCTGGATGTTCCTTTCAGTCCTCCAGGCTGTTCTCTACACCTCAATCTTCCCTTCTTTCCTTCCTTCCGGCCTCGTGTTTGAAAGAACTCCAGGCTCCGCATTCCTTACCACACATTGTTTATAAAGAAGGAGGTGCCGTAGACATAACAAAAGCAGCAACTTTAAGGTCGGTGCCATCTTTCTCCCATTTTCTCCTTGCTTTTCCTCTAAATGAAGATTATCCATTACCTCTTAGATATGTCTTTGTCTCTTTTAAATGTTCTTTACAGTTCTTTGCAGTTTGCCCCCTCTCCGATCAGGGATTCTCTCCTCAGAAGCTCTTTCCCACCTCTTCGATGGTTTCTTATTTCTTATTTCATTTCATTTAGCATTTTGGCAATTTTTCCTCTAGTCTTTGGGTAATATAGTGATATCATACTTGAGGTAAAGGTATAAGTCCACAAATTCTTTGTCTTTTCATTTGATTTGGGTTTCCTTGCTCTTCATCCAACCCTTTCTCTTAAGGAAGTCCTCAATAGTGTGGAGTTTCGAATTTCTAAATAAAAAAAAGAAGAGGCGAGACTTACATGCCTTTGCCCTTCATTCTTGTTGATTTTCTTTATGTTGGAAATGAGCGTGGAGTAGTTGATGAAGGGGTTTCCCCCCTCTTCCCGTCTCCAGGTCCGCACGCCACGGTTCTACCTTCATGCCTCCCGGCCCCCATCCTTGAGGGGTGGGGGTTTTGGGGGCAACGAAAGGGACCTGCCGGCTTGTTGCATGTATGTTTCCTAAACATTTCATTATACATATTGCATAACTTGTTCTTTGCTTATCATGGTTGTTGCTGCAATTATTAACCTTATTTCTACTATGCCTTTCTTCTCATAGTGACTCAAGGCAGCTAACAAATGTAACATATTTTATATAAAAAATTAAAATTAGACAGATAAAAAAACCTAAAATCCAAGTAAATATGTGTGGGCAAAAGTTAAAATATGTTTAAAATACTATTGTTTAAATACAATTAAAATGACATTCAAAGCCCCCAAACCTCTCAAAATTGTTGAGATTAAAAGCAATATATAATGTGCTAATCCTATTGTATGTATGTTTTTCTTTATATGTGTGTTTGTTTGGTAAATGAAGGGCAATGGGTCTACTTTGAGAAAGGCTTGTGATAAGCTAAAGTTTGTAAGGCTGTTTGCCTGCACCACACCTTGCAGCCAGGTGTTGTCAGTTTAGGAGCTCACCTTCTATTTAAGAAAAGCAGCTTGAGCCTTTTTTAGAATGAATGGATGGATGGTAGGAAGGAGGTGTAAGAAGAAGCTGGAGCAGTATTGTTGGAGCTGAAGAGAAGCTGAGAAAGAAGCACTGCAGCAGAACTCAAACTCAAAGCTGAGCAAAGGTACCTTGGCTAAGAGATGCTGCATATACTACAGCTCACAATGTGAGTAACTTTGTATGCCTTAGAAGAAGGAGTTCTACAAGCAAGTTATTTTGAAACTAATTTGTGGCTGTATTTTTCTTGTATGTTGCTAAAGCCTAAAAGCACAAAGTTTCTGTTTTTGTGTTTTTCCTTAAAAACATTTTCTTTGCTAAAAGCCTAGTTGCGTTTTTCTTTCACTCTGTACTTGGTGAGTCAAACTTGTGGCTCTTCAAAATCCAACAGAGGTTATGGGCCCAGGTTTAAGCAAAGTTTTTGTTATTGTTGGCTTGTAATAGCACATACGCCACACAGTTTTTGCCTTTGCCTCAAGCTGTTTATTTTTTGGATGCAGTCATGTCCTCAGTTTCGTTTGGAGGACTTGCTCTTGAGAAGCTTACAGCAACTAACTACTCAACATGGGTGGTGAAGATGCAGAGTTTGCTAGTCAAAGAGGATTTGTGGGAGGCTGTGAGTGTGCCTCTAGCTGACGGAGCAACTGCTGCTGAAAAGAAGGCAAATGATAAGGCAAAAGCTAATATTATTTTGTGCATGGACAATTCACAGTTGGCCTATCTCCATGGAATAGACACTGCTTTTGAGTGTTGGCAAAAACTCAAGGCTGTATATAGAGCTTCAACTGCCAGCACTAAGATTATTCTTACACGTCAACTGTATAATCTGAAGTTACAGAAAGGAGGTGATGTTTTGAAGCACCTTGATAAGATGAGAAGCCTGTTTTTGGAATTACAGGAGAGAGAGATGGTTTTCTCAAATTCTCATCAGGCTTGTGTGTTGCTATCAAGCCTGGACTCTTCGTGGGACAATTTTGTTTTTTCCATTCAAAATGTTCCGGAGTCTGACCTTTCTTTTGATTTTGTTTGTGCTCGCCTCATGGAGCAAGAAAAGAAAAATGTTTTTCTTAAAGACACAGTGTCTACAACTAAGAATATTCAAGGAAAAAGCAGCTGGCAAACAGGGACAGTTTGCAGTGTAAAAGCTGCTATGAGTGTGGAGCAACTACACATTTGATTCGTAACTGTCCCAGGAAGAAGGGGCGTCATGCAGGAAGGGTTTTTCCTTCCACAAGAATGATAGAGATACTGCTAATGCTTTAATTACCAGTAGTAGTGAAAAGAGTAGCACAGATTCTTTAATTTGGATTTTGGATTCAGGATGTTCTGATCATTGTGTAAATGATGTTAAATTGTTAAGAAATGTTTGTAAGGCAAAAGTAGCTAGTGTAACATTAGCAGATGGTTCAAAAGTAAATTGCACGGTTCAAGGAGATGTATATGTGCCAGGGTTCAATAAGGTGTTAAAGAATGTATTGTTTGTAGAAAGTTTGAAGTATTGTTTAATTAGCATTTCAACTCTGTGCGCCCATGGTTTTCAAGTTTGTTTTGACAACAAAAATGTAAAGTTTTGTTTAAAGGTAAATACTGTGCCACTGGAAAGCTGATTGATAAAATGTATCAGTTAAGGGGAAGGAACACAAGAATGTTTTTAATGTGCAAGTAACAGAAAACAAACCTTTACATGATGATTGTCTTCATTATTTTCATCGTGTTATGGGTCATCTCAGTTTTAAGTCTATTCAAAAATTAACTGAAGTGTCAGATCTAAGGCTAAAGCCATGTAATAAATTTCTGGACTGTGCTGTATGTTCAAATGAAAAAGTAAAAAGATGTTCAATCCCAAAAAGTAGCAATAGGAGCACATCTAAACCTTTTGAACTAGTGCACATAGATCTGGCAGGCCCATTCTGCAAAAGCCTTAGTGGTTCCATTTTTGTACTTGTGCTTGTGGATGACTATAGTAGATTTACTTACTGTTATTTCCTTAAATCTAAGTCACAGGCTGCAGAAAAATTATGGAATGGGTTAAAATGATTGAAAGGCAGTTTAACTATAAAGTGGGTTGTTTTCAATCTGACAGGGAGGAGAATTCAGTGGAAAACGATTTGAAAGCTGGCTTAGAGCCACTGGCATAAGACATCAGAGGACAAACGCTTATAGTCCTGAAGAAAATGGGGTAGCAGAAAGAAAGATAGGCGTATTAAAAATAATGAAAAACTGCATGCTCAGAGATGCCAAATTAGGAGATAAATATTGGGCTGAGGCTTTAAATATGGCTGTTCATGTTCTTAATCGTTCATGGAGTTCTGTGTTAAATCAAACACCATATTTCATGTTGTATAACAGGCCACCTATTATTAGATATTTTCGCAGGTTCGGAAGTTATGCAAATGTTTTGATTCCAGTCCAGTGCAGAGCGAAAAATCAACGCAAGTGGAGACATCTTCGGTTTTTAGGATTTGAGGAGAAAACCAAGGGATATAAGTTTGATCTAGGAAATGGTAAAGTCTTAATATCAAGAAGTGCCAATTTTGCAAAGCATGAGGGGTGGACAGATGTTCATCAAAATTCAGAGGTTTTTCTGCCATTAAGTTCTAAATTTAAACAGCAGGATGGAGAACAACTTAAACAAAGTGAAAGTCCTCCTAGAGTGAAAGTAGAAGTAAGTGAAAGTGTGAGTCAGGAGGAAGAATCCAGAGATGTTGTTCATGATGAGACTGATTCTGGTTTGGTTGAGAGCCAAGTAAGTCCAGTAGTTTTAAGAAGAAGTCAGCGTTCCAATTTTGGATGTCCGCCAGACAGGTTCACATTTCAATGTGTGCAGTCAGTCGTTTCACATCAGAGTGAACCTGAGTCTTACAGGGAGATGTTGAAATGTGATGTAGAAGAACAGAGTAAATGGAAACAAGCTATGGAAACTGAGTTTAAGTCTTTGTTGAATTTTGGAGTGTTTGAAAAAGTCTCTACACCTGTGAATAAACCGGTGGTTGGTTGCCGCTGGGTTTTCAGAAAAAAATCATTACCTGATGGATCATTCAAATACAAGGCAAAGCTCGTTGCACAAGGGTGTTCTCAGAAATTACACGAATCTTATGACAAAATTTTTGCCCCAACTGCAAAGGCAGAATCACTTAGAGTGATTGTTGCACTAGCCAAACAACATGGTTTGTTACTCAAACATTTTGATTTTGTAAACGCTAGTTTAGACGAAGAAATTTATCTCAAGCCTGTTCCTGGTTTTGAGATTGAGGATGGTAAAGTATACCGGCTTCGAAGGCTATATACGGGCTTAGACAGTCAGCCCGAAATTGGAACTTGTGTATAGACAGTGTTCTACAAAATTGGGTTTTACAGCTAGTGTTGCTGATCCCTGTGTTTATGTTAAAGAAGATGAGCAAATTACAATTCTTATTTATGTTGATGATTTGTGTATTGCAGCAAAATCAGAACTGATTATCCAGAAGATGTTCAATAATTTAGCCAAGTTTTTAAACTCAAGGATTTGGGTTTAGTAACTGAATACTTAGGAATAGAAATCTTTGATTTTGAAAGCG
The DNA here is from genome assembly GCA_030556195.1 of Anolis apletophallus. Lineage (NCBI taxonomy): Eukaryota > Metazoa > Chordata > Lepidosauria > Squamata > Anolidae > Anolis > Anolis apletophallus. The sequence goes on along the minus strand of JARBWK010000003.1, from coordinate 171,705,986 downwards.
GTGTTGTTTTGAGTCGGAGAAAGAAAATTTTGCAGGTTATAGAAAAGGCAGGTTTAAAAGATGCAAACCCAGTACAAACACCATTGGCTGTTGATTTTGCCAGCCAAGAAGATGGTGAAGCATTTTCAAATATTTTATTATTTCATTCTTTAATTGGAAGTGTTCTGCATATAGCTAATTGGACTAGACCAGATGTTGCGTATGCAGTAAGCATCTTAAGCAGAAAAGTGTCAAATCCCTCTATGAAAGATTGGCAGAATTTAAAAAGGTTGTTGAGATATTTAAAAGGCACCAAAGATTTTGGTTTGTTATATCCATCATCTAACAGTGAAAAGCTTGAGATGTATGTAGATAGTTCATTTGCAGATGAAAGTGACAGAAAATCGGTGTCAGGATATTATATTAGATATGGAGGCATGCCAGTATGCTGGCGTTCTAGGAAGCAAACTTCAATAGCAGTTTCTACTGCAGAATCTGAATTTTCAGCTTTGTCTGAAGCAGGAAATGAGTTAATTTGGTTAGAACAGTTGTTACTTGATGTGGGCATGTATTTTGAAAAACCAATCATTGTGCATGAAGATTCACAAACGTGCATAACACTTGCTTTAAACGAAAGCATGAAGTCTAGAACCAAATACATTGCTGTTAAATATCAAAATGTTAGACAACTTGTAAAAGAAGGTAACATTGAATTAATATATTGCAAATCACAAGAAAACATTGCAGATATTCTAACCAAGGCATTGCCTGCTACACAACACAATATATTATGTATCAAGTTAGGTTTAGTAAATCTTGGGGAAAATGTCAACTGAAAATTTGAAGACATATGTTTAGATGCATAAAGGCAATAGGATTAGGAAGGGGACTGTTGAGATTAAAAGCAATATATAATGTGCTAATCCTATTGTATGTATGTTTTGTATGTTTTTCTTTATATATGTGTTTGTTTGGTAAATGAAGGGCAATGGGTCTACTTTGAGAAAGGCTTGTGATAAGCTAAAGTTTGTAAGGCTGTTTGCCTGCACCACACCTTGCAGCCAGGTGTTGTCAGTTTAGGAGCTCACCTTCTATTTAAGAAAAGCAGCTTGAGCCTTTTTTAGAATGAATGGATGGATGGTAGGAAGGAGGTGTAAGAAGAAGCTGGAGCAGTATTGTTGGAGCTGAAGAGAAGCTGAGAAAGAAGCACTGCAGCAGAACTCAAACTCAAAGCTGAGCAAAGGTACCTTGGCTAAGAGATGCTGCATATACTACAGCTCACAATGTGAGTAACTTTGTATGCCTTAGAAGAAGGAGTTCTACAAGCAAGTTATTTTGAAACTAATTTGTGGCTGTATTTTTCTTGTATGTTGCTAAAGCCTAAAAGCACAAAGTTTCTGTTTTTGTGTTTTTCCTTAAAAACATTTTAAGAACATAAGCCTAGTTGTCTTTTTCTTTCACTCTGTACTTGGTGAGTCAAACTTGTGGCTCTTCAAAATCCAACAAAAATCCTATGTACAACCTCCACAACAATGTGCCCCTCATCCTCCCCCTCCCAATTCCTGATGGTAACGAAATGCTTTTTTCTTCTGAAACACAAGTAGAGATGGGGTCATCCTGGTATCTCTTGGAAGGGAACTCCAAAATCTGGGAGCTGCCACCAAAAAGGCAACCTCTCTTGTTTCCACCAGTCATGTTTGAGAAGGCCCTCCCCAGAGGATCACAGATTTCTAACAGGTCTGTAGAGAGATATACCTGGACAAAATCTGTATAGGGTTTTATAAGTCAAAACCAGCACCTTGAATTTTGTAACAAATGGGTTGGCAACTAGTGAAGCTGTTGCAGCAGAGGAGTTGTACACTCCCTGTAGCCAGGCCCAGTTATCTGGCTGCTGCTCTTTGAACTAACCAGATTTTCTGAGCACTTTTCAAAGGCCATGTAGAATACATTGCAGTAGTCCAAAGTGATGTAACCACCACTGTTGCCAGATCCAACTTTTCCAGGAATGAGGCACAGTTGGAGCACTAGCTTTAATTGTGCAAATGTACTTCTGGTCACTACTAAAACCTTGGCTTCCAGATAAAGAGCCAAATACAGGAATACCACCAAACTGCAAACTTGCACTTTCAGGGGGAGTGTGACCTCATATAATTCATGTAATTCAGACTGAATCCCTATTCCTATATGTCTTTCCACTGACCAGAAGCACAACTGTTTTGTCTGTGTTAAGTTTCAATGTCTTTGCCCTCATCCAGTCCATAAGAGCTGCCAGACATTGACTTATACTCAAGAACATATTGTAAGCTATGTTTGTCTTGGCTGTGCAGATATTTATTTCCAGAAGTGTTAAAACCCAGAAGGGTACAAAATATGTAATACTGCATTTACATATATCATATATTTACATATTTTAGTTGAAGTATTCTTTCTTTTCTTGCTATATTCACAGCTCAAAAGCATATGAGGCATGAATTCCCAGAAGTTTTTCTTATTCATGCCAATTAGAATAAACATAGCAGCAAAATAAATAAGTAAATGATTGCTTGCATGGCATTCAAAACCCATTCCCTGAGGCAGGTATGTAAATCATCATTCATTTTGTTCTTAAACAATTTAACAATATTTTCGGACTATTTTGCTGACTATTACAGTTTGGAATTTATTATGAGAAGAATCCACACATGCTTTTTGTGTTTGCAGACAACAGCATTATTTTTTCACAGAAATATTTTTTTCATATGGGAAGTCATATGTCTCCTATGCAAGGAAATTGCTTTCTGTGTAGAAAATAACATTTCAGTAGAGAAAATGCTCTTTTCTGTGTAAATAATAATGTGGGGAATAATTAGAGTAAAACAAGGCAGGATATGGTGAACTGGAACTGAATTATTTTACAAGTGTGGATTCAGCACAAATTTCTCTATGCGTGATTCTCCTTTTTCTTTTCATATGGGATTTGAATATTTACAAATTCACTTCCCATCCCTAGGCTGAAGCAGGTGCTACCAGTAGGGAATAAATACCCTTTGAATTTACCTGGGGGTAAATTTCACATATTTTTGGATTTAAGATATAATGATATTTAAAGATCCAAATACCACCCATTTCTTATTGCACACCCTTTTCTTAAGACCATGCTAAATTGGAACAGGTTGTTACGTCTTCAACCAAACAGCTCAATAGTGAAAGTTTATTTTTTCATATCAGAAAATGTACCTATGAACACCAGGAAAACTTTTTGAAAACTGCAATTTACTTTTACTGTCAAATTTGGAAAGGCATTTAGAAAGATTTTTCCTAATTAATGAAAAGGGGAGATTATGTAAGATCAGTTAGATAGCCTAATGGGAATCTAATAAAAAGGAGATTCATATTTGAGTTTTTATTAACAATACTATGAGTCATCACCACATTTTGACTTCACACTGCAAAAAGATGACTTAATATAATCATTGCATACCTGAAAGGCCCCTCTCCTTTTGCTATGCAGGTGTGCAGTATAAATCAAAGTAATGAATCTATATAAACCTTCATTTTCCTGACTCATTTAAAACAATAGATCACTATCAGCCAAATGTCTTATGATCCCCTTTGGCTCAATAGAGCACACCATATTTCAAGCAAAGGTGGAATGTCATTTCATATGTTCAGATAGTTAGAAAAAAAGGCAGTGCTATACGAGGGCGGGTCAGTAAGTCCATGATTTTTTGAATGAAACACAGGTTTTTTGGATAAAAAATCATTTTATTTTTCAACATAGTCTCCTTTGAGCTCTATACACTTTGTCCAACGTTTCTCCAATTTTTTTAACCCTTCCAAAAATAAGATTTGTCGAGGTCATCAAAATAGGTATTTGTTTGTGAGGTGATTTCATTGTTGGAGTCAAATCTCTTTCCGCTGAGCCATTTCTTCAGGTTTGGAAACAAGAAATAGTCACTTGGGGTTCAATCCGAAGAATAGGGTGGATGAGGGAGCAATTTGTATCCCAATTCATGGATTGCTGCCATGGAAACTGCACATGTGTGCACCCTTGCATTGTCCTGGTGCAAAATAACTTTTTTCTTGGCCAAATGTGGTCATTTCCCCCCCCAAATCCTCATTAAATCGACCCAATAAGTTGACATAATATTCGCCATTGATTGTTTTATCCTTTTGAAGGTAGTCAATACCCAAAAAACGGTCGCCATGTCTTTATTGACTGACAAACCCACCTTGGCCTTCTTTGGCGACAATTCACCCCAAGATACCCACTGTTTTGACTGCTGTTTGGTCTCTGGTGTGTTGTGCTGGATCCACGTTTCGTCCATAGTTACGAAACGGTGCAAAAACTCGTCCATATTGTGGTTGAACAACGCCAAACAGTCCTGCAAAATTGTCACACGATTGTGTTTGTGGTCGATTGTGAGATAACGCAGCACCCATCTTGCAGAAAGCTTTCTCATACCCAAGTGATCATTTAAAATTGAAACCACTGAGCCATGTGAGATGCCTATGGCTTCCACAATCTCTCACACTTTCAATCTCTGATTGGCCAATGCTATAGTGTGAATTTTTTCAATTGTTTCGGGTGTAGAGACCTTAACTGGACATCCAGAACATTCAGCATCTTCCGTGCTTGTACGACCACAATGAAATTCAGTATTTATCAAGCTTAGCCTTGGTTTGAGTGATGATTTTTTTTCTGCAAAAAATAATGCTTAATGAGCACATAAAATTCACTTTTTTCCATTTTCTCCTCAAATCACGCGGTAGTCTGCTATCAATAGCTGTCAAACACAAACTAAATGACACAGCTTGTTCAAATTTTGACAGAGTCAACTGACAGATGCCTGTTGATAGGAGCAGTGTTGCCCTTTCAGTTAAGAGGTGGGAAATTCAAAAAGTCATGGATGCCAGAAGCCGATGCCCACGGCCTTAGCTATGGCCAATGGGATCCGGATTCTGACCCAGCCTAAACAAAGTGCAGCTGGTAGCTGGGATGCATACAACTAGAAGGTCACAGGGTGATGCAATTTGGCACAAGGGTTTCATAGGATGATGCAATGTGACCCAAGCATTTCACAGGGTGATGCAATGTGGCCCCGGGGGTGGGGCTGGGACCAGGATATATATGTAGGGTGTTGGTGGTGGGAAGCCACTTTTGGGCTTCAAGTTTCTTGATCCTTCAATAAAGAGCTGAATCAACCAGATAGCGTCCGTGTGATACTTCCCTGAAGTTGGAGAGGCCTGACACATGGACTTATTGACCCTCGTACCATGAGAAGATGATTCTTCAAAGATAACACATCATAGAAGTATTGTTCGCGCTTAATATTTCAGTTAGCATTGTTTCTACTTGTCCTTACTCTTTACAAACTTTTCTGATAGAGCTAGAAGGTATTTTCATGTATTCTGGAACTTTCAAAGAATGAAACGAGGGAAAGTCAGAATTTTCAATGTCATGTACTACAGAAATGGCAATTATGTAGAACTCCGGGTGTTATTGAACTTCAACTTCCAGCAGCCCCAGTAGAATAATAAGCTTAAATTGTGATGGGAGTTTCAGTTCAACAATACCCGGAAGGCCACGTTTTCTACTTGAAAAATACTGCTATAAAGATGCCATCTGTGGGATCAGAAAATCCTATATGTCATTACAATGTAGCATTTCTTTGGAGCCTAATATGTACTCATATATCATCCATACTGAGAAATTGCACAAATGGCATCATCCAGGGGTAGGAGGGAGTATGTTTGTGATCTCTCTCCCAAAGGCATAAGGACAAAGAGTCTTGCATGAGTCTTTTTTTCAAAGCACAATGGTTCAAGAATAAGATAATAATAAACTTTATTTATATCCCGCCACTATCTCCCTGATGGGGACTCAGGGCGGCTCACATGAGGCCAAACCCAAACAACAAATTACAATAAAATAAAAACAAAAACATCAACAATAAACACAATAAAAATACATATAAATAAAAGTACAACATACGAATAGATGTCTAAAATCACAAATGACAAGTGACAAGGCGGGTCGCATGCATGAATATAAAATGATTAAAAACTCAGGGTGAGATAAGAGGAGTAGTCACAACGCAGCCTCCTCCATTTGTGATTGGACAGGGAAAGGGGAAAAGACCTCTCTGGTGGCTTCAGTTTAGCTTTGCAAGCAGGTAGGGTAGTATTATAGGTAGGCAGGCACCATGCTGGAGAGAGAGAGAAGGAAGGAGTCTAGCTTACTACATTTTAGCTTAGCTTTAGCTGAGGCTGACCCGAATCCACACCAGAGAAAGAAGAGAGAAGCTTTGCGTGCTGTAGGCTAGGCACTAGCAGGCACTACTTGCTTTGTTTTTTCTTTGGGGGGCACCCTTTGCCTTATGACTGTTTTATCTTTTTGCTGCATTTTAGAAACATATTTGAAAGCTTCTTGGCTGCTGAGTGCACTACTGACCTATCTCTGTGTGTTGGGAGATAAAAACTACTACACAACATTTTGTTTCAGTCAAACACAAGCTTCTTTTTTTTTTGCAAAATTTTCTAGTGCTATACTGTCTGTGTGAATTGAGACAAGTTGTTTCAGCCCAGGACAAGTCAAAGCACTGAGTCCAAATCTTTTTTGGGGAAAACAAACTATAAAGATTCCCTGTGTTTTGGGATACCTTGTTTTTGCTTAATAATGTTTAAGGAATATCAGTTCTGTCTGTTATTATATGTGATATTTATGTTGGGAGCCTGTGGTTTGCAAAAACCATTCAGTGTATTTGACAGACCAAGTAGACTACTAAAAGTACACCAGTGTAAAGAAAAGAAATCTCTTCTCAGTACTTGTATCTGCCTGCTTGTTGTTACCACTAACAGGGCAGCCTGCAGTTTTGGCCAAAAGCAATCTCTGTGTTTAGGAAACTTCCTATGCCAATTTAAAGTGAACAAATAATATCACTTCCGACTTATTGTATCCAACTGCTACAACTGTTTGTGCTGGCCTGATTGGGACCAGAGTCCCCAAGCTATAGTTTGACCCAACCATTATGAGTTTGGAAACCTATTAGTTCTATCAATGTATTATTAAATCTTAAATTTGCAAACAGTGTGAAACTGCAGCAGAAGGTGAATTCTAGTTCTATACATCATTCAACATGAAACATTCTGGAGACAAAGGGTTCAGTTATACATCCTTTGGGTCTGCCTGAGGTTTCAGAAGGGGGAAGAAAGGGAGGGGAGCATCTCATAAACTTCAACATGCAACATTGGGTGGAGATGGTGATGCTAGTACTAGTATTGCTGTGATTGAACCCTCTCTTTCCCAGCTGCCAGTTCCCATTACTTTGGAGGAGACCAGGCAGGATTTGCCTATTGAGTTAACAAAGGATGTCTTGGAGTTTGAAGGGGGGGGGGTGGAACTAGCAACAGAAATTGTTTTCCTCCCCAAGTCTCCTTCTGCATCCCCAGCCAGCAGTGAGCAGGATGAGGGGTCTGAAGAACAGGCTGCACCTCCAAAAAAAAACACCCACCCCCCGCGCCCAAGCTCCACTGTTGTGATGGGAAGGCTGAGGTCAAATTTCTGGATCATTTCCAGCCAGGTGCATCCTGAGTTTACCATGCAGGCAGTATGCAAGCATTGCAGTCGCAAAGTCTAGATGTCTGACCCTCCCCAACCCCAATAAGACCCAGTCCTGACACAACCAGTATCCACCATCCATAGTCTATGTCTTGATCAAAAGGACTTGGTCCCACTACGGGAGTAACATGAAATTCTACAGTATTTTGGTGTCTGCTGCCTCAAGTTAAAACAGGGACATGTGTATTGTCTATTATTCAAGTCTTGTGTGTTCTGAAGTGGTAAGGGAATCCCATAGAAGGCTTCCATTCCTACACTCAGCATATAACATTAGTCTTCTTTTGCCACGCCACTGCTGTCTCTGGATGCCACAGCCCCCCCAGCTGTTTTTTGCTGCTCAACTGCACATTCAGAGAAGGAGTTGTTCAATCTAATAAGGAAGAGCAAAGTTGAGTTCCTGTGCCAAGATGTGTCCCCAGAATTTTGGGCCTTATTCTTCTTTTTCTCCTCTTTCTCCTTCCGTCTTTAATGGAGGAGAGTAGGCTTGACGCCTCTCCTCCTGGGTCCAATTTCAATTTAGCTCTGCTGGGGGGGGGGGGAATGTTACTCATAAAAGCTTTTGGGAGTGTGCGGTCATGGCTGCTGTTGAAAGTGCCCTTCAGGCATGGATCTGTGTTGATTGAGGCAGGCAGGATTTTCCCCGGGTACTGGTTGTGGGGGGTCGGGAGCAGGTGAGGGTTTTGCTCTCCTTTCTGCTAGAGATCCCCGTGTACAACTAGTGGGCCACTGTGTGACACAGAATGCTGGACTAGATGGGCTGAGGCCCGATTCAGCATGGCTCTTCTTATGTTCTTATCATATGTGTCCAGTTAATGAAGACCGGCTCCAGACACTGGTGTGGTGTTTAAAGACAGAGGTGTTCCTGTTCTGGCACTCAACAGACTACCTCTTTTGGGGGCAGAGTAGCCTGACCACTGTCCCATCATTCCTTCTTTAGTAGATCAACTACCTCTATTGGGGGCATGCAGCAGTGGGTTACGTCGACGGTGCCCTTCAGGCATGGATCAAGAAGACCAGCTCAAGATGTATGACTGGCAATCATACCAGAGTGGCCAGCCAACCACTCTGTCCCACTCCTGCTGGTCTTAGAGTCCCAGGCTGGGATCCCCTTTGCATTTCTTCATCTTTCTTTCTTTAGAAGAGTGACTGCCTCATTTGGGGGTGGAATGGTAGCCAAACTGCCCACCTATCCCCCCAGCAGCCTTCTTTCTTTATTTGTAGAAACTTTAAGAATTTCCTAAAATCCAGTGGATGATGCAAACATTCTGAAACTAGATGGGCTTACAGTGATACATGTATCCTCATGTTCTCCAAGTGTTCCCACCACCCCAGTTTTGTGGCTTTCTAAAATAAAATTTAAAAAATGGACCAAAATTTAAAAATTCCCCAAAAATCGGTAGATGTGCAAATCTTTCTGAAACTTGGGAGGAATGATGCCGTGTTACCTTGTGTCAATGTATAGAAAATTAAAAGAGATAGTTCCTGTAGTTTTTTTTAAAAAAAATGTTAATTAAAGTTTCAAAATTTGCCAAAAATCATTGGATGAGTGAAGAGTGCTAAAACTTGGTGAATGTGGTCTACAATTGTAGCAAGTTTCATTACAATAACTTTAAAATGAGAGCGAAAGGTGCCTCTGAAGTGCATCCTACTGGCACAATTACTTGAGGAAATATTAATGAAAATGTATTACTTTGTTATAGTAACAAAACAAACTCCTTACAACACTTTAGAAACATTTTAGAAACAATTTACCAATGCTCCCTAATTTTTTCATTGTTCGCACAGGCCTAGTATCCAACTCATGGGCCGTATGTCACTTGTTCTTGTGCTATTACAAAACACACGCCGCATTAGTATTAAAAATGCTGCTGACTACAAGACATGAGACAGAAAATTGTTACACAGATCATTAGAATAATGGATGGGATCATTTTATATCCAATGTAGAACTACTCAAGGGATGCCTGAAATCCTGTGCCTTCAATCTTATGCCTTACAAAGAAATGAAGAGGAAAAAACATAAAGAAGAAGTTGGGTTTATATCTACCTCCTACTGTTAGAAAGAATATTTGAAAAAATATCTGAGTCATGGGTAAAAAAACAGAGGAGGAAAATGCTGAAGAGACAAGAATCTTTGTGGTTTGGAATATTTTCATGGTATATTCTTTACAGAAAATGATATTTGGTTTTTAAAAGTGCAACTTTTACAGAAAAAGTCTTAACTTAGAAATAGCCCTCAAAACAATGCAGTGAGGGGACATATGCCATAATTATTCAATCTTTTCTGCGAAGACTTTTTTTTTAAAAAAATGATTTTACATTTTATTAGCTAAATCAAGAGAACATTCTATTAGCTAAATCAAGAGAACTATATGTTCTGATGTTCTTACAGCAATTCTTGTGATTAAAATAAAGAAGATTCTCACACCTCTAATTAATTCTCAGACAATGTGATGAAGGTGAGCCTTTCACTTAACCTTCCCCACTGTCAGAAGGCTCATCACCAGGAGGGTAACCACAGTGATTCACTTTTGGCTGCATCTAAGACTTCAAGATAGATGAGACAGCAGAGAGCTTGTTTGATCAGAGGTTCGGCAATAAAGGCTGTAGCAGTGCTGGATCTAAACATAACCATTGATATTTAACCTGATTTGGCATCTGAAGAGGGGTCCCCAAAGTCTACAAGCTGACAGTCTACTGGGAATGATGCGAGTATATTGTACTTACTAGGCTTGTTTGATCAAGGAAAAAAATGTTCAAAACTCATTTCGGATGTAGGGGGTGCTGGCGATTCATTTCCGAAATAATTTCTGAAATTTTCCAGAAAAAAGTCCGAATTTTCCGAATTTTCTGAATTGCTTCGTAAACGGTGGGCACGATTGTGCAATGCGCGAAAACCTGCAAACAAGACAGGGAAAACTTGGGGGATTGCCTTTCCCTCGGTTTTAGACCGCTACGGACAAAACTTGCCACAGTACTAGAAAATATTCTCCTCTGTCAGCATACTAACTTTCAATGTGTTTAGAAGATCCCTGGGTTCTTGACAATTTTTATAGTAAGCCACTGTTCAACATTGCCCCTTCCAGATCAGGAGGGAGGAATCCCCAGAGGACGGCAGCATCCCACCCTGGCCCTCCAAGTTGTGGCTGCCCACCGTTGGCCAGCATTCCACGCCACTACCCCAACCCTCAAAGACCAGGAGGTACGAATCCCCCCGATGACTGACCATTTGATTAGAAGATTTCTAGTTTCCAAAAGTACCACATGTAAGCCCAAGGAGAGGAAAGGGGCCTTCCAAAGTTTTATTGTGTTGATTCCCAAGGATAAGATTGGATTAGTAGATTTCTAGTTTCCTAAAGTACAACTTGTAAGCCCAAGGAGAGGAAAGGGTGCTTCCAACGTTTTATTGTGTTGATTCCCAAGAAAAGGATTGGATTAGTAGATATCTAGTTTCCCAAAGTACAACGTGTAAGCCCAAGGAGAGAAAAGGGGCCTTCCAAAGATTTATTGTGTTGTTCCCCAAGAAAAGGATTGGATTAATAGATTTCTAGTTTCCCAAAGTACAACTAGTAACCCCAGGAGAGAATAAGCCCTTAGAAGTTGTTATCCCTGCTCCAGGAAGGGGAATTATTAGCAGCAAAGGGGAATTCTGGTTTTCCAAAGCACAGAAGTCAAACCCCAGGAGAGAATAAGCCCTTAGAAGTTGTATTCCTTGCTTCAGAAAGGGAATTATTAACAGCAAAAGGTAATTTGTTCCCAACCCAGTCCTTCCCTTCCAAAGTGGTGGCGTGGCACCTTTCCCACCCAAGCAGCCTGCCCAAGTCTCTTTGCCTTCGCGTCCCCGGCTGGAAATGAGGCCACGAGGCATGCGCGACCCTTTTTAAAGGGCAATAGCTGCTGTGCCAAAACCCCGCCCCACGCAAGGTGGTTTCCCCTCATTGGCTGGAGGCAAGCATCCCAGCATGCAATAAGCTACTTGCCTCCAAAGGCTGATTCCTTTTTGATTCACTTCCTGAATCAGAAAAAAGATGGCGGCAATGGCTTTGAAAGGGCAAGAATACCTCCGGTTTCCCAAATCGCTTCGAAATCGCTTCAAAAATGGATTTATTCCGATTTTAATCTGAGTAATGAAGATTCTGACAGGACCTAACCATGCCTAGTACTTACTACTGTAACCTCCCAACACTTACTATTGTTTTTGAAATGTCCCAATTTCCTCCTCATTTTATTTTTTATTTACTTGCCTTGTGTTCTGAAGCTGTTTATACCTCAGAGCAGAATTCATTACAATGCTATTTTCTTTTTTTAAAAGGGTAGTAACTGGAAACTACTACTAACTTCTTGCTTTTAAAGCAAGTGTGGGGCAGGGAAGATGAAAATCCCCCCAATGCCATCTGGAGGTACAGATGGTCCCAGTGTGAGTATTGTTCAATGTTATCTTAATATCAAAGAATATCGGGGACTAGACTCTATGGATTTTAGTCCTCTTTCAGCCATCTGTATAGAGAAATTCCAAATGGGCAGAGTAAGCAGCAAAATGGTGAGCTTACTGGTTGTGCTGAGTAGGAAAAAGATGTAGACACGGATGTTCTCAGTAAAAAAAATCTTGAAAAATCAGGGTAAGGAGTGAGTTCTAAGATATATAAACTATCTGAAAGACTATATAACTTCACTTGGTTTTTAAACATAATTCACAGTTCTCAAAGGAGTTAAACTCTGGTTTTATTTATTTATCTGCACCACCATCAATGTGTGTCTAGGTTTAAGGGCAAAAGAAATCAAGTGTTCATCTTAATACCTGTCTTTGATAGATATACCAACTCCTCTCTCACACAAACATCTGTGCACAGATCACTCTGGTTTACTTGAGACTAGCGATGACTAGTGGCTTTCATATTAGTGGAACGTTGTATCTACTTTGAATTTTAAGGGAACTATGCAAGGCATTGAAATTACCCACAAAATACACTAAGTAGGGCCGTAGCCAGAAAAAAAAACTTGGGGGTGAAGAGTAGTTCCATAACACATAATAATTTAAATTATATAGTTCCTTCTATATTTTCTTTTTTAGTTACAAAGTTTTAAGTCTTAAGATAACTGAAAATGACTGTTAATTGATAATTTATACTTACAAAAGAATACCACAATGCCTGTTGTAAACATTTGAGAACTGTGCCACTACACTTTTACAGAAATCAGACTCCATCGATAAACTTTGGTGGACACTCAAGAATGCAAGTCAGAGTGTGAACAATGGAATGAGCACATTTCAGTTTCGAGTTAATTCCATTAATTTATTTTGAGATTTATTAATTGCCCATCCCAGGTGGCATTTGAGGTGAAGTTTGAGGTTCAAACTTCTTAATAGACATAAGAAGTTTGAACCTCAAATGCATGAGACAAAATTTACCTGACACCTTTAGAATTCTGATGAGACTAAACATGGTTATTCAATATCACTTTTCAAGTTGCAATGGCACCTTATTCAGACAATGACAAATATGGATAAATACACAGGAAAGGTAATATGCTGGCCTGGCCCTAACCCTCTGGCATATATATATATATATATATATATAGAGAGAGAGAGAGAGAGAGAGAGAGAGAGAGAGAGATTGGGTGCAGGGGCGGTCTAAGGTAATTTAAATGGTAAGTGAACATTATTTTGGCGCCCCAAAACATTATTTTGCCCTCCCCCCATGTAAAACAAATATACAATTATAATATCACAATACCATTAGTAGTATTATATTGTATCAATGTATATACAATATATTATACCATACTCATACTATATTATAATTATATTATACTACATTACAATATAATTATATTATAATATATTGACATTATAATATAATATAACATTCTATTATATTATTATTATAAAATAATAAATAAAATTATTCATTTAAATAAAATTATCCTCTACTAAAAATTTTCATTATTCCTATAAAACTCAAATAACCCAAAATAAAGTAGAATAAAATATTATATATTACTATTTTGTACAATACCACTATACTGCAATATTGTTTGTAATATTACATGTAATATAAAATATATCATTATTCTATTGTTATATTATATTTTTATTCTATTGTATGACAATATTAAGCAGAACTGTATAATAATCAACAAGAAATGCAATGTAAATGCATCAAAATCAGTATATATTACCTACCACCCGTCTCATAATTCACAGGAGTCTCCCATAAGTCCAAAATTAGGATCCCAATGTAAATGTAAATAGAAAAACAGCCAAAATGTTCAAATGAGGTCGAATACAGGCAGTGCGGCCTGGGCAAACCTGGGTCCTCCCTCCCTCTAGGTGTTTTGGACTCCAACTCCCACAACTTCTCATAGCCTCAGGCCCCTCAGGTCTAGACAGAAACAGAGACGAAGAAAGGAAGGAGGAAGAGAAGAGGTCACAGAGGAGGAGGAAAGCCCTTCATTCATTCCTTCACTTACACTTCCTTCACTGATTCTTTTCTCCTTCCCCGCAAACGCGCGCACGGCAGAGACAAAGGGAGAGGGGAAGCACTCCCTGCCTGTCCGATAGGGAGTGCTTTGCTTACAGGCTTCTGCGCAAGGGAGCTACTGGGCATGCACGGAGGTTTTTGCGCATGTGCAGTTGCTCCTGCGCTCAACTTGAGCTCCGGAGCAACTGCGCCTGCGCGAAAACCTCCGCGCATGCCCAGAAGCGGCGTCTGAGTGCACAAGGCCGGGGCCGAAAAGCAGGCAGCTGAGGCGCTGCCTGAGGAACATTGGCAGGGCCAGGATGGCGCCCCCTTCCCAGATGACGCCCTATGTGGCCACTTACTTGGCCTACATGTAGGAACGCCCCTGATTGGCTGCATAGACAAATTTGGGCCCTCCAGGTATTTTGGACTTCCTACTGGCTGTTGGGAATTGTGGGAGTTGAAGTCCAAAACACATGGAGGGCTGAAGTTGGCCCATGCCCCATATATATATATATATATATATATATATATATATATATATATTCCTTCCCACCATTTTCCCTGCTCTATTTCTATTCTCTTTGAGTGTGTGTGTGTGTGTCCATATCTATATCTATTCCCCTTCCTTCCTTCTCAGCCCTATACCCCAGAATATCAAGGCAGAAAATCCCACATTATCTGAGTGTGGACTCAGATATTCAAAGCAGATATTGTATAGGGCTGTGTGGAAGGGTCCTCACCCTCCCCTCTTCCTATTCTTTGTGTGGGTCTGTACATTCCCCATCCTTCCTTCCTCCTCACCCTTTTCCTTGCCCCCTTCCTATTCCCTTTCCCCTTCTTACCTTCCCCTTCCTCCCTTCTTGCCCTTTTCCCTCCCCTCTTCCTATTCTCTTTTTGTGTGTATGTATATCTGCGTGTGTATCAGGTCTAGGCTAATTTCCAGAGCAAGGGCCCAGGGTTGGGCTAGGTGCCCTCTGGCTGGCAGGCTCATCTGGCCACTCAGTCCTGCTCCTGGCCCCCAGGTAAAGGAGCTCACGTGGCCTCCTCCCTCACCCCACGTGCACCGGCGACAGCAGCGGCAACAGAGGGAGGAGACGCGCAGGGGACAAGGGAGATGGGAAAGGTGGGCGCCTCTGCCCCCTTCTCTCTCGCCCTGCACAAGGCATCATCAGCGGGGGTGGGGGGGAAGGCATGTGCAGGGTGAGGGATGAGATGTGCACAGGGCACAGGGTGAAGCAGGGAGAAGGGAAAGGCACGTGCCTCTGCCTCCTCCTCTCTCGCCCTGCGCGAGGCTTCCTCCCACCCTGCCAGCACCCCTGGGGGCGTGGCTCCCGGCCCTGGATGCGCTCTTTGGCCACATTGCGCCCTGAGGCAGCCGCTTAATTTGCCTCCACTAAGATCTGCCCCTGCCCTCTGGATTCTCTGAGGGAGATGATATTAGGGTCCTTCTCATACTATGTCTCCCTGGTTCCTGAAATTGCTCAACAGAGCTCTCCATGTAAGAATTAATTCTGTTTGTCCACACCACAACTTTAAAAAACATTTGGATCTTTCTTTCATCTATTTCACATCTCACCCTTTTTCAGCAAAACAACAGCTTTGTTTTGTGTTCCATCTTTGTTCTTCTCTTTGAAATCAAATTTCCTACCAACTTACCCTCTTCTCCCCTGCTCCTCTTCTGCAACAAGTTTGTATGAACAGACCAGATCTGATGCCTTCTAGTTTGTTAGGCCACGAACCTGACCAGGCATAAACTAAAGGGCTTCTCAGATACAGGAGAAGATCATGTGGCCCCCTCCAGATTGGCCCCAGCCTAAGGCAACAACAGCCTAAATGAATAAAGCCTGACATATGGTCTGAACAAAATGGAGAAAGACTTCCAAATGAAGGTTTCCTATTATACTGGCAAAGGCTATAAAGCTGAACATGAGGCCTAGAACAAGATGGACAAGATGGCTCCTTCCCAATATAATGGCAAAATTTAAAGCCTAACATGAGGCCTGAAACAAAGAAGAGCTCCCCCAATATAACTGCAAGAGATAAATCTTACATGAAGCAAAAGCTTAACTCGTAACATGAGGAATGCAAAACAATGTAGGTCTCAGTATGTAATGACACAGTTAATGAGTGGAATTGCCTGTGGCTTCCTGGGGCCGAGAGAGTGTGACTCCCTCCAGACAACAATTCCTTAAGCACTATATTAAAGGAAGTTGTCTGCAACCTTTCTCTGTGGCCTAGCTATCATGACTTGAGGCTTGAGCAAAGAGTCTGACTCACTCAGGCAATAACTTATTAAGAGTTCATTCTAAAGAGGGGAGGGCAAACCTCCTCTGCTTCAAAATGTGCCTCCTTGAGGCAACCCAGGAGAGTAAACTCTGCTTAGTGCAGCCACCCAAAGCTTCAGCCCAGCCCTTATGCTCTGCTGGGAAATCCCTGCCAATAAATGCCAAGGACAAAAACCGCCCAAATTGTAGGGCATAGTAATGGGAACCCTACTATCAGGAAAAGGGGACAGGAGGGAGCAAGGAGGAAAAAGCCTAATGCCCTATTAGAAACCCACCTCCTACACCAGCTGTGCAAAGAGCACAGCAGGGGGGTGGAGCTGCCTTAAATAGCCTGCAGCTCTGCCCTTGAAAACTGGCCCCATCAACTCTGGTCTCCTTCGTGAGGGCCTTCAAAGCCCCCCCCCCCCCCCAATGCATTAGGTTATTGCTCAAAGTAATTACAGTGCGAATAAATTGTCAAAATTTGCTTGAGATAGTGCTTGCAGTTCTAGAGAGGCACATTTAATTTTTGCTTCTCATAGACTTATCATGGGGATTTGGTTAGCCAGTTAAAATTCACGAGTGAACCAAGTTTTTTTAACCTGAAATTTTTTGGGGGGTGTGTGTGGTTGAACCCCTAAGGCCCCCTCCCTCCCTCCAAGCTACAGCCCTGACACTCAGTATTTTGAAAAGTCTTTTAGGTTAGAACTTGTGACGGGATTCACCACTCCATTGGCACGGAACAACTAGCCAACTTTGCTGATAGGATAAATATAACACAATTTTACAAAAAGAAATGACTAGTAGTCACCACTACCATTAGTTGCATTGAAGCATACATAGTGATTAGAATACTTACATAAGTTAAAGAGAATTTGTGGGAAACAATTGAGTACAGCTTTCACCATTGGCAATTACTCTGATTTATGTGTGGTTATCATTCATATTTTCTTGGCCATTCACAAAAGCTCATTCTCATTTCTATTTAACTGGACTTTAGGTAATACAAAAGGCCTTTGTACAATTCAATTTTTGTTTCTTTGTTTGTGTGCCTATTAGGCATGGGAAAAAAAGTTATGAAAATTAAAAGATTCGTAAGAAATTCGTAAGAAATGCTACTTTCGAGCGTTTCCGCACCTGGAACGCCAACCAGGAAGTGGACTTTCTTTTAGAACCTCGGGGCCAGGATTTTCTTAAGTGTCGTTATTAGGTCGTAAGGGGGCATAAGGGGGCACCCTCTCACCACCCTCCCGCCTCCCTTGCCAATATTATGGCAAGGCAAGCCCTAAACTCGCTCCTTCCTCGGCTGGAAGGAAGCCTGGAAAAATGTAAACAGAGAGGATTACTCAGAGTAAATCTGCAAAGGAGGGCACTTTGGATGAAGGGCCCTCCTTGCAGATTTACTTGAGTAATCCTCTGTTTACATTTTTCCAGGCTTTCCTGCCTCTCCTGCCCTGCCAGGATCTAAGGCATCAAAGAGTATTGGGGTGAGAAACCAACCTAATGTATAATAGAATGAATGCTACTGTAAGTGCCACTGCCTAATATTATAAGTAATCCAACTGGTCATACCTAATTCCATGCACATGCAATAATACAGCAGTAATAACAATAACAAGAGGTAAAATTCAAACCGAGTATTCTGAGTGGTCCCTGCCTCATGCAAACGGGCTCATGCGGTGCAAACGGTGCAAACGGAAATTAGCCCGGGGGAAAAGCCAGCTTGGGAGCACACATACATATTCTTGGGAGGGGGATTTGTTGCAGAATCCCGGCCTCATAGAGAAGATTCTGCAGCAACCCCCAAAGAATATGTATGTGTGTGCACCCAAACAGAAAACGCTGTCTTTTCCCGGGCTAATTTCCCGGCTCACAAAGAAGAGCCTGTTTGCACCGCATGAAGCAGGGACCACTCAGAACACTTCGGTTTGAATTTTACCTCTTCTTATTCCCATTGCTATTACTGCTGTATTATTGCATGTGCATAGAATGTAGGTATATGACCAGCCTGGGCAAACTTGGGCCCTCGCTCCCTTGGGATCGGGGTGAGAGAGAGGCAGCGAGGAGCGAGGGGGTTCCTCCTCCTTTTCTTTGCTGCTTCCAAGAATAGAATACCCCCTCCCTCCCTCCCTCCTTCCTATTTGGAGAGTCCCATCTAGAATTCAGTGTGATTGATTCAAGTTTTGGCCTACAACTCCCAGAAATCCCAGCCAATTTACCAGCTGTTAGGATTTCTGGGAGTTGTAGGCCAAAACCATCTGGAAAGCGCATGCTCTGGCATACGAATTTCTAACGATTTCGTTAGTACTTAAGTTACATTTCCGAAATTTTGGGGAATTTTTTTGTAAGTCTTTGATATACTAATCAAAAAAAATCCCCCCCCCCATTTGATTTTAGAATCGCCATTTTTCGATTTGTTCCCATGCCTAGTGCCTATATCTATAGATCTATATTAGAAGTGAGATACTGAAATAATATGACAAAGAAACTCTTCTAAAACTCTAGAATACATATTTATTTTGGACAAAAAATAAAAGTCACATTACAGATTCAAAAATGCAACACAGGTGATCTCATGGCGCATTCTACATTGTTGCCCAGGTGGTATCGTAACTGGATCTTTAAAAAGCACACACACACACATTAAAATTATGTTTTTAAAAACTTAATTAAGAAGTCTAGAAGTCTTAGTCAAAACATTGATCCAAAAAACCTGGGTCACCTTACCCATGGGTACTGAACCTTAAACTCTATTAAAAACCATCAATCTATAAGTAGCGTCATGAAAAGTGAGAGCTTGGTCCATTCCAGGAGAATCTAAAAGAAGCGCCACCCCCCCTACAATGTTTCTAATGTGCCATTACTCTGGCCTTTCTGAATGCTTAGTCCCACAACCTGTCCTACACTTATATATAAAGTCAACTTATACATGAATATATGCAGTAGATTATAAGATAATCAATAACAGATGTTTTTATCTTCAATAACATTTATCTTGAGGTTTTATCAGTTTTAGGATTCAAACAGTTTAAAAATAAATGCGACTTAACTGTAAAATTGTTGTCTTGTTGCCTACTGTCTTTGACTTACCGGTTTGTATGTATTTGTAAAGGAAAACATAGGAATGAATGAATAGAAATAAATTTGCTACTTTTCACCTATGAACCCAAGACAGAGGTGCATTAGTGCTGAGGACAGAACTTGAAGAAACTGTGTTATGTGCTAATGCTGCAGAAATCACTGGGGTTAATGTGAAGGCATCTGTCTTTATTTTTGGTATGGCTTCAGTCATTCAGCAAGCAATTCCCTACCTCTCCTTACCCAGGGATAAATGATCCCTTTTTCTAATGTTTTTAGCAGCAGCCAGCTGATTAACCACACCATATTTGCAAGTAACTAAGACTAAGGGACCATTTGAGCTGCAGAAGGTTGGGTTTGTTTTGGAACGAATTGGGTTAAATAAGGGTTTTAAAGCTCTCCATCAAAGTTAGGAAGTCTTAGTGAGGCACCTAAGGCACTTTATAGAAGTAGAGTGTACTCTGGCAAAGATCATCAAACAAATGGTAAATTCAGGTGTCTGTCCGGTAAGGATGGAAAAATAATATAATCTAGAGGCAAAGCCTTTCATTCATTACTGAGCCAGGCTGGAAGTCTTAAATATAGCACCTTAGTTTAATTTATGGCAATAATATTCACGATGACTCTTTATTACTTCTGACTAGAAGATCACTCATCTCTGTAAAACAGGAAAACATTACATGAGTCAGACTGTACAGGATGTTTAAAAACTCCCTGCTTCCACGGGCTTCTTTTGTATATCATTGAGAAGTCATCTTTAGCTTTGATGGGGTAGGAAAAGGGTAC
Organism: Anolis apletophallus; assembly: GCA_030556195.1. Classification (NCBI taxonomy): domain Eukaryota; kingdom Metazoa; phylum Chordata; class Lepidosauria; order Squamata; family Anolidae; genus Anolis; species Anolis apletophallus. The sequence continues at coordinate 171,685,815 of JARBWK010000003.1, read as the reverse complement.
AGAAAATAAGGTTCAAGAAGAGAGGAGGATCCACCTGTGAAAAGAAAGGATTCTTAGCTGTGTGAACTGCAACTTTCCTGATTTACCTCAATGATAGAAAGAAAAATATGGCCAGAAGAAGTGAATGAAAGAGAAGGGGAAATTGATATCTACTATTAAATTGCAGAGCTTCCAGTAGTCTGTTACCACAGCTGTGTCAATAATTTTGGAGGAGGGAGTCAAGACAAGTATCCTTTGGCAAAACTGGCCATATTGGAAAGCTGGAAGAGTTGTGTTTAATCTGTAACCATTCAATTTGTTGTTTTTTTAAAAGGAAAGGTAGAAAAAAACTTCAATGAAAATCTTTCTTTAAAATATGAGCAGCCCATTCTTCAGTACTGAAACAGGCACAGCAAAGATTGCATTTTATTTTACAGAACTTCCTCATTGATTCTGAAGTAGTAACAGGGTTTGCATCTATATATATCTATGCTCATCTTTTGCTCAGAACTAGTGGTGTAGGCAGGGCAGAGAAGACAAGCACAGCATAAAAGTAGATGGCAAAGAAAAGGTTCGTTTACACTTGGGAACAGTTATTTCTTATTTTTCTTTTAAAAAGAAATGGGCTGAAATTGCTCAGAATGTTTTCTATGTAGATATTGGGAAGTTTCTTTTTGTGAATTCCAAAGAAAATTGGTAATTTCCCCCATCATGGAGTGTTTCAGAGAGAACTCTGGACTCAAGGTGAACATTGTTCAATGTTAATTCAACTCTGGACACAAGGTGAGCATTGTTCAATATTTACTATCATTAAAGGACATAAGGGTCTGGCCTGTACAGATTTTGGTCAGCAATGGGAACTGACAACATAAGGAGCAGTTTCAAATGGAAAGAGTAGGCCATAAAATGATGGACATGGTGTCACATCACAAGCACAGCCAAGATTGTGTTGGACAGGGCAAAAGTGTGAGCTAGGTATGGTCTTTCTTGTCTTTGCAACTGAGTAGATCTTTTATTTTAATGATTGACAAATTTGGCAATATGGATCCAGAATGATATAATAAGGAGCTAAATAAAATCCTGTTCAGAAGAAGGCACAAACCTTGGAAACAGTGGATTCAAAGCTAGTACAAGGCACCCGCCATTCTTTTCAAAACTTCATGATTTCTTTGGTTAGCAGGAAAACCATTCGAAGTAGCTGTGTATGCTTTAATTCCTCACAGAAGCAGGAAGAATGGTTCAACAGGAGGTTCTCTTTGTCTACAGAGATTGGTGAAGGGGAATATCTTTCAGATTCTAACCTAGGCCATTGGCCAAGTTGTTGTATCTTCAAATTAACTGTCCATATTATGTATCCCCCAATAGCTGAATTAGAAGGCAGACAGGTATGAGCCCATATTTGGACTCACCAAGCAGTATGAAAGGAAAAACATAGGATCTGTATTAATATCTCTGGCAGGTGCTGCAAACCATAAAGTAACATAGAAAATACTGTTATATAGACTCAGATTACTGGTGTTTACTTCTAGAATTGTCCCATTCCCCCCACCCCCCAATTCCTGGATACCAGAATCTGGATATGCAAGTCTCATCCTATACAATAGCATAGTAAAATGGTGTCACAATTGGCAAAATCATGGGGGAGAGGGGGATATTTTCAAGCTGTGAATGGTTGCACCCACAGATATAGAACCCATATATATATATATATATATATATATATATATATGTATATATGACAAATGTATATTAAAATGTTCTTGGAAAGGGATACTGGAGTGAAGATGACATAAATCCTACAGCAATCTGTTAACTATTTTCTGCTGAATTTGCAATTTTAATAAACTGTATAAAAATGGATGTTTGGGGTTAAAATGAATTTATAACTCCCAGTCCAAACTGAAAGTAGCACCTGGTGTTCAATAAAGTATTTTTCCACAAAGTATAGCTCTAAAGAAACTATATAGGTGATGGAATAATGTGAAATGCAAGACAGCAGATAATACAATTCACCCTCCAACAAGTTGGGGGGTGGATCACTTTGTCTCCTCCCCTCGGAGAAGAGATTGGTTGATTGCACAGAAGGTGCTGGAAGGGAGGTGGGGCTGGCACATCGTGGTGCCAGCCCTCATTTCTCCCTCATTCGGCTGGAAGCCATCGTCGAAGGAGGCAGCTAATTCCAGGAGGCCTAATTTCAGCAGACGAAGGTCGGTTTGGGGCCTTCCTGGGGGCGAGGGACCCATGGAGGGGCCATACATGGTTACCATTACCTGGTCTGGCTGCCTCCTGTGCTAGGTGGCCTTATGGGGCCATCCGTTTGGTTATTACTCCACAATTATTTAATTTAATTTGTTAAGACTTTTAATTGAGTGGCAACAGAATGGGCAGGATGGCTCTGAATTAATTCCTCCCAGCCCCTGGCCTTGTGCCACTTAAATTGAATAATGCAAAAATTTAAGTCAAAAAATAAAGCAATTATTATTAAATTATATATCAGCTAGCAAAGAATATTAAATGAATACTTGCTTGCTTGCAGGGCTGGGGGCGGGGAGGTACATAGGGCCCCGGGCAGGCACGCTCGAGTTGTTTAGCTTCTTTTGGTGGCCATGTGGTTGGCCTTCCCTGGGTGTCCGCTCGGTCGGGGGAGAGGGAGCCCGGTTACTGGCAGGCTCCCGGGGGGCTCCAGGGGCCGCTGGGTTCGGGGGGCTCCGGATGGGTGGGCCCCGGTCGCGACCCCCCCCGCTGGCCCGAATGGGCTTTGTGCGGCCTATTGCTGGCCGCCGGCTTGCTGGCCGCCGTCTTTGCGGCGGCCAGCGAACTCCCAGGGCGCATGCGCGTTCTGGCGCGCATGCGTGCATCGCCTCAATGGCGGCCCCCTGAGGGGGCCGCCATCTTGCCGTACAGCGGCCTGTTCAGGGCGGCCGCCATGCTGTACGGCAAGCGGAAGTGAGGGCCGTACGGCAACCGGAACCTGTTGGCCGCCATTTTGGCCGCATGGCGGCCTCCTATGGGGGCCGCCATTTTGTTGTACGGCAGCCGGGGGAATGCAGGTCGCCATTTTAGATGGCGGCCGGAAGTGAAGGGCCGCCATTTTGGTGTACGGCGGCCGGAAGCTGGCGGCCGCCATTTTGACCACATGGCGGCCCGCTATGGGGGCCGCCATCTTGGCCACATGGTGGCTCACTCGTGGGGGCCGCCATTTTGGATGGCGGCCATTTTTTAAAGGTAAAATAATTAAATAAATTATAATGTATAAAAAAAAACAAAATAAAAATAAAAGAAAAATAAAAATAAAAATTAAAATATAAACCAAAAAATAATATGAACAAAACAATATATATATAGACATACGAAATAAGGACATCAAAGTAATAAAATATATAGATTGTATACATACAGGTATTTAAATAATAACTAAAATTCAATGTACAGAACTAAATAATGGATATATATATATATATATTATAATAATATTAATAATTAAAAAGAAAGATTGACAACAAATTCGCGTACACTTAACCATAAGGAGAAGAGTCCAGCTATTATCATAAGGAAAAGATTACATATATACATTTTATGATATGTATACGAAGTCTTGGAGCGAGCTCCTTACACCTAGGTTAGCTTGCTACTGACCTATATATAAAAAAAAAGGGTGAGAGAGAGGAACCGAGTGGATATGTTGGCTCGCCCATTGACGTTTGGTCTCGATCTTTTACATTACAGATGGCACCCAAGAAGAACGTCGGTGGTCCTAAGGGAAAAGGCCCGGCGACGAAGACGACGAAGAGGGCATTGTCCCCGCAGGCCCCCCCTGTTAGAGAGAGGGGGGTTTCTGCAGCGGACTTGGACGCCCTCGCTCAAAGGGTTCAGCAGATCGAGGGAGAGATGGGTTTAAACGTACAGAGGGGGGAGGCGAGGCCTGCTCGCTTAGCTGGTCGAGACTTGATTTATGCTGACCTTTTGTCTCGTCTTTCAGTAATAGATGCCGAGCGAGAAGCGTGGAAACGGGCAGCGGAGCGTCCGGTTGAGCAACCCCCGAGAGGGCAGGTGGTACAGTCCGAAGAACAGGCGCAAACAGAAGCGGTGCTGACTCCGTCATCTGCAATGGCAGTACGACCCCCATCTCAAGTGACAACTGCTGCAACGTCTGCAGTAGGCGAACAGGATGAGGCGGTCCGGGAGCTACCCCAATCTGTGGTGGAGGAGAGACCCTCAACTTCCCAAGGTACAAACACCACACTATCTTGGCCCTGGGACCAGGGCCAGGTAGCACTCCCCCCACTGCACAGCACTCAGGGTAGTTCGGTACAGGTCTCCTCGACTCAAACCAGCCAAGAAAAAGGGGCAGACTTTCCGCGAACTGCTGCGTCGTCCTTGGTCACCCTTGAGGAGGCCAGGACTAGTGACGCAAACAAATATTGGGGGACTGAGAAATGGCCCGCTCACATGACCCCTAGTAAGACAGTGGTCGCATTGGGTGCGCACCTTACGCAGAAAGTAATTGATAAGATTCTGCGTAACGAATATATAGACATCTTTTCCCTATATTTTAGGGAGTTGGATAAAAAAGAGAAAGAGGACCTAGATGATGAGCGGAAAGATGAATTAAAAAAGAGAAAGGTAGAGCACATCTGGGAAAATTGGCATGCATGTTTCGCGGTTTACGCGGCCATCATTTCTGAAGCCCACCCCGCTAGGGGCCCAGCACTGTTTCGATACCAGACTTTAATCAGTGAGGCTCACATCAACGGTCCTGGGGAAGCATGGCTTATCTACGATAGGCGTTTTCGCTTGGAGGCCTCATTGGCCCCCGATATGAGGTGGGACATGATTAATACCCAATTATGGTCCGAGGCCATGGGTGCTTTAAAGGGGTCTATGAAAGCAAAGGCAGACAGCGGACAAACTATTGTTACTAGAAATACCCAGTCCTTTCGACGGGGGGGTCTGCAGCAGCAGGCCCAACGACGGGGGAACCTTTGCTGGGATTTTTCGGCCAGGGGTATTTGCAACCGCAACCCATGCCGTTTCCAGCACGCATGTGGTATCTGTTCAGGATCCCATGCTACACGGAATTGTGCCAGGGCCAGTGGTAACAGGGGCGGAACCAAAGATAATCTGCAGAGAAAGAATCCAGGACAATCGTCTCTTTCCAAAGGGCCCCAGCCCAATTAAACTAGACCACTTACGGGAGTGGCTAAAATTATACCCCGATAAGGAAGCTGCGCGTTACGTGTGGGAAGGTTTCTCACAGGGCTTCCGGATACCGACAATGGGACCGCGCAGGCCACAGTTGGCAAAGAATTTAAAATCAGTTAATGGTTTGGAACATTTAGTTCAGGTTAAGATAGATAAGGAGGTTAAAGAGGGGAGGGTTATTGGGCCGTTTGATACGCCACCAGTTCCATGTTTAAGAGTCTCCCCATTGGGAATTGTGCCCAAGAAGACCCAGGGAGAATATCGGCTCATCCACCACCTGTCCTATCCCAAGGGCGGGTCGGTGAATGATTCCATCCCTGAGGAATTGTCTTCTGTTAAATATACTTCGTTCGATGCAGCAGTGAGGGTTGTCCGTCGACTGGGCTTGGGAGCCGACTTAGCCAAATGCGACATTAAGTCTGCATTCCGTCTGCTCCCGGTTCACCCGGCAGATTTTGATCTCCTCGGATTTTGTTTCCGTGGCCTTTTTTATATGGACCGAGCGCTGCCCATGGGCTGTTCGGTTTCATGCGCCGCATTTGAACAATTTAGTACATTTTTAGAATGGGCAGTTAGGACAAAATCCGGCCTACAGGGGGTAGTCCACTACCTGGACGATTTCCTTTTATAGGTAGGGCTGGGACCGGAGAGTGCAGATTTCTCATGCGCTCTTTCCAACAATTGACCAACCAGTTAGGGGTTCCGCTAGCGGACGAAAAGACGGAAGGTCCAAGTACAGTTTTGACTTTTCTTGGGATTGAGCTCGATACCATCAATCAGTTTTCGAGGCTTCCCATAGAAAAAATTACCAATTTGACCAATCAGGTCCAGCAAGTCGTGGGTCGCAAGAAGGCGACCCTGAAGGAATTTCAAGAACTAATTGGACACTTAAATTTTGCATGCCGGGTGGTGGCGCCCGGGCGTGCTTTTTTTACGCAGGTTGTGCGATGCCATTTCTGGCATCGAGTCCCCGCACCATTACTTGCGGGTGACACGCGCCATTAAGGCTGACCTGCTAATCTGGCTTAAGTTTTTCTCAAATTTCAATGGGATTTCATTTTGGAGACAGGAATTGGCCGTTATGGACGCGTTGAAGGTGGCTTCAGATGCTTCAGGCGCTATAGGTTTTGGGGTTTATTTTGATGGCCAATGGTGTGCGGAGCAGTGGCCACAAGCTTGGCATGACGCCGGCATTACGGCCGATTTGACTTTTCTTGAATTTTTTCCCATTTTGGTCGGGGTCACAATATGGGCTGAGAGGTTTGCAAACTCTACAGTCCATTTTTGGTGTGACAATTCGGCGACAGTGCAAGTAATCAATTCCCTGACATCAAAATCTCAGAGGGTTATGAATGCGCTTAGGCATTTCACACTCCACTGCTTGAAGTTTAATATCTTGTTTCGTGCTTTCCACGTTGCTGGGATCAATAACTCACTTGCCGACGCGCTATCTCATATGCAGATGGAGCGTTTCCGGCAGTTGGAGACCCGCGCCGACGTCCGGCCCCAATGCATGCCAGACCATCTTTGGACGGTTGGGAGCACGAAACGTTAACTGGTATGGTGTCAGCTCTGGCCCCTAGTTCTATGAAGGCTTATTCAAGGGCAGTTAAGGAGTTCGAGGAGTTTAGGAGGGATTACAACATGCCTCAGGCTATCCCGGTTCCTTACGAGCACATAGCGCAGTTTTGCGTTTTTTCTAGGAGAAGAGGTTTGGCCACGCATTCGATCAGGGTGCGCCTGGCCGCATTGGCTTACTGGCTTAAGGCTCAGGGCCTTCCAGACGCTACTAATGACTTCCGCCTGCATAAGATCTTGGCCGGATGGTCACGCAGCCAGGGTCAGCTACGGGATACTAGGGAACCTATTACTCCTGACATTTTGAAAGGCTTGAAGCTAGTGTGGCCCAAGGTTTGCGCGGACGCCCATGAACAAATTCTGTTTCATGCGGCAGCCTTGACAGCTTTCTTTGCAGCCTTGAGGATTAGTGAGTTAGTCCCGACATCTAAAAATGATACATCATTGAGGGCCTTGTTACATTCTGACCTAACCATTACTCAAAATGGTATAGAGTTGCTGGTTCGTTCTTCCAAGACGGACCAAGGGTCCAGGGGCACAGTTATTAAGTTATCAAAGTGTAGTGACCCTGATTTATGCCCAGTTACAGCTTTGGTGCTGTTTAATGGGATTCGGCGTCAAGGGCCAGGTTATTTGTTCAGTCACCAGGATGGGACAGCGCTATCAAAGTATCAGTTTTGGGCTGTTACTAGCAAGGCACTGAAGATGTTAGGATTGGGTCACGTTAGGTTTGCCACACATTCCTTCCGCATCGGTGCTGCTTCAGTGGCCAATGTTATGGGTTACGACACGGAGAGAATAAAAACCCTGGGCAGATGGAAATCAAATGCCTTCAGGAAATACGTGCGTACTCCGTTGTCTTAACTAAGTTTGATCTGTCGTTTCAGATCTGGTGTCGCTGAGCCATAGATGGAGGATCCTCGTCTGCGGGCACAGTTTTGTTCACTGGGCAGCAAGGCAGGCCATGAGGTCTCACTATGGCCAGCATTTGGGCCTCGGCTCAGTTGCTACTGTGGAGTGGCAGGGAATTAGAGGTATGCGTTGGGACGGTTTGCTCCCACTTCTATTCCAGTCCAGGAGGGGGCCCCCTCCGGACGTTTTGGTTATACACTTAGGAGGCAATGATCTGGGCCTTTTGAAGGGTAGGGCCCTGTACTTGCAAGCTTGGGAGGACATCTCTAAAATATGGCTAGCATGGCCTCGGGTACACATTGCTTGGTCGGCTATCATCCCTCGCCTCCGGTGGTCAGGTGGCGGGGATGTAAAAAAAATGGAAAAAGCAAGAAAGCGTGTGAACCGGGCCATGCGCACGGCGCTTGCAAGAGGTCGGGGCTCCTACATATTTCATGGGCAGATCTCTCACGTCAGTCCTCACCTTTATAGGGCAGATGGAATCCATCTGTCTGATGTAGGAAATGCAATGTTTCTTAATGATTTGATGGTAGGTGTTCAGTTGATTTTAGACGGCTTGGTGGGGGATGGGAGCTAAATAGGACATTTGCTCCCAATCCGTGGCGTAAATAGTTTAGTTTCCAAAGGTTGGTATACATTTAAGGTACCCCTTAAGGGTGTGGGGCATTCGAAAAACACTCACCTAGAGGTTAATTTTAGGGTGAGGTGATGGTGAATGTCCCAGGAACGGGAGAGTCTAGTCTCAAAAGGTGAGAGAGATTTTTCCTGATGTTCCCCTTGCGGGTTGCCCGGGTTGAAAGCTACAGGGGACCCATATAGTGCGCCTTAAGAGCTGAGGGGTAGACTTTAGAAGACGCTACCTTGGCTTACACACACCAAGTTGAACTGACACCAAAAGTTAGTTTAGTTACAAGTTAAATAGGTAACTATTTTTAATAAAAGTTGCCCAGAATTTGAAACCAAGATATATTGTGTCTGTCTCTTTATTTCGGGGGGTTGGAAGACAATACAATTCACCCTCCAACAAGTTGGGGGGGTGGATCACTTTGTCTCCTCCCCTCGGAGAAGAGATTGGTTGATTGCACAGAAGGTGCTGGAAGGGAGGTGGGGCTGGCACATCGTGGTGCCAGCCCTCATTTCTCCCTCATTCGGCTGGAAGCCATCGCCCACCACTCCCGCCCATGGATAGTATAATAATGATCGCTCAAATGGTTTCACATTTGGGGGTCGGATAGGAATTCGCCCACAGGGTTTTGCCTATCCTATACTGTCTATTAGGGGCTTAGATGGAATGGTCGGCTAATAAAATAGCAAAGCGTAAATAGTTTAGTTTCCAAAGGTTGGTATACATTTAAGGTACCCCTTAAGGGTGTGGGGCATTCGAAAAACACTCACCTAGAGGTTAATTTTAGGGGTGAGGTGATGGTGAATGTCCCAGGAACGGGGAGAGTCTAGTCTCAAAAGGTGAGAGAGATTTTCCTGATGTTCCCCCTTGCGGGTTGCCCGGGTTGAAAGCTACAGGGGACCCATATAGTGCGCCTTAAGAGCTGAGGGGTAGACTTTAGAAGACGCTACCTTGGCTTACACACACCAAGTTGAACTGACACCAAAAGTTAGTTTAGTTACAAGTTAAATAGGTAACTATTTTTAATAAAAGTTGCCCAGAATTTGAAACCAAGATATATTGTGTCTGTCTCTTTATTTCGGGGGGTTGGAAGACAAAAGAATATTGACAGCAACAATTGTGTTTTCAATTTGAATAAAATGCAGCCAAGGCATGTTTTTGCAGAAAAAAATCCTGTAGTTTACCTACACATGTTTTATGTGAGAAAAATCCAGTGCCTGAACAAGAATTGTATTTTTCACAAATTAGTATTTTCTGTTCCTAAATAATATTTTATTTCCTATTTTCTGTGTAAGATGACCAGATATATTTTCTTGCAAATAAGCTTTTCCCAACAAGTAAACTTTTCCCAACAAAAGTGCAAAGAATCTCATGGCTGGACTTTTCTTTGGTGGTGTGATATGTAAAATATTTTTAAAAAATATTTCTAACATTTAATTTAAGTTGAACCTGGGCTCTTCAAAACTTTATTATCTGAAAGTTTATTGTCCCATTATCAAAACATGTATTGAGTACTACCTGTAAAAAAGCCTTACTTTTTCTGACCTTTCCTTTCTTCCTTTATACAAGTAATTTTATAAAGTTTTCAGGGATGTTTAAAAATTGGAAACACTTTATTTATTTATTATTTGGACTTGTACGCTGCCACTCCCTGAGGGCTCGGAGCGGCTTAAAATCAGGTAAAACATACAGAGGTAAAAGCATACATATTAAACTAGCTTAAAAAGATTTCTGGCCTAGCAATTCAAGGCTAGCTGGAAAAAGTGAGTCTTGTAGGCCTTGTGGAAGGAGAGAAGGTCCTGCATGGTCCGTACATTGCTAGGAAGAGTGTTCCATATTTCAAGAACTTCATCTGTGAGAAAGTATGTTTTTCAATAAATGGCATCATTTGACTAAATTTTTACTTTCTTCCTTTACATGACAGCATTTTCTCCATTTTAGAAAACTGAGGTTCTGTTTCAGTGCATTGCTTTATCATTTGAGTTCTATTCAAGTATTCTAAATACGTGAACATGTGAATCATGGGAAGATGGGCACATATGCTAAGCTCATCCAAAGTAGCACATAGATTCATCTCACATATAGTGTAGGGATGATTTCTGAATCAGGCAATGTTTCTGCTGTAGGGAAACTTCCCGTGAAACTTGGAACCCAAGAAAATCAAGGTGGTAATTGGTTGAAGAGCTTCCACAGTGAAGAGAAATTCTTCCGTTCAGAAATATGCACTTCTCATGTAGATAACACAGAAACGGGTGAAGAGCAGGTAGGTCTTGTATGTACATTTCCCCATCCACCCCTTCACCCATTTACTGTAACCCTTTTAAGAGTGCCTGATTTGCTTTTCATGTCCACTGCCAAGGTGTTGGATTTGGAAGCTAGTGAGGGAAATTGTGTAAACAGTACACCTCTATACATATAAAAACAAATTCAGAAAAGGCTCACACACAGGTGATCCATTGTGAGACCATCATTGAGTTAAGAAGAGGGAACTTGAATAAGTTTTGAAAATGAATACTAATTTACAGGTTTTGGTGGCTAGATAATATAGTAAAATGTAATGATATAACCTTGGATTCCAGAATTCTACTAGCAGAGTTCTTCTTGCAGGATGTGCTGTGTTTGTAGAAGGAGAAAGAGATGAATATACCTTTTCGCACAAAGTTTCTGCCACTGAATCAATGTGTCTGTGAAGGTTTGTTTTTGCTTGGAAAAGAAAGTATATTTTATTTATCCTCCACCGAAAATTTCTCAAGGGATTACGTTTATGAAAATAAAAACATATTATTTATTCAGGAAAAAATCAAGCCAAAAGCAGAAATATTTTAGCTGTTTTGATTTGAAGGGAGGGAAAATAAAACACCATGCCTTACTGGAATTGCTTCCATTTTTATTGCAGGTTTTTGAGGGGAAAGAGGCATTCTGGGTATATTAGATTTCATATTCATATACAATAAAGATTTTCTTTTGTTCTTTTCCACAAAATATGCAATAAATAAAGTTGTTTAAAATTAACAATGATTGTGGTTCTTTGAGCAAATACATGAACAAAACCACTGGAATTAAAAGCAATATAACGTTTGAAAAGATGGAAATAGTCCACAAGATCATTATTTTTCAAACACTTTAAAGTGCAACTTTTCCAGTTAGATATATTTTTATCCTGGGAAAATAGTGTTCAATCCCAGGTATTCTCAGCAAGACACTACAAAATTGATTGTGTGAAAAAACTAAATTTGTGTTAAGGGAGTGTAGCTAAAAAGGATGACTGAAGTGCCAAATCAAATAAAAAGTGAATGCTGGGGAAAGCAAACTCTCAAATTATATGGAAAATTACAGATCATCCAAAGAATTACTCTGCATTTTTCCTTGTTTCTGAATGCTTTGCAAGTTTCAAATGTCTTTGTGAAATCTTTCCCTTCTTCATGTGGAATTCTTGACTCAGCCTTAACTATCCACCACAAAGCCATTAATCTTGGGTGTGTGTTCACATTCCCATGCAACGCATTCATATTTCTTCTAAACTAGTGACTGAATTGAGTGTTGTAGATGGTTTTATGCACAGCTGGTTGAATGTCAACATTCCATGCTATGCAATTCTCATGCCATTTAATGAATTTTATGGCTTTAAAGGCCCTTCATTTGTTCACATGGCCTTTACACATGAATGCTGCCATGCCCACTCACCCTTGTCCACTGAAGTAGTTTCAAAAATCATTAGTGAATCTACTACTCAATATTGGTATCAAATGCTGTAATCATCAGGAACCTGACAGAACCTACAGCTCAACCTAGCACACCTTGGCTTTCACTCTTTTCTTCCAACAGGATATTCCTACATATTTATCTTTCCATACTCACTTGCCAAAAGCAAGGGAGATGGACCATGTGGTTAATGTTGCCCTTTCCTTCTTGTTGATAGTATATGTTAGAAACTGGGGAAATAGTAGAAATAGTAGTGTTAAGGGAGAAGTGTCTCACTCAGAAAGAGTTAGGCACCTTGCTCAAATGTCACACAAAATCTGATGTCAACACAAGCCCTGCTCCAAACATTCTGTTATTCATGGTCTATATATGATGGATTGATCTGAAATCGCTGTGTAGTTCTTGGAGCTAAAATTTTAAAAATCCTGGATTTCACAGAAACAGGCAAACATGGAATCATCATTAGAGTTAACACTGAAGTCATATCCTAAGTGGCCTTAAAAGAAGGACCTTTCTCACCCCAGCAGGGCTGGGGGGAGGGAGGTTTTTGCTGCCCATACCACAGAAAAGTTTTCCAGTTGTATGGCTAAAAGCAAAATAAATATCACAAACCCAAAGTTAAGCATTCCACAATTAAAGGAGTCAAGAATACCAATTTTCCAAAATCCTGGGTGAACACTACAGCAACAAAGACTTTTCTTGGGGTCAGAAAAATGAAATAATTCATGCTGTGATGAATTCCAAGGTGGCAACTATAATATTAGTGGGTCTGTCTTTGTCAAATAGGAACAATTGGTGTGTATGTAGTCCAACATCTTATTCTAAAAGTGAAAATCTACTCTTATTTTCCCTCTTCTTTTAATGTTAAATTCTCTCTTTCCTTATTTCATGGTAGGCCCCAAGTCCCCACGGGGAGAGGAGGTGGGATACAAGTACAGTTTTGACTGAATTTTGATTCGTTGATAGGCTTTCCATCCCCCCTTTAAATAATTGGCATGAGACACTTTGGGAGATGATGATGATAATAATAATAGAATAAATGAAAAAAAATCTATCACTTCCAGACTCATCCTTTAAATGATGAGAGTATTTATATTGTAATCCCCTCTTCATGAAATCATAACTTGAATGTGGTGAAAAAAGGAAGGGAAAGGGGATGCCTGAAAATTTGACAATTCAGTTATCACAGTGGGAACTCCTCCAATAAAAGAAAAAGATGAATCAAGATGCATGGATGCTTGATAGTGTCTTGATGCTCCTCACAAAGACTGCTGAAATCCTATGGAGAATCTACAAAGCTTTCCTTAACTAATTGATGTGTGATAACAGATGCATGGAAAAGAGATCAATAACATAATCAGTTTTGAAGACAGTGGGTTGCTTTTCTTCTCTGTCTTTGGTTAGGATCCACAAAGACCTCTGCTATTTCCAATCACAGTGATGTGAATGTAAAGTTCAGACTCTGACTGTCAAGTTGGCATTTCTAAAAGTAATTATGTCATAATATCTGAGGTGCTTTTTCTATTTTCTTCAAAGGCCTTGAGAGCAGATGGCTCCAAGAGCATACTAAATTCTGATCTAGAAAATAAATTTAGTTTTTGAGTGATTGTTGCCTTTAGCTTTGGCTATGTAAAACTTTCTGTTATACTAGAAGGTGCATGAAGTTTATCTGTATTAATTTTAAATAGATTTATTGGGTGTTAACCTCTTCCAAATGGTTGCCATATATCCACTGATGAAAATGCTTTTTTATGCTGTACAGTGCATCACTGTCTTCTAACCAAGGACTTTGCACTAGAAAAAACAAATAAAAATCTTTAGAAATAACAGCATTTGGGGAATGACTTGTAAGAAATCGTTAAAATATTACAGTTGTTTTGTTATTTGGAGCACAAGGGAAAACAAACAAAGTCTTCCTCTTAAACAGCTGGCAACTCCCCCCCCCCAAAAAAACCCCTTCATGTTTCCATAATAAAATGAAGAGTTATGTTTTTAATTTAGTCTTCTTTTTTGCACTTCTGTTTCAAAATAATAAATTCTTGCGATCCTGCCTGCTGAAGTTATGCATGAAATGATAGCAATAAGTGGAAACAGTTTACTGAAAGTTGCACTGCATTGGCAACAGGAAGCAATGTGGTTCTAAAAGAAGCTTTGGCGTCAAACTCTTGGATTCAAACAGGATGGAATGATGCCCAAACTGCAATCAAGTTTTTCCAACAGATTTATATGTACTTGTTGAAACAAAATGCTAAACATTGCCACTATTGGATTACTTCCATCTTAAGGCCAAAGTTACTTCTTACCTAGCTCTGTTTGACTTGTATATGAGAAATGAGGCTTCCAATCCAAATAAAAAAATTGGATTAGTTGACGAAGGTCTACATATAATCTCCTTTCTTATTGGTGGTAACCTTCAGATAAATAAGTGGATTCCATTTCACCATACTGTACTTCCTTTATCTTGGATTACCCCAATACAGATCAAGATCTTGCATGACTTATTGCTGGGGTTAGGTCCCAGGACCTCCCGCAATAAGTAAAAAACCGTGATATAGGGATACTCTATTTATTTTAATATTTATACATTATTTTAGAAGGAAAGGAAGGAAAGGCCCTTCAAGACTGGAGGAACGGAGGGAGGACTGAGGAGGGAAAGGGCCTTGGAGAGTGGCAGCGGCAAAACCCCACAAAACAATGAAAATACCATGATATACTGTATATTTAAATTAATATTTCTTGAAATTCATGAAACAGCGAGTTTGCAATAAGCGAACCGCAAAGTAGCAAAGGGAACACTGTACATAGTTGTATTTTAATGACATATTCATAGCATATTCTCTGGCACTCCTAATTCATTCTCTTGTTATCCCATTTTTAGCCGCTTTTAGAATGTCTCAGTTTCTCTCACCTCCTCTCACTTTCCCTTTTTATTTTCAGGTGGTTTCAATTTCTGACAATTTACTTGAGAGTGCTTAAGTTGTTGGCACACAATTAACTCAGCAAGCGAGGAGGAGGGGATGTATGACATCTTATTTTTTTCCTATTAGACTTAGCCAAATGTCACAGCATGTCCTAGTGTGGCTGTTCTCTGTTTTAATATTTTTTGCCATCATGACTACACACTGATGTTGCTTGGCCCAAAGTTAAACTTTGAATTGTTGGAAGGCAAACATCTTTTCTGAACCCATCTTATGAGCAGTGCAGTTCCCTGCAACATAACCATTTCTGTAATGTTAGAAAGGGAGGGGATCAGTGGGAACTCAGATCATGGCAAAATAGTAGTTGCTAATGCTTACAGTATATAGATACTTCAACTCTTTCAATCTGTCCTTTTTACCCTGTAAATTTTTGTAGTTTTGGACTGTCAAAATAATTTGGACTGTCAAAATAATTTTATCATTCACACTTGTTAACATTTGTCAGATTGATTTTATTGTCTGCAACCCTGGGATTTCTATTCATCGGTGGAATACACTGCCTCAGAGCATGGTGGAATCTGTCGCTGGATGTTTTGAAGCATATGATGGATTGCCATTTGTTGGGTGTGCTTTGATTTTAGGGTATTTTCCTGCATGGCAGGGGATTGCATTGAGTTGCCCTTGTGGTCTCTTCCAACTATATGATTCTGTGACTAAGAGCTAGTTTTTATCAATGACTGACTGTGAAATACGTAACAAGCCAAACATATATTTGGGGTTAAGCAGGGACCACTTTATTTGAACTATAATCCTATTTATGTTATACCTGGATGAAATAAGAGAGGCAGCCGCCTAAGTGGGTTTGCCTGAAGCTTGGTGTCTATCAACTAGTCCAATGAGCAGCAGCCAGTTTACTCACTGGAGCATACCACCCCCCTGTTGTGTCAGTTCCACTGGCTGCCGCTCCACTTCCGAGCACAATTCAAAGTGCTGGTCTTGGCCTATAAAGCCCTATACGGTTCCGGCCCAGCTTAGTTGTCTGAACACATCTTCCTTTACGTCCCACCTCGCAGTTTGAGATCATCCGGGGAGGTCCTGCTCTCAGTCCCGCCAGCTTCGCAAATGCGTTTGGTGGGGACAAGAGACAGGGCCTTCTCAATGATGGCCCCCTGCCTGTGGAACTTGCTTACCAGCGAGATAAGGTCAGCTTCATCCCTCCTGTCTTTCAGGAAGAAATTGAAATCATGGTTCTGGGACCAGGCTTTTGGACAGCACTTTAGATGTGGAATTTGACTGGAATAGTTATATGGTTGACAATAATGGTTTAAATTGTTTTAATTAATGTTCTATTATTGTTTTAAATTGTTATATTGTTGTATTTGTTATATGTTGCGGCATCAAATTGTTGCAGAGTGTAAGCCATCCCGAGTCCCCCTCTGGGGGTTGAGAAGGACAGGGTAGAAATGCTGGAAATAAATAATAAATATGACTAGATCCCATGGACAAAACACTTGGCCATGCAGTGGAGCCTAATTCTATGTTTAACTTATGCCAGCTGATCTTTATCTGGGAGTATAACCCAGTGCCCTCCCTTCTTCTCAAGCCACTGGATCTTACAAAAGAGAGGAGAACCCCTCAGGCCACCACCAAACATAGGCTCTTTTACAACCTCACTAGCTGCCAGACCTAAAAAGACAATTCCGGAGTTCCACCCTTTAAAAAGATGCCAAGATGTACACTGAGCTCTGTTATTCTCCCCTAAAGCCTGCCACTAACAAAGGGCAAAAGTCAAGTTAGTCCCTTGACACCACCAGGCTGGCCAAAACAGCCTTCAGCATTTCTTCTAGTCATTGAATAACCTTTTCCCCACTACAAACATAGAATGGGTGGGTAGAAAACTAAAATAAAATAACTAGAGATGGAAAATAAAATAACTATCATTCTAACTTGCAACCATTTTTCTTCCCTCTGTTTTCTCTATCAAACCACACATTTGCTTATTAATGAGGAATCTGTAAGCAAAGTTACCTTTGTGTATTTTATGAAGAATAGTTGGCATATTTATTTTCCCTTTGTGCATGGTTGTGCAACTGGTTGTTGTTCAGCTTCTGACTAGCCAATTGATTATTCTTTTTGAGAGATTAACTTTTATCTCGGAATGGTTCCAGATAATCTAAAAGACTATAACACATTACATGAACCAGCTCAAGTTTTAAGATCTCTGTAAAGGTCTCTCTTGGTCCCACCACTATCAAAAGCCTGTTTGGCAATGATGCAGGAGAGAACCTTCACTAGAACCAGGACTGTGGCGCAGCTGTCTGGAAGTCAGCTGCATTAAGAGTATAACTCAATAATAAGTTCGAAGCCAGCCCGGGTCGGAGTGAACTTCCGATCATTGTGTGTAGCTTGCTGTCAACCTTGGCAGCCCGAAAGTCAGTTGCATTTGTCAAGTAGGAAATTTAGGTACCGCTTATGCAGGGAGGCTAATTTAACTAATTTACGATGCCATAAAATCTCCAGCAAGCAAGCAAGCAAAGAATGAGGAAGTACTCCATCAGTGTCTCAAATGGACGGTGAAGCAACAGCTCCCCTGGAGGCCAGGAAAGCCTCATGAAAGCTGGAAAGTTTAATAGCCTCTGTGTGACTGTCTATATACATTGTGTGCCTATGGCATTGAATGTTTGTCATGTATATGTACATTGTAATCCACCCTGAGTCCCCTGCGGGGTGAGAAGGGTGGAATATAAATACTGCAAATAAATAAATACTTAGCCCAGAGTGTGGTATTCTTTCCAGAGGAGATCTGATGAATCTCCCTCCTGCTTTCTGTCTATTTAGGCAAGCATTTTTCATCATATGCTCAGGCCCGGATTAATACATTTTTGCGCCCTAGGCCACACTTTGAAATTACACCCCCTTTAAGCCAACCTCCCGCCACCTCCAAGGTCCCCATTCCCACCGGCTGGAAAGCTCCGCTGTGCTCTGAAGGTCTCCTCGGGAGTTGGGAGGCTTGAGGAGAGCGCAGCGGGTGCAAACTCGCTCCAAAGGCATGTACAAGAGAGAGAGAGAGAGAGAGTGTGTGTGAGAGAGAGAGAGAGAGAGAGTGCGTGGGCAAGAGAGAGAGCGTGCATGAGAGAGAGAGCGTGCACGTGAGAGAAAGAGAGAGAGAGCGTGAGAGAGCGTGAATGTGAGGGAGCGAGAGAGAGAGCGAGAGAGCGAGCGAGCAAGAGAGAGAGCGCGAGAGAGTGAGTGAGAGAGAGGGAGCACGCACAAGAGGGAGAGCAAGGGGGGGAGAGAGCGCGCGCGCACGAGAGAGAGCGAGAGAGTGTGCATGAGAGAGCGTGCGCACCCAGAGCGAGAGCACGAGAGAGAGAGAGAGCGCGCGCGAGAGGGAGACAGATGGAGGGGACGGAGCAGAGACTTTGCCGGGAGAAGGAGCGAGGAGAAGCATGAGAAAGGGGGAAAGAGGGCGCAGACCAGGGGGTTTTTTTGGTCCATGATCTGTGCCCCCCCCCTGGCTTGCGCCCCTAGGGTATGGCCTAGTTGGCCTTATGGGTAATCCAGGCATGCATATGCTTACACCATATGTAAGCAAGATATTTGAAAATAGTACACAGAATTTTAGTTGCATCCTTTCAGTTGTATTTTAAATCTATTTTAGATTGCTTAACCATTTTTTAAAAATTGGTTTATTGTTTTTTTAACTTTTGTAGAATTTTTTTTTAGCTAAACTTGTATTTTCAATTCTGTAAGCTGTTTTGAACCTCATGCCAGGAGGTATAAACTGAATGAACAAGTGAATCATACACATTTCCTAAGTATTCTGTCTATACAGGAAGCATATTACATCTGGAGGAGAGTACTACCCACCCAATTCTTAACCTAAAGGCATCCACCACACTCCTCTAGTAAATTGCATTTTACTATTAATTAATTAATTAATTTATTTATTTGCCATACATGTACCCCACCCTTCTCTACCCCAATAGGGAGACTAAGGGCGACTTACAGTGGCACAAACATTGAACCTCAACAACAATTACCTAAAAATTTAAAAATTGCAACATATTAAACAGAGTTAAAACAGATTTAAGATTAAAAACACACTATCCAAGTTTCATGGTCCGAGTTCATTCCAAGGTCAAATTGCACAATGTTTCCATTCAGAATACTGCATTGCCCTAGTTTCCAAGATCCTGCTTACAGAGCCAGGTTTTGACTCTTTTCCTGAAGGCTAATAGGGAGGGGGCTACTCTGATGTCACTAGGGAGATCCACAACTGAGGGGCCACCACTGAAAAGACCCTGTCTCTAGTCCCCACTAGCCACACTTGTGAGGCCAGCAGGATCGAGAGCAGGGCCTCCCCAGATAATCTTAGTCTCCGTGCTGGTTCGTAAGAGATGATACGTTTGGACGGAACCGTTTAGGGCTACTAAATGTCTGTCAGCCTGTCTCAACATTTCTTAGGTATCTTAGATGCATAAAACCCAAATATTTATCCGAAATTTATCCTTCTATATATGATATTTTGTCAAAGAAGGAAGAAAGCAACAGTTGCATTATTACAAAGTGAAAGGAAGCATACTCTCCAGCTGTCCCAATTTGTCCCCATTTCTCTTTTTTCTCCCGGTTTCCTCCATTTGTTCTTTGCTTACTTCAGTTGCTACGAGTTCAGTGTCTCAAAGTAGTTTACACTCAGTTAACTCAAAAGAGAGGAAAGGAAAGGAAAGGAAAAGAGGAATAGGGTGGCTCATGCAAATGCAAGCTGCTACCGTCTCTCCTAGTTTATATGTTCTCCCTCACTAATAACTTTTGCCATCTTGTCTGCTATGTGGGAGGTTTTATCTGTTTTGCAATGAGGCAAATAAAGCATCATTTTTCAGCTTTTGCTTAAGTTCAGATAGGTGAATGAGACTTATTTTTTCATGTTGCAGATATGGAGTTCTTATTGTTATATATGGTAGGAGATTAATCATTTTCCATTTGGGTTTTTGAAAGAAATAAAATGGTATTACTGATGGAATACAAATTTGGCTGTTGAGTCCATCTAAGCACCCACTGAAAATTTATATATGAATGGAGACCTGGGGTGGTAAACAGAAATTTCAGCTTGGGCTTGTTTTCATTTTAGTTTTGTTTTTCAGTATTTACCCAATTAAAAATACTTAACATCTGTTAACATTTCCCAGTTTAAAACCACCCAGGTCTCTGTATAATAACTTTCCATCTGTCTACTTGTCTGCAAGGTACTAGAAGTTAACAGATGTGTGCAACCAGTATGTTGTATTTCCACCTCTGAATTTTCCATATGTTAGGTTTGGTAGTATTGGAATGGTTTCTCCTTAGTTTTGTTTATTAAGTAAACAATGCACACCCTTGTCTTTTTACATCTTGTATTTCAAAGCTGAATATTACTGGTATCAAATTTTAAGATCTTTTCTTTAGTTCCAACCACATTCCACATTTCTATTTGTAATTAGCCCACATAGGATGAATAAAGAGATTACTCTAAAAAAGCTACTGATTTCACATTACAGATGTGTCTGAAAATATAACAAGAAAACAAGGAAATGAGAAAATATGTTTGGAACAATAAATGGGAAGAGGTCAGTGCCAGCCATTTCAATGTTTTTGGGGTTTTTTTGCTATGAACATACCAACTGAAGCTGTAGACAAAAGACATAAGCAGGTAATTAACATTAGAAACAACAATAATTGGGGGGAAATACCTTTAAAATGACATTTTAAGTCTGTTTAGATAGGAGGGATATGAAAGAAGGAACAACGCACTAGCCCTGTCTTTTTTGTCATAAATTGCCCTTCACAGATTGATGTCCTTTAAAAAAAACACATAGGAAAGCCTGAAATAGATGGTCTCCACACTATTGTGAATGCTGGAAGAACAGTGTATTTTGGGAAAAACAACAACATAGAATTACTAATTGGAAAAGACAATGTTGCTGGTAAAAGAGGAAGCCAGGAAAAAAAAGAGGTAGAATGCATTGTAAGGAGATAGACTCAGACAAGGAAACTACAGCCCAGAATCAATGTTTTTGGGTGCTTTCTTAGTTATAGGGTCATCATATATCAAAGCTGACTTAATGGCAAATTACAACAACCACAACCCAAAATTTCAACAATACAAGTTGGTGATGATTGAATGTTATTATTTCTAAACGTTTGCAAGACTACAGATGTGTCCTTTTGTTTGTTTGGGAGAATAAAAAAACAGTCACAGACACATTTTTAGCATTGAGTGTTACACCTTTGACATGGCAATGTTGTTTTTCAACAGTTAAAACGAATCACTAGGAAGCCGAAAGAGAAAATCAATAAGTGATCATGCAGAATGTTACAGGAATCTAAGAACAAAGTTCCTGGATCAGACAAAGGTGAATGTAGTATGGCATTCTGTTACTGCAGGAGGACTGAAACACTGATTACCACTTCCTTTGCATACTTAACTTGGTATCTAATAGGCTTGTGCATTTTGACTGAACTTTGAGCCATTTCTGCTGTCCAGATTCTGGGAAGCCTATGGATCAATTTTGCTTGCCTCCCAAAAATGGGTGGGTGCCCAAATGGGCGTTTTCGGTCTGTAGCCAGAATATGCAGCTAGATTCAACCCATTGGCAGCAATATGGGGCTTCATGGGCTCCCCTTTCCATCATTTTTAGGGCTATCAGGATAAAAATGGCTACACTTGGAAGACACGTCTACCACTGCTGGCCCACAAAGTTTCATAACATGTGGGTCATCCCCTGATTTTTAGGAATTTATTTTCATTCTAGAAAATAAAATTTCCTTTAAAAAATTCTCAATAAGGCACCCCCTACTGGCCCCACCATGTAACTTTTCCAGGAGCAGCAGCAGGGCACCATTCCTTCCTGCCAAATGTCAAAGATGTACTTCAACATCACACAGCACACTCTTTATCTATCATTTATTTATTTATTTCACTTTTTAACTTAAAAAACAACATAAACTCCCAAAGCTTTTGCAATTTGCATTTCTTGTTCTCACAACAATCTGGAAGAGACTGGCAGCCCACCATTCACAAGCAAGCAAGCAAGTATGCCCCCTCATTAGAAAAATACTCTTCTATGATCCACTGGAGAAAAAAACTTCAAAATGCCCGGAGGTCTGGGGCAGAGCGGTTGCTTGGTTGGCCACCACCCCACCCCACAAAGCAAATCTATCTCCTAAAGAAGGAAAGGGGAGGGATGGGGTGGATGACCCAGCTGACTTAAGTTACCACAGCTCTCCAAACAAGAGCAAGGTAGGAGCAGGTGACTTCTAGAGAGTTTTCTGGGCTGTATGGCCATGTTCCAGAAGCATTCTCTCCTGACTTTTTGCCCACATCTGTGGCAGGCATACTCAGAGGTTGTGAGGTCTGTTGGAAACTAGACAAGTGAGATTTATATATCTGTGGAAAGTCCAGAGTAGGAGAAAGAACTCCTCTCTGTTTGAGGCAATCCTGGGTTGGGGATTGTGTAGAGTGGAGTGTATTAATATTCCTGCCTTTCAATTCCCGCCAATGATTATGTATAAACGCACGAAAAACTTCAAAGACTTATTAATACACTCCACTCTACACAATCCCCAACCCAGGAGCATTGTATCACCAGGATGTAGACCATGTGGGGATTGTGTATCCTGTAGACAGGTACACCGGGGGAAGGAAGTGACTAGCCTCAGGACACACAAACAGTGCAAGCTGAGGGACTATACTACCTGTGATTCGGAAGCCTGCATTTACTGTCTATTTTGCGACTGTGGAAAGGTTTATGTGGGGATGTCTTCTCGCCATTTGCGCTTGAGAATGTCTGAACATCGTTCACGTGTATGCACTGGAGCAGACAATAGCATTCTATACAGACATTTTCTGGAGGCCAAGCATGCCCCCGGCTCCTTTAAGTTTACTGCGCTGGAGAAAGTCAGGGTACCTCCACATAGTAATCTACATGATTTACTCATTAAAAGAGAAACGTGGTGGATAATCCATCTTCAAAGTGAATATCCCTTCGGACTAAACGAGCCCCTCCCTCTATCCGCCCTACTCACCTGAATCTGCCTTGATTCTAAGTGTATATAGTGCATCTCTGTAAGTTTTCGCACACCTTTGGGTCCGCAGGAGTTGTATGCTGGATGCGAACCATGTCTTGGTATGTCTGTTATTTCTTTGCAAGCTACTACTATGGAAATAGGTTGCTGTTGTGGATTACTTTAATGTATGTTATTATTGCAGAAATGTGAATCCTCCTGTGTCACGCCTTGTTAAATCTGCCATTTGCCGCTTGAGGAAGCCCGTGGAGGGCGAAATGGCCGGGCTCGTAATTAGACCGTTGCAGCCCCTGTTCGACACGCCTCCCGGAGCCTGCTTTGGATGTACAAAAACGCTGTGGAATCGCCTGGGGATTATTGTTGACATTTGGGGTGTGCAGACCGTGTTTTGGTACAATACATCTACACAGGAACTTGCTACTGGACTACTGACTATCTCCTTTTGAACTTTTCCATCCGGTCTTCACACACCCCCACCCTTGAAAAGCCTTTCCGCGATTCCCAGTCTTCCCCGGTGATGTATATCGGCTCTACTTGGCGTTTTGTTATAATGAATGCATTGACTTAATGAATGTATACTGTTTAATACATGTGATGTTATGAGATTGAAGCTACCTTGGTGTTTTTGGTTGTTACATTTCCATTGTTGAATAAGAGTGTTTACATTGCTTTTAGAGTAGCTCACATGCTGAAAAAGTGTGAGCACCCCTGATCTAGAGACTGAAGCAGCATGCCCATACATATGGTCCTAGCTGGTAAAGCATGTACACAATTGCATAACATCCTTTTTCATGTATGAACCAAATGGACTTTCCCAATAAAGGCTTGTTGCTGAGGAACAGGACAGGGGGCAGGATGTCATCTGGACCCTCTTGCAAGAGGTCTACTCTATCTCTGTCAGAAGCATCTATAGCCACGATTAATAGTTTTTCAAAGTCAGGTGCCATCAGTACTGGATCTGACATAATAGCCTGCTTCAATAACTTAAATATTTATTGATATTCTGCTAACCACTTCACTGTCTTAGGCTTCTTGCAACCTATCAGATCTGTTAGAAGAGCCACCTTTTGGTAATAGTTAAGCACACATTTTTGAAGTACCCAGTGAAGCCAAGGAAGAATTGAACCTAATTCTTGGACCAAGTAGTCTGTCAGATGTTAACAGCTTCCATTTCCTCTCGCAAATGAATGATAATCCCTTAGTTTATGTCTTAGAGTATTAAAACTCTTAATAATTGTACTTTGATGTTATCTGGTCGAGTTCTCAAATAGATACTGACTCACAGGCATGACCATTGATCAATTTGGAAACATGAGCATGTGTGCTTTTCCTGCCCTATATAGTGAACCACAAAATAAAACACAGGGAGCAAAAGATGCACCCTGGAGGTGCCTGATATGAAATCCCTATTCAGTTATTTTATCTTCAGTATGCATGTTGAATGAGCTCCAAAAGAAAACCCAGGTTAAAATAGCAGCTCGGTTTTTTGTTTTCTCTCTCTACCAAGTACTTAGCTATTGTAAAATTCCTATTATTACTCTTAATTACCTCAGTCAGCAGATACTGGCAGTGCTATTATTTAGCATTGTTAAACTAGAGGTCATATATTTGCCCTGCTGCATTGCCCTAGGGATAAATAAGATTAATTGCCTTTTTCTAGGCTGTTGCCAAAGATTCAGTGGAGTAGAATATTATTCACCTGAATGTTTATCATTACAAAAAACTATGTAAAATAATGCCACAGCATAATTCCAGGGAGACAAGCAGCAGTACGTATTACACTTCGGATAAGTTCTTCAGATACTTTTGACTTCATCTCCCAAAAATTCCAGAAAATGTGACCACTGGTCAAAAATTCTGGTAGTTGGAGTTCCAAAACCTAAAGGACCATAGTCTGAGTATTAAAAGTCTGATTTCAAATATTCTGTAAAATTCAACTAACATGGAAGGTGCTTTTAGTTTTCACCTTTTTCACAGTGATCACAGAAATTAAATATGGGGATATCTATGGGTTTGGGTTGTCTGAGAACTTTTACTGGAGCCCCTGATGGCGCAGTGGGTTAAACCACTGAGCTGCTAAACTTGCTAACCAAAAGGTTGCAGGTTTGAATCCAGGAAGCAGCATTAGCTCCCGCTGTTAGCGCCAGTTTCTGCCAACCTAGCAGTTTGAAAAACCTTCTCTGGAGATTTTTGAGCAGAGGCTAGATAGTGATCTGCCAGGGATTCATTATTTATTTATTTACCATATTTGTATCTTGACTTTCTCACCCTGGACAGGACTCAATGTGGCCTTAAAACAGGCAGCAATTTGATGCCATACATACACGTAACAAACAGTTACAATTAAAACTTAATCTAAAATTTTATTTTGCTGCTTGCTGTTTAGTTTGGATAAAAGATTGGGTTTTGTTGAGTGATTCAGAACAATGACTTCGAACTACAGGAAAGGAGATTACACTTGAACATTAGAAAGAACTTCCTAACTGTGAGAGCTGTTCAGCAGTGGAACTCTCTGCCCCAGAATGTGGTGAAGGCTCCTCCTTTGGAGATTTTTAAACAGAGGCTGGATGGCCATCTGTCAGAGGTGCTTTGAATGCAATTTTCGTGCTTCTTGGCAGGGGGTTGGACTGGATGTCCCATGAGGTCTCTTCCAACACAATGATTCTATCATACTAGAATGTTAACATGGGAGGGACATGACCTGAGATATGGTTGGCATGGATATATGTGGTATGATTAAGTGAAAATGAATGTGAGTTAAAAAATAATTATGTTACATGTGCCTTACTAAAAATATGGGAAAGATATAAATCAATCTTATGCCCCAGGGTGGGTATTTGCACAAGAAGCATTTTATAGAAAAGAAACACAAGGTAAGAACAAATGGTTAACATATTAAGATCTCATAGAAAATGTACATGTTTAATATAGAATCAAAACAAGAGAACAATTAATTGCAAAGAGTTTTGGTTTCCAGCGGTTTTCTTATTTACAGTTAATGGAGAGATTCAGACAAGACAAGTAGTCAGTTGTTTTTTGAAATAAGCAAATCAGAATTTGAGTAACAATTATGTACGAATGATGAACATTGAATTGCTAAAATGTATAAAATGTTATTGAAAAGGGAAATGATGAGCAGATGAGCAAGTTAAATAATCCATGATACAGTGGGAACAAAATGTGGGACACAATATAATTTTGGAACAATGGGAGAAAACATGGAATAAAGGGTTACAATTCACATTATGCTATAAATTGACGTACTGGTGGTATATGACACCTGAAAAGTTAAGACCATAAACAGACTGAGTTGCTGTGAGTTTTTAAGGCTGTATGGCCATGTTTCAGTAGCATTCTCTCCTGATATTTTCCTGCATCTGTGGTTGGCTTCTTAAGAACTTCTGATGATGCCAGCCACAGATGGAGGCAAAACATCAGGAGAGAATGCTACTGGAACATGGCCATACAGGCTGAAATACTCACAGCAACCCAATGATTCTGGCCATGAAAGCCTTTGACAACACATAAACAGACTTATCTGTTAATTTCTATAAAACGACTTGCCAAAACGAGGCATGAAAAATAACTACAAAATGTGACCATATCTTTCATCCCCCCCCCCCCCCAAATTTGTATGAATTGAGGCTGAATAACCAACCATACTTTGAATTCATTTTGAAGCATTCAAGCAACTCTTCTTTTCCCAAAAGGATATAGACCTATGATGACTTTTCCCCTTTTGGTCTGCCATGCTGAACTTGTATTCCTCTTTCATTTCCCTAATAGATACACAGAGTTTATAACTCAAAGTGAACTAACTTTATTTGGGCTGGTGGTTTAACTAGAGCCATAGCAAAAAGTGAAAAGGAAATAAAGAGTTCACTAAAGATAATGAGGGGTCAAAAAGGATCAGGTTAATGGGGAAGAAATGCAAAATAAATTGTATTAGTTGCAATTGCTACTGAATATTTGAAATCTTTCTCTCTGCACATTTCTACAGCACACATGCTCATGACATATTTTAGTTCACTGTGACCAGAATAGGCAATACAACACACTTAATCCAACTCTTTAGTCACATATTTCTTGTATTAGAAAGAATCAGTTGAGCTATTTCAGAGGCTGTGAAAAAAAATTAGTAGTAGCAGAAACAAACCAGCTATGTCACACAAGAACTACCAAAGGTGGTAACACTGAGCCCCTCCCAAATGAATAAGCAATAGAACATCAGATTAAGCAATAGGTTATCTATAATATATATCCCAAACACAATGAATACATGAAAAACCAGTACCACTCAATAGTGTGAAGGCACATTCATATCCGGAGAACAAATTTAGATTGAGTCCAGCAGTATTTATAAATCCATATGTGTCTATGCATAGTATTCCCAATGAAGGAGTTTATATATCCAAACAGTGAAGAAGGAAATCCGGAGAAAAAGCCAAAATTGGCAACTAAATAAAGGTCCGGGTACTCAAAGGGTCGGGATAGTCAGGTTCCAAGCAAAGAGGTAAACATCCAAGAAAAGCCACCAAGAAAAGTGGAAATCCCAATGTGCAGCAAATACTGTAGATGCGGAGAGCAAAGGTGGGTGTCTCCAGATGAAGTCAATTCAGAAAAAAGCCGACAGCATGCTTATGCTGTTATCCACGACCAACAAAAAACCGTTTCACCTTCTGGCTTT
The DNA here is from genome assembly GCA_030556195.1 of Anolis apletophallus. Classification (NCBI taxonomy): domain Eukaryota; kingdom Metazoa; phylum Chordata; class Lepidosauria; order Squamata; family Anolidae; genus Anolis; species Anolis apletophallus. Next base: position 171,658,148 of record JARBWK010000003.1, on the reverse strand, counting down.
TTCAAGGCATTAATATAATCAATAGAGCATCCGTAGTATTTATAAATTAATCACCAATGTAAAGAGCAGCTACATAACAGTCACAAACAAAATGTTACACTCCTATTTGTGGTCATATTGTATTTTTGCACTGCATTTCCAGTTATATTTATTATCTATATCAGTGCTAATAAGATTTTTGATAACCGACTATGAGTATTGTATATATTATTATAATTTACACCTCATACATCTTTCAACACGTCTAGTTGGTATATAGACACTATATACAGATTCTAATTCTACTCCCTATAGGGGGATACATATTCCGGCCATTTGGCCCGATATTAGTGATAATTATTTATTTCTTGTCCTGGTTGCTTTTGCTTTCTGGTCTAGTATAAACAGCCCTTGCTTTCTTGCGAATCCATCAGGGCCTGTCGGGGTATGGGGGAGCCCATCACCCCATGCCCTGCATTGCCCAGCTTCCCTCTGACCTCATCCTCCCCCCCCCAGGGGGGGTATCAATCACCCAGCTTCTCCCAGTTGATTTCTATGCAAAAAGTTAACATACTTTGGTGGACTCTTATTTTAAAAAAGAGTTGAAATGAAATTCTCATCTGTATGTAAACCAAATGGATTTTAAAGACACAGGGCTTTGATAGAAGATCAATGAAGCCTAGTTCACACTCCTATTGGGTATCCCATTATATCTTTGGTGTACAAGAAATTCACAACTTTTCACATGACAATTTCTCACAACTTTCATTTGTATTCTGTCAAATGTATTCCCATCAATACTTCTTTAATTACTGGAAACTTTCATGGGGTAGAGGATGGCAAAGTTACTTTTTTGGATAACAACTTCTTTTTTTTTGAAATATTTTTTATTCATTCAAACAACAAAGAAAACAGAACATCAAAATCATACCTACATGACAGAGACATACAAAGAAACATAAAACCATAGCCCTCCTCCCTTTCCCTCCCCCCCACAACCACCACCTCTCACCACACATATACATTTCCCCTATTGTCCTCCTAGTCCGTTTTGCAGAAGCTCACTACTTCCTTACGCCATTGCAGAAGGGTCGACCTTACTTCCCCTTCCTATAGTCGAGCTTAGTTGTCCTATACTGCTGTACCTTCAGTTCTATATTAATATTCCTCACATTAATTTATATTTCTTCAATTTAAGGTAGTCGATATATTTGTTCCAGTCTGTTCTGTTTTCAAATGCCCTATTTTGCGCTACTTTCTGTGTTAGCAGATCCATGTTCATTATGTCATATACTTTTTTTAACCAATCCTGGTATGTTGGCACTTCTTTAAGTTTCCAAAATCTGGCCAAACTTATCCTTGCTGCGGCCGCCAAGTAAAAGAAAATTTTATCATCATTTTTATCTAACTCAAAATCAAATATCCCCAACAAGAAGTACTCTGGTTTAAAGTCAAATTTTTTCCCCAGGATATCTTTTGTCCTCTTGAATATCTCCCACCAGTATTTCTTTATCATTTTACACTCCCACCACACATGGGAGTAGGTACCTACTTTTGCTCCACATTTCCAACATTTCGCATTCAGTTTTCCTTTACTAAACTTCGAGAGCTTTTCTGGTGTTAAGTACCACATGTAGAATACCTTATACCAGTTTTCTTTTATCTCGACAGCATAGGTATATTTTAGTTTTTTGCACCATACTTCCTCCCATTTACACAAGTCTATAGTATGTCCCACCAGTCTGGCCCACTTTATCATTACCTCCTTGATCAGATTTTCCTCCGTGGCCCAACCTAATAATAGTTGATAGGTTTTCCGTATGATTTTAGTATCACTTTTTACAATTTTAGACCAGCTAGAGTCTGTTGTTTCGAACCCCTTTTTCCGATCTTGTTTGTAATTCTCTTTAATTTGCCAGTAGTGGAACCACGTTAAACTAGGTTCCAGTCTCTGCATCTCTTCCAACGCCATCAGGTCCACTTCCTGCCCTTTAATCTTTAACATATTTTTGTACGTTAACCATCTTTCCCTAGGGATTTCCCTCTTGTGGTCTGCCTCGTTCGGGGAGAACCACAGGGGAGTTTTATTACATAGCCTTTCTTTGTGTTTGTCCCACACCGTAATAAGGGCTGCCCTTATAAAGTGATTTCTGAAGCCTTTTTCTATTTTTACTTTATCCCTCCAGAGGTAGCTGTGCCATCCCCGGAAGAGGTCTTCTCCTTCCAAAGCCAAGAGTTTCCTTTTTGTCAATGTAATCCATTCTCTCACCCATTGAGTGTGTGTGTGAATAACAACTTCTATAGTGTCTTGGCCATGCAAGCTGGGAATTTTGGGGATCTATTGTTGACAAAGTAACTTTTTAAAGTTCTGTTTTGGATTACCTTCCATAAATAAGAGGCTTAACTTTGTGAATGAAACATTTTCCTCCAAAGGAGTTTCTTCTCACAAAGGGAGATTCATTCCTTCTTCTGCCATAATGAAAGATACTCCTAGGAAAGGCAAGAAAAATGAGCCTTCTCAACAGAATATATAAATGCGGTATGGTGGCATTAACCATTATGTAAATATGATAATGCCAACCAAAGCTATGACTAAATAATATTTTGTTTCCTTTATAGCTATTTATCATGCATCTGAGCAAGCATGCAAAACTACACCCCCAAAGAAGATTAATTGTTATTACTTTACTTCCCTAATGTTTCAATGGCCTGCCATACTGGATGACTGGAAACATGAGAAAATTCCATATTTTTTACTTTCCCCATAGGTATGAATCAAATATGTCAAGCATTTATTATTCATATAATTTTAATAGCATTGTGAAAATAAGTTATGCACTTTCTGATTAAAATTTTCTGATCCCCACAGCTAATACAGAATATATATCACAATAACAGTAATTTAAATACACATGGCTTCATTGATGAAGAAGGACCAAGAGTTGAATAAGTTGTAACAAATAGGCATAAAAGCAACTTTAACCTAACCTCTGTATCTGACAATGCCATTTGGGAAGCTCAAAGCCACTAGCCTCTGTAGAAACTTACGAGGGTTATCCGGAAAGTAAGGTTGCAAGGCACATAGCTCTTGCGGGGAATTTTCTCGGGGGGAAGTTGGTTTCACTGCCATGTAGTGGGAAGCCAGTGGAAGTGAATGAGCAGCGCCAGTCTCTCGGTAGCTCATTGACTGGCATTGTGGTCAATGTTAGAGATGAGTGTCTTCATTCCATTTCCCTCCAATGGGTACAGGATATATTGTGAAACCATGAGAAAACATCACAGAGCAATTCAAAACAAGCGTTGTGGGATACTTATGGCGGGAGTCTGTCTCTTTCATGTCAATGTGTATCCGCACACTGCTCATGCAACAAAAGAGTTGTTGACTTCATTTGCTATATTATTTATTTATTTAATATTTTTGTATCCCAACCTTCTCACCTCCATGGAGGGACTCAAACCGGCTTACAGCAAAATTCAATGCCATACAAATTTAAAACATCTTAAAACAGCATATTAAAATACATAAAAACAGAAATACATAAAAAACACATTGCCATTAAAACCACATTCCACTCTGTCTAGAAAAGTGGTCATCCATTTCCAATTGAAATCAATTTCAGCTTGTTCTGGGAAGGCCTTGTTCCACATCCAAGTCTTCACCCGCCTCCTGAAGGACAACAGGGAGGGGACAGATATAACATCACTTGGGAGGGAGTTGCACAGCCGAGGGGCCACAACAGAGAAGGCCCTGTCTCTCGTCCCCACCAGACGCCCTTGTGAAGATGGCGGGATCGAGAACAGGGCCTCTCTGGAGGATCCTAATGTTCCTGATGGTTCACAGAGAAGAATTCATTCGGATGAGTAAACTGGGCTGGAACCGTATAGGGTTTTCTAGGTTAAAACCAGCACTTTGAACTGTGCTCAGAATCTAATTGGCAGCCAGTGGAGTTGGTGCAACAAGGGAGTTGTATGCTCCCTGTACCCCTCTCCTGTTAGTAACCTGGCTGCCGAGCATTGGACTAATTGCAGTTTCCGAACAGTCTTCAGAGGCAACCCCACGTAGAGAGCATTGCAGTAGTCTATTCAGGATTTAACCAGAGCATGGACTACCGTGGCCAAGTCAAACTTCCCAAGCTATGGGCGCAGCTGGCGCACAAGCTTTAAATGTGCAAAAGCTCTCTCGGCCACTGCCAAGACCTGGGGCTCCAGGCTCAGAGATGAGTCCAGGATCACTCCCAAACTGTGAACCTGAGCCTTCAGAGGGAGTATAACCCTGTCAAGCACAGGCTGTAACCCTATGTCCTGTTCGGCCTTGTGACTGACCAGGAGTAACTCTGTCTTGTCTGGATTAAGTTTCAATTTGTTCGCCCTCATCCAGTCCATTACAGCAACCAAGCACCAGTTCAGCACTTGAATAGCCTCCTTAGTATCAGGTGGAAAGGAGTAACAGAGCTGAACATCATCTGCATACAGATGACACTGCACCCCAAAACTCCAGATGATCCCGCCTATGGCTTCATGTATATGTTAAATAACATAGGGGACAGTACTGAGCCCTGCTGGACCCCACAGTACAATGCCAAAGTAAACGAAAAACTGGCGCGGGGAATCAATTCCAAAACGAAGTAAAGGAAATCTTCAATCTGTTTATTATAGAGTTCAATATATATCTTCCCAAATGGGGATGTGGAATTCAAAGGTGCAAAATCTCACATAAATAATAGTAGAGCAGTCAATTCCGGAAAAAAATCTCAATAATAGTATAGTTCAATCCAAATATATGCAGTAATTATAATCCGGAGTATCCTGCCCTCTAGGTCGACGGACTTAATATCAAAAGGCCTCGCCGTTTCGCCAGGTGACCCCGGCTTCATCGGGACCCCACATATTCATATTCATTTCAAAGTAATAATTCCACTGGTCCAAACAATCTATAAGAAATACAATATAGGCTCATGATTATACATTCTATTTCAATTCGGCCCGCCATAAGTACAGGACAACAGGGTCGAGCAGGAGTCCCCTAGCAAAACCTTCTGGGAGCGACCCTCGAGGAAGGACTGGGGCCACTGCAAAGCAGTACCTCCGAGGCCCATTCCGGTGAGGCATCTCAGAAGGATGCCATGGTCGACAGCATCGAAGGCCGCTGAGAGGTCCAGCAGAACCAACAGGGACACACTCCCCCTGTCAAGCTCCTGGTGTAGATCATCCACTAAGGCAACCAAGGCTGTCTCAGTACCATGTCCCGGCCTAAAGTCAGACTGCGCCGGATCTAGATAATCAGTGTCTACCAAGAATTCCTGGAGTTGCAAGGCCACCACACGTTCCAGGACTTTGCCCAAATAGGGGAGATTGGAAACTGGCCGATAGTTGACGAATTGAGTGGGTCCAGTGATGGTTTCTTCAACAGCGGTTTTATAACAGCTTGTTTTAAGCTCGTTGGAATATTGCCTTCCTGAAGGGAGGCATTGACCACCACCTTAACCCACTCTGCCAAACCCCCTCTGGCTACCAGCCAGAATGGGCAGGGGTCTAGGATGCATGTGGTCGCTCTCGCCTCCCCAAGAATCTTGTCCACATCCTCGAGCTGAACAGATTGAAATGAATCCATCAAAACCGGACAAGCAGATGCTCGTGTTACATCTTCAGAGACTGCCGTTAACATGGGGTCAAAGCCAGAATGGATCAAAGCGACTTTGTCCTTAAAGAACTAAGCAATTGCTTCACAGCGGGCAGCCGTGTCGTCAGGGGACCCGTCCGGAACGGTGGGATTCAACAACCCTCTGACTACTCAAAACAACTCCGCTGGACGGTTCATTGCAGACGCAATATTAGCCAAATAGAAGGAATTTTTTTGGCTTCTATTGCCGCGGCATACACCTTTAAATAAAGGCATGTTCGGTTTGACTTGCTAGATTCTTTCCGCCACAAGCTCTCTAGCCACCTCTTTGTTCGCTTCAACTCTGCCAACTCCTCGTTGAACCAAGGAAATGGTCTAGTTCGGCTACTTAAGAGGGGACACTCCAGAGCGATCGGGTCTATTGCCCTAGTCAACTCATTATTCCAACGAGAGACCAGAGCATCGACAGAATCACCAACTGAGGAGACAGGCAATTCCCCAAGAGCTGCCAGGAATCCCTCTGGATCCATAGGTCTCCTTGGGTGGACCATCCTAATGGGTCCCCTGCAGAGGCTGGGGGGAGCAGAAAGTCTAAACCTAATCAGGTGATGGTCGGTCCATGGCAACGGAGCAATGGACACCTCCTCAACACCGCCACCATTCTCCCATCCCTGGCAGAAAACCAAATTAAATGTGTGTCCAGTACAGTGGGTAGGGCCAGCTACTAGTTGGGACAGCCCCATGGTTGCCATGGAAGACATGAAGTCCTGAGCCGCTCCAGAAAGGGTGGACTCTGCATGGACATTGAAGTCCCCCAGCACTAGGAGCCGGTGGGGCTCCAATTCCAGGCTCGAGACCACCCCTGCTAGCTCAGGTAGGGAGACTGTAGTGCAGCGGGGTGGTCGGTACACTAGCAGAATCCCTATTCTGTCCCGGTCTCCTAGCCTCAGGTGGACACACTCGAATAAGGTTGACTGTGGGATGGGGCACCTGATCAGGGAGATGGAATCTTTATAGACTACTGCAACCCTGCCTCTCCGCCCCCCAGATTTTGACTGGTGCTGCATGGCATAACCTGGAGGACAGAACTGGGTGAGATTAACCACTCCCGCTTCATCCAACCAGGTCTCCATAATGCACACCAGGTCTGCCTTTTCCTCCAGGATTAGATCCTGGATGATTGCTGTTTTTCCATTGACAGACCTGACGCTCAGCAGCAGCACCCTTAATCCAGAGGGCCCGTCAACCTGAGCACTCCAATTTACCGTGTCAGGAGAACATTTTAGAGTTTTTAAAGTTTTTTCCCTGAATTAGCCGAATTGAATGATTAGATCTTCTTTTCCCGAATCTCCCCCTCTCCATCAATACCTCAATAGTGCCCCCCCGACCAATAGAACCCCTGTCACGATGCAGGGTCTTGGCTCAGCCCCTTAATCACACACACAGAGATGGTAATCAGCTAACTATTTATTGAATAATAAGAAACAGGTGAAAAGGTAAATTGTCCATAAAAAGTATCAAAAAGTCAATCCAAAAGGTAAAGAGTCCGTAAGTAAAATCCAAAGGCAAACGTGGCAAAGGCACTGCAAAACTATGCGGATCAAGGACTTGGTCCGTGGCAAAGAACAAGGCAAAGTTCATGAACAAACCCAAGAAACTTCTTGGCAAGGCTTGAGCCGGCAACTTGGCTCCGTGGAACTCCGCTCGCTTCACTCCTCTTAGAATAGAAGTGGCCGAGCTACTGAGGATCCTTTCCCACGGATCCTATACTTAATCCCCTTGGCGAGGCCCCCGACGCTCTAGGCTTCTGCGCCAATCTGTGCTACGGGATCTAGCGCCTCTCTGGCACTCTAGGCTACAGTGCCAATCCATCCTGCTGGACTCAATGCACCGTCTCCTATCAAAGCTACCTTGCCTCCCAGCACCTGCGCTATCTTCATGAGAGCCGAACTCCCTTTCAGCTTCCATGGGCTCATCCTCCACTGTTTCCCTGATCCTTTCCTGCGACCCGTAACCACCTGGTTTCTCATAATGATCAGAATCATCACTCTCAGGGTCAGCCTGAACTTCCCAGCTAGCATAGCCGTCAGGCCATTCATCATCCCAGGCCAAGCTCTCAGTGGGAGACGAAGGCCCAGCTAACTCATCAGCCCCTTCCTCTATGTCCTCATCAACTGCAGCTGGCCCTAATGCAAGTGGGACCCCCGGTGCTGCCCCCTGCCCCCAGGCACGAAAGGGAACTGGGTTGCTACACTATCCCCCTCAGGGCCCCTCCGAGGCCTCCCTCGAGGCTTGGGATACTTGTGGTGAAAGCGGGCAACAATGTCCGGGGCGTGGACGTCTCGTGCCGGTGTCCAAGAACGCTCTTCCGGTCCAAAACCCTTCCAGTCAATCAAATACTCCAGCTTCCGGTATCTGATGTGAGCGTCCAGGATGTCCTGTACCTCAAACTCCTCCTCCCCATCCCGCATCACAGGAGGGGGTGGCGGCTGTGTCACATCAGGCCGCACCCCCTTTGCTGGTCTCAGCAGGGAACGATGAATGACAGGATGGATCTTCATGTCTGCGGGAAGCTGTAGTTTGAAAGCAACAGGCCCCACACTCTCCAACACCTTGTAGGGACCCAAAAATCTCGCGTCCAGTTCGCGACTAGGTCTCTGCATAGGCAAGTTCTTGGTAGACAGCCAAACTTTGTCTCCCACCTGGATCTCTGGACCCTCTTGGCGCCGCCGATCAGCCATCCGCCTGTAATCCGCTTTAGCCTGGTCAAATTGAGTGCGCAGCATCTCTTGCATCGCAGTGAGCTCCTGTAGCCAATCTTCTGCTGCAGGCACATCTCCGGACTGGTCTACAGGAGGGTAGAACCTAGGGTGATGTCCATAGTTAGCAAAGAAAGGCGTTTCTTTGATAGATTCTTGGGTCGCATTGTTGTAAGCAAACTCTGCCAAAGACAACAATGACGCCCAGTTGTTTTGCTGATAGTTTACATAGCACCGCAGATACTGTTCCAACGTGGCATTAACCCTTTCGGTTTGCCCGTCAGTCTGGGGGTGATGAGCCGTAGACATCCATGCTTCAATCCCCAGCACCGCCCGCCAGAACTGGGAAGTGAATTGGGTGCCTCGATCCGTCACCAAACTCTGTAGAAGTCCATGCAAACGAAACACATGTTGCACAAACATATCAGCAGTCTCTTTAGCAATAGGCACCCCTACACATGGAATGAAGTGACTCATCTTGGTGAGACAGTCCACCACGACCAGGATCGTGGTGAACCCCTTGGACTTTGGCAAGTCAGTGATGAAATCGGCTGAAATCATCTTCCATGGAGCAGAAGGGGTCGGGAGCGGCTGGAGCAAACCGGCCGGCTTGCCCCCTTGCTTCTTAGCCCGCTGGCAGACAGGGCAAGTGCTGACGTAAGCCTCCACGTCCCTCCGCACCTTGGGCCACCAAAAATCACGCAGCGCCAACTGTAAGGTCTTGAACAGTCCAAAATGTCCTGCGGCCCGGCTATCATGGCAAAGTTAGAGAATGTCCTCTCTCTCAGGCCCGGGGGAAACATATGCACAATCATGGCGGTATAGCAAGCCGTTTTTTACTTGGAAAGGGGTTTGCACCCCCTTGGCTAGTTGCTCTTGGACCCAAGGGTCTCCCTTTTGTCGAGCTTGAATCCGGTCGCTCAGAGTTCTCTTGTCCCCCGGGTCTGGGTTGACCACCGGGGGAGGCTCAGGGGCTGCGCCAGTGGCGGCAAAGTTCTCTGCTTTCAGCAGCGGCGTCTCGGAAAGCCCTTCTCCCTCTCTGACATATTCTGGCTTTCGAGATAGCGCATCAGCTTGTTTGGTCTGCTTGGGGGTCACATAATGAATGCGGAAATTGAATCTCTCATAGACAAACGATCCAGCTTCCTCTCCGCCAGCTCTGCATTCACTGGGTCTCCTCCCCAAGTAGTCTTGATGGCCTCCAGGAACGCCACCAACGTAGCCACTTGTGGGGATGCGGACTGCAACTGCGTGGTAGCCCATGCCACCGCCATCCCTTCCAGGAGAGTGTAGACAAAGCCCACCTTGGCTCGTTCGATGGCGAACTCCGTGGGCCGGAGTTCCAGATACATTTCACATTGTCCAATGAACACGTTGACTTGGGCCGGGTTGCCACCAAACTGGGCCGGGGTAGACACAGAAGGGTGTCGGCCAGCCCTGGCCCGCAGTTCTCCCAGTTCCTGCTGCATCTCCGCAACTTGGGCAGTGGTCAATTGGGCTATTTCGCCGGCCCGCCGGCCGCGTCGCCTGGGGCGTCCCGTGGTGCGAAAAGGGGTTCGTGGAGTAGCTCGGCCAACTGTCATGATGCAGGGTCTTGGCCCAGCCCCTTAATCACACACACAGAGACAGTAATCAGCTAACTATTTATTGAATAATAAGAAACAGGTGAAAAGGTAAATTGTCCATAAAAAGTATCAAAAAGTCAATCCAAAAGGTAAAGAGTCCGTAAGTAAAATCCAAAGGCAAACATGGCAAAGGCACCGCAAAACTATGCGGATCAAGGACTTGGTCCGTGGCAAAGAACAAGGCAAAGTTCATGAACAAACCCAAGAAACTTCTTGGCAAGGCTTGAGCCGGCAACTTGGCTCCGTGGAACTCTGCTCGCTTCACTCCTCTTAGAATAGAAGTGGCCGAGCTACTGAGGATCCTTTCCCACGGATCCTATACTTAATCCCCTTGGCGAGGCCCCCGACGCTCTAGGCTTCTGCGCCAATCTGTGCTACGGGATCTAGCGCCTCTCTGGTACTCTAGGCTACGGTGCCAATCCCTCCTGCTGGACTCAATGCACCGTCTCTATCTACCTGCGTCGCTATCTTCATGAGAGCCGAACTCCCTTTCAGCTTCCATGGGCTCATCCTCCACTGTTTCCCTGATCCTTTCCTGCGACCCGTAACCACCTGGTTTCTCATAATGATCAGAATCATCACTCTCAGGGTCAGCCTGAACTTCCCAGCTAGCATAGCCATCAGGCCATTCATCATCCCAGGCCAAGCTCTCAGTGGGAGAGGAAGGCCCAGCTAACTCATCAGCCACTTCCTCTATGTCCTCATCAACTGCAGCTGGCCCTAATGCAAGTGGGACCCCCGGTGCTGCCCCCTGCCCCCCAGGCACGAAAGGGAACTGGGTTGCTACAACCCCCCTCCTCTAAGAAGCCTCCTCCCCACCCCTCATCATGCTGATCTAATATTGCACTATGGTAAGATGGATCCAATTGGTTGGGATGTTTTAAGCTATCCCTCTCACAACCCCAATTTTACACCCAATTACTATCATCTGTTCACTAAATTGAAGGAACACCTTGTTTGGAAACTTTTCCAATGATGACAAGGTGAAAATCGAAGTGATAAACTGGCTGAAAAAGGTGGATGGAAACTTGTATGACACAGACATATGATAAAATGGTAATTATGTGGAAAAATAATGTAATTCCTATGCAACAATCCATGCAAATTTTATTAAAATGTATTCATTCTTTGTATTTTTAAAAAATCTTGTAACTTTGCTTTCCGGACAACCCTCATCATTCCATCCTTTATATGTGCCAAATACAGTACTTGGATGTGATTTGCGCAAAACCTTTTGGGGAACTGTTACACTGTTACACAACTATATGTTTAGCTTATATTAATGGCACAAGTTGTTATGCTAATCCCTTTGTACCAATTCTATTAGAACATCCAATATTAGCTCTATTTTTCTACTTTTACATTTGAGAAATGTAAACACTTAATAATAATAATAATAATCATCATCATCATCATCATCATCATCTTGCAAAATAACGTGATGAAGAAATAAAATAAAAGCACGGTGGGTGGGCCAAATGCACAGAATAAGATTGATTAAACCCTGGGTGAGATAAGCAAATGGAGAAGTATGTGTCTGTGGGTGAGCTCAGAAGGGGTGAACAATGGGACTAAGCCTTCATTAAAGACAAGGGAAAGTGCATCATGAGGACAGAACATTAGTTGGGATGGACATGATATGGGGGTATGTATTCACTCATCAAAGGCATGTTGGAAGAACCAGGTTTTTAGTTCTTTCTTAAAGACTGCCAGGGTGGGGGCTAGCCTAATCTCACTAGATAGTGATTTTCAAAGTGGAGGGCCACAACGGAGAAGGCTCTCTCCATCGTCCCCACAAGTTGCACTTGTGATTGAGGCGGGAGCGAGAGGAGGGCCTCCCCTGAGGATCAAAGAGATCATACAGGACTGTAAAAGGAAATGCGGTCATGAAGATAGGCAGGTCCCAATCTGTTCAGGGCTTTGTAGGTGACAACCTGTACCTTGAATTGGGACCGGAAAATGAACGACAACCAATGGAGTTCCTTAAACAGGGTGGTAGACCACTCTGTAATTAGCTCCTGTTAGCAGTAAGGCTGCCGATCGTTGGACCAATTGAAGTTTCTGGGCCATTTTCTAGGGAAACATGCACTTTGCAAGCTAATTGGCTAAAGATGCTGGCTATAATTCTACATACATGACTTAGTTATATAATTCCTTTAGTTATGTGGCTATTGCTCTAACTCCTCCATATCTATACTTGTGGGTAGAAGTCACGCAGAGAAAGGGGGTCTAGTCTGCTGGCAATCGAGGCACAAGCAGATGGCAGTGTCACCTGCTTCTTGAAAGCAAAAGAGGCTGTGACAAGAAATTGTGACAGGGATCATACTTCTGATCTCCACAGATGCACTGGCTGTTGGGAAGGTGATGGAAACATCATCCACCTATGTCCTGATCAGCAGCAGCATGGGTTTCCTACTCTATGTACAGCCAATTCCTATTCAGGGGGATAATCTCATAGACCCTGAATACCAATCTGCTACAGATGCGTAATTCCTCTAAATCTGATCCTGAATTCCTGCCACTATTTTTGAAATGCCTCTGTCACTGCAAATTGACTCCAAAAGTGCATCTGTATTGTAGAATTAATGTAATTTGACACCACTTTTACTACCAAAACTCAGTGCTTTGGAATCATGGTATTTGTTGCTTGGTGAGGCACCAGCACTTTTTAGCAAAGAAGGCTAAAAGCCTTGTAAAACAGCTCTCACAATTCCATAGCATTGAGCCATGGAAGTTATAATGGTATTCATACTGTATTAATTCTACAATGTAGATGCCACCCCAAAAATGAATCAACAGGACAATATTTTGTTCTTTATGATTTTTTTGAGATAGGCCAAAGAAGAGTCTAGTCAAAAGTGAAACTTTCATTTCAGAGAAGCTAATTTTATCAAGTGCAGGCACATAGTGGGCAAAATCCCATGATTACTGAACTAAACTGAACTGAACTTTATTATTTATGAGTCGCCCTCCACGTTTGTGCTCCGGGGGACTTACACAACTAGCGATTAAAATATTTAAAATATTAAAATATTAAATGGTTAAAATACTAAAATATCAGACTCGGTGGATTCCGAGTTGCTGGTTCCGTGTTATGCGTAGGCTTTCCTGAATAGCCATGTCTTAAGTGCCGCCAAGAACTGGGGCAGGTCAAGGGAGGCTCTTTGGTCTGGCGGCAGAGTGTTCCACAGGACGGGGGCCGCAACAGAGAAGGATCTCTGTCTCGTGGACTCCAAATGAGCCTCTCTCAGACCCGGGACACAGAGGAGGTTCTCGTTTGCTGGCCGTGGTGCGCTTGGGTGGGCAGGTAGGATCAAGCGGTCTTTTAAGTATGAAGGGCCCCGGCCCCGCAGGGCCTTGAAAGTCAAGGTCAGGGTCTTATAGAGGACTCTGTATTCAACCGGCAGCCAGTGCAAATGCTGCAGGGATGGTGAGATGTGGCATCTCATTGGTGTTTTTGTGAGGAGCCTGGCGGCAGCATTCTGCGCAATCTGAATCTTGCAGGTTAGTGACCGAGGCAGACCCACATATAAGGCGTTGCAGTAATCCAGCCTTGATGTAACCGTGGCGTGGATTACTGTAGCTAATGCCTCCGTTGGAAGGTAGGGCGCCAGTTGCCTCGCTTGGCGTAGGTGGAAGAAGGCCCTTTTGCTCGTGGAGGATATCTGGGCCTCCATCGACATCTTAGAGTCCAGGACGACACCGAGGCTCTTCACCAAGGGGGATGGGGTCAGCGGCTCCCCTTCGAAGGGGGGCAATGAGTAGACTGGTTCTAATGGATGGCCCGGCCATAAGATCTCCGTCGTTGCTGGGTTTATTTTCAGTTTATGGGCCCGGAGCCATCTCGTCACTGCTTCTAGGCATTGGGTGAAATTTTCCGGCACTGAGGTTACTCCGGGTTCCAACTTTAAGAGGAGCTGAGTGTCGTCGGCATACTGGTAGCATCCTAGTCCAAAGCTCCGGGCTAGACCAGCGAGAGGCCGGACATAGATGTTGAACAGCATTGGTGACAGTATGGCACCTTGGGGTACTCCGCACTCAAGGAAAGATTTCCCAGATGTTTGGCCCAGCCATTCTACTCGCTGGCTACGTCCACGCAGGAACGAGTTGAACCAGGTTAGGGCTCATCCTTGGATCCCTATGGCGGCAAGTTGTTGTATCAGTAGATCGTGATCTACTGTGTCAAATGCGGCGGTGAGATCCAGCAGCACCAGAACTACTGAGCCTCCCTTGTCTAGTTGATGGCGGATGTCATCCGAGATGGCCACTAGGACCTGATTGAAAATGGTCCAGGCCATCTGAGTCCTCAAGGAAGTTTTGGAGCTGAGTCGCTACCGCACGTTCAATCAGCTTACTGAGGAACGGGAGGTTTGAAACCGGGCGGTAGTTAGCTGGCGTCGCAGGGTCCAGGCTGGGTTTTTTCAGGAGGGGGCAGACCATGGCTTCTTTTAGAGCGTCCGGGAAAACTCCCTGCTCCAGGGAGTTGTTTATTATGTGCATCAGAGGAACCAGAAGCTCCTCTGAGCAGTCCTTAACCAGATGGGAAGGGCAAGGGTCCGTGGAGCAGGTAGTTGTCCGCGCTGCGGAGAGGATTTTGTTAACTGCCTCCAGATCCAGCGTATTGAAGCGGTCAAGTATCTGGTTGGTTGGAGTATGTATTTCTTCTTCACTCTCACTCATGGCCTCGGACATAGATGATAGGTCTTGCCGGAGAGCGGTGATCTTCTCTATGAAGAATTTCTGGAATCCCTCTGCTGAGACGGCTGGAGTGTCCATGGTTCTTGGTTGTGGCTTTGTACTGACCAAGCTTCGGACAATCCTGAAGATCTGGGCTGGCCGTGATCTCGCAGCTGTTATTTGGGAGGTGTCGTAAGCTTTCTTGGCCTCTTTTGTAGCCAGCTCGTATGTCTTGCGAATGTTTCTGAAGGCTAATCTCGATGCCTGGCTAGGTTTCCGCCGCCAGGCGCTTTCCAGCTGTTTTTGCTTGCGCTTCAGCAGCCGCAGTTCTTCGGTGAATCATGGCAAGCGGAATCTGCGTGGCCAGAGGAGACGTTAGATAGAGATGCTAAAGGGGAAAAAATATCCAGTGTCGTTGGGATTTCATGAAGAAATAATTACTAAAAACATAATTACAAACAATTTCATGGAAGACGAAAAATGGGAAATTTCTTTAAAAACCCAATGTGGCTATACAACAAATTAGGGAGATGCCCAAAGAAAAATGAGGATGTATAAATAACGACAAAAAATAGATGTGTAGCCCAAGCTTGCAGAAATGGTGTAAGAAAAGCTAAAGTTCAGAATAATCTGAGACTTTCCAGTACGCAACCAACAACAAAAAGAGACATTTAAATATGTTTATCGCAAGAGCGTGAGAAAGCAAATGCTGGGACAGCAACTAAGTAAGGATGGTAAAATCCTATCAGATCATAATAAAATGCAAAACTGCTCAGTAGCTACTGGTATTTTAGCTATAGCTTCCCTCCTTCCCTCAAAAGAGTACTCTGTGTTTTCATGAATCAGCAAGACATCAGCACTGAATTATTAGTTTAGTAATAATAATAATAATAATAATAATACTTTAATATTTGTGAGTCGCCCTCCACCACCGGTGCTCCGGGCGACTTACATCATTTAAAACCCCAAAATACATCAATGTACATCAATTTTAAAAACATAGATACAGACGGCAAGGAGAGGCTCAGTCATTCAAGGTACCGATCAGGCCCCAAACGCTAGGCGGAAGAGCCAGGTTTTCAGGTCTGACAGGAACCTAGTCCGGGTCGAAGTGGCTCTGAGGGCGGGTGGCAGTGAGTTCCAGATCATGGGGGCCGCCACGGAGAAAGCTCTCCGCCGGGTCTCTACCAGCCGAGCCTCTCGCACCCCAGGGATGGTCATCCGATCACCGTTTATGGCACGTGCTGGCCTCTCGCTGCGTTGGACCGTCAGCCGGGCGCTCAGGTAGGCTGGCCCAATGTTATGCCGTGCTTTAAAAGTGAGCACCAAAAGTTTGTAGAGCACTCTGAACTCTAGGGGCAGCCAGTGGAGATCTTTTAAAATAGGGGAAATGTGGTCCCTCACTGATGACCCAGAGATGAGTCTGGCCGCTGCGTTGTGGATGAGTTTTAGCCTCTTGGTTGTGGACAGGGGAGGCCCGCGTACAGGGCATTGCAGTAATCCAGGCGCGAGACAACGGTGGCATGTACCACGGTTCTCAGCGCCTCAGGTGGTAGGTAGGGGGCCAGCCGTCGTGCCCTACGGAGATGGAAAAAGGCGCCTTTGGCTGCAGCCTGGATCTGGGCCTCCATTGTCAGTTTTTCGTCCAGGATCACTCCCAGGCTTTTCACCGCCGGAGCAGGGGATAGGGACTCGCCCTCAAAGAGTGGCAGCGGTGGGTGAGGGTCGGGTCGGCCAGGCCAGAGGATCTCCGTCTTTGCCGGGTTGATTTTGAGTCTATGTGCTCTGAGCCAGCTCGTCACCGCTCTCAACCCTTGGCTGAAGCTGTCCGGCACCGACGATGACCCTGGGTCAAGCTTCAGTAGCAGCTGTGTATCGTCTGCATATTGGTAGCAGGAGAACCCATGGCTCCTAGCAATGCTGGCCAGGGGCTGGACGTAGATGTTGAAGAGGGTGGGAGATAGAATAGCACCCTGGGGGACTCCACACTCCAATTCACTTTTCCTAGAGACCTGACCCTGCCACTCAACCCGCTGCGAGCAGCCTCGCAGGAACGATTCCAGCCAGGTCAAAGCCTTGTCTTGGATCCCAGAGGCAGCCAGGCGGTAGAGGAGCAAGTCATGATCAACGGTATCAAAGGCCGCAGTTAGGTCCAAAAGGACTAGGACTGCCGAGCCTCCCCGGTCCAGTTGACGGCGGATGTCGTCAGTGATCGCTCCGACGACGGATTCCACTCCGTGACCCGCGCGGAAACCCGAGGGGGACGGGTCTACGCCCCGGATCGATCTAGGAAGTCCCGCAGTGGCTTTCTACCGCTCGCTCTAGGAGCTTACCCAGGAAGGGTAGGTTGGCAACCGGGCGGTAGTTTGCTGGGTCGTCGGGGTCAAGGTTCGTCTTTTTCAAGAGGGGGCTGACTCTGGCCTCTTTCAGGGAGTCCGGAAAGGCGCCTGTCTCTAGGGAGAGATTCACCAAGTCCCTCAAAGCACCCGACATGATATCAATACTGGACTTAATTAGATGTGATGGGCAGGGGTCCGTTGGGCAGGTCGTCGCTCTTGCCCCGGTCACCAGCCTTCTCACCTCTTCCGTTGTTAGTGGGCTGAATTCTGAGAGACGGTGTTCATTTGTCCGGGTGAGGTGCTGGGGCCTCGTGTCCCCTTCCTCGGGGGTCAGCGGCAAGTCATGTCGAAGTGCCGCGATTTTTCCGATGAAGTAGTTTTGGAGGTCATCAGCTGTTATCGCCGAGTTGTTGTGTTCACTCCGTGGGGATGCGAGGAGACTCCGGACTACCTTAAAGATCTGTGCCGTGTGGGAGCCCGCGGCTGTGATCTGGGCCGCATTATAGGATCTCTTAGCCTTTTTGATCTCATGTTCGTATAGCCTGTGCTGTTCTCTGTAGGCCGCTCTGGTATCCCCACTGGGCTTTCGTCGCCAGGTGCTCTCGAGTTGCTTCCTCCGGTGTTTTATCTGCTTTAGGTGCGTTGTGAACCATGGAGAGCAGGTTTTCCTGGGGCGGAGGGGGCGCCTTGGAGCTATTTGGTCAATGGCCTTTGAGAGAACACTATTCCATCTGGCGACCAGATCTGGCAGTGATCCTCCGGGGACCTCCAGGGGTTCCAGCGCCGCGGCGAATGCCCTCGGGGTCATCGCGCTCTTTTGGCGGGCTAGAATAGACCTTGGCTCCGATCTTGCTGTGAGGAGGATGATATCTACCCTCACGGTCAGGTGGTCCGACCAAGGTACTGCTCTGGTATCACGGTGATACCACAGCCCAACAGCCCAGTAGATGGTGGGAATGCTGTGAATGCCATTTATCTAGTATTCAAAGAGTTTCCTAAGACATTTTGATTAGTAAACTGACTTAGGACTTCCCTCCATTGTTCCTTATACAACACAGGAAACAGGAGGAAGGGGGGGAGTGGAGAAAAGTGGGGGGAAATGTCATTAAGAGTGGGGACCTGACTTACACAGGCAAGATCCGTCTTTGGGGATGGCCAGATATCTCATGGCATTTCCCTGTCTTCTTCCAGCTGTCATCTGCTTCCTGTCAATTTCTTCAATCAGGAGTTGGGGAACACTTGACTCTCGAAAATGGACTCCTCTCTCAGTCTTCACATGCTGGCAAGATAGATTCCCATGGGCAGCCATTGGAAGTTGATGATTCTTTATTGATGATTTTATAATATTTTTATACCACTGTTTTTATTGAATGTATTTTTGTATAGCATCATTGATGTACATGTGAAGCCGCCCTTATCAACCCAAAATGAATACTCAGGATGAACACTGTAATTTTTAAGGCGTGTGTCAAATCCGTATTTTATTATTAAAATGTGATCATATTTGAAATATGAATAATCACTAGCACAAGCAGAGATGGGGTGAACCTCCCCCCCCCTATTTTTTCCTGATCTGATCAAGAACTATCTTTATACCTGAAAAGATGATCACTGACATTTTCCTTCCTAGATTACTGTAATGATCTGGTATTTTTCTTTCAACTATGATGTGCTGCTCACACAAGCCAGTTTTCATGGCCATTCAACCATAGTTGGAAAGCCTAGCTGGAAAATATTCTTTTAACCAACTCCAATGTTCCTAGTTGTTTTGCTGACCTCACTGTGAGCTTGACCAGTGAAGAAGAAAGGAATCCCTCATATAACCCCAACTACAGAATGAATGAAGTGACCCTGCCAACATTTAATTAAAGCAGATCACCAAAGAGTAATTTACCTGTACCTTAACATGCAACTTATTTAAGAAGTGAATACATGCTGCAATAAAAATTGACTTAATCACAACCCTTTCAGTAATTTCAGTATAATATTTCAGCAATACAATTCATTGAGTGCACAAACCAAAAAGAAGAAAAGAAAAGAAAAAAGAAAAATTGGATAGCGGTAACACCTACAGGTAACACTTCCTTTTAAAAGATCAAATTAAGAATGGCTAATAAGATGGAAGGAAACAGCTTTCTGTGCCTCTAATTAAAATATGAAGTCATAACCAAAAAATAAAAATACACCCAAGTTGAAATAAATAAGTTTTTGATGAGGTCCCTTTGAGTTTTAACTTCATAAAGCACAAGCCATATTTTTCAGCCACTTGCATCAGTGAATTTAAGACTCATTCCTATCTGCGTAATATATTATTTGGACTCTTCATGTAGGAATAATGTCTTCTGGCACACCATTTATTTTATACAACATTTAATTCAATTATGTGAGAATACTCAGCACAGACAGGCAATATAAATGCAGTGGCATCAATTTATTTATTGACTTCCCCTCTTACGAAAAAGACATTTGTAAAATGCAACCAAGTTTAGCTGTCATATAACAATTGGTGAATATTACAAAACAAATAACCCAACTCTCTCAGTAGAAAATTATTCTTCCACACAAATATAGTTTCTATCAGCTTCACTGACAGCATCGATTGCATGCTGGTTGATTTAGCTGATGCCATAGAAGAACTAGATGCATTGTCTGGTTGGGATGGGTTTCATCCTCATTCATTCATTCAACCTTCAACAATTTGAAGGGGCTCTTTTCGCCATCAAATAAATACTGCACCAGTCCATTGAACTTTATCACTGTTGAGAATTAGCTATCAGTCTCAAAAACCACTTTTCAAATTCCCACCACTCTCTGGCACAGTGGAATCTAGATGCTTCCATAGGAGTAGAAATATATATTAATCTCACCTGTGGTTTAGTTCAAACTTTGAATGAGTTATCCAAGATACTAAACCTTTATTGAAGATATATTTGAATAGCTCTTCTGAAAATTGGAATAAAATTGGGATACATCACCTCACTAACACAGGAGCAACTGGCTTCTTGAATTGAAGAGCTAGACATTCAGATCCGAATCGAGTTTTCTTTGGCAGCGGAAGGATACTTTTGAAGACTAAAGTTTGCAGAAATCTTAAACAAGACCATAATCTTGTGTGTACAGAAAAGGGCGGTTGGAATTTTTTTAAAAAATGGAACATACTGAGGGGTTATAAAGCACAAAGTTGGGCAATGGCATACTGAGCAAAGAGGAAAGAAAGTACAGGAGGAAATACATCTAGGCCAGCATTAACAAAGAACATCCGGAAAAAGCCCGCAGTCTCAATCTAGTGAACTGTTTGCATTTTCCAAGCAGACCTTGGAAATATATTTGGAAATCTTCAGTTTCTGTCACTCTCCCTCTATAACTCCAGCCTGGACTCTCTGTCATTCTTAATAGTGCCCTAACTCCCAGGAGCTGGTTTTGAGGGGAGTAGGAACATCCCCTAAAAAGAAGTAAGCAATTTCTTCTGTCATATTTTCATCACCAAGCTAAGGACTTTCATCAAGTGCAACACACACACACACAGAGAAACATTTCATGGACAGGAGCACTTCAGTCTGATTAAAACAGAGGCAGGTGAAGGAAAGGTGGGAAGACCAAGGAGAAGATATAGTATTATGACCAAAATGAAAAGAGAGAGGAAAAGGTCACCAATTGGAAACAAAGAACAACAGAATTTTACATGGCAGGATTGAACAAGAAAATTGAGAGTACAATGTTAAACCATCGCTGCTATTTATTATGGGCAAGAGATGTGTACAGAAAAGAAATGAGGCTTAGTCCTTTATGCCCCTTCCAGTTTGGCTCTGTGATCATCGACATTGAAAAGTAGAGAGGAGCTTTCAAATATTTCAGAATGAAAGAACCATAATCAAACAACTCAGGCATAGCTGAAAATTCTCCAAATCCTGTGATAAATTTCAGCTCAGTCATTATGGACTATGAACCTATATTGTTCACAAGTGCTGTTTAATTAAGGAAGCAATGGGCTATGAGACAGGCATTAGAAGGAGAAAGGTCTAAAACCTCTTACAGTCAGTCCCTAGGAGTCCCCAGTGGCACAATGGGTTAAATCTTTTGGCCAGCAGGACCGACAGGTCGGAGGTTTGAATCTGTGGAGAGTGTGGATGAGTTCCCTCTGTCAGCTTCAGCTCCCCATGTGGGGACATGAGAGAAGCCTCCCAAAAGGATGGTGAAACATCAAACAATCTGGGTATCCCCTTGGCAACATGCTTGCAGACGGCCAATTCTCTCACACCAGAAGTGACTTGCAGTTTCACAAGTCGCTCCTGAAACAAAAAGAAAACCAGTCCCTGGAATGGAAGAAGAAAGGTCAAAACTCTTACACTCAGTCCTCAGGTTATGAACTAGATGGGTTCTGTAGGTTTGTTCTTAAGTTGAATCTGTTTGTAAGTCAGAATAGATACATTTTGTAAGTAACCCCTGCCAAAAAATTGTCTGTTTGTTTCAGTTTTTGTGTGGTTTTTGTGTGGTCTGTGCCTCTGTCCCTGTGATCATTGAATATTGAAAATTTTGGGTTCTCATGGAAACAAGGAAACAAGGCTGTGGCTGTAGTTTCTTTAAAAAATCATTTAAACTAGAGCCACAGCCTTGTGGAGACATCCCCCACACCCCATGATGACTCTTCCAGGAGTGAATTTCCATGCCACACCCTATTTGTAACTAGGAGTTGTATGTGAGTCGGATGTTTGTAACTAAGGTACTTCCAACATTTCTTTTAAAAAATCATTTAAACTAGAGCCACAGCATTACCATTTTTATTCATATAGGCAAAAGTGTATGAGGGAGCAAGGGCCACTGATAGGTCTGAATCTTTACCTTGGAGAATGGAAGGTAAATGGGCAGTGATATGATAGCCATTGTTACATATCTGAAGGGATATTGGTACAACTCATGGACAAAATTACAAGAAAAAGATTCAACCTGAATGCTGGAGAGCAAGTCATAAAGTTCAATTTGGTAACATCAATAAAAGTTGCCCATAGTTTAACCCATATCTGTTGTCTGGTCTCATTATTTCAGGGGTTGGATGATAAAGACTTATACAGCATCTTTAAGCCTAAACACAAAGGAGGAATGTTGTTGACAGCCTTCAAAAGACACAGGACGTCTTGCTGGAAAGTTCTTTTTAAAAAATATTGGAAGATGCAGTAGGATAGGGAAAAAAACGACACAATTACTGTATTTGAGGAATTGGTGCCTGTAGTTTTACTTACTCACATCTGACAAAATATGTCCTTTCTAAAAATTGTCTGAGTTTTCAGATGACTCTATGGTATGCTTCCTCCAGAAGTTACAATAGAGCTGCCTAGGAGACCTATGTACTTTCTTGATTGGGTGAAACAATAGAACACTACTGAATTTGGCAAAGTGATACTTAAGACATGGAGCAGGCAATACAATATGGAAAGTAAAATTATCTGTGATGATATTTTGCATGGACTTAGTTATGGAGTAGTCACTAAGCCATCATCGCCACAACTGATAGAAGAATTTTAAAATTTATTGTGCAGTGAAACAAGATGAAATGCCTTGCTGCTCTTAATTAAAATGAATACAGAACACAAGGGAATAAAGACAATAAAACAAGTGCTATGTAGGAGGTAATTCAGAATGTAAGACAGGCAGAACTCAGGGTGTGAGCAAAGAAAAACATTGGCTTTTTATGTGCAAACATTGTTCTCTTTAGTAGGAGTGGCATTTCATTATTGACATTCTCTCACCCACTTTTTAAAGTGTTTTTATCTGATAAAATGATTTAAAGATACATGGAGAGAATTAACCTGTGGCTGGATATTTCAGTCTTTGACAATTCCCACTAAGGCTGGTTCTACACTGCCAAATGATACAATCAATGTAAAACCATTTCAATGCAGTTCAAACTGCATTATATTGCTTTACACTGACCATATAATGCAAGTCAAAATGCATCATTGGCAGTGTAGGGCTCCATATACATTGCCACATAATCCAGTTTCATAATGCAGATTAACTGCATTAAACTGGATTATATGGCAGTGTAGACTATTCTGTTCAATACAGTTCAGTTTACATTATATGAGTCTATACTGACCATTATAATGCAGTTCAAACTGCATTATGCAGCAGTGTAGATGGGGCCTGAGTCTACACTGACCATTATAACGTAATTCACACTGGATTATATGGCAGTGTAGATTTTTTTTTAAAAAAAAAACATTTATATTCCACCCTTTTCACCCCGAAGGGGACTCAGGACAGAGCACAACATATATATGGCAAACATTCAATGCCGGAACATAAAATAAACTATAAATATACACAAACACTAAAATCAATTATATCTGCTTTAAAATCAATTGTTTAAACCATCTCAAAAACAACAATATCTAGATGGGGCCTGGAACCAGTCTAGGACAATGAAAGTGCATTTAGCCATTTCTCTTCTGCTACACTCTGGCTTTATTGCCTTCCAAGTGTTGGAAGAGATACTCAAAGTGGCTACCAATGTCTCTTAATTAAAACATTAGGCCTGTGCAATCAATGAAAAAATGTTTCAATGCTTATTAAAATTAGGGGGTGAGGAAAAATCATTTCTAAAGTGTTTACAAAATTGGATAGGGTCTGTATCGTAACTATAACAGGTTAATGACTTTTTCGTTACTTTTTGTTAAGTGATTGTGCCAATGAGGAAACTTCAGGAGCTGCTTTCTCCCTCCTTGTTAGAGCTATTGGCCAGAAACTTGCTATGATTATACAACACATTTACCACTGTTAGCCCATCAAATTTCAGAATGTTTCACTCATTCACAGATTTTTGGGGAATTTTCAAAATTTATACAAAGAACATTTTTTAAAGAAAAATACAAAATCTCCAGTCCAACTTTTACACCATTGCAACACACAGTCTCATAATGGTTTCTTTAGGTGGGTTCTTTTCAACTGTAGTGAACATCCTTCTGAAAAATGGGGTGCATGTTCTGTTTTTTATGCTTTTAACATTGGCATCTTTTAAGCAATTCTTTTACATTTTTGCTTTAAATTAGCATTAACTTTTTGTAGATATACTGTACAAGACTAATGCTGTATTGGGAGCATCTGCTATTGCAAATGCTATCGGTAATACATATGGATACACAAACACACATAAACAGAGCCCTATATGCACGCATAGATTTCTCTGTGTGCAGAAACATATGAATGTAAAGTTTTCTTTTCTTTTTAATTGTATTGTTTTAATTCATTTTAGCTCTGAGTCCTACTTTGAGAGGAAGCCACCCTGTAAAACAAGTAAATAAATAGATTGCTCCTTTTTCACATGGTTTTAGATGGGCAACAAAGAGCATTCTGTTCTGTCTACCTTCTAATGCTTTTTTAATCTGAATTTCTATGCCACTCTTGTGCTTATTACGTTTAGGGATTTTTGTTGTTGTTGTTTGTATGTCTACATGTCTGGATCAGTGTGGGTTTGCACATGTCATTCTCTCTCACTCTCAATATATCAACTACACTTAGTAGGGAGAAACTATAATTTATACACCTTAGCAGAAAAAAACAAAAGCAAATAATGTTGATATCTTTGTCAGACTATAAAGATATCAAACAAATGTTTGAGTTATGAGTATCTGTTTCTTTTGGTTTGTGTGCTGTAGTAGTACTACTGTAGGTGTGTCTGAATGGGTGCAACTGAGTTTGCCTGACTCCAGTAGGGTGTGGCAGCTGTGTTTGTATAAATCTCTTTTGTTACAGATTGGGTTAGGCTTTAGGCTTTTGCAGTTTCTTACTGTCTATGCTGGCTATTGTGCTGGCTGAAGTTCCTGGCTGATATACTGCTGTGATGCTGGAATGCTGTAGACTGGAGAAATTCATTTAAATGCTGAAATGCTGAAGCCTGGAGAAATGGATTCCTATACTGCTGTAATGCTGTAATTTGGAGAAATGCATTCATAAACTGCTGCAATGCTGAAATGGTAACAGGGATGCTGGGAGTTGCTATACTGTGTGAGTTAACACAGAAGCCTGTTACTGAAGAATGGGTGGACTGTTTATTGAAAGAGCGTGTTGCTGGTTTTTTTTGTTTGTTTGAAGCTATATTAGTAAATTAAAGTTTTTGCCTGTTTATTACATGAAGACAAACTTTGTTCTTTTTGCTTCTGTTTGCTCAAATACCCATCAACCACCTTCTTCTGTTTTCTCTGCAACGGTGGATATAGAGGATTACATGTCCCATTATCCAACCGACAATCTTGTGTTTGTGAAGCTGCCACATCTGTGATACTTCTCAAAATGCTGGATATTATTTGGTATCTGTCTCTGTGGCGGCTGTTATTTTTGTAGAACACTAGCAAAGTCACTTTTCTCAATTCCTCCTTGGAAGGACATATACTGAGACAGTTCCTTGATACCAGCCAGACAGTCTTAATGAATCACTAACAAGGTTGTTTGCCTGGAGCTCAACAAATGACATGCCACTTTCTGTTACTGAAAGGCTAAATCTGTTCAGCTGATATTTGATAACCTTTAACCAAAAGCACAGGTTATTCAGTAGTCTTGATTAGTTATGTTTGCTTTGTGTACTGAAAATAGAAAGCCAAGCAACATAGATGAATATCCACAGAGACCACATTGATGCAAACACACATCTCTGTGTGTCTCCATGTCCATATGACATTGCTCACCCAGGTCCCACTGAACTGGGCATAGATCTTTTCAGATCTTGCATTTTGACTATCTTTTCCTTGAGATGACTTCTGCGCTTTGAAACATAAGAAGTTCCCCAAGGTAAAAACATTTGAACCAAAGTCCTTGGGCACAAGAATTGTGCGATTCTCTTATACAAAGGAAGTGGGCATACCTTCACTTTTTATAACTGCTTTTAGTATGTTTTTGAATGAGGCTGTATTTCTGTCTTGTTTTTCAAAATCAGATTTTACAACACACTACTTTTTGGGGCCTCATGGACAAAAGGTGAGGCAGATATACATTTCATAAATAAATAATAGATATCTCTAAAAATCAGAATGTCTCGGGATAAATTTGCATGTGCAATATAATTCACTTTCATTTCATCTCATTCTAGGGAATGCAACTACACTGTAGAACTAATGCAGTTTGATTTCATTTTAACTGCTGCAGCTCAAGGCTATGGAATTCTGGGAGTTGTAGATTTACTAGATTTTTAATCTTTTCTACCAAATAGTATGTGGTAAGAACAATCAAAAAACAAGAAAGGCTATTGGTTTATATGAATATGAGGATATTGTTTATCTACATGCATGCCGGGAGGGGGGAAAGTAGCCACTGCAGTTGTGTAACCTAAAATGATCCAATACAATGAACGTGATAGAAATATTATTTTATACCCATGCAACTTTAGGGTGGGAAAACGATGTGGCTTTCAATACCTTTTTAAGTCTGCTTAAAATGAGGTAGTGGGATATCAATGGGGTCAAACCAGAGCACGATATAGCACACTGGAGCTGGTATATAACCTCATGTTAAATCAGCCTCAAATTCAGCATCTGAGTTTGAGGACTCCTGTTCTGGGAAGGGACTGGATATAATGCTAGAGGTTTGCTTCATACTTCCTAAGGCAGGGGTTGGGTGAACCAGAGAAATCCATAGAACAGGCGCATAAATTTCCAAAAAACAGCAGTTCTGGAACTCTCTAGACAAGTATCTGTCTTATTGTGATCCTTGTGGGGATCTTAGCGATGATGTGATTCTATCCTATTCACAACTGTGATGTGAATCCCACTTGGGGGCATAATGTGAATTATATGCCTTTGAGTCATTATAGAAACACAAATATGGCCTTATTAAGTTTTATGGCAAGATTTCTTCATAGGGATGCCATTTCCTCCCTCTGAGTCTGAGATAAATGTGACTTGTCCAGTATCACCCAGTAGGTTAAACCCTGTTCTCCAGAATCAGAACCAAACACCCAAATCATTATACAACACAAACTATCAGAGACATAATACCCATAAACAAACACTAGAATAAATATACTATTCTTTGTGTCTATAGATGTTGAGAGAGAAAGTTGTTTTTTTAAGCTAGAAGGCAGTGACTTGAGAGATGTACTAAACAAATTAATGAACCTTCCTCTCCAATCCGGTTACACCAGAATCTTGTGATGTATTTGCAGACTATTGTGAGGCACACATTAAACCATTCATTTGAAGCAAATAATCTCTGCAGGCATTTGATTCTTTCATTATAAATTTTACAACATCTCAAAACAACTTGACTTCAAGCATTTTGGATGAATTGTAACATAGCCAGAAGGAGTTTTCTTTTACACACACACACATCTGACACTTAAGAAATTGAAATATTCCTCTTCTGAGGATTGAATTGTTGCTGCTAAAGCACCTAAACAAGACGGCATTCCCATAATTATTTTACATAACCTTTAAAACTTAGGGTCCTTGGTGAAACAAAAAATAATGTCTTGAACAATAATGTTGTCTATATGCCTTATATGTATACTGTGAAGGTATTAATTGGCATTCTCTGGAACAAGTTAATGTTGAAAGATCTTGAAATTATTCTAGCTTTAGAATTCAGAAGTAGTTAGAATTCAGCCTAGAGTGCAAAAAAGCTTAAGATATGTATAATGCTATATTTCAGAAATACAAGCACATATAACATTTGAGAATAGACAGATAAATTATACTTGTGCAGAGAAGCAATATAATTTTTTTGATAATTTACCTAAAATCCTAGTGACTGTGGGTTGACCTTATTTATTTAGATGTATTATCCTAAACATTTTCACCCATATGCCTGATTGCTATCTAGAGAAATATCCTGGCTTGATTCAGGTAAGGAAGAGCTGGCCAAACTCACTGGATCAGCAGCTGAGAGATAACACTCCAGACTCCAGAGTAATTCCTGAGTCTAATTTAAACCCCCACAAGATTTCATATTTCCAATATAGAAAAGCTGAATGTGGACTTTTGGAGGCCACACCCCCAGAATTTGTATTCAGATCTAGAAAACCCATCTTACAGTGATGTAAATTTAGTTATCATGGACAAGAACAAATAACACTGGCCAGCACTGGGGCCTCAAATGATAACCATATTTATGGGTGTATTTGACTTGCTGATTCCATATATGGCACCATTTTTCTCCTATCCACTTTACTTTTTGAGATACAGAACATATGGCATCTGCCAATCACTTCTGTTTACTCATGGAAAATCAAAATAATTGTATATAAAAATCTAGAACTGATGTGGTCTATCAAATGCAATTTTCTGAATCAGCATCCCAAAAAATTCCAGGAGGAGACCTAAACCCAAGACACCAAGAATCTATTTTGCTGAGCTGTGTAATTTTTCCATTTCTTTCACTGCAAGAAAGTAGTAACAACTATACATTGCTCAAATACTTTTTAATTTTTTGTCTTATTCTATTACAAAGGCACCCTTTTTTTTGCAAAAAGTGGCATTTTTCTGTACAGAAAACACAAGAAACATGTTTTCTGCCCTCCATAGTACTGTTATCAGAGCTGCAAATGTTTTGTGTGAAGAAACTTATTTTCTCCCTGAGAGTATTATATGCAGAAAATGTGTTCACTGTGCATGTAAAATTATTTGCTGCACAGAAAATACACTGTTCTGTACAATAAACTTATTTTATGTAAAGAAGTGTTATTTTGTATATGGAAAAATGCAGATAAATGCAATTTATATATGGAAAAAGCCATGTTCATGTTTCCAGAATGATTCCTGAACTCAAAAGATTCCCCATCTAGAATTCCCTGCAAATTATCCAACATCTGACAAAACTGTTTTTAGTAATAAATGTGTGTTCTATTTTGCTATTAGGTTCTATTATGATGTACTGCATATCATTTGTCATATAATAAACTATTATAAGCCTACTTATACCTTTTTTAAAAAAATTCCTCTAGCGAATCTCTTCTTCCTCCACCATTACTTTCAAGAAAACTAAAACTAGCCTAGAGAGGAACCAAGCACCTCAGGTCCTTAAAGGCCCACCCCTTTAAGGTTTTTCTTTTATTTTGAAAGATGAGTCTGAAATAAAGGGCTGACTGTAAACCATAAAACACTTTAATTATATCCTAGGCATCGCTGAACAAGTTGCACACTCAGACCATTCATGCTACTGCTTTGACTTACTGAATCACATGCCCTTTGGGCTGTGTGTCATATTTAGAACATAAAAATGTAGATATTAAAGACAGCTATCAGTGAAATAATAGTTTTAAAATTTCCAAAATATATTCTAGTTTGCAATGCTTCAAATACCAGCTCTTAAAAGTCACTAAGAGAGGAAGCATACAGGGCAAAATCCTACACTTTTGCATAGCTTGGAAACTGCAATCCTGCATCTTTGTATTACCTGGCAGCTGTTAAAGTCTTGCAACTGCTTCCTACCATTCTGGAGAAAAGAGAAGGAGAGGCAATTCAGACCATGGAGAAGCAGCTGGTTTCAATCTGATTAGGGAAATGGAAAAATAGGTGCACCTGCCTCTCCCTTCCCAAAAGAGTAGCCAGATTTTCATGGTTATATTAACTCTGCCTCTCCTGACAGTTGCTGAATATGGAGGATTTTTGGATGGAACAAGTAGCATTCTATTCTTGTAAGGTGCAACTACATGCATGTAAGTTTAGTAAGAGGATGCCAGTAACAGTCAATTAGCTTTCAGTCAAAGGGCATGTAAAACCTTCAACACCTTGATCTGCATTGGCAAAGTCAATGTAATATCACATTGACTGTTTTTTGCAATTGCAAATAAAATTAGTTGTATATTGATTGTATAACGATAAGGGTGGGGATCAAACAGCTCTCTGTGTTAGTAAATTGTAGCCACCAGCATAGCTAAGTAGCATAGCTAATGGTGAGGAATGATAAAAGTTACAATCTAGAATGCCACATGATTTCTCCCTTATGATATTACAATAATTGATTTTATGAAAATGTCTCAACTATTTTTTGAAGCTGAATCTCTTAAACGGGCAAGAAGGTAAAGAAATGCAGTACCATAAAAACAAACTGCCTGTCACATCCTTAGGAGAAGACCAACTTAAAAAAATGTCCAAGTAGCTATGGAATAACAAGCTCATTCACAGTTTTTTTTCTTTAACCACCCACAGCTAAATTACACATGTTTCAGCTTCATTGCCAAAGATTCCTGTTTACTGTTCTAAGAGCACTTTTTAAAAAGCTTTGCTTAATATCATGTAATAATGAAAGTTTTCCTTAATTAAGTTTGAGGAGCCAAAGTGTAGACCAATTATAAATTATGTTTTGCTTTGCAGCAGTTGCAATTCTAAGTAAACAATGAAGCACACAGTAACATTTACAAGCTTAAGAGATGCTGTTTAGATTCCCAATATAGAGGGTACTTGTGAAAATACTTCACATTAACTAAGTTATTGTTTCATTGCCAGCCCTCTCTTTTTTCAGTTAGTTAATCAGTATTCTTCTGTCTCACTTAAATCCAAGTTTTCCAAAATTAAACCTTCATGTACTTTAAATGGTAAGGTTTCAGACTAGAAAATATCTCCCTGTTATATCCTGAAGATGAGTTTGGAGAATTGTGTATGTTTAGCTTGGAGAACAAAATATGAAGAGATGATGTGACGGCTATTAAGGATTGGTTTCATTACCATCACTGCATGAAAAATTTTAAAACATGCAGAGGTTAGTTTTGCAATAAAAAAATCAGAATTAGAAAGGATATCGGAGAAAGGGAATAAAAGATTAATTTCCAGTCTATACAAATATATACTAGGCTCTAACCTAATAGATTTAAATCAATAATGATTACTTGGGCTAAGGATTTAAGGAGACTTATAAATCTAGAAACCTGGGAACTTCTCTGGAAATTTTACAATAGTGGGGTCAATTAGGAAAAACTTATACAAAATGTTTTACAGGAGCTATACAACACCAGTCCTACTTTGAAAAATGGACAAATCTCAACAAGACAGGTTGAGATTTATTTCATGTGTGGTGGTCATGTTGAGAGTGTTTCAGTATGCTGGAACAACATAATCAAAAAATGAATACAATATTGAGAAATTAGGTTTTAAAAAATTGGAAAGGGGGGAAATGCTAATTAAAAAGGATTGGAGAGATAAACTAATGGATTATATGCAAATGACCAAGTTATCCATTAATTTGGTAGCTAAAAACAACGAAGAGTTCTTAAAGAGATGGAAATGGGCCATGGCATATCTGGAAGGAGAATCAAAGAAGTGAATTGTAAAAATAGCCCCAAGAGTAATTTATGGTTAAGAATGTTTGAAGAAAAAAATAGAATTATTATAGGTATCACAGTGACTAGGGATGGAAGTCAAAATGCTGAGTGCATGAGTGAGTGGGATAATGGTCAACTTTGTGTAAGATGTGGGCAAGAGGATTGTCTTATATGTGGTATTGTGTGTGATATGTGTATTGTGTGTATTTATTACATTTTGTAAATTTTAATAAAAAATTTTTTAAAAGAAATTACGTGATAGGCATAATTGAAGAGATATCACATAAAAGATAGTGCCAGTTTGTTTTCCGCAGCCCCAGAGACTAAAACATGAACCAGAAAATTCAAATTATACAAAAAAGAGATTCTGTTTAAACATTAGGAAGAACTTCTCAATTGTAAAACCTGTTAAGGAATGAAATGTCTTGAAGAATAGCAGATTTCATATTTAAAGGTTTTTAAACATTGGTTAGATGGCTATCTTCGGCGGGTGCTTTAGCAGTGTATTCTTGTAGTCCATCCAACTCTATGATTCTATCTATTCCCAGATGCCAGAACAAATAAATTTACCTCCCAAAGAACTACAAAACTTCAATTGTTGGCTGGGATTGGTGGAAAGCCAACACTTCTGGAGATTGTCACATTCGGCCAGACTCCTAAAGTATGATATTTTGTCTCACAAGACATCCAGCTTGGTCAATGACCTCTTTTTTCTTCTGTCTCCTTCCATCCTTGCCAAGAAGTAGATAATTCACTCACTCTTCAAACAGTTTAAAGATTAGTAAGGAATTACAGGTTAAATTCTGTCATGGGCAGCAGCTCCCATGTGTCTATACTAGCTCAGTATAGTCACTCACCAGCATTTTGGTTAAGCTAGTGAAGGATTATCCATACTTCCTCCTGTGGAACAGGAAAGATATTACTGGTCTCAGAGATTAACTGTGAAAGAATGATGAAACAAGCACCAGTGGAAACCACAAGATAAAGAGCCCTCAACATAGTGGTTCTAGGTGACAGACAATGGCTATCATAATTGCATGTTGTCTTGAATCCTGCCTCTGCTGCTTGTCCAACTACTGACATTTCTGACTCTGGACTGTGACCTTGGCTTTTGCTTGTTCCTAACTTGGCTCTTTTGCTTTATCAGCTTGACTTTGGCTACTTAGACTTTGGAATTCAGCATTGGCTTGCACCTGTTTGTGGTTTGTACTTCTGTTATATCAGCTTGACTTTCCAGGACTCCTGAATTTGTGCTTCTCTAATATCAGACTCTTGATTTTGGTTGATCCTCCTGTTGTTTGCTGAAACCTAAGTTCCTGAAAATGTGGCTGAGTTCTCAACAATTTCATCTAGAACAGTGTTTCTCAAACTATGCTCATCCAGGTGTTGACTTTAGCTCCCAGAAATCCCAGCCAGCTTGCCAAATGTTAGAAGTTGTGGGAGCTGACATCCAAAACATCTAGAGGAGCACAGTTTGAGAAACTCTGATCTAGAAGACAGTGATCCCTAGCAACTTCAGCATGATATGGCTGATTACAAAACTCAGTCAGTGAATGAAGGGTGGATCATACTTAAGATACATTTTGATTGCTTCTTAGCATATGCAGATTTATTTAACTGTACAATTAAATTGTTACATGCTATCTGCCTCCCTGCTTTCTATCAAAAAGCATGATTAGTTAGTGGTATGGACATGTTTTGCTAATCTTATTCAACGAGATGTACCCCATTGTGTACACAACAGTAAATACACTAAAAGATTATTAAAGGGTTATTACAGCCCATCCAAATAATAACTAATATTATACAATACTATACAATAGGAAATAACATTAGGAAGACAGTTGAAGAGAGTCAGAACACACTCATTAACACAACTCATCTGACCTTTAAAAGGATGTGGGTCAGAAAGCAGTATTTCAAGCCCGGAATTCTCTAAGGGTCATGACTGTTTGAGAATTAAGCAAATCATATCACCTATCCTTTCCATATCAAGACTCCGTTTTCTTTCTTTTGCTCCTTAGCATTTCTATTCTATTTTTCTGGGTAGTAACAGAGCCACATGGTACATTACCTTCAATCCTAATCTTTCTTCTTGGGCTTCCCTGTTTTACTGAATCTGGCAGAAGGTGTGCTCCTGACTCTAACAAATACTATCATTTTAAAATTATATTACCTCCATAAAGCTTTAAATAATGCCAGCGCTAATCAGCAAACCTAGCAAGTTAAGTAGAAAATTTTCTAGTGAGTTAATATTAATCAACTTATTTCTAATCTGTAACCGTTCAGCATCAGAGCTCCAACTTTGAACTGGTAGGGTTGCTAAAAGATATATAAGCAAGGGTCCAAGTTCAGATTTCACCCAATTAAGGCTTATCATTGTTTCAAACCTTAAAATTGGTGATATTGCTCCCAGGATGCCATTTCATTGACTGCAGGATCACAGCTTTAGATTTCTAAGCCTTATTATTTCTCTTTCTCTCTCTTTCTGCATGTTTTGAAGGATCTTTCCAGTTTCTCTGCCTACGGCTATTTGTGCTGTAAAAAATCCCCCAGACAGAATCATTTAACTGTGAATACTTTCATCTTGTTTAAAATGTGATTTACTTTTGCTCTCTTATGAAGGAAGGGTAAAGAAAACCAGAATGCAAGTTTTGGCATTAACCTAAAATGAGCCAGAATTTCATCTGAAATCCCATCATAGATCCTCATTAAAGATATAATTACACATGCATACAATACTTTATCAAAATAACTTCCCTTACCCTTGAAATAGACAGTTGTTTCAGATAATGATGTTGAAGCTGAAACAGCTGCAGCCATATTACATGGTTAATATTTAACCAGACCAGACAATTTGGCTACCTGGATTTTTGAACAAGGATAGACATTATTGAAAGAGTGGCTCATTTGTTTTGGATTCTCTGCAGCATTAGGCATACATTTAACCAAATGACCAATCTTTGAATACCTGGGAAATAAATTCACTATTTGCAAAGCCTGAAGGTCTGAATGCTCAACACATAAATCAAAAGGCAGCAGATGCAGTGAGCAGACAGACTTGAAGCTAAAAGTTGCCGACACTGCAGTGATGCCTGAATAGTAATGCTGAAGAAGGAAGCTGATAGATGAGGAAAGGTGGAAAGGTACAAATGGAGGATCGGCTGAATGATGAACTAAATCAAGCCTCAGACTTTTAGCAACTTCATCGAGAGTGCTATGGATAATGCATACACAGGAGGCAAAAAAGACACTCAATTATTATTTGCAGCATCACCATGATGGTTAGCTGCTGTTTTTCAAGTGGATTGAGTTTAGGTTTAGCTTACATGCTCCAGGAATAGTGCTAGAATATAGATTTTCTTTATAATCAGGTCTTGCATGTAAAATTTACAGATGTTGAAGTTATCTTGAGTCAGAAAGGTGTTGGCACTATTGATTTTTTTGTTGTGCAGGGGAAATTATTCTGAATTACAGAGGGGAAGACCTGGGGATGGTCTTCCATGAAAATTTTTGTGGGTCCT
This sequence comes from Anolis apletophallus, assembly GCA_030556195.1. Lineage (NCBI taxonomy): Eukaryota > Metazoa > Chordata > Lepidosauria > Squamata > Anolidae > Anolis > Anolis apletophallus. The sequence goes on along the minus strand of JARBWK010000003.1, from coordinate 171,623,383 downwards.
TATTTGCTTCAGCCCCAATCCTAAACCATGTTATTTCTAGAGTTTTGCATTCAATACCATGCCTATCCCCTGCTCTCCCTACTCATTTGTTTGTGATTTGGGATCTCATCACATTTGACTTTTTCAGCATCCTAGGACACTTCCAGGTTGTTGGTAGGACCGTGCCTGCTAGATCCCATCAGACAACACATTGCTACTTCCAGTGAGACTCCATCCTCCCAGGGCCCATCCAGACAGGCCTTATATTTCAAGATCCTTATCCAGGTTGTTTTGTTTATTCCAGATCATCTGACATTGGGGCTCATATAATCCAGTTTAATGCAGAACACCTGGGTTCATATTCTTATATATATGGCCTATCTGGAAGGGCCCCCAGTGTCCTGGCAGTATCCTAAGCTGGAGCCTGAGAACATGGGGAGACTTCCCGTGTTCTCATAGGACTAGCCAGGGAAAGCGTGCTGGGAGCGGGGAAGCCATGTGGCAATGCACCAACAAAGCCTCTGTGGGGAATATACACCATAATAAGGCTGCCACAGTATGCTATGTCTTAAGAAGACTAATATGTCTTAAGAAGACTAATATGTCTCAATATTTACCATCACCAGATATGTTAAATCCTATCCAGATACTGGAATTGATTTCAGCCTATTAGCTGTTGGAATGTTCCCATCTCTTAACAAGGTCTGAAATATATGCCCTTCAGCTATTCAACTTGCAACTTATGTCATTATTTTTTCAGTGACCAACTACAAAACAAACCACAGAGGTGCAAAATATGCAAGTAAGAAAAAAGGTGTGCTATAAGAAACAGATGTATAACTTAAAGAGGGCTTCTTCTAATTTTGTAGATCTCGGGGACTGATAGGGGAGTAGGACTGGAGAAGAGGATGAGGAGAGAATTCCTGGAGGTCCTTCCCACTGTTCTTGCACCACTGACCCCCACATGACCCATCCTCTGAGCTGTGTGTCTGTCTGTCTGTTTGACACTTCCTTATTGAGTTTGCCCCAACATTTCAAGTTCCCCATGTCAGTCACCTGCCTGGGCAGGAGAGAATAATTCCATTGGATCAGGGAGCCACTCAGTTGAAGTGCAACCTGGGGAGTAAAACTGACAAAAAAGCAAGAAAGGCTATTGGTTGTTAGAGTTATATATGCTGGAAAGAAAAAGAAATATGGAGCCCCTGGTCATATGAACTGAAACAATGTGATATAGTGAACACATGGAGCCAGGCATGTATTGAGGTGACTTCAAAAAAGAAAGACTCCTTGACTTTCAAGACCAGTTTGAATTTGAAATTAAACAAGCAAATATGACAGTAGTGGGATCACAACAGGGCAGGTTTATGCTCACTGAAGCTGGGATATAACCACCATGTGGATTCAGCCTAGGACACCCTGATTATATAAGAAATTGGACTAGATTATTCTGGAGCTAGTTCCATATTCTAATAGCTGGTAGTTACAGAATGTCCAAATCTGATTTATGGCTATATGGATGATAGCAATTTATAGCAGAAGACAATGTTTTTCTCCCTGTTTATGTACTTCCTTTTCCTAAACGGTGTCTCTTCTAGCTTGACATTGTAATGCAGAACAGTTATTTATGTCTCTGACTTGGCACATATGCTGTTTGTAGGTCTGTTGGGACAGATTTATTATAACTCCCTGGCTCCTGAGTTGCAGTCTTTGAGCCAAAAGTGATCAGAAATCAAGTAGTAGTCAAAAGAAGCATAGCCCATTTATGAAGAGATCTAGATGTTAATTTTAGGGTGAAATTTATTGGTGTCAGATTTCTGCTAACAAAAGCAGAATGTATTGAGAATCTGTCTCTAAGAATTTGTCAGTTTATATTCTAGTTATGTGTCCTTCTTTGCTTCCTTTTCAGTTTCTAGAAATATAGGTGTCCCAGTTTTGCATTCTTCTGAACAAATGGTAAAAATTAGTGGCACAATTACTGTGAAGAATCTAATGATGATCTCATAAAAATGAGGTGGGGGATACCAAAGTGACAAAGTTCATTTGATTGTCCCATGTGCTAAAGAATGTAACTTTAACAGCTTTAGCACAGCTGCTAAATCACCAGCAATAATAAGATCTACCACCTGAAAGGTTACCAGTTCAAAGCCCCGGGTTGGCAATGAGCACTCGACTGTCAGCCCGGCTCAGTTTACCTAAGCATTTTAAAAACAGCTTGGGTTGTAATTAGAGGAATTAGGTACTGCTAAACAAGCAGGAGAGGTATTTTATGACACCTTAAAGGATGAGATCGGAAAATGCCCTGAGACCAAAAGGAAGGAGGAAGTCCTGGTGGCTTTTCGTCATAGAGTATGGAGTGACAGCACCCCCTGCTGCTGTATCCAAGGAGCCAAACGCTGGATGTTGACATAACATACCTCCCTTCTGTACTGTCTGTCTCTGTCCTGCCTGTCCAAAATGGCATTGAATGTTTGCCGTGTATGTCTACTGTGATCCACCCTGAGTCCCCTTGGGGATATAGGGCAGAATATAAATAAATTATTAGTTACAATGACATTCCAAAACTAAATATGATTATTCAGTCTTATTGATATCAAAGAGATTTATATTGAAATAATAATGACATGGATGACACAGTTATTTCAATTCTTATGTTATGAAAACTTATTTCAAAATTGGATAAAAATGGGGTCAAAAAAGCCCATTGAAGTAGGCAACTAAAACCACAGGCTAACTAAAACCATGAGAAGTTGGTAGTCATATCTCTCCCTTCTTCTCATTTTATTAATTTTATTTTTGTATTGTGGTTGTGTAATGTATTTTACTTTGTTGTAGTAGTAAATAGTTAAATGTGTTGTGTGTGCCATTCTCCTTGTAGGCTTTTTTATTGTAAAAACATTTTTGTTGTTTAATTTTAAAAAGGAGGAATAGGAGGAAACAACTGAGGGTTGGGTGTGAGAATATTGCCTCCCCAAATAAAAGTCCTCCCTTGCCCTATAAAATTTTCCTTTCACTTCCTTAATTCTACATTGCTAAAATTTTGAATTGAACATTTGGAACTACTGTTGAGGCATTTAAGGACAAGAGGCAAATTAATCTTGTCAACAAGTTATAACTCTGAACATTTTTCATTATGCCACTCTCTGTAATGTCTGAAATACTGGGATTAAAGGAAACGTTCACTAGGAAACATTGACCTCACCCGCCGGGGACAGAAACTTCTGGCACTCCACAGGAGGTAGCCTCCCAGTTTGAAGAGCACAGCTTTCCATCTATTCCACATTTAATCAAGTCACTAATCAAAATAATATGGGGAACTTTATCAAATGCTTTGTTGATTTACAGATAAATGACACCCACAGCATGCCTATTATTTGCTAAATTAGTGATCTGATCGAAAAAAGATGTAAGATTTGTGTGACAGGAACTGTTTTTGGCAAAACCATGCTGGTTCCTACTGATCACTGCACTGCCATCACAATACTTGAAGATGGACTAGTTTTATTCCTGCTGAGGAGAAAATGGAGAAGTCGGCATAGTTCTTGCCTAGTATTTGCACATTCTAAAATGTTTTGGGAAATTGTTCGGGGTGGAAAATTGATTTCTTGCCCTCATGCAGCTGACCATCTTTGCTTTAAAATGATGTAGTGCCATATCTATGAAATTTAGAACATCAATCTGACAACCTCATTCTGTCCTCACTGCAGTTTTCATGGCATCCTAAAGAGAAGTCTTACATAAAGTGCATTGCAGTAATCTCAATGGGAAGATAAAAGTGTATATATTCTCCTTGTCCAGGAACATGCATAACTGGCCCACAAACAAAACTTTAGTCAAAAGTAATCCAGGGTGCCGTAGGGATTAAATATGAGAAGAATATACAAGTAACTCAGTTGAAATAATTGAATGGGTTACTTGATCATCTCAATGCAGGCACTCCTGTTCCCATATACACATTTTTAGTCATGTTGCTGGGGAAAATGGAAGGAAAAAGGAAGAGGGGCCGACCAAGGGCAAGATGGTATCCTTGAAGTGACTGGCTTGACTCTGAAAAAGTTGGGGGTGGTGACAGCTGACAGGGAGCTCTGATGTGGGCTGGTCCATGAGATCATGAAGAATCGGAATCGACTGAACAAATAAACAATAACAAAGTCATATTGCAATAAAAAAGGGCAATGCACACTCAAAACCCTGCTGCCAAGTAATTCCTCTTGGGATACAGGATTACTTCTGTGCCCTCTCTCTGCATTGAAATCCTTTGAGATCAAGGTCCATCTACACTGTCATATAATACAGTGTCTAATGTAGTTTAACTGCATTGAACTGTTTTACCATATATGGCAGCACATACCAGCCAGCATGCCAATGCTTTAAATCAAGAAATAGCTTCCTAACATCTACAGAGATACTCGCAGGAACACCTAAGCAAGCGAAAGTCCAAAAGTGACAGGTTAAAACCCAGAACCTCAATAAGTGATTCATACCGGATGAGAAATTCCCTTCTGGACACACAGAAGACTGGGTGACTTGTAAGGTGCTGAATAGACTGCCCTCTGGCACCACAAGATGCAGAGCCAATCTTAAGAAATGGGGTTGCAAAGTGGAGTCCATGACATGCGAGTGTGGAGAAGAGCAAATTGGAGACCATGTACTACAATGCAGTCTGAGCCCCGCCACATGCCCAATGGAGGATCTTCTTACAGCAAAACTAGAGGCACTCGAAGTGGCCAGCTTCTGGTCAAAGAAAACTTGGAAATAATGCCAAGTTTTTAAATTTATTTGTGTTTTTAATACATTATAACTGTCTCCTCAATTCACTTCTGACACGATAAAGAAATAAAGAAATAAATGCAGTTAAACTGTACTATGAAACTACATTATATGACAGTGTAGATGGGGCACAACAGAGCAATAATAGACACAACATCTGTTACAAGCTTGTAACTCCAACAATGTCAATTTTCTTTTCTTCTCCTGCATGATTTCTTACTCCGAGATTTGTCTTTTTCACTTGAAGAAATGGCATCTCAGATTTAAATCTAGAAATCCTGTATCTAGCATTTTTGAGCAGGCATAGTTGCATGTAATGTCATTTTAGAATGAACTTCCCAAATTCTGAACCAAAGTAAAATATGGCTGTTTATAGCAAAACAAACAAAATGAATAACAGGAACAAACTGAACAACAACAGGAAACAACATAAGAACTTCACATTTCTTTTCTTTAAAAAAATATATCCATGATTAATGAAGAAAAACCAGTGAAGCTTCAAAAGCTTACATGATTGCTTTTTGGTTAGCCGCTAATGGCATCATTATTTTCTGGATTTTGTTTTATTTTTCTTGATAGATACCATTACAATTTTTTAAAGTTCTGATACAGTTGCTATAAACAACACCTGAATGCTACAAGCTGTTGACTTGTCTTGCAAAACACACTGTCCTTGCATCTACAACATTGCCATTCCAAGCCCAATAACACAAAATGTTAAGGCAGTAATATGAGGTGTAAGACACTGTTTAAATCACCATTCAATGAGAACATACCCCTATACTTTCAAAAGTTATAATTTCATGTTAGTTTTGGCCCAGCTCTCTAATCTGTTAAGGTCATTTTTATTGATCCTGTTCTCTGGAACGTTAGCTACACTCCCTAAATTAGTGTTGTCTTCAAATTTGGTAAGCATTTAATTATTTATTTACTTTGTTTTATATCCTACCCTCTCTCTCTTATTGAGGGACTCAGAGCGGCTAACACTCAGCAACAATTCGATGCCATTCAGACATAATACAATACTGACTCAAAATACATAAAAATCAAAAAGACAAAATTTAAACAAGATGATTAAACATACTAAACCAATTACATTAAAAACAGCTCCATCTATGGGTTACTGAGAGTTTACCAAGCTGTAGGCCTATGGCCATGTTCCAGAAGCATTCTCTCATGATGTTATGCCCACATCTATTACAGGCATCCTCAGAGTTTGAGGTCTGCTGGAAACTAGGCAAATGAGGTTTATATACAGTATCTGTGGAATTTCCAGGTTAGGAGAAAGAACTCTTGTATATTTGAGGTATATGCGAATGTTGCAATTTGCCATCTTGATTAGCATTGAATGGCCTTGCAGCTTCAAAGCCTGGCTGCTTCCTCCCTGGGGGAATCCTTTGTTGGGAGGTGTTAGCTGGTCCTGATTGTTTCCTGTCTGGAATTCCTTGAGTGTTTTCTGAGTGTTGTTCTTTATTTACTTTCCTGATTTTAGAGTTTTAAAAATACTGGTAGCCAAATTTTGTTCATTTTCATTGTTTCTAAAATCAGAACAGTAAATAAAGAACAATACTCACTGCTGCCAGTCCAAGTTAGTAACCTGGCTGTAGCTTTGAGCACACTTCAAAGGGAGCTCCATGTAGAGCGCATTACAGTATGCTTATGTTTGAGTTTTATTGTTTGATAAATGCTGGTATGTTGTTATTATGTGTTGTTGGGCTCAGCCTCACGTTTGCCGCACCGAGTCCCCTTGGGGTGATAGGTGGGGGGTATAAGTGAAGTTAATAAATAAAATAATAAATATAAATTACAGTAATCCAAATGGGATATAACTAAGGCATGTACCACTGTGATCAGATCTGGCTTCTCAAGTAATGGGTGCAGTTGCCTCACAACACTGGATCCCTTTTTAAAATCTGTCATCTGACTGACCAGGAGCACCTCTGTCCTGTCTGGATTAATTTTCAATCTGTCTGCCCTTACCCAGTCCATTACGGTCACTGGTTCAGGATCAAGAGGCCTGTGCAATCCACGGTTCTATATGTTCGAATGTACTTACAAAACAAAAGTTCTGGTGGTGAACATTTCAGAACTCTAACAAAACTTTCAAAATTTCATTATAAATGGCAGTTCCTAATTGGTTCAGTCTTAAAAATTGCCAATAATGAAATAATAATGAAATATGCAAATGTTGCAATTAGCCACCTTGATTATTTATTTATTTATTAGCATTGAATGGCCTTGCAGCAAGGAGGAGGAGGCCTCTGCCAAGTGGGTGGAGCCTCCTACTCACCCCCTCCACTTTTCCTGGCCTCGGAGGCCCCTTGGTGCTGCCAGGCTGGACTGAGGACCACAAGAACACAGTAGGAAGCAACACATTGATGTATATCAAATCACATATAATATAACCAATAAGTATCAAAGCAGCAACATAAAGCCCACATAGGCACACGAACGTAGCAGTCCCGGAGTACCACCAGCCAATGATAGATTCGCAAGACAGGAGGTGTGGGAAAACAGTCCTGGGAATGGGTACAATGCGACGGAGAGGAAAGTCTTTGAAGGTAAATAATGTCCGTCCCCTGAGGTAGCCAATACTCATCCAGGTTCACCACAAATATCCCAATTCTGCGCAAAGGGCCCGAATGGCCGGCCGGTGGAACACGTAGGGCGCCAAGGCCGCGACGGTGAAATAGCGCGCCGAGTCCGTTTCGCCCCCAACGGGGCTTTCTCAAGCGGGTGGTGGTATCAGTGCCGGGCAATGAAACGCAGGGTATAATGCATTCTGAAACATTAAGAATATACAAACATCACATATACAAGCAAGCCACCATATTTCCATAGTGGAGACAATGCAAGCAGGCAGACAGTACATACCAGCAACGGTTATGATCCGACATGATACATCCTGCGGACCGAAGGTAAGTATTGACAGCAGAGGCAGAGCCTAAATACAGAAATCTAATGAGGCTCAAGTGAGAAGGGCGGATAAGGGGAGGGGGTCATTGAGGCCCAGGGGAACTCGCTCTGTAGATGGACTATCCACCAGGTTTCCTCCTAAGGAGGAAATTATGGGCGTTGCAATGGGGGTAACCTGACTTTCTCCAGACCAGTAAATTTAAAGGAGTCTGGACTATGTTTTTCTCCTTAAAGTGTCTATAGAGAATGCTGTTGTCCATACCTGTGCGCACCGAGAACGATGTTCCGAAATTCTCACGCGCAATTGGCAAGATGAAAAACCAACATAAACCATCCCACAATCACAGAAAAGACAGTACACGCATGCTTCCGAATTACAGTCGGTGTAGTCCCGGTGCGGAGGCTGGCAACCTCTTTCCCTCTGAACACCTGCGTGCAAGATGCGCAGTTCTTGCCACAGGGTCTACACCCCGGGGTGACTATGCTTCTGGGGCATGCGTCCTGTAGGGGTGGAGTGGACCAGCAGGTCCCTAAAGTTCTGTGTTCATTTGTAAGCCACCATGGGAGGTGATTTAAAGGCAGGGATGTCAGGTAAGATACCCCAATGTTTCCTAACCACCGAGACTATCTGTTGGCTATGGGCAGTGTATGTGAGTGGCCATACTATACGTTCAGACTTCTTGCGGGGATTCTTCTGAAGGAGAGTTTCACGAGGGATGGATCTTGCCTACATTCAGCCCTATGGATGATAGAGCCGGGATATCCTCGAGCTAAGAGCTGGGTGCGGAGGTTTCTGGATTCCCTATTGAAGTCCTGGACGTCACTGCAGTTGCGCTTAAGGCGAATATACTGCGAATAGGGGAGACTATTCTTAAGGGGATAGGGATGATGGCTACTGTAGTGAAGTAAGGAGTTTTTGTCCGTGGGTTTCCTATAATTGCGGACCCGAAGCTTGCACCCTTCCTTATATACTTCAGTGTCCAGAAACTGTACCGCCTTGCTACTATGGGTGAATGGAAACTGAATGGAAACGTTCCATGAGTTGAGCCATCTCTTAAACTCCTCCAGGGGGGTGCCCGGATCCAGGAGGAAGAAACAATCATCAATATATCTCCCATAATGCCTGATATACCTGCTGGGAGAAGTAGCATCATGAAGGTGCTCCTTCTCAAGGGCAGCCATATATAAGTTGGCTATGGATGGGGCACAACTCTGGCCCATACTGACCCCGTTGACCTGGAGGAAGAATTCACCCCCAAAGGAGAAATAATTATACTCAAACAGACAATCTATAATTTCCAAGAGGAAATGGGTGGGAGGAAACATGCTATCACGCCTAGAGTCAAAAATATCAGCCAACACCATTCTGGCCTCCTCAAGAGGAATCCGGGTGTAAAGCGAGTTAACATCCGCGGACGCAATGATGCTGGGTGGGTCAATGGTCAATGCCTCGACCTTGGAGATAAAGTGGGTGGTGTCCAAAATGAGCGAGGGGATGAGTTTGACGAAAGGTTGTAGGACACTGTCTATGTAGATACCCAACGGTTCCAGGGCGGAACCAGAGGCGGATAAAATTGGGCGACCGGGAGGAGGAAACCCCGGTTTGTGCGTTTTTGGCAAGAAATAATATTGGGGGACACGGGGGCTGTCTTTGATTAGGAATTTGGCCAGCTTTTCGTCAATATACCCCATCTGCACCGCATCAATGACAACATTCTTAATGCTATTCTGAAACCTAAGTGTGGGATCGTTGGGAATGCGCTTGTAAAAGTTGGTGTCATCCAATTGGCGGTGGGCCTCCTGTACATACGTGTCCCGGTCCAAAATAACCAGCCCCCCTCCTTTATCCGCTGGCTTGATGACCAGGTCGTATTGTCTGCCAAGTGTCCTGATGGTATTAATTTGTTCGGGGGTTAAATTGGCCCGTCTCATATCCTGTTGGTGATTAATGGCCAGGACCTCTTTAAGAACAGTGTTCTCAAACGCCCTCATGTTGTGGGAAATCTCATGTGGAGTAAATGTGCTCTTAACATACATTCTGGGATTACCACAAGGATTGAAAGCCAAGGGGGCGTCTGCAAAAAGCTTCGGGTCCGCAATTATAGGAAACCCACGGACAAAAACTCCTTACTTCACTACAGTAGCCATCATCCCTATCCCCTTAAGAATAGTCTCCCCTATTCGCAGTATATTCGCCTTAAGCGCAACTGCAGTGACGTCCAGGACTTCAATAGGGAATCCAGAAACCTCCGCACCCAGCTCTTAGCTCGAGGATATCCCGGCTCTATCATCCATAGGGCTGAATGTAGGGCAAGATCCATCCCTCGTGAAACTCTCCTTCAGAAGAATCCCCGCAAGAAGTCTGAACGTATAGTATGGCCACTCACATACACTGCCCATAGCCAACAGATAGTCTCGGTGGTTAGGAAACATTGGGGTATCTTACCTGACATCCCTGCCTTTAAATCACCTCCCATGGTGGCTTACAAATGAACACAGAACTTTAGGGACCTGCTGGTCCACTCCACCCTACAGGACGCACGCCCCAGAAGCATAGTCACCCCGGGGTGTAGACCCTGTGGCAAGAACTGCGCATCTTGCACGCAGGTGTTCAGAGGGAAAGAGGTTGCCAGCCTCCGCACCGGGACTACACCGACTGTAATTCGGAAGCATGCGTGTACTGTCTTTTCTGTGATTGTGGGATGGTTTATGTTGGTTTTTCATCTCGCCAATTGCGCGTGAGAATGTCGGAACATCGTTCTCGGGTGCGCACAGGTATGGACAACAGCATTCTCTATAGACACTTTAAGGAGAAAAAACATAGTCCAGACTCCTTTAAATTTACTGGTCTGGAGAAAGTCAGGTTACCCCCCCATTGCAACGCCCATAATTTCCTCCTTAGGAGGGAAACCTGGTGGATAGTCCATCTACAGAGCGAGTTTCCCCTGGGCCTCAATGACCCCCTCCCCTTATCCGCCCTTCTCACTTGAGCCTCATTAGGATTTCTGTATTTAGGCTCTGCCTCTGCTGTCAATACTTACCTTCGGGTCCGCAGGATGTATCATGTCGGATCATAACCGTTGCTGGTATGTACTGTCTGCCTGCTTGCATTGTCTCCACTGTGGAAATATGGTGGCTTGCTTGTATATGTGATGTTTGTATATTCTTAATGTTTCAGAATGCATTATACCCTGCGTTTCATTGCCCGGCACTGATACCACCAGCCGCTTGAGAAAGCCCCGTTGGGGGCGAAACGGACTTGGCGCGCTATTTCACCGTCGTGGCCTTGGCGCCCTACGTGTTCCACCGGCCGGCCATTCGGGCCCTTTGCGCAGAATTGGGATATTTGTGGTGAACCTGGATGAGTATTGGCTACCTCAGGGGACGGACATTATTTACCTTCAAAGACTTTCCTCTCCGTCGCATTGTACCCATTCCCAGGACTGTTTTCCCACACCTCCTGTCTTGCGAATCTATCATTGGCTCCGGGACTGCTACGTTCGTGTGCCTATGTGGGCTTTATGTTGCTGCTTTGATACTTATTGGTTATATTATATGTGATTTGATATACATCAATGTGTTGCTTCCTACTGTGTTCTTGTGTATAATTTCCACTACGAAACTTGTGTTTACATATGGACTGAGGACCAGTCTGCGGCCTCAGCCCAGCCTGGCAGTGCCATCACTGGAGCCCAAGGGGCTTCTAAGGTGAGGCGCAGCAGAGGCGGTGAGGAGGAGGCCACCGCTGAGTGGGCAGAGCATCCCTACTGTGTGGATTTTCACTTATTGCGGGTGGCCCTGGAACAGAACCCCCGTGATGAGCGAGGGAACACTGTATATGCATATGCACTTACACAGATAAATTATAGAAGATATTACTTATATCCTGCTTTTTCTTCTATTAAAAGACAATGTTTAGATTTATTTGTGTTCTGTGTGATGAACTGAAAAGCATGCCATTTGCAATAAAAAAATCATAAAATAGTTCATTTGTGTTACTTGTTAATGGTTTTTTTTAAAAAAATGTTTAGGCTGAACAATCTTTCCACACCCATTTTCATCTCACAAAATCTGGCCCTCTTTGCAAAAGTTTGGACACCCCTGCCCTAAGGCAAACTAATCACAGTGTGAATCCATGCAACTCATCATAATCCGTTTAGCTGCATTGATTAAATTCCTTTTACTTAAATGACCAATCCATTCCATGAAACCATTTATTTACAGAATGGCTGAACTTTCTTTTACTTTCATCAGCCACCAGGCTGATGATATATTAATAAGGGTATAATTTTATCATGAAATGAAATGAACTCAGTTGACTTCAGTGCTTTTAAAATATATTTTATGAAAGAAGAGGGGAAACCAACGGCTACTGAATTGGGGGTTTGTTGGGGGGGGGAGGATTGGTTTTGTTTTTTGGCTGAGAGACAGATAATGAACATTAACAAATACATCATGAAACAGAAAACAGGATGTGACCTTGTGAATGGAGCAGACAGTACCCAAAGGGCACTATTAAAAGTTATTTACAAAGTGGTTCCATTTTTCTGTCTCTGATAAAAGTTTTGCCTCAGGGCTATGTTCCCTGACATTTATATTAAATTAATTCAATTCAACTTTTTATTTACTTGCTCATAGCAATTGTTCTGCATTTGTGTGTTCTTCCAGCTAACTAAAGAGCCCTGGTTTTAAAAGGTCTTCAGAAGCTACTTCCAAGGGACTGAACAGATGAGAACATATAATTAAATCAAGTTAGCTGGGCCATTCCCACTGCCCCATTTCCAAATGTGCCAGGTTTATATGGAAGAGGCTACACAGTATTGACAATTTATAAGCTAACACCAGTGTGGACATATTCCACTTTTACCGTCTGTCCTTGGTGAACCCTCCTTTGCTTAATTCTAAAAGATATGATAATGGAGAGAGAAAAGACTTGTTTCTTTTTTTCTTCAGGCTTCCCAAGCGTTGTACATTTCTTCCTTCATGCCAGCCATCTGCAACATATAAATGTGAACCTGGATTTAATTAAACGTTTCCAATCTAATAACATATTAATTTTCTAACCTTTATGGAGATCTATGTTAGAGATTTGGGTATTTAAATATTCCCATGAAGGCAATACTATATTTGAAATGAAACAATTCATTGTATGGACAAGATATGATTAAACAAGACCCACTATTTTGTTCACATCTTGGTTATGTCATAATGGAGCCTAAATGCATAAAATACATGTATAATTGAAATTTAAAAGACCAGGAAGATGACATTAAAAGTGGGTGATTAAAATGACACCTAGCCTAACAAGTATCTTTAAGGATTTTGCGTAATTTAGGAAAGTGTCCACTTTAAAATTTCTCAATTAATTTGCCAATGAGAAGACAGTTATGATTTTTTGATTATGTTTGCAGTTTAAAAAATGCACCCAAATGCAAAATTTAGGTTAAAATACATATTTTAGGTTTATATCTGCTGCTGAGTGCCAGACTAAATGGGATAGATCCAACTAATGAGCTGGATTCAAAGCACTCTCAAGTACTAAAACTGTACTTTGCCTTATTTTTAAAGGGAGTCTGGCATCCTGCAAATGAATACTTATTGGTAGCTTTAGGGAAAGGCCCCTGAGCTTTGGGAAAACCTCACAATGGCCTGTTTCAACATGGGAGTTATATAAATACATATCCCATGTTGATATTTGAAAGTTGCCAGTCATTTTTATATAAAGTTTTATTGATTTGTACTGGTAACATTTGACTCTTTCCCACTTTTTCAAAGAGATAGATTTTAATTATATTATTTATTTATTTATTTATTTATTTATTTATTTATTTGCTATGCTTCTATACCGCCTCTCTCAGCCCAAAGGCGACTTGAGGCGGTGAACAAGCGGCAGCAAGTGGCCACATACAACACATCATAATAAGATAAAAACAATCATATAAAACCATATAAATTAACAATTAAAACTACAAAATACAAATCTCAGCTCCACAATCTTAAAATTGGTTTCCGTTTTGTCGTCATACTAATTCTTTGATCTCGATTAATTAAAGTTCGTCGAAGACGGAGATCTTGTGGCCCGGTCGACCTGGGCTGGATGAGTGCCGGTTGCCTGCCCTGGATGGCGAGCCACTTAGCCCGTCACCCTTGGTTAGGAGCTTGGGTGTCAAGTTGGACTCCCTGCTTACCATGGAGGCCCAGGTCTCCGTGGTCAGCGGGACGTCGTTCTTCCACCTACGTCAGGCCAGGCGACTGGCCCCTACCTGTCCAGGGACGATCTGGCCACGGTGATCCAAGCGACGGTCATCTCGAGGCTGGACTACTGTAACGCCCTCTACGTTGGCCTTCCCTTGTCGACAATCCGGAAACTCAGCTGGTGCAGAATGCCGCGGCTCGCTTGCTGGTGGGAGCACCAGTGAGGGAGCACATCACTCCCATCCTTCGGCAACTGCACTGGCTTCCCATTGAGTACCGGATTGTCTTCAAGGTATTGGTTTTAACCTTTAAGGCCTTGCACGGTCTAGGGCCTGTGTACCTGAGGGACCGCCTTACCCCGTATGTTCCCCCGAGATCGCTGCGCTCGGAAGAGCAGAATTTATTGGTGATACCATCGTCCCGCGCCTGTCACTTGTCCAGTACAAGACAGAGAGCTTTCTCTGTGGCGGCTCCAGTACTCTGGAATTCGCTCCTGACCATGTCCGAATGGTCTCGGAACTCCTCCCATTCCGAAGAGAATGTAAGACGGCCCTCTTCAAGCTTGCATTTGGGTAAACTCAACCCAAACTCAACTGGCTCGTCTCGTCTGAATTAAGGCATCATAGCCTTGTAACATCTGGGCTATGTATTGTGTTTTATTGTTTTTATGGTATGTTTTATTGTACGTTTTTACTGCTGTGATCCGCCCCGAGCCTGCTGGGAGGAGCGGAATATAAAACCGATTAATAAATAAATAAATAAATAAATGCTTGCTTGAACAGCCAAGTCTTGACTTTCTTACGAAATGTCAGGAGGGAGGGGGCCGATCTGATGTCACTAGGGAGTTCCAAAGCTGAGGAGCCACCACTGAGAAGGCCCTGTCTCTCGTCCCCACCAGGCGTGCCTGCGAAGCAGGAGGGACTGAGAGCAGGGCCTCTCCGGATGATCTTAAGCATCTTGATGGTTCATAGGGAGAGATGCGTTTAGACAAATTATATTAAACATATCTTTTGCACTTTACATGGCAGGAGTACAATAGTACACAATCGAATATTATGTTGAAAGAATGATAGCTTATTTAATAGGGGTATGTGAATGGAAGAAATCCATTTTGAATTTTGTTTCAAAATTTGGATGGCCCCTTTTCAATTTGAAAATATTTCAAAAAATTAACGCGGACAGACAGGTTTGTTTTGAATCTGATTTGCTGACATTTTGTTATTGTTTCATTAGTTTTATTCCATTGGCAGCAATGAGGGAATTTTAGAGGTGAGTTTCTCTGTCGTTTTAATGACTATCAGGATGAAACTTGGAATGCTTATGGGATTCATTTATGGCTATAAGCCCGCCAAGTTTCTGAATGTTTTGCTCATCCACTAATTTTTAGGAACTTCATTAAGCTTTTACAAATTAAAAAGGTGTCCTTTTGCATTTTCCACAGTAATAGAACATGAGTAGGGCACCATTCCTGCAAAGTTTCAGAAAGATTTGCACATCCCTGATGTTTAAAGGAATTTTTTCAATGTAAGTAATGGAAGCAACTTGGGCAAGTCACACTCTCAGCTTCAGGAAACTTTGAGCTTTCATAATTTTTATGGTTTTCAGGAAGAAAGTTGCCACACTTGTAGGGTTTTTGATTTCCCAGAATGCAGTGCTCAGCATCAGAAAGCCCAATGAGGACTGCAGCAGCCAGCCATTTAGAGTCAGTCTAATAATAATAAATAAAATTATTGAATCTGCAGAGAGGACTTAAGTAAGTAATAGTATAGATGTGTGCTAAATTGAAGTACTACGGTTAATTGTGTCGGAGCTGTGGCACATGCTCTCCTGGTTATCAAAGGATTGACAAATTGCAACCATTAATGTCTGCAAATTATCGCCCAGCCCAACTTTTCAGAATTATTCAATCCATGACAAATCCAGTCCGTATTGTACTAAATTCCGTGGATTTGGATGTTACAGCTGAGGCTTTTAATCAGTTTTTTGCAAAAAAGATTTTGCTGCTCCGCCAATATCTCCCCGCCACCCTAGATAGAGTGGCCGAGCTTGAAATTTCATGGCCACTCACCAGGCCTGCCCTCAGTCAGTTCGTCACGCTGGATGCAGAGGCTGTTGACAAGATTCTTACCGGAGTGGAGTCAACCACTTGCTCCCTTGATCCATGCCAACTCCTGGTTGGTCAAGGCCTGCCGGGAGGAGTAACGAGGCCCTCTGATGGACATTATCAATGGCTCCCTTGAGCAAGGAGTTTTTTTCCAGATGGGCTGAAAGATGCAGTGGTCCATCTGTTACTGAAAAAGCTGAGTTTAGATCCTTCGGTTACCTCCAATTACCACCAGGTTTCAAATCTTTCGTTCCTGGGCAAGGTAATTGAGAGAGCGGTAGCAGACCAGCTCCAGAAATTCTTAGATGACACAGCCTGGTTGGACCCCGATCAGTCCAACATGGAACCGAGACTGTGCTGGTTGCTAACTCGGATCAACTCTGACGCCAGCTTGACTGAGGCGGATTGGCACTGCTTGTATTGTTAGATTTTACAGCTGGCTTTGACACGGTTGATTACGATCTTTTGACCCACTTCGGGGACGCCGCTTCGGGGGTCCAAGGGTCTGCCCTTAACTGGGTGGACTCTTTTCTCCAGAACCGTTGGCAATGAGTGGAATTGAATGGGATGGCCCCTGAAAAATCACTTATGTGTGGGGTCCCTCGGGGGGGGGGGCATTTTATCTCCATTGTTATTTAACATCTATATGCGACCACTCACCCAGCTGGTTCGAAGTTATGGGCTGGAGTGTTACAAGTAGGCTGATGACACCCAGCTCTTTCTGTGGATGGATGGATGGCCAGCTCGATTTGGTTCCTGATAATTTCACATCCTGCCTTGAGGCCATAACTGGTTGGCTGCATTACAGTAGACTGAGGGTGAATCCGGCAAAGATGGAGATATTGTGGCTGGGTCGCCCTGAGTTGGATGATGTTCAGTTGCCCACCTTAGACGGTGAACCTCTTTCTCTTTCAAATGCCTTGGTGTCATTTTTGACTCATTATTGACAATGGAGGCCCAGGTCTCCACTGTTAGCAAGTCAGCCTTTTTCCATCTTTGGCAGGCTAGGCAGCTGGCACCTTACCTGTCCAGAGATGACCTGGCCATGGTAACTTCAAGAATTGACTATTGTAACAACCTTTAAGTTGGCCTTCCCTTATTGGTGACCCGGAGACTTCTACTGGTGCAGAATGCAGTGGCCAGACTCCTCATGGGAACTCCCGTGAGGAACGATATAACACCTGCCTTATACCAATTGCACTGTGTAAGGACTCACCTGCCTTAAGCAGGGCCGAGGCCTGCTTAGAAGGGGTTTAGAAATCCTGTTTTGGTTGTGCTGGCATCCATCTTGGAGAGGTGGCTGCAGCCAGCAACCATTAAGTGAAGGGAAGCCAGAGCAAGGGGGCGTGGCCTTGCAGGCTTGTGCCTAGTTACAGTGAAGAGGCTGTGATTGGTTAGAGGTTAGAGGGGGAGGAGTTGGAGCTGACAGAGTAGAAAATCCTGTCAGAGAATGTTTCAGTCTGGTCTGGAGTTTAGAGCGAGGCTGTGCAGACGCACATCTCCAGCCTCTGCTGTTTAGAGTCAGGCTGTAGATTCGGCATCTACACCTGAGGCAGTCTTGAGCAAGGTTCTGGGGGAGTATCACCAGAGCCTTGGCAACAGAGACTGACAGTCTGTCCTAAGCAATTCACCACGTAGGAATAGGCTGGACTAGTGGGAGTCAAGACTGAGATCTGACCGCCCTTAGGGCCAGTAGTCATTCTAGTGGGGACGCTTGTGGAAGAGTGCCAATTTAGAACTGTTCTTGTGATAGGCAGTTGGGATACCTGGTCATCTCTGGAGACTAGGGTGACAGGTAGTTGGACTCTTAGACTGTGTGGGTTATGAGTAACCCAGGAGTAGCCAGACTCAGGGAACGATCTAGGTGATTAGATGTTCCAGAACTTTAGTACAACAACCATCTAGTGGAACTATTAGGTGGGAGTTGGGAGACAAGTCTTCGTACTGTCTGTGGAACTGAACGTACCAACTTAAGAAGTAATAATAGCCTTTTATAGTCAGAAACCTCTACGCTCTAGCACACATATATTGATCTTGTAACCATCACGCTGTCCTAAGTCTATCATTGCTGTAACCGTACGCTAGTTGCCTCTTAGTAGAACCAATACGATCTGTGCCTATTTAATAGCCTTGTTGTAGTTAATAAATACTTTTCTTATTAACTTTTAAAGAAGCCTCCGTCATCTTTCGGTCTCCTCAGATTATATTCTTGGTGGGTGGGTTGTTGTTAAGGCCAAACGCTACAGACACTTCATTTAATTAGAGTTTAATTAGAAGTAAATCCTAATGACCCATTAGGTTGGTGGCAGACTGCCGGGAGTGTCAATTAAGTCAATTTAGGTGACCGAGATCGTCACACACTGGCTTCCAGTCGAGTTCCGTATTACTCACAAGGTGCTGGTATTAACCTTCAAGGCCTTGCATGGCCAACAGCTGGTGTACCTACAGGAACGCCTTTCTCCTTGTCAACCCTGGAGATCACCGTGCTCAGACCATCAGAACTTATTACAGATCCCTGGCCCTAAGGAAACCCATCTGACATCAACCCGGCATAGAGCTTTTTCGTTGATCGCTCCATCACTCTGGAATGCCCTCCCTCCCTACATCAGAACTACCCGCGATTTAAAAGATTTTTGCATGGCTTGTAAAACATTGCTGTTTGAGAGGGCATTCGGATGAGAAACTGTTTTAGATTGTTTAAATTGTTAGATGTTTTAGGTATTTAGTTTTGTGTTCTAATGTAAATCACCCAGAGCCATCTGAGATGGGCGATTAATAAATCTCAAAATAAAAAAAAGCAATCAACTGTTTATTTACAGATATTTACACAGCACATTGGAAACATGTCTGATCTCTCCATCAACAGCATGAGAAGGAATAATTGTGATTTGCAGCTTCTGCTATCAGGTACACTCACGCCTACTGCATTCTAAGGTGATGACTCAAGTCCGGTCTCAATATCAGGAAGCAGGAACACATTTGTACAATATTATCTAGGAACCCATAGTACCTCTGTGATTCATTAACTCAATCAATGCTGGACAGCATTCTGCACACACATAGCAAGCTTCAAAACACACAAATCAATATTAAAACCTCCCACAACAAATTGTGTGTCATAGAGATACACTGTTAGACAGACATTCAAGGAGATTGCTGTTGTGGATTTTTGGAGGATAAATGGTTTTGTGTAAACTTTTTAAAATTCCCAAAACTTAGTAGATGTGTAAATCTTAACTGAAACTTTCAGGGATTGATGCCCTGGTTATCTTGTGCATTGTGTATAAAAGTCAAGAAGATATTAAAAATATTGTTTGTAATAAATTCAAAAATTCTCAAAAATTTAGTGGAGGAGTATAATATTCTGAAAGTTGATGGGCTAACAGTGGGAAATGTGGGGTACAATTATATCAAGTACCATCACAATAGGTCTAAAAATGAGGAGAAATGAGCTGCTTAAGTTTTCTCACTTGCTCAATTTCTTAATGAAAAAAGTAATGAAAATTTGTTACTGCATTATAGGTACAAAAAAAATTAGGTCCACAATTTTGGAGAAAAAACTATTCACCCCCTCCTTAGTTTTGTAATGAGTATTGAAACATATTTTTTCATTGATCACACAGCCCTAGTGGGCATACATTTTATTACATTGGTGTTCAGCTGCAACCTTGACTTTGTAAATTCTTCCTTGACTTTTTTCAATAGTCAAGGAATTAGTATTGTGTCATCTGTATATTTTAAATTGTTGATATTTCTTCCTCCGGGTCTCATGTCTCCCTTATCTGAGCTTTACGTATGATGTATTTAATTTACAAGTTAAACAAACCATGTGATAAAATGTAGCCTTGCCTGACTCCCTCATCAACTGGAAACCATTATGCTTCTCCATATTCTGTCCTGAAAGTGGCCTCTTTTCCTCAACATAGGTTTTGCATCACTACAATGTTTAATTACACACCATTCCTTTAAGAGTGTTTCATAGATTTCTATGATCTTATAATTCTTAGGGTGTATTCCCATATGTGATTATAAGTCTCCATAAGGACCCCATGAATTTTATAGGATTTTTTAAGGCAAAGGGTACTCAGAGATTGTTTTGCCAGTTCCTTCCTCTGGAATAGAGCCTATATTACCTAATATTCATTTGCTGTCTCTCTTTCAAGTACTAATCAAGTCTGATCCTGCATAGTTTCCAAGGCCAAACTGATTTCGTTAAGCTATTAATGCAGTTACAATGCTTGATGGAAAACAACAAATTTATTTATTTATTTATTTACAACATTTCTTCCCCACCTTTCACAACCTCCAGGAGGGGGGACTCAGAGCAGTTAACACAGGCAATGATTCGATACCACAATATCAATAAACAAGACTATATGAAACCATGAGTACATAATAAATTAAAAACAGTAATATCAATTATATAATCACATAATCACATAGCCGTTTCCAATTATCATAACAGTCGTATGGTCCAGTTCAATGTCCAAAGAGCTGTTGTACACGCTGGCTGAAACAAAAACAACAATAATGCTTAGAGTATGAGTAGACAAATTATAACCCATGGGGCATGTGATTCCCTCCATTATGCCCCCCTCCCAACATGGGATGCCCTACAAAAATGAAAATGTGATTTTATTTCACTTCTGGGAAGCCCACAGAAGTTGTGGATTTGTGCTAAAACCAGGGGCTTTCTCAACCTTCCCAAATCCTGCCCCCCCCCCCCCCCAAAGTAGCCATCAAATTGACTTTATATTTCACATTTAAATGTTTCTTGGTCTCATGTAGCTCTCCTGGGAGAGAAAAGAACTACCCTTTCTCAGAATTAACTACCATATTTGGTTTTTATCTCATTATTTCCAAAAGCAGGTTGTTGACTCAATTCAAGAGAAAGATCTGACCTAGTTCTCTGTAATAGAGATGTCATCTGGAACATTCATTGAAACATATTAGACACCTCTTTTATGTACCATAATTTTAACAAAACCAAAAAAAATGATATAAGCTTCAGGGTTCTTCATTTGCAAAGTGGAACGTGCAATGAAACCAGTGCAGAGATAATCATTTTTACCTTGTCTTGTTTTAGCAAAAGGATCTGCAAGATTTTCAGTCATAATTGAAAGTCTGGGTGCTCTTACACTGGCAAAGTATGATCCAAAAATAGGTAACAAATTATCTATCATCTTATCTTTATGAAACTGAAAGACAAGCCACTACAATCCTATGAATAATGTTGATACTTTCAGTGCTGACTGCATACCTTCACTTAGCTTTAAATAAATAGTAGACAAGAAACTAAAGTCCTTATTTTTAAAAACATTTTCATTTATTATTATTTGTTTCCAAAGTAGCATAGAAGGAATATTGACTCATCAGCTTGACAACCCATTATTGGGTTCCCATTCCTGCATGTATACAGACATATGTACATATTTTTCTTATGCATCACTTTTGTGGGATACAGCTTTCTCTAAAACACACATTTTATACACTCTTCCATAATATAGTCATTCTGGGGCAGCATGTCACCCTGGTATGCATATTTTGAGTGCATTTATTTAGATGTTTTTAGAACTGCATCTCACAATCAAAAATATTCAAATACCAAAGATTAGTGGAGTTATGGTTCATATATTAGACTGCTGAGAATTTGGTATCAAAATACACATTGAGAACAATCTGTCATCTACTCTAGGCATCATGCTTCTTATGTCAGATATGTATCTGAAAACAAGCTGCCTGAGGAAACGAAGAACATGCTATCATGCTCATATTTCGTTGCAGGCTTCCCACTGTCATCTACTTGGCAATTGTGGGAACAAAATATTGGACTGAACAGGCATTTGGTCAGTTCTAGTGTGGCTCTCGGGACTGTTCTGAAGATAAAGGAGAGCCAAGAATAGTATTATTTTGGACTAGGGACCATAGTGTAATTGCTATTTATATGCTCCTGGAGGAATGTATTTCATGGCCAGAATCACCAGGTTGTTGTGCGTTTTCCGGTCTGCATGGCCATGTTCCAAAAATATTCAAGAAGCATTCTCTTTTACTTGCATCTATGGCAGGCATCCTCATAAGTTGTGAGGTCCGACCACACAACCTCTGAGAATCCCTGTCATAGATGCATGCAAAACTTCAGAAGGGAATGCTTCTGGACCATGGCCATACATCTCGGAAAACACACAACCACCTCTTGGAGGAAGATTGTGGTAACTTGCATATGATAAAGACCCAGCCATAGCAACCCAGAAATGAGATCATAGAAGCTACAAAGGCTATGCTGTGTTTGAACAGGAGAGTAAGGGGAAACTTCAATAACTACTTCTGCCACATAAATGAGATTACTAGTGCTTCTTTTTCAGAAGCATCCTTCTCTTTGCTGATTGTTATTATATAAAAATCAAATCATGGGAAGTAATCTTTAAATACTTTCCTTTAAGGTCAATTTAATCTTCAGTACATCCAAGAGCGGATATCTGGACTTTCTTATGGGTCTTACTTTCCCTGTTGAAACCCAAGGCAGCAATTTATCTCTGTGGGGTCTTTGGAGAATGAAGTGCAAAGGAAGCTTTATAGATAGACAGCCGAGAACAGAACAAAAAGGAATTGATTTAAGCAGTCCTTTTTTCCCCTCGCCCATCCAACCCTGTTCTTTTCTTTTGAAAGTAATCCTGAAAACAACATTCCATTTATTCCTGATGCTTAGTTCCTTTCTTAAAGTGGGGGGAAGGGAACAGCCCCAATAATGATGCACAAATTTAAAGATAATGCATAGATATTGCAGTATATTGAATTTAAGTAAGCCTATTGTCAGATGCCAGTTGATACATAATCCATTTTTAAGAATATAGAAATGAAACTGAATGTCTGTTCCATCCACAAAACATCCTGGCACAGAGCTACATTCAGTAATTACTTTTTTATCCCCAGTGTTAAAAGAAAAGTTTAAAGCTCCAGTCTAAAAAGAATATAACATTCATCAGACTTTACATATTTTAAAACAAGCTATTTTACAATAGAATTTTCCTCACAAAAGCTATTGTGAATCCTAGCCATATCTTCCCTATACTTTTGGGTATGTACTTAATGTCTTTGCACTTAATGTCTGATTCATATAAGATTCTTTCTCCTGGGATTGTACTATTGAAGGGCTCAACTATTTCAACTTTCTAACCTCATACCCCCATCAGGCGGCAAACACATAGGAGTGAAGCCGTGACAGCTGAAGTGGAATCATAGTGCTATAACCATGTTCTGTGGATTAAATCCATGTTTGGGAATAGCATGTCATACTGTTTCTGATCCATATGTGCTTGAGTACATTTTCTCATAAATCACAGTTTTCCCAAAGCAATTTTCAAATACTGCAATTCTGTTGTCCTAGCAGCAAAATCCCAGGGATCACATAGACTGTGCCTCAAACTCAGAGAAGGAAAAAGTGCAGACCACCAAACTTATCCCAAAGTAAGATCCAAGGATTTTTGCTTTTCTCATATCTGAGCTTCTTCATAGGAGAGTTAACAGTGAGCGATCTGAGGGCACTGGAAACATTCTTGTCCGTGACTTTTATTTACATCCTGATGTAGCTCAATAATAAGAACCTGGTGAGTCAAGAGTTGATAAAGGGATGACTTAAATAAAATAATTAAATAAGGGCTCAGGTAGATTTGCATTAAATGTAGAGCTAAAAAGTACCCTTATGGAAGTGATGAGTATACCATATATTCTCCTTTCTTTACTTAATCATACAT
The DNA here is from genome assembly GCA_030556195.1 of Anolis apletophallus. Taxonomy (NCBI): domain Eukaryota; kingdom Metazoa; phylum Chordata; class Lepidosauria; order Squamata; family Anolidae; genus Anolis; species Anolis apletophallus. The sequence goes on along the minus strand of JARBWK010000003.1, from coordinate 171,599,671 downwards.
TTGTTTTGATATTCACATTAGCATTATTATCATCCTTTACCATAGTGGTATACTACCCACATTAAGGACAGTTTCTCCCAGCATGATGTAAATTACATTTTGCTGGAATTACAGAGCCTTGCATATCCAATGCATTTCCTCATCTAAACTGAGATGAAGTCAGTATGGTACATTATTACTTTATATAGTATTCAGGAAGGTGCAAATGGAGGAAAAGTAGCTTTCAAGTCATTTGTTTTCCATTATCTTTTGTATAATAAAAGCCATATGTTCCATCTTCCACTTATTTCAGTAGGCTGGAGGAAATGGTTACTAGTAAAAATAAACTTAGCATCTGGAGTCACCACTTTGGGAGATGTGGTGGTGCTTTTCCTTCTCAAATTGTACATGATACAATGGAAGCACCTATGCCATAACTACTTCATATTTGGAAAACTTTGTTCCAAGAATTCCACTCACTCCATGAGAACTCCTGTTCTTTCCTCCCTCTCTCCTATTTTATCTTACTCTCAAATCTGCTCTAGGGACTTCCTCAATGCTTTGAAAGTATGATTGCTAGAGTCACCAGGTTCCCAGCTATTGAGTGCCAAGACTAATCTATACATTACCTTTTGCCCTTAATAATGCTTCTCATGGGTGGTCTATTTTCTTCCATAAAAACTAAAACATCCTGCTTTCCAACCCCCCGAAGAAAGAAGGTACTGTTTCATCATAAGTGATGGTAGTTTTTAAGAAAATCTTTCTTTCAACCTAAAATGGAAAAATGTAGAAGGTGGTGGATTTGTGTGTTCTGAGTTCAAGAAATCTTTTCTCTTTACTTCTTTTTTATTCAATTTAATTGATAATTCATTTTGGCTAAAAAAAAAACCCCTATTTGATGCCGGGGTAAGCCCAGGCTGAAGTTGGAGAAGGTAATGATTGATTACCCACCAAATGAGTTCTTTTGGACCACAGGTGCCACATTCCTGATCCTCCTGGTATCAAGGCGGAGGTTGTATAAAACAAAAACAAGGTAAGCCAAGACCATATTTCACTTTCAAAGAAAATTAAAGTCCAGGTCTGGCCAAAATAATAGAATTGTAACACACAAATAGAGTAATTATGGATTCAAGCCAAGTACTACAGGTAAGGAATAACAACAAACAATAGCCAATAGTCAGATGTCAGAAGTTATCAGAGTTCATATATCAAAGATCAAAAATCCAGGAGTACAAACCAAAGTCTGAGTTCTGAAGTCAAGCCAGACAGTCAGGAAATACAAACTGAAATCCATAAATCAAGCCAGAAAGTCAGGTCAGAAATCAGAATCAAGGATTCAGGATATAACATGATTTGAAACAGGATTACAGGAACCAAAGCCAAAGTCCAAAATTCTAACCCAGAGGCAATAGAGTCAATGTCAAGGACAAAGATACAATGTAACAACAACAAGAAGAACAAACAAACAACTGCTACTTTATTTCTAACTCACCCCCTTTCCCTGAAGGGACTCGGGGTGGCTTCAAAATACAAAAATGGCAAACATTCAAAGCCATATTCTAAAAATAGAAATAAAACAGGAACAACAAATAATTAAGAATTAAAACAAACAGTTAAAATAAACCACTAAAACATAAGATCGATCAACCTCATAAATAATGCCACAAAATGATAAAATCAGTATAAAAGTATAAAATATACACATATGAAAACATGGCTCTCCCATAAATTAAGGTAATATTATCATCAATGTTACCTGCTACCAAAGAGCTATTTTTTCCAGGCCCTTTTATCATGAGGTTTTAGCTGCCAGCCATTTCAGCAAGCCATCACAGGTAATCCCAGGAGCAGATTAACCCCTTCTAAACTTGCTGCAATAATGAGATGAGTCCTCTTCTGATAGACACACGATCCCAGTAGTGGCTGAGACAGGTCAGACAACCTGCTGGCCATGACAATATCAATGGCCAATCAATGGTATTTCAGATTCATAGCCTGGAGGGAAAGTGTTGCACAAGGAGATGTGCTTATGCTTGAATAATTTCTGCTAGTATAAATTGTTCAGAAGATGCTATCCTTTGACTCCAGTTCATTCAAACTAACAAAGATGCTTTAAAAACCACTTCCAACCCTCCATCTTTTACCATATGTTATTGGATTTCTAAAAAGGAAAAGCTACTGGGGAGTGATACAACTCCAAGAATCCCCCCAGAGTCTGATCATTGAATTTATAATCTAAAAAAGTAATATTCCCAAGCTTTGATACAGTACTGTCACGACAATACTTCCTTAGTGCACCAAAGATTCTTCATTCCGTGTTTTAAAACAAAAATAACCTGGCCAGACAGTGATTGTTATAGGTAGGCCATGTTACCTGGTAATACACAAACCACTTAATAAATCGTAGCAATCTACAATATAATTATAAGGATCTACATTTGTAAGAGACATAGGAAGCAATATTTCAGTTAATAGATGAGGGACCCTAGCTATATCCTCCTGAAAATTCTTCTCCATTATCATTAGAGAAGATTTCCTGATGATTCCCATTCTCACTTTTCAAATGGCTTTACTTCTTACTGGAAGTTTTTATGCAACCTAAAAACTGTTGCTTGGAAATTCTTCTTTTGTCATCACTCAGCCTTTTTAAAAAATTACCTGCAAATACAGACTCCATTTAGAAAATTATCCATCCATTTTTGAAATCAATCAGTTTTCATTTCCTGCAAACAGAACTGAATAAGCATTTTACAGAAATTTGATCCACTCCTGTTGCTATAATTCAGCTGCTGGTAACAATGGATGCAATCTAGATGGGGTTTTTTTCTTTAGTTCCAAAACATGTTGTTTCAACACAGCTGCCAAGTTAATTAACAAAAGCTGTCCCATTAGCATATATCTATATTTATTATTGTTTATTGTTCATTTTTGTATTCCGCTCCTCCCAGCAGGCTCGGGGCGGATAACAGCAGATATAACGGGCAACATGTCACAACATGTCAACATGTGGCCCTACAATAAAAGCATAAAAACATAAAAGCACGTTAAAACACATTACATCACCACACAAGGTATGGGAGGACATACGACATGGTTCTTAATCCGGTGTGCCTAATTAAAGGCTAAGCCAAAAAGGGCAGTCTTACAAGGGGGCCAGTTCCGAGATGGCTCGGGTACTGTCCGGGAGGGCGTTCCAGAGCACCGGTGCCGCTACGGAAAAGGTTCTCTGTCTAATCGTCGATAGATGGCAGGAACGGATTGATGGCACTAACAACAGATTCTGTTCATCTGAGCGCAGTGATCTCGGGGGAAAATACGGGGTAAGGCGGTCCCTCAGGTACGCAGGCCCTAGGCCGTACAAGGCCTTAAAGGTCAAAACCAACACCTTGAAGGCAATTCGGTACTCAATAGGAAGCCAGTGCAGTTGCCGGAGGATAGGTGTAATGTGCTCCCTCACTGGCGATCCTGCCAGCAAGCGAGCGGCGGCATTCTGTACTAGCTTGAGTTTCCAGATTGTCGACAAGGGAAGGCCAACGTAGAGGGCATTACAGTAGTCTAATCTCGAGATGACCGTCGCTTGGATTACCATGGCCAGGTCGTCCCTGGACAGGTAGGGTGCCAGTCGCCTAGCCTGTCGGAGGTGAAAGAATGACGTTCTGCTGACCACGGAGACCTGAGCCTCCATGGTCAGCGAGGAGTCCAACAGAACCCCCAAGCTCTTAACCGATGGCGATGGGTTAAGCCGTTCGCCATCCAGGGTAGGCAACCGGCACCCACCCAGCCCAGGCCGACCAGGCCACAGGATCTCCGTCTTCGACGGATTCACCTTCAGCCAGCTGGCACACAGCCAACCAGTCACGGCTTCAAGGCATAGATGGAAACAAACAAGCCGTCCATTCTCAGCAGAAGCTGGGTGTCATCAGTGTACTGATAACACTCCAGACCAAAGTCGGGGGCCAGCTGGGCCAGAGGGCGCATGTAAACGTTGAATAATCTAGATGGATTCACATTTACTTTTCCAATAAAAGTTCAAATACTGTAATATTTATTTGCTTAAACTGATACCTTATCCTGTTTTAATGTCCTCAGCCCAGTATGCTTGGTTCTTTCCCTCTTTACATTATTTCATCATATCTGTGAGATAGGTTGTAGTGGAAGAGAGTTACGGGCTCAAAAACATTCCATGAATTTTATTATCAGGATAGTACTTCTTGTATGCAGACATGACATATACCTGGATAACTCATAGTTCCCAGATAGATGTTGGGTTGTTGTGAGTTTTCCGGGCTGTGTGACAATGTTTCAGAAGCATTATCTCCTAACGTTTCACCTGCATCTATGGCAGGCATCCTCAGAGGTTGTGAGGTCTAATGGAAACTAGGGAAAATGAGTTTATATATCTGTGGAATGTCCAAGTCTACAAGTCCACAAGTCTATCAAACACAGCATTGGCCAAACATGAATTGAGGAACACAAAAGGCACTGCAGGCTATTTCAACCTGAGAAGTCAACCATAGCAGAGCACCTGATGAACCAACCTGAATATGGCATATTATTTGAGAACACAGAAATGCTAGACCACTCTAACAACTACCATGTCAGACTATACAGAGACACCACTGAAAGCCACAAGCATGTGCACAATTTCAACAGAAAGAACAAAACCATGAAAATGAACAAAATCTGGCTACCAGTATAAAAAAAGAACAACACTCGAAAACAGAGGTATTCCAGACAAGAAACAATCAGGACCAGATAATCACCTCCCAACAAAGGATTCTCCCAGGCATTAAGAAGCCAAATCTTGAAACTGTTAGGCCATTAAAGGTTGATGAAGGTGGCCAATTGCAACATTCACACCTACCTCAAACAGACAAGAGCTCTTTCTCCTACCCTGGACGTTCCACAGATGTATAAACCCCATTTTCCTAGTTTCCAACAGAACCTCTGAGGATGCCTGCCATAGATGCAGGTGAAATGTCAGGACAGAATGCTTCTGGAACATGGTCATACAGCTGAGAAAACTCACAACAACCCAGTGATTCCAGCCATGAAATCCATCAGCAATATATTGGGTAGATGTTTTTTGAAAGCTTCTTCAGACAATTTGTTAAAAAAAATCTTCTAAAGCACTGGAAATATTATTTGCACCCTTTGCTTTTGAAAAAAAGTTCAGCTTCAGAATGTTAGCCAAAGTAGCACATTAGATACAAATGTAAAAACATAACAGCAATCCAGACCTGTAAACTCTAACTGCTATATTAACTCTCTATATCCAAAGCAATTCATTGATGATATTAAATTTTAAGTGATGGGGATCCACTTGAATTAGCGAGCTTAAATCTAAAGTGTGCTATATTCTGCAAATATATATTTGCTTTGGGTTGTTGCTATAAGCGGGAATGAACAAAACATCTAACATAGCCTTCCTCCTTAGTCTATAAATGGTAGCTCTTCTTTGACACAGGTTTCCATCTTTCAGAAATGGAGCTGTAGTGGTGCAGTTTAAATAACTGATATACTGGTGGCATATGATGAACAATGCTTCTGTCTATGGCTTGCTAGGGGCTGCTGTGAAAAAGAATAGCTGAAGCTTTTGCTTTTCATTGGGAATAGAAATGACGTGGTGCTTACCAAGTCCAGATAATATCAATTGCTGTCGAAAACAGCACACACATCTCTCTCTCTCTCTCTCTCTCTCTCTCTCTCTCTCTCTCTCTCTCTCTCTCTCTCTCTCTATATATATATATATATATATATATCAGTTTGATTTAAATTGCAAATCATTATATGTTTGGACTGAATCATATGAATATTTCCATAGAAACACAGTGATTCTTCATTCTTTATTAGACCTCATTTTCTGTTCCCTTTTCACATATTTTGTAAATAAAGGTCATTTTTACTCAGTGAAGAAACAGCAGGAAATGGCTCCCTCCATAGTCTGCTAGAGAAAGAAAGGATATCTACAAAGCATTGAGATGATTCAGCATTGATTTTATCTTTTGTGTGAGTGAATGTGTGTGTATTCCTTCAGGTTACAGGATGACTTATGGCAACCCCATGAAATTCATACAGCTTTCTTAGACAAAGAATACTTAGAAATTGTTTTGCCAGTTTCTTCTTCTGAAATACAGCCTTCAGTGGTCGTTATTCATCAACAGTCTACCATCCAAGTACTAACCAAAACAAATCCTGCTTAGTGTGCAAGAGCAGATCCAATCAAGTATCTAGGGTCAGTGTTAACAGATCTAGATAGGGTCAGTGGAATTTATCTTTGTGGGGGTTTTTTTTGCATAAGTAGAGTTAACCGACCCTATCTAAACATAATTTGGAGTAGTAACTTTTGAGAATGACAGATCTCAGAATCCCCAACCAGCATGGCCACTGAAATTTTTCATTCTGGGAATTGTAGTCCAAGAGCTTCTTTTTCCACACACTAGTGTAAAAGACATAAAATGAATCAGATCACTGAGCTAATAGTGAATTGCAATCAAAGAGACCTGAGATAATTACTTTTCCTTCCTTTCTAGTGCTTTAAAAAGTGTGTGTGTGTGTGTGTGTGTGTGTGTGTTTAGAAGATCCCCTGAATCTTTGGAAAATGTGGATTCAAGGTGGTAATAAAAATTTCATTGTAGAGGTTTCAGAACACCAGAATTCTTAACCTGAATTCATTTGACTTAGACCAATTACCTTCAATTTATTTAACCAGAAGTAATAAATTCTCAGATTCTTAATTTAGATGCCTGAGAATGGGATGTCTCTCAGCTTGAGGAAAAATCCAGTCAGTGTCCTAAGTAGGTTTGACTTCTTTTTTCCTATGACAGTTATATTTGCAATTGTATAGACAGAGCTTCAAACAGAAAACATAAATCTCATAGAGGTTAGGGTTGGCCAGTTGATTTTCATGCTATCCTGGCTGCAAACTGGGGGCCTGTTCCCCACACTATCCAATGGTCATGTGGTGGGAGGGAGGAAAGACATGATGTGACGACCTGACACTGGTTTTAGAGATTATTAACTAAAATAATACTCCCGGTAGTACTGCCACCAACCTAATACTCAAATTAGGATTTTAGATTGTTAATTAAGATGTTTTCTTGGTAGTTCTTTAACCGAGCCGCTCTAAACAACCACACTGTGAGGAACGAAAAGATAGAGAGATGGAAACTTCTTAAAGTTAACAAAGAAAAAGAATTTATTAATTAACAAACGGTTAGCAATGAGGCACAGATCGTAATGGTTCTACAGAGAGGCAACAGTAGTGTATGGTTACTGATAATAATATGCTGGAGCGTGCGGTTACAGAAAAAAGGATGCTAAGCGTGTGGTTACAGAAAAATAGTTCACTAAGCTTAGATCTTAACAATACTCTAGTCAGTACTGAGTCTTGACTAAAATATAAACCTGTCATCCTATTGTCTGAAAATAGCAGATAATATCTGGTTCCTATTAAGGGCTTCTATACACCAGAAGTCCCTCTGAGTCTTGCCTACCTGAGTTAGCTTGCTGCTAACTCTCCAGCCACAGAACCCACCTTTCCCTCTATACACTGAGGAGACAAGGTGTTTAGTCTGACTATACAGAGTCAGCCCTAATGGCTCTTTCCTAACTATCAGTGTCACCCCAAACACCCTGGATGTGGCACTATAGCAACAGACTGGGCAGATCCTATGGCCGAGGCTTGGAGGATATTGTCACTCCAACCTCAAACCACACCGGCTAGAGCTGAGATGTCTCTCAATCAAAGCTCTGCCCAAGACTGAGGATCTTTCCGACAAGATCCCTCCTCTAGTCAGCTCTGCTCCTCCCCTCTGACACTCAGCCAATCACAGGGCACTCCTATCTCTGAGCAGGATTGACTCTAAGGCCACACCCCCTCTCTGGCTATGACCTCCCCCTGATGGCTGCTAGCTGCAAATCCCTTACCAAAATGGATGCCAGCTATCCTCCAACAGAAATGCAAAACTTCCAAGCAGGCTCTTCACCCACTTAGGACAGGTGAGTCTTTACACATGGGTTCTGGTCTGATTGACTGTATAGGAAAGGGTTTGGACTAGTTCAGTGCAACCTGTGGGTCCCCAGGTGTTTTGACCTATAACTCTGAGAAATCCCAGCCAGTTTACCATCTGTTAGGATTTCTGGGAGTTGAAGGTCAACGCATCTGGGGACCTACAGGTTGAGAACCACTGGACTAGATGGACCTTGAGATGGTCCTTCAATTTCATAATGTTACTATAATTAAGCCATGCTGCCAGAGCCAGCTGTACTATTGGGCAAGGTGAAATAGCTTTCTCAACCAGCAAGTATCATAAAAAGTCAGCAAATTGTTAATTGACTAATTTGTTATTGTTCTATATTGACTGCCAAGAATGGAAGAAGTATTTGTAAAATTTTCTGTTTCACAGGAAGATAAATTATCTGGTTCTGGATGCTATGCTCTTTGACCACAGTGATGGGCATAGCCAGAATTTTGATTTGGGGGGGGGGGTTGAGTTTGATGGGGGCTGAGTCTGAGTGAGAGAGGATCTACCCTAGCAAACCTTTTGTATCCTTATCCCAATACCCCCATGCAGATGGAATATATTGAGCATGGTGATCAGATCATGATATGAATACACATAACAGTTTAAATAATGTAGCAGTCAGGCCTTCCCGTGGACCACCCTGAGAATTTCGGGGGGGGGCTGAGCCCCTCAAGCCCTCCTTCCCGGTGAAGACCCTGGTTCTCAGTCTTTAGTCTTCCAGATGTGCTGGTTGTCAGCCAGCAAATCACAATTACATTGTGCCTCGCCCAGCAGCGTTTGGGTGCCCTTCCCACAACCACTTTCAACTGTTATTTTGCTGATCATTGTTTAGGAGGGAGGCAGCAAGCCAATCCCAGCTACATTACACCTTGTGCATTATGTGGAACGATCCAAGGAAGTCCTCAATGGCAGAACAGGCAGATGATATGGTGCCTGTTTAAACACCTATGAAGGCGAACAAAGGCTACAACAGAAAGAAGACCACCAACTATCAGGCTATTCATGCAATTGGATTAGGACCTCTTTTTGTGAAGATTGTGTGTTGGTTGCTGTGTACCAATCTCTACACATAAAACAAATTCAAGCACTGGCATCTTCCAAGCAAACCAAAACCAACAAAATCCAATGGTAATAGGTGATTGACAATGGGGGCAGGACTATGAAATCTAGAAGCCCCAAGATATGAACTAGCCCATGGGTGGTGGGCCTGGATTCAATCTAACCCACTGTAGAGACTACCTTTGGAAGACAATCATACTTGGACATGAGTGATTGCTTATGATTATTGCCAACATGCAGAACCACCAACAAGCATGGACATTGTTCAGAGATTCTGGGAATTGATATCCAAAGAAAGCCGAAGGCTAGGAACTACTGCCCTAGTAGATGCCTTCATTTCAAAAATCTTCATCCTTTCACTTCACAATTTCTCTGAATTCTGAACTTTGCTGCCCATGAATTTTTATTGTAGGATAAATTAATTCCATCTTTTATAAGATGTATGTATTGGGTTGGGGGGAAACTTCAGTTTTGACAACGTCTTACATTTCAACAGCAACCTCCCCTCGTGTTTTTCACATGCATGGTTGGCAAATATGTGATGGAAACCAAATAGTAGCTGGTTTATTTAAAGGTTCTAGAAGGCAGATTTTTGTTCTGTCTTCTGCTCTGCTGCACATTGACAACTGAACCATTGTGCAGAAAAGTAAAATGGGCATGTTTGTTTCCTGTCTTAATATGTAGCTTTAGGATTATTTATAGGCACCCATTGTTTTGTGGTCTACTGCTATATATATATTTTAAAGTCTGTATGAAATACCAGAGATAGATTATGGGTCTCTGTTTTAACACACACATATTGTCTTAAATTCTGAAGTTAGAAGTTCAATTTAATTTTAATTAAATTGCTAACATTACCTTATAAGAGAGAGGCATACATATGGATTTCCAACAGTATTAACTTGGCAACAGGAAAATACGTATTTTCATGAGTGGAAATGATGAAAAATAAAATAAAACAGAAAACCTTTTTTTGTAAATGATTTGGAACGAAAAGCTTCCTCTTACCTTTTCAGATTTGATGGTCATCCTGATTTAACTATTGTTCAGTTAACCATGGCTGTTGGTGGCTGTTAACAGTCTTGCAATGGCAAAACTGGATAGCCCGAACTAGCAAGAGGAGAATGGCCAGAATGTCACACTATTACTAACAGAAATGTGAAGATGTCATCCTTACATCATTAAGGTTGTACTTTGCAATTACTTTAGTATTGTATACATGATAGACTCCTCTCATCTTCACTGAATGAATGAGCGAAATCTTGCTTTGACAGATGCGCTTGCAGCTGTACATGTATTCAGTTTTGTGTTCCTGATAATCCGTGTTCCTGAGTACCAGGAACAACCCTGGCAAACTTTTTGTCATTCATACTAAATTTGAAGCTGCCAGTTGGCATAACCCATCAATGTTTGACAGTGCACTGCTAGCGTAATTCTTCACCAAAGAGTAAGTCAACTGTCTGTTGCTACTTGTCTCATCATACAGAATGGAAGATGAAATTTAATTGCATAAGGACAAAGGGTGCTCAACAATGCTTAAAATTCATCCTTGGGAGAGCTAACTAGTGCAGGCGGGGACCAATGCTTGTCAACATTTTTGAAAATGACTTTAACGCTGGAATGGAAGGTGTATTTATCAGTTTTGCAGATGATACCAAATTAGAATGGGCAACTAATCTCCTATAGAACAAGATCAGGATTAAAAATTATTTTAACAGATTGGATGAACTTCACTAGAGAGAAATATAAGATATTTCAGCTAGACAAATAAATAAATAATGAAGTACAGAGATCTAGGTTGGATGACATCTGGCTTGCCATCATCTGAGGACTTCATCAGAAAGCCCAAGCAAAGTGTCCTACTTTGCCAGCCTTTTGTGAGGAAAGAGGGAACTGCTGGGAGAATCTGTCAAACTGTGCATTGCTCCCTCTCTGTGATGCTTTTCCTATCACATGGGGAAAGTGTCACCCTTGCGAGGAGGCCCTGTACTGGCTCCATCGGAGCTAGCAGAACACAAGAAGCCTCCCATGTTGGGGTGAAAGCATCTAGCTATGCTTTCACCCCAGTTGGTAGTGGGGCCTATACTGGAAATCACATGACATCATGTGATGTACAGCATCAGTCTCCATCCCCCAGATAGGGTTAAAGCATCCTAGGATGATAAATCACCCCATCTGATGAGGTAGTAAAAGGGATTTTGGAGTCTACAAGCTGAACATGAGTCAGCAGTGTAATACCAATGTGATTTTAGCCTGAATCAATGCGAGTATAGTGTCTAGATCCATGGCAGTAATATTTTTGTTCGATTCTATTTTTACAAAATAATACCCTATTTTTTTTAAAAAAAAATCATGGTAAACACACGGAAACATGTGAAACAAAAATGTTTACCATGAATTTTTGAGATCTGGGCAATCTTTTGTAATAACCTTGTGCTGTGTCTAGTTATAGATAGATATTTATTTACGGTCAAGGACCAACGTCATGTCTAGTTCTGGGCACTGCAGTTCAGGGAGGATATTGGTAAACTATAATGTATCCAAGGCAGCCAAAATTATCAAAGGTCTGGAAGCCATTAGAGGTGCGCAAATCTTTGGAGCTCCTTTTTTGTAATTTGGAGATTTGGATTATTCATAAATATAAATTACTAAGGACCCCTAAAGCATTTATTAATTGAAACAGCAGCCTTTGAAGCTTTTGGGGAGATTCATAAAGAGTTGTTGTTTTGGAGCTCTTTTTTTTTTCAGTTGAGAGGGGGCAGGGAATGTGGCGCAGCTGGCTAAGTGTCAGCTGCATAAGATCTCTCTGACCAGTAGGCCATGAGTTTGAGGCCTGCCCGGGTCGAGGTGGGTTCTCGACCTTAAGTGTAGCCTGCTGTCGACCTTTGCAGCCCGAAAGACAGTTACATTTGTCAAGTAGGAGATAAAGGTACCACATTAAAGTGGGGAGGCAAATTTTGACATAGTGGCTTTACATTAGTAAATGATCTAGTAAATTTGTATTGTTTTGCATATTAATTTCTGGCCATAGAAAACATAATCCTGAAAGAGTTATCTGTGGAAGATGGAGTAGATGAGAGCATCTGACCCTCGAACATGAGGGGTGGCTTTTGTTGATTTGTACATTACCAGTTTGAACATGTTAATTTGCAACAATCATCAAGTTGTCAGGGTCTTTTAAAAAAGAAGAAGTAGCAAACAACAGTCCCATCAGAGAAATCAACTAGCTATCTCACTTGAAGATATAATGAAGAAATAAAACTGAAATCATTGTGGAATGAAGCCAATGGGGTAATTAGAGATTCAAGAAGACTGATCACATCTCTCAGAAAAAGAGTGATCTGGTGGTAGAAAAGCCACGCAGTAGTGAAAGACACCCAAGAAAACTTGGAAACCATCATAAAAGAGAAAATTGAGAACGCCCTACAGGAAGATGTTGATGCTGTTAAAAGACAGCTCAACATAGCAGCCTTTTGACAGTCTTTATGATAGGGAGTTTGGGGGGAGTAAAGGATAGATTATTAGAAGAGGACAGCAATGAACCTGATAGTATATTATCCCATCAACTTCAAAAGGAAAAATGATTCAATTGAACAGAAATTAAGCCAATCATTACATGTCTTTGCACTGATACATATTACTTCTGGATAGCTTGAAACAATACCCAAATTGAGTACCTCCATAGCAAATGAGAACAACTTATTCCTATAATAAGATAGTAAATCTCCACGGCTCTTCCAGAAGATTCCTTTATTGGGAAATGCAAATCTCCTAAACTAAATAGATTTTTATCTAGCTACTAATAGATAATTGCTCTTGCCCCAAGAGATTTCTTAAATGAACCATTTTGTCACTAAACACTTGTTGGAACAGTCCTAGGGGAAAATGATGGGGCTAGAGAATATTAAATCATAATCCAAGTAATTACCATGAATTAGGGCCTGAAACACAACACAAGTAAAGTAGAACTTATTTGTTCACCTCTTGTTTTGTAAAGTTCTATGCACCACCTACCTCTGATAGTTTCCCCATATTATGACCATACAGTCATCCCTCCACATTTATGGTTTTGACTTTTGTAGGTTTAATTATTCATAGATTAGATATAAATGCACTCTCTGGGAACCTCTAGATCAGTGGTTTTCAACCTGTGGGTTCCCAGATGTTTTGGCCTACAACTCCCAGAAATCCCAGCCAGTTTACCAACTGTTAGGATTTCTGGGAGTTGAAGGCCAAAACATCTGGGGACCCACAGATTGAGAACCAATGCTCTAGATCCTCCAGTGTGATTCTATGATGGAATTCTTCATCCATGCTGAAGGATCTAGAGATTTCTAGAGAGATCACTTCTCAAGGCATTGTGTTGTGAAAGGCTTTCATGGCAGGAATCACTGGGTTGTTATGAGTTTTTCGGGCTGTATGGTCATTTTCCAGTAGCATTCTCTCCTGAAGTTTCACCTGCATATGTGGCCGGCATCTTCAGAGGTCTGTTAGAGGTGAGGCAAGTGGAGTGTACATATATTTGTGGAATGTCCAGGGTGGGAGAAAGAACGCTTATCTGTTTAAAGCAAGTGTGAATGTTGCAATTAGCAAGCTTGATTAGCATTGAATAGCCCTGCAGCTGCAAAGTCAATCAGTGAGAATATTTGCACAGGGGCAGCCTGGCTGTTGCTGCCTGGGGGCATCCTTTGTTTGGGAGATGTTAATGGGCACTTGATTTTTAGCTGTCTGGAATTCCCCTTTTCTGATTGGTGTTCTTTATTTACTACCTTAGTTCTGGTATTTTTTAATACTGGTAGTCAGATTTTGTTCATTTTCATGGTTTCCTCCTTTCTGTTGAAATTGTCCACATGCTTGTGGATTTCAATGTCTTCTTTTTGTAGTCTGACATGATGGTTGTCAGAGTGGTCTAGCATTTATGTGTTCTCAAATAATATGCTGTGTCCACGTTGGTTCATCAGGTGTTCTGCTATGGCCAACTTCTCTGCTTGAATTAGCCTGCTGTGCCTTTCACGGTCCTTGATTTGTGTTTGGGCATTGTGGTTGGTGGCCCCTATGTAAACTTGGCCACAGCTGCATGGTATACGGTAGTCTTCTGCAGAGGTTAGAGCAGTGGTTCTCAACCTGTGGGTCCACAGATGTTTTGGCATCAACTCCCAACAATCCTAACAGCTGGTAAACTGGTGGGGATTTCTGGGAGTTGTAGGCCAAAACATCTGGGGACCCACAGGTTGAGAACCACTGGGTTAGAGAATCCCTCTTATCCTTTGTTGAACACATTTGTTGAATTTTCCTGGTGGACCTGTAGATTGTTTGTAGGTTGTGTTTCTTCATCGGCTTCCCTAGGCGGTATGTGGTTCCCCTGATATATGGTAAGCACATTTTTCCTCTAGCTCAGTGGTTCTCACCTGTGGGTCCCCAGATGTTTTGGCCTTCAACTCCCAGAAATCCTAACAGATGGTAAACTGGCTGGGATTTCTCAGAGTTGTAGACCAAAACACCTGGGGACTCACAGGTTGAGAACCACTGAATTAGTCCAAACCCTTTCCTATACAGTCAATCAGACCAGAACCCATGTCTTTCCTCCCTCCCTCCACATGACCATTGGATAGTGTGGGGAACAGGCCCTCAGTTTGCAGCCAGGATAGTATGAAATTCAACTGGCCAACCCTAACCTCTATGATATTTGTGTTTTCTGTTTGAAGCTCTGTCTATACAATTGCAAATATAACTGTCATGGGGAAAAAGAAGTTAAACCTGCTTAGGACACTGACTGTATTTTCCCTCAAGCCGAGGGACATCAAAACATTATGAGGCATCTAAATTAAGAATCTGAGAATTTATTACTTCTGGATAAAGAAATTCAAGGTAATTGGTCTAAGTCAAAGGAATTCAGGTTAAGAATTCTGGTGTTCTGAAACCTCTACAATGAAATTTTTATTACCACCTTGAATCCACATTTTTGAAAGATTCAGGGGATCTTCTAAACATATATATATATATATATATATATATATACTAGCTGTACCCGGCACGCGTTGCTGTGCCCTATTTAGGAGATGCGAGAAAGTCTGAGTATGTAAGGGTTGGAATTGTTGTTAGTGAATTGGGTGTTTTATGTTTGTGCCTCAGCTCTTTGCCTGCAGTCCTTCGGGTTTGACTTGTACCATGGCCAGGACGGATCTTCACAGGTGCGTCCAGTGTCTGTTGGGGGACTGCTAAAAATCCTTTCCGTATCCTTTTAGCCACCTTTCTCAAGATCTTCATGTCTAGCTTACTTTCTGCTCCTCTCTTTTTCAAGATGTCCTGCTCTGTGTCTTTTGCACCCATTGGTCGATGTCCGATGAGGCTTTCTTCATGGACAGGCCATCTGAGGGAGCTCTTCCAGCGCTGGGCATCAGAAGGTACTTGGTGATGACCTCCATCCCTTGGAGCCAGCATATAGAGGGGCTGGAGCACCCTCCTTGGCAAACCCCATTGTTGCTGGATGGTCCTCTTATTAATGGGGAATTCCAAGCCACTGGAGATCTTTTGGGAAAGGAAGAAGAGCTCCCCTTGAATGGTGTTGATCTCCATCATGGTCTTCTGATTTGAAAGTGTTGGAGGAGGCTCTGGCACTCCTCTGACAGTTTATGATGGGTCGGAATATTCATGTTGGCTGGCCAGTACAGCAGTTATGCAAATCTGCCCTTATTGGCAGCCAATCATGTTGTCAGAATGTAGTGGCTGGGAGAGTCTTTGGCAGCCCCGGAGGATGCTGGGAAATGTAGTTTTATTTTTACTTGTTGTTTTGGGGGCCTTTTAGGTTTTGGGGGGGAAAGTTTCTTTGCTACAAACGTACCTTGCTTGAGGCCTATTTCTGTTGGCAAGTTTGGTTTTTCTGCGTTGTAAGGTTTCTCTGTTTGAGATAGTCTTCACATGACGGCTCTTCCTTTATTTTTATATATATATATATATATATGTGTGTGTGTGTGTGTGTGTGTGTGTGTGTGTGTACTTTTTAAAGAACTAGAAAGGAAGAAAAAAGTAGTTTTCTCAGGTCTTTTTGATTGCAATTCACCCAGGGGTTCCACAGGTTGTGAACCACTGCTCTAGTTGGACTTTGTCTTTACTCTCATAGCTTGTTCTTGGTCTTTCAGCTCTTCTGATCTCTGTTGTAGAATACCCATTGGCCTGTAGAGCCCAGTTAATGTGGTTCAGTTTACCTTGGAGAAGGTGGGGTTTGCAGAACCTTTTATTTCCTGGAAATATTCCATAATATTTGGCTGTCTCCCAAGGTTATTTTAATTTTCAGAACCATTATGCAACTTTGGTAAAGCCTAAAAAGTTTTATAATCTCATGCTTTGCTTCCCCCGGAGGGGAGAGAAGGGTATGGCTAAACACAGCCATTGTTGTAATTTGTGAAGGGCAGGCCCCCAATGGTAGAGACTGCAAAAGGCCCTGCTGTTGAACTACATTTCCTACACTGCCCCACTGCTCATTAGCCCAAATGGCTGAAGGACCCCTATAGCTGTCTGTAGCAGTCTTTGTCTAAATATAAAATAAACTGATTGAATTTACAAGAGGCATAAAGTAGACAGCAAAGCAATAAGCAACTTTTGCAAAGCCAAGTGTACACAAACTGCTTAAAAAACAAACATTTCACTTTGGCCTGATTGCCATGAACAAGCACTGGGGAAGCCAGTCACGGCCCTTTATGTCAGTAAGTAATGATACAATTTACTTATTGATTGCATTTTCAAAAAAGGAATAAATGGGTGGATGTGTCTTGAAGGTCCCCTCCAACTCAGTAGAGGAAGCAAATGGATGTCAGGAGAGTTTGGATGGTGCCTTTCTGCCCAGAAGAAAGGGGTTAGTCTAGATGTCCCTTGATGGGGTCTGTACTATGATTTTTGTTCTTCGCCAATTTAACACAGTTTGCGCAACACAAACAAAGTTTCTGGAGTGAAACAACTACTTTCAAAGTAAAGATGACCCAATGAAACAGGACATAACCCTTTGAAACCAGGAACATATTTTCTTTATTCTTAAAAATATTTTTTTATAAAAACTTTGAAAATTCGCTAAAATTCCATGGATAAGCCAAAGGTTATGAAATTTGGTGGTCCCTGTATTCTACCACTGTAGCAAGTTTCATCGGGATTGGTCTACAAATGAGTGAGGGAGAATTCCCTGAATTTTCCTCAGTGCCAGTGCTGCTTTTTTCCTACTGCGCATGCATGTCTGCCATTAACAAAACAATTCATAAGTTTTGAAAATTTTGGAAAGTTTTGGAATTTTTGTTTAAAATATTCAGAAGTGACTTTAGAATTGAACCACCAGTGCCCCCTACATCCAAAACGAGTTTTGAACTATTTTTTAAATCAACCAAGCCTAGTAGGTATCTATCAGTGTGCGTAGGTTTTCTGAAAACTATCTGGCCCAATTGTTGATTTGGTTTGTGGATGATTAGGACATCTAGAAATGGTAGTTTTTCTTCATTTTCTTTTTCCATGGTAAATTGGATGTTTGTGCGGATGTTGTTGAGGTGGTCCAGGAACTTGTTTAGTTCTTTTCCTCCATGGCTTCAAGTGGTGAAGGTGCCACCCACATATCTGAACCATATACTGGGCTATTTTGTTGATGTTTTCAGGCTTTGTTTCTCAAAGTGTTCCATGTATAAATTGTCAATGTCTTCCAATGCAGTTTTATGGTTAGCTTTCAGTGGAACTGAAATATAATCATGATGAAAGATCTAGGAATTACTAGAAAGGTGTTTTGTCAGATAAAAATAGCAATTTCTTTATTCATCTTTTTTCACATTCATAGAGGTCCTATGCTCCTAACTCTAATGAATATGAAAAACTGTAATTTGCTAAATTCAACCGGTCTGCATCTGATCTGATACATGGAAAGGGAAACTTTACCCCTCTCACTGAACAGATCTGTTGAGGGAATGAATATGGTAGATAGATTATCTGTAGCACTACCACCACCCAGCTCTCAACAGATTTCACAGACTGAAAGAAATCCCGTGTTGTCCTGATCAATAAGTAAACATAGCACAGTCATTTCCACTCTGCAACCTTTGTTTTTCAATAGTACAGTGAAACAAAAAATGAGTATGAAATTCCTCCCCTCTCTCAACACAGAGGAACTGGAAATTGGCATTGAGGATAATAACCTCATCCCAGAATATCCTTTAACCCACTGGAACAGTCCTGGGGGAATTTGGCCTCCCCCATGAAAACAATTTCCCACCTCTGATATAATATGGCTGAGTGTTCCAAAATGACTAAGGCATTAATTCACAATAAGCCATATAAAATTGTATTTATTTATTTATCTACAGTATTTACCCCACCCTTCTCAACCCAAAGGGGACATCAGAGTAGCCTTACAAAACGCTGCTCTGAGTAGATTTGAGTAAATGTTCTTAGACCCCATCGATCAGTGTAGACTCATATAATGCAGTTCAATGCATATGAGTCTACAATCAACAGATAATGCAATTTCAAACTGCTTTATATGGCAGTGTAGATGGGGGGCATTAGTAACTATGAAACCTATTGAAATCTCTACCACTTTTGTTGAGCTGAAATTGCACTTGCCACTCACAGTGTTATTGTGATTAAAAAAAGAATGAAAGATAATATCAAAACTGTGCTTGGAAAAAACTCTCTTATTAGCTTGATAGTAGCTCTTATTTATTTGTTAGGTTTTTTTTCTTTTTCCCCACAATGGAGAAGGCCTATCAAAAGTCCTTTACTTTTCCATTTTGAATCAAGTGTAGCTAACCAGAAAATGAGTTCTCTACATTTGTTATGATGCAGTTAGGTAAAAGCTATCATGCACTTCTTTCACAGACGTCCTATTGAAAAATTGCAATTTGTAATAGTCTTGGTAGCTTGTACATTTCATTCTACAGGAGCTTCCAAGCTCAGTTTCTTTGACTTAACACCATAACAAGGCATTCAACTAAGCCATTAATTATTGTGTACTCATTAGCATTCCTAAATTACACAGCAATTAGTTCAGACATTAAAGTCTCTGTGGCACAAATATGTGAATACTAATTTGTCATTGTTATTATGGGCTCAATTCATGTAGCTTGAAAAATAGGGGAAATGCCATTAACAATCAGAGTGTCAATTTGCAAACACAATATATTTTTAATTCATAGCTTCAGTCATTGTGTTTATATTTCATGGTCTTTTATTCCATTAAGTTAGACTGATGTATTCTGATTAACATTGCAAGATTCTTCCAGAGGGATAGTTTCAATCATTTGTTACAGCCAATGATCTAAACATTTCTCACAGACAGTCCAGAGTGCCAAATTGTAGCAGTTTGACACTACCATGACTTCATCCTATGGAATCCTTTAATTTCTTGATTGTTTGCCCGCATCGTGTTCTAAACATTTTATTTCTCTATTAGCCAGGCCATCTATTGTAATTGTGCAGAATTCTAGGGCAAGGTGTTCCGTGTGTCAAAATAAGTCTTAGGAGATGCACAATTTCTGCTTTTGTCATTTTTGGTAACAGTAAATCAAAAGTATATAAATGAACTTGTGTGATTCAATTCAGGCATTTCTGGGGTGGCATTTTAATGGCTTCAGAGTGTAAGATTGTGTGTGTGTGTGTGTGTATATATATATATATATATATATATTCTACACTTGTGTAATTGCTAATTAAAAAAATTGAAAAGGGAGAAGCAGTGCATCAAGAGGATGGAGTCACGCCACTTACTTGAAAGAGTAGCCACAGGCCTTTGCACTGCGAAACATCACAGTTGTGCATTATCAAGAGTCGTACAAGAGGATAACTATACTGGTAAGTTGCTACAATTCCTGGTTGTGGGGATACAACCAGGGATAGTGGCATCATGTGTTGAAGTTCTAAGTCACTTGCCCCTTTGCCTTCTTTTCAAAGCTTTATGACTTAGACCAGGGACTTCACCACATTAACCTCCCCGCTCTATTTTATTCCATTTTGTCCCACATGCCCTCCCTCCTTCCCCCATTGGTGCCCTGTCCCTACCCCCATCAGACAGGGGAAAGGACAGCAGTGCATGTTGCTGTGTTGTCCTTTCCCCCATCACATGGTCAAAAGGCACCAAAATGCAAGAAGCTCCATTAGAGCTACCCAAAAGTCACTTATCTTCCCACTGTTGGCAAGAAAGCAGCCTCGCTAATTCAGGTATGGATGGGATGGGGCCAATCCATCATCATGTGATGCTGCTTGACAGGCTCAATCCCCAAAGAGTAGTAAGCGGCCAAAAGTCCCAAGTGTGATAGGGTGGCAGGTGTAAACATCAAGAGTAAACTTAACATCTTAGATACTGGTGTAGACACTGAGTATGATATTTCCATGTGTTCTGTTTACTCATTGGCTCATTTTTCCACTTTTAAAATCTAATGGTTAGTGATGTTGGGTTTTTAAAAAGAAAGTTTATGTAGCAAGAACATATTGAATTAAGTATATATTTATTTAATTCAAATGGAATGTTTGGTTTCTGTTGTTTTTTTCTCTCCATTTTGTCTTCCCCTAATAAAAAGTGACTGTTTGGGCACACTAGTTATTTCTTTCCTGAATGCCAGTTGCTTCACAGACAAAAAAGAAAGAAGGGAGAGGCAGACCTCCACCCATTTACATTATTGTTTAAGGTGGTGGGGTTATATTATCACGAGGCATCAAAATGATGCCCCAGAATAATGTAGATTAACCTGGAAAAAACCTGGAACCCCAGATATAATGCAAGTTTAAAATACCTGGAAAGATGTGGACTTTCCAGGAAGGTCCACATCTTCCTAAGTATTGGCCTTGTGGGGAATTCTCCTGGGATCACCATGTGCAATCCCAGTGTGCAGTCCCCACAGCCATTCTACCTCCATAGTCTCAAGTACCCTCCCCTCCCTGGAACCTACTTTGCCATTTAAAAAGCAAAACATCCTCCTTATTGAGGCTGGGCACTTCTCTGTGCTCTATGGCAGTGTTTCCCAACCAGTGTGCCGGGGCACACTAGTGTGACGTGAACGATCATCAGGTGTGCCGTGGGAAATTGGAACCTCCAGGAAGGGGGGGGGGGGGAGAGTTTAGTGTATTGAAGTATAAAAACCCTAAGAAACCTACCTCGATAAAGGCACAAAATTACAAACACCCCCCTCCCCACCCGTTGTCTATTTGGTCTCTCCCTCTCCATGCATTGGGAAGGCCCGCCTCCCTTTCCCCAAGTAGAGCCCTCCTCATGCCTCCTGGTGGTTCTGTGTGGGGGGTTTGGCCCAGTTCTATCATTGGTGGGGTTCAGAATGCTCTTTGATTGTAGGGGAACTATAAATCTCAGCAACTACAACTCCCAAATGTCAAAGTCTATTTCCCCTGAACTCCATCTGCGTCGATATTTGGGCATATTGAGTATTCATGCCAAGTTTGGTCCAGATCCAATATTGTTTGAGCCCACAGTGCTCTCTGGATATAGGTGAACTACAACTCCAAAACTCAAGTTCAATGCCCACCAAGCTCTTATAGTATTTTCTCTTGGTTATGGGAGTTCTGTTTGGGAAGTTTGTATCTTTCTGCCATTCCTGCCAGGATATCTATGTTGAGTTCATCAAAACAGGCCCAGGTTTCACACTAAGTGAGTGTATAAATACATTTTAAAACATATTAACTATATGTATTACTGTGTTCAAGTGTCATTTTGTGTCATTTTGGTTGGTGGTGTGCCCCAGGATTTTGCAAATGTAAAAACTGTGCCGCGGCTCAAAAAAGGTTGGGAAACACTGCTCTATGGCATGTCTAAACGATGCAATGGAGTTTTGAGGGGAATTCCTCTCTTGCCTCTCCAAAGTTCTCTTTTGTCATTTTGACATGCCACAGAACATAGAAAAGTGTCCAGCCTTGGTGCGTAGGCTTTCCTTTTTCTTTTAATGGTGAAAACTGGTACCAGAGATTGCAAGGGGGTGGTGGCCATGGCCACCCATGGTGACACTAGTTTGGCACAGGTGGGTGGCTACGCACTGCCAATAATGCAGTGGTTTGGCCCTCTGTGTGGCCTAGTAATACACAGAGAACGAAAATGTTAAATTCTGGTTCTCTGAACATTTTGAGGCCATCAGATGGTCTCCAAAATTTTGTCCTGATTACCATGCTAACTGCTTTGACAAAGATGCAATTTCATCCCAGCCCTCATAAGAATAATGCATATTTTCTACTGTCGAACAGGCTAGCCTACAAAACTATTGTGAAATTCTTAAACTGGGAAATGGTAGATCTAATGTGCCACCCATCTCATGATACATGCGTGTGCATGCTTGCCTGCACTTTCCATTCACTTTGTGAGTTATGGTAACCCCATGAATTAATTTCACTGGGGTTTCTTAAGGAAATGAGTGCTCAAAGGTTTATTTTCTAGTTCCTAGCTCTGAAAAATACACTTCCAATGTATGAAGTGTTATGTTTAAACTTGCCAGAGTCTTTCGGTGGTCTGTGACACTGGTTTCCTTAAATTTACAGACTGGTTCTGCCTATTTTTCCTTCTTGTGTGAGAAAAGAAAGGTAAAATAGTAAAAAGATCCCTGATGCTGTACTGTGACAAGGGAAGACATAATTCTACTCTAAGAAATTATGTCACCCCTTCAGC
Source organism: Anolis apletophallus (assembly GCA_030556195.1). Lineage (NCBI taxonomy): Eukaryota > Metazoa > Chordata > Lepidosauria > Squamata > Anolidae > Anolis > Anolis apletophallus. The sequence continues at coordinate 171,576,979 of JARBWK010000003.1, read as the reverse complement.
AGCACATATTCCATTTGATTCATATCATATTAGATAAGAAATCCAAAAGTATAAAATGAAATCCCCTCAACCTGCCTGAGGTGAAGCTGGACAGATTGCATGTTTCAATTCTATTTTCTCTGTAGATTTCTCAGCAGCTTACACGTGGTTCATTGAGGGTTCAGCAAGCTGGTCTATTTTCAGTGAATGGGAGCTATCTCAATGTGACAAAAAGCAGAGGAAATAAAAAAAACAGTTTTCATAATGAAGGAAAATAAGACAGGTACCCCAAATATATTTCTTGGGAGCTCTGCTGTTGAAATTGGAGTGCCCATTGCTATGGAATAAAAATGGGGATGGTGATCCTTCTGATCCTGCTTATGGGAATTTCAAGAAACATTGCACTGTCTTCTTCCAAGGATGTCAGAATAAACAGTTCCTTGTCCTTATCACAAAGATGCAAGTACCAGTTAGTTTCCTTTTCTTTCACATTTGAATGCTTTAAAATAGTGGTTCCCAACCTTTTTTTTTAAACCAGGGGCCACTTTGACCAGCTACCACTTTTAGCAGGAATCACTTTTACCAGGAACCACTTGACCAAGGACCACTCTCCAACATTAGTACCAAAAAGGTTATGAACCAGTTTTTGATCAACTTTAAATAGGGATTGGGATGCTGATTCAGAAAATTGCATTGGATACACCACATCAGCTCTGGTTTCTGATACAGAACATATGCCATACTAAGTGACAGGGAAGGAGTGGCAGGTAATGCAAAATAAGTGGGAATAAAATAAATAAATAAATAAATAAATAAATAAATAGGAAGGAGGTTCATGAACCAGACTTTCATCCTCTTAGCACTGGCGGTCTGTGGCCCACAGGTTAAGAACCACTGCTTTAAACCATCAAGCTTTTTTCATCCAATATTGCTCATCTTTTCTACACCAGTATTTTGACGGCTTGATAACAACACTAATGAAACTGGATAAGAAGACCAGTGGGGATAAAATAATGGATGTGGATGATATCGAGAACATGAGGGATAGTCTAAAGCAGAAATTTTCCACCTGGTATCCCCTATTTAAGAGTGATCAATACCGCCAAGAGTACTTGCAAGAATTAACCGTGGTGACCCTCAGGAAAGCCTTTACAGCCTTGCAGTTTCAGACAATGTCTTCAGCCTGGCTGGAGGGAAGATATAGAGGAACACCTTATTTCCAAAAATCATGTATATGTGGTTCAGGAGCGATTGAGGATCTAACTACATTGCCCTCTGTATAAGGATCCCAGAAAGAAGATTCTGGGAGGGCTTCTGGAGGATAGGGTGGCTTGGCAACAGACAGCAGTGATTAAGGATTTGCTAGCAGACTACTCTAAAGATATAACAATAAAGGTTGCCACTTTTGCAGTGGCAGCTCAAAATATCCGTGCGAAACTAGTAAAATCCTTAGTGAAGGATAGGAAATAGCACAGGATGATACAGTGCATTGTAGACATGACTGGAATTTAAAGAGTCACTGAATGCATACTAATTCACACCCAGATGCCTTTAGCCACTTTAAGCCCTGGACATATTTGAATCAATCTGTCCATTTCCATTCCTCCTATACTGAAGAATTTTTCCAATCATTCCATTCCAAATATGAAGATATTTGATAAATCTTTAGAAAACAAATAAAATCATCTTTCCCTTGTCTTATCCTCTTACTGCATTGTAAATGAATATTGACTACCCATACATATTTTTTTTTGAAATTGCTGATATCATCACTTGTAGTCAGACGAATAAAGGAGGGTACATTTATACTAGCACTATAATGCAGCTTTAAGTCTACTCAAAACTGTGAGAGCTACAACATGTACTCTGCTAATGTGAGCTACAGCATGGATTTCAGGGTATATAATCCATCAAAGAATATCTGAGTTCAGCACTTTAATGCATTGCAACAGATCCTGGTGTATACTAGATCCACAGAATGCTGAGCACAATGTAGATACTCACCTTTGCAGAAGAACTTTGTAGAATTTGGAATATGACGGCAATGGGGCATCAAAAAATGTTCCAAAGGCAAGGTGGGCTAATTAATAGGGCTGGTTGATCCAAAAAAAGAAATGGTTCAAAACTCGCTTCGGCTGTAGGGGGCACTGGTGATTTGATTTTGGGCTGCTTTCCAAAATTTCCTTTGAAAAAACTTCAAAATTAATGAAATTTCATAAGTTTTGGAAGTCCTTTGTTGATGGCAGACACGTTTAACCCACTTTGCAAGCCGCTTTCATACATCAGCCTGATGCGGGATGGATGAAAGCGGCTTGCAAAGTGGGTAAAGACGCCTCTTCCCCCACCTCCTTCTCATGGGAGAGAAGGAGGTGGGGGAAGAGGCACCTTTACCTACTTTGCAAGCCGCTTTCATCCATCCCGCATCAGTTTGAATATTGGTGGGTGGGGTGTGGGGGTGTGGGGGGAATTGATCTTGAATTTTGGGAGTTGTAGAGAACCTACTACCAGAGAGCACTGTGAACCCAAATCACCATGGACCTGGACCCAACTTGGTATGCATACCCAACATGCCCAGGCTTGAATACTGGTTGGTTTTGGGGGAAATTGACTTTAAATTTTGAAAGTTGTAATCATTGCTGAGTACCCAAGCAAGCTACATAAAAAGAAGCCCAAATTATATCTACAAGATCTGCAACAAATGCAACATCATATTTATTCATTTATTCACTTTATTTTTATATTGCTTTTCTCATGATATAGGAACTGAAGGTAGTTAGATATAAGTTAGAGATAAGCATAACACAATACAAAATAAATTGTGTCATTTAAACTATTGAACACAAAAAATATTCAAATGCATTAAAACTACATAATCACCCCCACAATCCTAATCCCATTATCCTTATCATAATACCTCTTAGGGGTGTGCAATTTGGTTGAACCTCATTCCATTTTTAGTATCTGGGAGCCTCCCGAATACAGTCAGGAAAAAAACCCATTTTTCAAACTGACAACCAAAAGTAGCAATGGGGAACTTACGAGGCTCCCCTTTTCATCATTTTTAGGGCATCAGTCTTAAGAAACCACCTTCTCTGAGATTGTTTCTCATCATTTACTTCATAAAGATCTAGGTTAAGGAGGCATTAGACTTAATAAAATGCTCTCCATCAAGTATGTATCTTTATAAGTCCATGGTTGAAGAGATTCATAGGTTTTTCCTAACCCTTCCAATTCACCATGCATTTCAGGGAAAATACTTCATACTTCCTATACACCATTCCACTTTTTTTGGTACAAAGAATAATGTGTGAGATTTTAGCTTAAAACAGGTTTCTTGAAGGTATAATTATGCACCCTGACATTCTTCTTTCCCAAACATTTTGTAACTTTGAAGACTCATTTTTATGCATGTAATGTTTTACATGCTTCTGTTTGTTAAAAAAAAACTCTTGTCAGTATGTTCAATCTGTATTCAACTGACATTTGGTAGTTTTTTGAAGGATGAAGAGGATCCATTAATTTATTTCCAAGGGCTGTCTTCATAATGATATCTCCAAGTACGTATTAGCAGTCTCTATTGAGATAAACAGGGCAAAGAAATATGATGGCTAAATGAAGAGAAAAGCTCCATTAGCTTTATTACTATTAACTTGCAAAATCAGGCATTTTGTCTCTTTTGACAAGAAGTGTGAATCACCTGCTGAGCTACATGCTGGGTCTAGGCCTTTGTGCAAGAAAAACAATCAGGCAGATTTATAATAATTTTGGCTCTGTTGAATCTTCATCAGAAGACAAAGTACTGACAAGAGTTCAAACAATGTGTTTAAGTTTTCAGTGCATGAATGGATGAACAGAGTTAAAGGAAGAAAATCTTAGCCAGAAGCACTATGTCCAAAGAAGATACAGAGTAGTAGCCAAAACAAAAAGCTAAGAGGAGAAACTTTCATAATCAGGCAACATCTTTATTAGAATAAAAGAACACATTAAGCTTAGTAAGCTTGCTATCTATCTATAGTCTTTAATAGCAGAAGCAGGGAAGGAAAATAGAAAATTGGAGAGAGGTCAGAATTCAATTCCTTCCCAGGTCTAGTTGAAGGATATTAGAGGAAACGATCCCAGAAAAAAAATGTTTCACAATTGTGTGTTCATATTCATATTATAGAAAAGGTTGGAAGATGATATGCTTATATATATATATATATATATAGAGAGAGAGAGAGAGAGAGAGAGAGAGAGATGATGGACATGTTTGTTATCTCCTTACTGAGAGGGTGGGAAAAGGTCTACTTGTTCTAAGTCAGGGCTGTCCAACTTCTACTGGACCGGGGGCCTGAGTTCCGGTCAGTGATCACCTGGGGGGCCTAAGGGTCTGCCTCTGCCCCTGGCTCTGCCCCGGCTCCGCCCCCTCCCCAGCTCCAGCCCCCCTCCCCGGGGGCCAATTCCATATTTTTAATATTAACATAAGGGGGAGGGAGGGAATGCCACACATGGGGGGCATAATTAAACAATTCCATATATTTAATATTAACATAAGTGGGGAGGGAGGGAATGGAACACATGGGGAGCATAATTAAACAATTCCATATATTTAATATTAACATAAGGGGGGAGGGAGGGAATGGAACACATGGGGAGCATAAATAAACAATTCCATATATTTAATATTAACATAAGGGGAGGGAGAATGGAATGGAACACATGGGGGCATAATTCAACCATTCCATATTTTTAATATTAACATAAGGGGGCAGGGAGGGAATGGAACACATGGGAGGCATAATTAAACAATTCAATATATTTAATATTAACATAAGGGGGGAGGGAGGACGAAAGGGTGGATGGATGGATGGATGGATGGATGGATGGGTGGGTGGGTGGATGGATGGGTGGGTGAGTGGGTGGATGGGTGGGTGGAAGGAAGGAAGGAAGGTGAAAGAGAGAGGGGCAAGGAGGGAGGGAGAACAGTTGAAAGGAAGGACAAAAGGGTGGGTAGGTGGAAGGAAGGAAGGTGAAAGAGAGGGAGGGAGGAAAGAAGGAAAGAGTGGAAGGAAAGGAAGGGAGGGAGTAGAAAGAGAGAGAGGGAAGGGGGAGGAAAGAAGGCCGGGCGATGGAGGCGTGTGCGCTGAGGGCCTGAGGGCCTCCGAGACGGAGCAGCAGCAATCCTGAGGAGGAAGCGAGCAAGAGGAGAAAGATAGAGAGGGAAGGGGCAGGAAAGAAAGAAGGATGAAAGGGTGGAATGAAAGGAGGGAGGGAGAAGAAATGTGGCTCACCTTAACGCTGAATCCTTCCTTGCAATAACTCCCCTCCCTGGGAAGGGAGGGAGGATGAGAAGGAGGAAGGAGCGCTGCCGAGGGGGAAAGCCATGCGGCCGGGTCGCTCTTCCTGTTTGCTGCCAAGGGGGCCGGGCCCGAGAGACGTCACTCCCTCCCATTGGCCCCCTCCCTCAGGAGAAGAAGAGGGGTCCAATCGAAAGCCAAGGTGCGGGACCAAAAAATAATTTAAAAAAATAATTTTTTTATTGAAAAAAATATTTTAAAAATATTTTATAAAATATTTTATTGCAGGAGGGTAAGGGGCCGTAGCCAAGGGGCTAGGGGGCCGTGTACAGCCCCCGGGCCGCCTGTTGGACAGGCCTGTTCTAAGTGACAGGAGGGTATACTATGAATATTAGAATGAATTTCTTGAGGAAACTATTTAGAGAGATCTCTTTCTCTTGCTGTCTACAAAAAGGGATCATGCAACTCATGTTGACAATGTTCTAGCTGGAGCAGGTGGGTGGACTATGGTATCCCTTCCAACTCCATTAATCCAGTCTTTATTTACTTGTGTATCTATCGTACTACATGTATTAAGTATATAAATCTTGAAATAGTTATTCTTTACATGGCAAATGAGACAATATAGAACTCTCTTTGGGATAGCTGTTTTGGTGGCAGTGGTAGTACACAGAGGTCCTGCACATTTTCAGACAGGGTTTCTTTTCCACATGTCTGTGAAATGTGCATAATGGAAGAATGTGGCAACTGTTGCTTTGTTACATGGAATAGCCACACTAGTAACACTGGGACAAGATGCTTCCTAGATAACAATTACAATTTTTCAATAGAAAGTCTGAGATCCTTTTTTTGCAGTAAAAATAAATTTTCTGGAGGTGTTTTATCTGTCCTTCCGAGCAATCTCAGGAACACCCTTCCCATTAATTATTGAAGGTTAAGGATTCCCCTAACTGTAAACTCGTTTGGGAGGCTAAGGGAGGAATAGATATCCTGAAAATCAAGCTGAGGTAAATTCTGTTAGCAGATATCAAAATCCAAAATTAAATGGATATAATTAAACATGATTTAGAACTCCATATCAGGAAAAATTGATTAACAAAACACATTCCCAATATCTATCAGCATCCCCGGATAATTGAATCTCATAAAACCCATGCAAACAAAACTATTTTAATAGACTTAAATCCACCCATATACAGTATCTTGTGAAGGAATGTTCAGGAAAAGAAAACTTGTGCCTAACTATTTCTCAAGCATGCTGATTTCCCTTAAAAGGAAGCTCCGTTATGAAGGTAAATTATGAGAGAATACCTTACCGCAGAGTATTGGAAGAAAAGAATGGAATACTTCACAAGAACTTGGCAGAAGATGAAGCAAAGGAATTACCATAATTCTGAAGAAAACTATACCAATTTATTCTGTAAAGCCAAAAATGAAGTGGCATTCATGATCATGATTACAAGTTCAGGATCCTACAATTTATGGTGATTAAAGGCATGAAATTTCAGTTGACATCTCCTATGCCATCATTTACTCATCAGCTACCTGCTTTGTTGCCTGGAAAAAACTCACACTGACTCAGAGAAAATTAAAGAAGTTTGTTCTGTTCTTTTCAGTTGCTCCCCATGAAGGCAAATGTTCTTTATTGCAACACCTAATTTCTCCCTTAAGTATTCAGATACGAAATGGGGATTAAAATGGTGACACAATAATTAACATCTACTGTGAATTTTCTTGCACTTGAACTAAAAAGTCAAGATCCTTTCTAAGATGGTCTAATTCCTGTTTCAATAGAATCGCTTGCCCATAAATTGAAGATAAACATCCTAACTTCATTTGAAATATTTTAATGTGCATAAAACATAACATAACAATGGCACAATCTTTCCAAACATGCATGCACAACTTCTTTATGTATTGAAAAATCTAGCATTTCTTTCCATTTTCACACCAAAAGTAAAATAGTTCAGGATGTAAGTACAGTCATCATTACCATAGGCTATCACTCATAGCTGATTGCCTTCAAACTGAGGGTCTTGGTGTTGGGTCCATAGGTGACTGTAGATCTGCAACTTATTTTGCAATGATGGCATTGATTTCCAGATGGAAGGTGGTCCCGAGAAGGTTTGGCATGACACCCTTTCCTCTTGACACATTTCTGCCTTTCTCCCTCCATTTGTGCCTCTTTGAGTTCCACAGCACTGTTGGTAATAGCTGATCTCCAGTTAAAATGTTGGAGGGCAAGGCTTCCCGGTTCTCTGTGTTTATGCCACAGTTTTTAAGGTTAGTTTTAAGCCCATCTTTAAATCTCTTTTCCTGTCTATCAGCATTCTGTTTTCCATTCTTGAGTTGAGGGTATGGTAACTGCTTCAGGAGACACTGATCAGGCATTCAGATAATGTTGCCAGTCCAGCATAGTTGATGGCGGAGGATAATTGCTTCAATTCTGGCAGTCTTTGCTTTTTCCAGCATTTGTCCACCTGTCTTCCCAAGAGATTTGTAGGATTTTTCAGTGACAACGGTGATGGAATCATTCCAGAAGTTGAATGTGACATCTGTAGGTGATCCAAGTTTGACAGGTGTATAACAGGCTTGGGAGGACAATAGTTTTATAAACAGGCATCTTGGTATCCCTATGAATACTCCGATCCTCAAGCACTCTCTTTTTCATTTTTCAAAATGTTGCACTTGCAAAGCTCAGATGGTGTTGTATTTCAGTATCAATGTGGGCTTTTGTGGAGAGGTGGCTGCCAAAGTAGCAGAGATGGCCAACATCTTCTAGCACAGCACCATTAAGCTTTATTTTCAGCATTGTAGAGGGATTGGTTGATGCCTGCTGATAGAGGACTTTAGTTTTTTCAATGTTCAGTGAGAGGCCAAGGTTTTTGTATGCTTCTGCAAAGGTGTTTAAAGTGGCTTGTAGGTCTTCTTCTGAATACACACAGACTGCATAATCACCAGTATATTAAGGGGCCCCCAGTGGTGCAGTGGGTTAAACCCTTGTGCTGGCAGGACTGAAGACCAGCAGGTTGGAGGTTTGAATCTGGGAGGAGTGTGAATGAGCTCCCTCTGTCAGCTCTGCCTCCCCATGCGGGGACTTGAGAGAAGCCTCCCACAAGGACAGTAAAAAATCAAAACATCTGGGCATCCCCTGGAGAACGTCCTTGCAGACAGCCAATTCTCTCACACCAGAAGCAACTTGCAGTTTCTCAATTTGCTCCTGACACTAAAAACAACAACAACAAACAAACAAAACCCCCCGGAATATTGGAGTTCTATAACAGATGTTGTTGTGACCTTGATTTTGGCTTTCAGTCTGTTGAGGTTAAATAGCTTGCCACCTGTCTGTTAGATGATTCCCATGCTGGTAGGAAGCTTCCCATCAACAAGGTGCAGTATCATAGTGATGAGGACAGAGAATAAGGTGGGGGCAATAACACATCCATGTTTGACACCGGATTCTACCTTAAACGGGTCACTTTGGGACCCCTTTAACAATCTAAGACCATTGCCATTTTGTCATCATTGAATGTTCATGAAGTTTGGGAGCCATTGCAATCCAAGGCCATTGCCATCATGTCATCAGAATGCTCATGGAGTTGTCAGGGCATTCAATTTTTTTGGAGGATAGTCCAGAGATCACAGCGATTCACTGTATTGAATACCTTTGCAAGGTTGATGAATGTCATGTACAGAGGTTGATTTTGTTCTTGGAGCTGTCGTGCATTGAATGTTCATGAAGTTTGGGAGCCATTGCAATCCAAGGCCATTGCCATCATGTCATCAGAATGCTCATGGAGTTGTCAGGGCATTCAATTTTTTTGGAGGATAGTCCAGAGATCACAGCGATTCACTGTATTGAATACCTTTGCAAGGTTGATGAATGTCATGTACAGAGGTTGATTTTGTTCTTGGAGCTGTCGTGCAGTGAAGGTCATATCTACCGTTCCTCTGGAGGTGTAGAAGCCATTCTGGGAGGATGTTTTCTGAAATAGGTAGAAGGCAGTTTGCAAGAATTTTTGTGAAGCTTTTCACAGAGCTGGTTAGAAGAGAGATACCTCAATAGTTTCCAGAGACTGTTCTACCCTCCCCCCTTTTAAAGGCTGATGATGTTCTTGAAATAGGCTGGGATTTTCTCAGTTTCCTACACTTTTTTTAATGAGCTGGTGGAATTGTTGCATCAGCTCAGATCCACCCTCTTTAAAGATTTAAACAGGGATCCCATCACATCCACTGGCTTTGTTATTTTTAGTTGGCTGATGGCTTTGCTGACTTCCTCCAAACTAGGCAGTGCTGCAAGCTCATCCCTGGTTTGTTGTTGTGGGATTTGTGAGTTAACCTCTTCAGCCACATTGAAGATTGGTGGGTGTGTGGGAATTGTCTCCTGGGTTTTGGCAGGATCAGTTCTGAGGTTTGAGAGTCATTTGTAAAATGATATCTGCTCCCACCCTAATGTCATTTAGGAAATGTGTGAAGACTTTCCTTTTTGAAGCAACCTTTAACAGAAACCAGGCACTTTACAGTCATACGAGGAATTTTAGACTTATTTTAACTTGTATTGTTTTTATAATATGGAAGTTCCTAAGGAGCATGTTAGTATTCATATTTTTAAAGATGATATGAGCCACCTTAGGTCTGCTCTGGAAAAAGGCTGCATAAAAATCTCCAAAATAAATAAAAATTATGTCAATGGGTGTTTCTCACAGATGCTTCATCAGGTCGTTTATGATAGCACAGTACTTTTGAAAGTTGTGAGCTATACTGGCAGTGGCCCAATAGTCACTGGTAGAGCCTCCCATGCCAGACAGGTCACAACTGAAGGGTCTGACAAAGAGCGTTAATAGGCAGGATGGGCTCTCTAGCCTTTTGGCAACCATCCAAAGAGAAGGAAAACTCTAATTTCAAACGCGGGCAGATGGTGCTCGTCTAACCCTGTAAGGTCAACCATCTAAGAGAAAGAAACTCTAATCAAACCTATGACCTGAGGACCTCGCTGCCAATGTTCAAGCTTGCTAGTACCCAGCAGACGAACCTTTGGTTTAAAGGGTGAGGCCAGTTCTGTGCATGCTGCGCTTTACCAGAAAAATCCATTGCACGGGCTCAAAGGACACATCCAACTTCCAACACGCTTGTAAAAAGCATGGGATGGGTCCTTCCTAAGAATCTTCGTACGCGAAGTAATGCCAGAGAGAGAGACTGCCTCCCACTGTTGCACTCCAGACCAGGATCCCTTCTGACTTTAAACAGCACACGGTTGAGTTACAATAACAAGCTGTTTATTGAAAGTAATAAAATCCAAAGCAATAAAAAGTAATCCACAGTAAAAGTAAATCCAATTGATTAAAAAGAAAAATGAGCAATCAGTCAATAGAGAAATAGTCCAAAGAAGTCCATAATACCAGATGCTCTATTTTCACTTGTACATTTGTTCTCACTGTACTAACATTCTTTTGGTCTTTTAACAAATGAAAATTACCCATGAGAAAAATTACATCAGGGCCTATTTGACAAACAATGTGTGTGATTGACTATGATTATGATCAGTTTTGTCCATGCAAATGTAATATTTTATTTTGACAGGGATAAATCATGCAAATCATACATCAAAACCATGGTAATTTGGGAATAATGTTCAGCAAGTAGAATGGACTCACCCACCCTGGCACAGCCGGGGGGGGGATTTATCTCCTTCCCCGGATAAGAGAAAAGGGGGTGGGGCTGGCCTTACTGTGGGCCAACCCTGTTCCCTCATTCTGCTCCAGACCGTCACCTACCACTCCCACCATTGAGAGTATAATTATTGGTTGCCCATTGGGACCGGGTAATAATTTTTTTCCTCCTATGTTCTAGGAGGGTTTTTCACCTACTCTATACTGTTATTAGGGTCTAGCTTGGATGGGCAGTATATAAATAGGCTTAGCGTAAATAGATTAGAAATACAAAGGTTGGTGTATACCTGAGGGACCCCTTAAGGGTGTGAGCCATTATACAAGCACTCACCTAGAGGTTAACTTTAGGGGTGAGGTGATATCGAATGGCCCAGAAATGGGGAGAGTCTGGTCTCAATAATTTAAGAGAGACTTCTCCAGACCTTAGAGGTTGCCCGGGTTGCGCCATAAATGGTGTTACGCCATAAATAACCAGGTGTTACACCATAAATAACCGTCGGGGGTGGGGCGGAGACTGTATAAGACCTCGGCTTTGCCACACCAAGTTGAATTGACACCTAAGTTAGTTGAGTTGAAAGTTAAATAGGTAACATTCAATAAAGTTGCCCAAATTTTAAATCCATATTGTTGTTGTCTTGTCTCATCATTTCAGGGGTTGGAAGGCTTATTGAATGTTTAAGAAGTTCCTTTCCATCTCCCCCCCCCCTTCCCAAGTTTCTTAACAATTAACAGTTCTCTGATGAAGTATCACAGATTGACAGAAGTCTGTGTGCATCATTTGATAGACTCCATGATGCTATATTAGGGAACTGTCTTAGAAGTGTTAATAAACAAGAGGGAAGAGCTGTGTGGGACAACATCCTAAGGCTTTAACGATCAACAATAATCCCTAGGTCCTTTTCAGGTGTAGTTAGTGTCATAGGCAAGTATTAAGTCCAATGTTATATTTGTATGTACTTTTTGCCATAGTGGAGCCTGGTCTCTCTTGCTTGGTCTCTCTTGCAAACTTCCTTCCCCAAAGATTCATTGTTTGCCTATGCTTCTTCCCACTCAAATATCTCAAGAACTTTCAAAAAAGGAGAGTTCGGATTTCTTCCCTGATGCCTTCTAAGTCTAATGGTTTTAAGTCAGAGGGGGATAGTTTTCAATTGAAAAATAGAAGGATTTTCATACTGAAAACAGTTTGACAATGAAACCAGTTGTCTAGAGAGGTAATTGATTCTCTTTCTTTGGATATTTTATTTTCAAAAAGACGCTATCTGCTGGGTATGTTTTCAATTGAGGTTCTGCAATAAGCAGGGGATAGGAATGGATGACTGTAGGGCTTCTTCCAACTGTAGGGATTCTACGTAGCAATTCATGAATTCAAGGAGAGACCAGATAAATGTTTGGTTATTTCCCCATATACAGACACAAAATGATAGTCTTTTCCATCAAGGCTTTGGCAATACCCCAGCCGATCTTGATGGGTGTTCTCATTGAGTTAAGGGAACAAAGGGCACATTTCTCCAATTTTCCCTGCCTGTGTCTTCCATCAGCCACTGAACAGCTGTGGGTGTGGAGCTATTACTATGAAACTTGCAGGTGGCGAGAAGAGAACTGTATGCTAGAGAAGGGATAGCAAGATATTTATTTATAAAACTATTTCCTCCCAACTCTGCTGTACGCTTGTGAAATATGGACTGTCTGCAAACGTCACTCTTGATTTCTGGAAAGATTCCATCAGCATTGTCTCTGAAAAATATTGAAAATCTCTTGGGAAGACCAGCAGTCAAATGTTAGCATTCTGGAAGAAACAAAGACCACGAGCACTGAAGCAATGATATGCCACCATCAACTTTGCTGGACCGGTTACATTGTCCAAATGCCTGATCATCATCTCCTAAAGCAGTTACATTACTCTCAGCTCAAGAATGGAAAACAATGAAAACTTATCCTGAAAAAAGACATTTTAAGTGAATTAATGGCATATAGAATATGAGAGAAGGAAACATTGAAACATAATTGAATACATATAATACAGGTATTATTTGACAAAATGTCAAAAGAAATTAAAAGATGGGCTGAAAGCTAACCTGTGGAATAAACACTAAGAACCGGGAAGCTTTGAGCCTTGAGCGTTCTTACTGGGGGTCAGCTGTTGGCAACAATGCTATGGATTTTTAAAGGCATGAATAGTGGGCAAAAGAGAGAAATGTTCCAAGAGGAATTCACATCAAACAAGCCTTTTCCATCTGGAAATCTATGTCCTCATTGTGACAGACCATGAAGATCCAGAATAGGTCTCTATAGTCACTTTTTGATGCACAGCCAATTCTCTACCATTGGAAGACAATACTACTTGCCCACGAGTTATCATCTATGATTATGACCCTAGAGCAGTACTGAAGATATTTTATATTATCATCAGTGATATAAGTTCCCAGTCATTATTCTGTCTGGCTCTGGGAACCACTTGGTTGTGTATTACCTGAAAATGAATAATCCCCATCCCTTTCATCTTGATAGATAGAACAGTGCAGAGTTTAATCAGCAATTGTGTAGTCACAATTATTTTTTCTTTATCGCTATAATAGCAAAGATAGACAAAGTAAGTATTTGACTAAAATTACAATCTTTCACCCAGTGCCTTTACAACTGAGGAAGAAAATAGTCCAACTAGATTAATTTTCCAGTTTCTGTATAAGAGCATCTTGTGTAAAGCAAGTAAGCAGATTTGCTGTTACCATTCACATCTGCATATCTATAAAACAGTTAAAGTGTTATATTGTACTTTAAGAGGACCAAGAAGCACAATCCAAATAGGATATTAAAGATAAGAATCAGAACCTGAAATGGCTCCCTCTGCATGATAATTTGGCTGCTGTCATGTATGCCTTAGTACCACCCAGGATAGCTTGCTACAATGAATTATTTGTTTTTAGAAGCTGCTTGGAAACAACAATTGAATCAGAATATGGGACTCACTATTCTAATATTGCCTGACATTCACTGCTCTGACAATATTAAGCCCTACTAAATGATATGCTTTGGCTTCATAATTGTTTCCAGTGGGAATGTAATTCTTCACTAATTTTGTTCTCGAAGGAAGCAATAAGTACTCTAAGTCTTTCCTACTGCAAGAAAGTCTTTAAAAAGGCATATTTTCTGAAGACTATTTGCAGTTTGGGAATTGTTTCACACAAAATTTCCATGCTATTGGCTCAAAAAATAGAATTTTTGTAGAAAACATCATTTTGTACACAAAATATGCTGTTTTATAGGAAGCAGATTCCACCCCCACCCAGAGTCACAAATTATAAGCCTTGTCAGTCCAGTATTCCTTTTGTCAGTGACCTAAGAATCATGAAACCATGTATCTTAACTGTATCTTAATATTGCTTCAATTCCTACTTTTCAGGCACAATTCAGAGTTCTAGTAGTGAAACCCATTCCAGATAATCACACATAGTTTCCTAACAGTGGGAGTTGTTGTCAGTTGTTGCTGTGAACCTTCAAGTAATTTCCAACTTATAGTCTCCATGAGGCAAAGTTATCAAGGAGTTTTCTTGGCAAAATTGTTCAGAGAGGTTTTTGTCTTTGCTTTTGTTCAAGGCTGAGACAGTGGGGCTTGGGCCAGTGGGTTTCCATGGCTGAACTGGGAGTCAAAGCCAAAGTCATATTTTCATGCTGGCCCTAATAGCGCCAATCGCAGTCGCTATTTTCATTTCATTCTAAGCTGCCTAATACTGATTGGTAGTATGTATGAATTCATAAACTTATACTCCAAAGAGTCACCGAGTCTTTGAAAAGGTTGGAGAGGGCAGCACTAAAATGCAGAAAACAAGAAGTTAGACAGAGCAGCCCCATAGATGTAGAACTTGAGGTAAGTAACAGTAAAGCGGTCTCTCATTTTGCATACTGAAGCTATAAGATTACTAGTCATCAGCAGTGGAAGAGCAGGATAATGTATGAGAAATAGATGGACTGCTTGACACATACAATTCTTCCCTTAAAGATAGGATGGGCTCAACAGAACTAGGTACTGGAAGTTGCTACTACTGCCTTTTTGTCCTATGCTAAAGGTGTGTTCCAACAAAAGGCAACTCTACAGAATTAGAAAGAAAGACTGGCATTCTGGCACTAAAGACATTACCTTTGGTTTGTACAGAAGATTTGTGCCAGAATACTGGAAAGCATAAAAAATATGGGAGATAAATGACTGATAGCATGTGCAATATGATTGTGCAAGAGGCCACCCATAAACCCCACTTCTATTGTTTCAGTTTTCAGTCTACTTTGCATCAGACAAGAAATTAGAAATCATGTCAGATATTGAAAATAAAAGAGAATACAATAGTACCATAACAGCATTTTCTCCTCCTCAGGACAGGAATGGCTGGTGAATAGGTTGTTAGGGGAACAAAATAATTCTTCTATAGATGATTTGGTTATTCCACCTGCAATTCTTCTGAGTTGTACAGTAATTCTCCTGGTGCCAAACCTCTTGGTGCTGGACCCTATTTCTGATAGAGGTTTGGCACCAGGAGAATTACTGTACAATTCAGAAGAATTGCAGGTGGTTTTACAGCTTACAATGCGTAGAAAGGCAGCTGTAAAACCCAAAATGGATTCTCCAGTCACAAGGCAATAAGTTTGCTGGCTGTCTGCTTTTGCCTAGTAGGAAGCTGAAGAGCAACAAATGCAGCTGTTCTTCCCAAACTTTCCCCCCCTTTCTTGGAGAACAAATCAGAACCCTGTCTTCCATTCTCTAAAAAGCCTACTATTTTCAAATGTGGTGGAGGACCCTGTCTCTTGGTCAGTGTCTGTTTATTTTTGCCCTTGGGTTGCCATTGTTCATACAGTAAAAAAAAAATTCTATAGTAAAACCTCCTTGGCCACCCTTGTCCCAGGTTAGAAAGATTCAGCTGAGAAGAATGTCTCATGTGCTGCTTCTGCCAGCTGGCCTGCACCTAGATGCTGGCCATCAAAACAGAATGGTAAAATGATCCAAGAAAGAACAAGCATATTGATTGAAGACAGCCAGCATCACAATGATGAAATTGTAATTCTGCTATTGTTGGCAGAACATTATTGGACTTGTCTCATGGTTGGCTTATAACACTTGATGGAAGATCATGGATTAGGCTGCTTCATCACCCGAGTCATCACTATGCTGAATGCTACTTTCTTGGCACTTCAGCTCACAGGGGTTCAGCCAATAATTGGCAAGGATCAGCCTAAAATCTTTAGAGTAGCCAATAAAAATTTCAATGGCAATGTTAACGGAAGTCAGAAAGTGCTCTATCCCCCACAATTTTCATTTAATTGCCATCATTCTCAGCTCACAGGTATCCAACTAATCCACACGAAAGTTTAAAGAAAAGAGAAGAACCAAAGGTTGTGTGTATCTAATACTCCAATAAGTAACAAGAATGAATTATTTTTAAAAAATCTAAGGTTCACCTGGGTTCTATTAGATTTTTAAGCAACCTGGAACTTAAGGGCCATCAATACATCTATACAGTGGGCTCAATCTGCCATCTTTGGTAGTTTGCTTGGTAGCCTACCTTGTAGCCTCTTGGTAACTTGAGAAATTAATTTTATTTATTTATTCAAATTTCTATCTGCCGCCACTCCCAGTGGCTTGGGGCGGCTTACATAAGTCAATAAAAAATTTATTGTTTATTGTTTGTTGGTTTCGATGCTTGTTTTTATATATGGTCATAATGTTGTTTTTATTATGTTTTATACTGTTGTTATGTATTTTAGTGTGTTATATTTTAACTGTGTTGTTTGGTCTTGACCCCATGTAAGCTACCTCAAGTCCCTTCGAGGAGATGAAGGTGGCGTACAATAATAAAGTTGTTTTGTTGTTATTTGTTGCACTCCAGGACAGAAAAAGCCCTCTGACCTAAAACACACCATACGTTGAGTGAAAAAGCCAATCCTTTTTATTGAAGCTTATTAAAATAGCCAGTAGAAATAGATGCTTGTATGAAAGTTAAAAAGTTCCAAAGTATTAAGTCATTAAAAATGCAGTAACACAAAGGAATGTCCATAAAAGATATTAAAGCAATCCAAAGCAGTATTAAACGAGACAGAAATCAACAGGATACAAAGACAACCTAGGCGATGCTAGTCAACACCAAAAGGCTAAAAATATCCACAGGAACAAGACCCCTTGAACAGGATTTCCATGGCACATGAACTTGATTTCCAAACGATGCCTGATCTAACAGGTTTTCCCTTCAAGCAAACCTTATATCCCAAAACCCAGAAACTGGTTTTGTTTCCCCCCCCACTCTTGGCTCTTATCTGATGAAGTCTTTCAGAGCAACGTAAACCTTGAGTTTGCTGCTGATCCTGGCTAAACTCCAGCCGCCTATTTTTCAACTCCTTATCTGGCTGCTCATTAAAATTCCCAGATGTCAGATTGTTGTCCAAACCCAAATCTTGAGAGCTCATAGAGAGAGGGAGTAAACCATCATCTCTCTGCCCAGTAGGAATATTTTAATGAGAAACTGCCCTTTGCACTGGGACCTCTGTGTCATTGTCTACATGAAAATCATTGACCAAACCATGTCCATCTTGCACCTCAGCCTCGGGATTATCATTTTCCTCAACATTGCCCACATCAAAAGCATCATGATCCTGAAACACAAACACAGGCTGATTTCCATTATTATTATTCAGAGGTAGTATGGAGTTCCCACTGTTTTCAGTGCAGTTGGACAACCACCCCAAATATCCCCCCCTTAAAAAAGTCTTATTGGTTGATGTCATTTAGTACATAGCTCACTGACATCAGTGTCAGAGACAGGGAAAGCTTTCTTCTTCCCTCAAACAGCCTTCTTAGTGAGGCTTGAACCACTTCAGAGCAGGTTGATGAAGATATCCCAGCTTCATACACAGAGGGCAGGGAATAGAAGGGGACTCCCATCCTATGTTCTCGGGCTACTTGAGCCTGGGGAGTGCAGGATGGCTGTTAGAACAACTGCTACTGGTTCAATTTAGGGACTACCCCAGTATTTAGACAGGCCAGAACTCAGAGGGCAGCTCTCCACCACAGGTTAAGTCAGCTTTATGCAATACTTAGTCAATGCAGGGCTGATCCTATCTCACACTGACTTAATTGTTCAGTGTAGATGTCTCCTTAATGCCCTTAGAGTTCAGAGTGCTCTACAAACTTCTGGTGCTCACCTTTAAAGCTCGGCACAATATTGGGCCAGCCTACTTGAGTGACCGGCTGACGGTCCAACGCAGCGTGAGGCCAGCACGTGCCATAAATGGCGATCGCATGACCATCCCTGGGGTGCGAGAGGCTCGGCTGATGGAAACCCAGCGGAGAGCCTTTTCCGTGGCGGCCCCCAGGATCTGGAACTCATTGCCACCTGCCCTCAGAGCCACTCTGACCCTAACTAGATTCCGGTCAGACCTAAAGACCTGGCTCTTCCGCCTAGCGTTTGGGGCCTGATCGGTACCTCTGAATGTCTGAGCCTTTCCTCAGACATGTATCTGTTTTAAACTGCTGTACATTGCTGTTTTTAGGGTTTTTAAATGATGTAAGTCGCCCGGAGCACCACTGGTGGAGGGCGACTCACAAATATTAAAGTATTATTATTATTATTATTATTATTAATGGAGGTCCAGTTTTTATCAAACCCTTTTGATATCCCTATGAAATCAGGAATGAAAGATGTAAATATTCTGTGTGGGAGGCTTCAGGAAGAATCTGTGCTTATTGAATATAATTATAACATTCAGCATGTCCCCCTCAGAGATTATGTGTTTTTGTTGGCAGCTGAGCCCAGACAATTGTCATTTCAGCTGCTTGTATGGGACTGAATTATCCATAGCAAATTTTTGAACATTGTCTTTTTCTTTCCTCATTTTCACTTTTTGCAAATTGGATTTTATGAATAAATCTATGAATGAAATTGATGCTCTGCTATTTGAATGAAATAATTGCCTTGAACAATACACCCACACCTCTCCAGTATTATGTATTAAATTCTACCATCTACATGCCTCAGCAGAACAATGCTGATGGCGATGATGATGATGATGACATTACACTAATTGAACTTAAGTTCAGCAAATTAACACGAATTTTCCTAGGCTAACATTCCTCATATTGAATGTTGGGACTTAGCAGAAATATTTTTGTTCACTGGGGGATGGTGTGTTTGGAGGAGGGCCTTTTGCAAGACCCATTGTGGTGTAGTGGTGTGTGTTTGAGACTATAACTTGGGGAATCAAAGTTCAAACCCACTAGGAACCTTGGGCCAATGAATGAACTGATGAATATGTATGAAAAGGCAAAGCAAATCAGGAGGCAAAGCTCCACCTGCTTATAGACCAGGCATGCGCAAACTTAAAACCCCAGGTGTTTTGGACTAATTCCCACAATTCCTAACAGCTTACTGTGTTTGTGGGATTTTCCCCCTTAGCTTTGCCTGAGCCACTTTCCTGTGGCATCCTGGCAGGGGCGGTCCGTCCATGTAAGCAACCTATGCGGCCGCGTGGGCCGCCATCTTAGAGGGGCGCCGCCACGCTGGCCGCACCACCGGCCACACCACCGGCCGCACCGCCGTAACAAACCTCCCTGCTGCCTGCAGCAGCTTCTGAGCATGCGCGGAGATTTTTGCGCATGCCCAGAACCTCCGGAGCGCTCTCCCTTGCCCTGTGCAATGCCCCGTGGGAGGGGCCGGCAGCGGGCACCAGGAAGCACTAGGAGAGGCCTTCGAAGGCCCCTCCTAGCGCTTCCTGGTTTCCCCTGCCAGCCCCACCCACGGGGCGTTGCACAGGGCAAGGGAGAGCGCTCTCCCGCCCTCTGCAATGCCCCGTGGGTGGGGCTGGCAGGGGAAACCAGGAAGCGCAAGGAGGGGCCTTCGAAGGCCTTACAGGAAAGGGAGAGTGCTCTCCCACCCTCTGCAATGCCCCGTGGGTGGGGCTGGCAGGGGAAACCAGGAAGCACAAGGAGGGGCCTTTGAAGGCCTTCAAATTGCACAGGGCAAGGAGCGGTGGTGCGTGGGATGGAAGGAGCACGCGCAAGGTACCAAGAAAAAAATTGGGGAGGGGGGGCAAAAATAATGTTGGGGGATGGGGGGCAAAATAATGTGTTTTGGGGGGCGCCGAAATAATTCTCGCCTACCATGCAAAATTACCTTAGACTGCCCCTGCATCCTGGCATTTGAGAGATATTGTGTGCTAGAGTAGCTAGCTCTGTGTTCTATCTCAGTGCCGTCACTGCTTAGGATCACTTTTTGATTCAATTCCAATCTTTTTCTTTGGCAATTTTATTAAATTTTCTTAGTTTAATATATTTCAATTCTTTTTTACTATTTAACTAGGGACGTGGGGATGGGCTGTGAAAGGGCATTTCTAGAAGATTTTTGTTTAAATATAAATATAAATAATTTAAATATAAATTATGAGATGTGTGGACATTTTATTTCTAGAAACATTAAAAATTTCCAAAAATCTGTGGCTGAGCCAAATGTTCTGAAACTTGGGGACTTGCAGTCATACATGTGTCCCCCAAGTGTGACCACTTTCATTCCAATAGCTCTAAAAATGTCAGAAAAGGGAGCTTTGAGAGTTTCTCCATTGCCGCCAATGAGCCCGAAACAAAAACAGTACTTTCTGCTAACAGAACAAGAAATGGTATTTTTTCCCTTCCCAATTTTGGGAAGTTTCTGAAAAATGGAATGGAGACTCTCTGAAAATCAGCACTGAAAATGGTATGGGTTTTTTTCCTCAGAACTGAACACCCCTATGGCTACTACAGCAAGGCAAGGGTTGACTTCCTTTTTGTGATTCCCTATCCTAAAAGGTGCACAATTCCTCCTCATTGCACAATTGTTGGTTTAGGAAACTGACTGAACCACAGCAATTTGTTGGTGTTTTGCATTTTTGAGGAACTGTAAGAAAGGGGAGCCAAAATATCATTCAACAATCTGGTCTTTGGGGCATTTTAATGTTTTCTCATGATCTGGGAGCTTTTGGGATTTCCAGGCTGCTGGATGTCATCTGTGTGCTGAACTTTTTCCTGATATATCTGGTTGAGACAAATTCAGGAATAACTACTGAGACAACCTTCCATGCTATCATCTCTTTATCTTTTTTCCAATTATATTGAAGTGAGAAGGCAATGATAAAGGGCCATAGTAACCATAACACTGGCAATAAAAAAGCCCATAACAACCATGATATTGGAAACAGAATGTTCATGTATCAACAAATATGGAAACAGGGGTTGCATCTACACTATAGAATGAATATAATTTGCCACCATTTTAACTACCATGGCTCAGTGCTATGGAATCATGAGATGTGTAGATTGACAAGCTCAAAGAGTGCTCCAACAAACTATTTCCCATGTATTGACTAATGCTTTCCTTCCTACATCAGTCAATGCAACTTAGCTTGTGGGAGTATCTTGGCTTACTCCTTTATTGCACTCCTTTATTGGTTCTCTTTTAAGTTTGCGGAAAGGAGTGCGGAGAATCAAGAAGGGATTTCAATATAGAGGAAAAAAGAATGGCTTTCTGAAAGGCTATGGCCTGGTGTTAAATGAGTATAGATTTCAAAGCCATGGAATTAAACATTGAAACTTGTCGCTTTCAATCCTGACTCCATACAGTGTAAGTGAGTGTGTAAATTGTCTAGAAATGTCTCTATGCCTGTAGCATATTACCTCCCCGCTTTACTATAAGAAATGCATAAATTCTGCTCTCCAGTATCTCCCAGACCCAGTTGGCTTTATGAGGTTCATCTGTAGGTTGCTTGCAAGATAAAGCTGTGAACCTTTGGTATGATGTTCTTTTTGAAATACATAACATTGGCCAAGGAGATGTTTGAGAACAGAAGCCCTCTCTGGAGTATTTTTTCTGAACAAAACAAGTCTTATGAAGTTATGGCATTGTGACTTCTGAGGCCTCCAACAGAAGAACTCTTGCTATTAAGAAATTGCATTTAACAAACCTGCTGCATTTTAGTATATATACTGTCTTGAATCTGAAAGTACATATTTTATAGAAACCCTTTTCACTGCAGCCCAAGTGAGAGAATAGGCAGGACTTTTCATAGGCACTCAAGATTTAAAACAACAGCACAACCTCTCCATTTATGTAGTGATAGCAGAACAAGCCATGTTATTCTACTACATTTTGTTCATTTTTTAAAAGTTTGGCTATGAAAGGCATTATAATATATGCTTGCCACTAAAAGCGGTGTTCTCTATTGTGTATGCTGCACTATTGTTTTGAAGTTGGTACAAGCCTGTTTGAAAACACCAGTTTCCATAGGAACAGTTTTTCCAGCTAAAGTCTTACATAGAGAAGTATGTCATAAATAATTGGTCTTGCCCCAGGGAACTGTTAAACACCCAAAGAAAATGAGGCAAAGGGGATAAATATGACAAAAGTTATTTTAGAAAAAATCCCAAAGAATGGTTGAAATGAATTGCATATTAGACAAAATCGTGCAAGTATAGAAATAAAATAGTCAGTGTCATGTTGTGTATTCTTTTTCATGTATCTACGCAGAATGAAGTCCTACTGGGATGAATTAGTATTTTTCACATGAAAGTGTGCACAGGATAGCTGCCTAAATGACAACCACGAATTAGTTGGCATTTACTTGGCATGGATTTTAAAATGGAAGATTGGTATTTCTACTTGGTATATTTGGTATTTATATTTGATATATCTGGTATTTCTATTTGGTATATTTGGTATTTCTATTGATATATCTTCTATAATGGGAATGTGGCACAAAGCACCGAGAATGTGGCATAGCTGGCTAAGTGTCAGCTGCATAAGATCTCTCTGACCAGTAGGCCTGCCCAGGTGGGTGCTCGACCTTTATGTGTAGCCTGCTGTAGACCTTTGCAGCCTGAAAGACAGTTGCATCTGTCAAGTAGGAGATAAGGGTACCACATTAAGTGGGAGGCAAATTTTGACTGAATTATGAGGCTATTAAAGAACTCCAGGAACACTGAGGAATGCGGAAGGAACAACAAGGGATGCTGAGAACACTGAGAGATGAGGAGTGCGTCAGCTCCCCCTGGTGGCCAGAGTTTGCCTCTGTTTGTCTATATGTTGTGTATTGTGGTAACAGCAGGGATTGTCTGCTAAGTATGTGTACCTGTATTCCACTCTGAATCCCCTTCGGCAACTGCACTGGCTCCCTATTGAGTACCGAATTGCCTTCAAGGTGTTGGTGCTGACCTTTAAGGCCTTGCACGGCCTAGGGCCTGCGTACCTGAAGGACTGCCTTACCCCGTATTTGCCCCCGAGATCACTGTGATCAGATGAGCAGAATCTGTTATTAATTCCATCAGTCCACTCCTGCCACCTATCGACGACCAGACAAAGGTCCTTTTCTGTGGCGGCACCGGTGCTTTGGAACGCCTCCCAGATAATGTTCGGGCCATTGTTGAACTAGCCCCGTTTCGGAGGGCGTGCAAGACGGCCCTCTTTGGCTTGGCCTTTAATTAGGCACACCGGGTTAAGAACTACGTCATGTCCTCGCATCCGTATCGGCCGATGTAACTTTGGTTTTAATGTGGTTTTATGTTATTGTATTTCAAACTGTAGGGCCGTATGTCGTCAGAACGGCATGCTGCCCATGTATTTTACTGTGATCCGCCCCGAGCCTGCTGGGAGGAGCGGAATATAAGAACGAACAATAAATAAATAAATAAATATAAAATAAAGTTTATTATTATTATTCTGTCTACTGGTTAATAAAAATCACACAGCCTACAAAATTTTAGAAATAAAAAAAGGGAGGGGGTGATATTCCTGGGATAAATTTTAGCCTTTTTGTGTCCACTCCCATTTCTAATGCAATTTTATAGAAAAATTACCATTACAATGGCTTTTAATGTAACATAAATGTAACGAAAGCTAAATGAAATATTATGTGAAGATGTAACTGGAAAGCCTTTTACTACCATCAGCACAAAGATCTCGGGAAGAGAGAGAAAAAGCCAGGTGCAAAGAAGTACTAAATGACTCATATCTAGGGAAATAAATTTAGATGGTATTTTATTAACTAAAATCTTGTTAGCTTGTATGATCTGAGAAATGAAATGGAGTAACTGTGTAAAAACCAGAATAGGAATAGGAGAACTGGATTACCATCAAATAAAGAAGAAAAGAAGACACGTCAAATTATAAACATGCAGCTGGATATGATCCATTTTGATTGAAGGGATGATAAATCATTACATCAAAGGACTCATATTTGTTGTACAGCATTAATGGTAAAAGGTGAAAATAAGCATATAGACCAGGCATCCTCAAATTGTGGCCCTCCAGCTGTTTGGGCCTCCAACTCCCAGAAGCCCTAACAAGCTTGTTCAATTGACAAGAATTCTGGGAGATGAAGGCCTGAACAGCTGGAGGACCACAGTTTGAGGATGCCTGGCATAGACAGTCCAAGGGTGCATCTACACTGTAAGATTGACTGTCATGGCTCAATGCTATACAATAATGGAACTGTAATTTGGTGAGGCATTAGCACTCTTTGATGGAGAAGGCTAAAAACCGTGCAAATCTATAGATTCCATAACATTGAGGATGACAGATTTTGTGTGTGTGTCAGGAGTGACTTGAGAAACTGCAATTTGCTTCTGGTGTGAGAGAATTGGCTGCCTGCAAGGATGTTGTTCAGGGGACACCTGGATGTTTTATCATCCTTGTGGGAGGCTTCTCTCATGTCCACGCATGGGAAGCTGGAGTTTATTTATTTATTATTTCAGGATTTTAACTGAAATAATAAAGGAGTTGAGAGAGAGAGAGAGAGAGAGAGAGAGAGAGAGAGAGAGAGAGAGAGAGAGAGAGAGCTCATCTGCACTCTCCCTGGATTTGAACCTCTGACCTGTTGGTCTTCAGCCCTGCTGGCACAAGTGTTTAACCCATTTTGCCACCAGGGGCTCTAGGATGACAGATAAAGTGCTGTCAAACTACATTAATTCTACAGTGTAGATACACCCCTACCAATCAAGTAAGAAGTCTCTTCAAATACTTCCCCTGTGAGTTGAATACAGATATGTGTCTTGATTCACATCTGTATTAAAGAGATGATCTGGCAATGGGATATGCATGTTCTATTTCTCTTTGGTTTGGTTTTGCTGGGGATGTACATTTCCAGTTATTTTGCTATATAAATAGCAATACATAACTTCATTCTTCATTTTGAACCATGAGTCTTATGTTATGCTCTTTTGTACATTATTGTACACAGCTATCTACACAGCTCCTGGCAAATGTCATGCAAATGGTTCATTTATTTGTATGTTTGCTAACATTTTGTGATCTTGTTCAATATCTTGCCATCTTTTGTTGTTGTTGTTTTTTTCAGGATGCACTGGTCTGTTTTTCTTCTGAGCATTTTGATGTGTTTTAAATGGCATTGGCTTAATCTTATCCAGCAGGCATGGTGGCCTGCTGTTAGGCAGAGACTGTGTTTTGTCCTTTTGTCTCTGCTGCTAGTGGAGACTCACATGTCTACTTTGCCTTTAGGGTTCACTTCAAATATTTTCCTAGAATTTTTTCAGCTATTATGATGAAAATGTGGTGCTTGTGCTAAATACCTTCCTCATTTCAAAACTCCCTCTCCTGCCAAAATGCAACAGATTTGCCTTGTTCCCTGGTCACATTTTCTAGGCCATTTTAAATGAAAAGTTTAGTAAAACATTTTCTATTCAAGCAGTACTGTCAATCTGGGGTTAGAGAATTGATTCCAAGTTTTCTCACCAGTAATGAATGATGAGGAAATACTATACTTTGGGGGGGGATGAGAAATTCTTAGATACACGTAAATGGATCATCCTTGATCAATGAATGGGAAATGTCTCTGGGGAGGAGGAAAGTTCACAAACATGGAGTCTGCAGTTACAGAATGAAGTAGAGTTTCGTTCTCCAATCATAGATGAGACCGAACAAGAACACACTAGGGTGAATGAGAGGGTTCTGGATATTTCTGACTGGATTGTGCTTGATGAATGCATGAGAGATGTCTCTGAGGAGAAGGCCAGTTTAGAGCTAAACAATCCAAATGAGGAGGAAGAACAGCAACAGGGTCAGTTTTCAGGAGATCTGCAGAGCACCTTACAGGAAAGGGACCCTATCAATCTTCAAAGGAGATGCATGCTGGTAGTAGGTGACTCCCTCCTGAGAGGAACAGAAATGGTGATTTGCAAACCTGACAGAATATCTCAAGAAAATATATACAGTGGAACATTGACTTAAGAGCAACACAACTTAAGAGCATTTTGAGTTCAGAGCTGTTCGGCCTGGTTTTTGCTTTCACATAAGAACAGCATTTGAATTAAGAGTTAGTGCCAGAGGGAACACTAGCTCCAGATAGAGTGCTAGTGCAAGAGTACATGGCTTTATGGTCTCAAGGGAGCAGCTATGTGCCTTGTGCCTCTGTGCCTCATGCTCTTGTCTGCTTTACTCTTTTCTGCTTTGGTAGATTGCAGTCTGTTTTGCTCTTGTCTACTTTGAGGAACTTTGGTTTAATTGACTTTGTGAGGTTTTTATTCCTGGTATGTTTGGTTTGATGAAGAAAGAGTGGGAGAAGGAGCAAGAGTGGCAGGGAGACTGGAATGAGTACAATATGAAGAAAATGACGCGTCTGTCTCTTTACTTCGTGCTTGTGTTTCCTTGCCACAACTTTGTGCTTCTTCCATTTTACAGTTGATCTTTCTTTTTTATTGTTCCTTGTAAATGTACATTTATACATGATTTGTTATTTATAAAGTATATTTTCTTATTTGAAAACATATAGCAAGAAATGGGGCAGGTTCCCCCGGGGGGGGGTGGGGCAGAACAGATTAATAGCATTTAAGTCTGAGCTCTGCACATGCATTGGTAAGGATAGACAATTTATAGCCCCCAAAAAGAAGAAACAACACAGCATAACCACATAAAACTGTCAAGAGATTAACTCCAGCTATGAGTGAGTCAGCATATCTCTATAAGGTAACCTCAGGGATGTAATGGAAGAAAGAGAAAGATGGCCTGAGACATGCGAGACCTAGCTGAGGCAATGAATGCCATGGAAGGGAACATCTTGAAGACAATAAAATCAGTAAAGTGTGAAATAATAGCCATAAGGGAGGAGTTTCACACTGTAAAAAACAGTGGTCAAGGCAAATAATAGAGCATGGGAGAATGAAGATAGAATCAGACTCTTGGGGTGGGGGGATAGCCAAGCTGTCCAATAAACAGTTGAGAAGAAATCTGAGACTGTCTGGAATTTCAGAAGATATCAGCAACACAGAACTTGAAAGGGCTTTGATAGATTTTGATAAATGTAGCCTTGGAGGTTGCTGGACTCAGGTTGGAGTGGGGAACAGGGATGAAATGGTATGGCATATTGGACCTTTTTTGGGAGGAGATTTGGATTGCAACCTGCCACTACTCTGAAGGGAAGTGGGGAGACTATTCCGCTTTGCTGCTTGCTCTGAGAAAAAGACATTCTTTTTAAAACTCCAAATGATGTGATAAAAAGAGATTTAGGCTATTTTAATTTTGGCCCCTTACTACTGCCAAGTTGTTTAGGCCTGGTCTAGAGTATGACAGGAGGCACCTCTTGTGTCTAAAAGCCTACCAAGTTATATTTACAGAACATCGCTCATAACAGCAAATATTTTCAGTAGTAAAGAAACTGAAAACTTTAATGATGCATAAAGATGTTACAATACCACTTCTGAACACTTGAACAGTTAGTAGGGGCTTGACTACCTGGTAATTGGGATGGCATCTACACACTGCCGAGTAAATTTTTCCACAAAAATCAAAATGTAGCATTGTTTTGTTTGAGATGTTATGAATAATTTAAATTGATGCCAAAAGACCCAAGACAGGCATCAGTGCATCAAAAGGTTTGGTTTGGAGTACTGCATCCAAGCAAATGTTCATTGGTGCTTGTTGCAAACTGGTACTGGACCTACTAGAAGAAGGAGAGATTATTTAAAACAGCCCTAATATGTTTTAGGCTACTATGGTAAGTAACCATCCTGAGTGAATTCTGCTTAAGAAGGGGATGCATATATAAATAAAGTGAAGACAGATATATGCATTCAAATGAAAATCTTAATTAATCCAAAGCATTGTTGTGTGAAGAAGCTATTTCCAACAAGGATGAGTATTCATATGAGGGCATTACAGTGTGTGTGCATCACACTTACACAAGCATTGCTTGTTGAACAGTGCAATAATGCAAAGATTAGCAGTTCCTATCTCAGATTGTTTATGAGGGAATGAGTTTAGACCAGAGTTTCTCAAACGGTGTTCCTCTGGATACTTTGGACTTCAGCTCCCACAATTTCTGGGAGCGAAAGTCCAAAACATTCAGAGGAGCACAGTTTGAGAAACACTGGTTTAGACTATAAATAGCAGTCCTCCAGAAGTTTTTGGACTGTAACACCCAGAAACGCTTGCTATTGTCGATGTTGACATGAGGTTGATAAATTAATGGCATTCTCCCTTCAGTACAATGCAGAAGTTTTGTAAGTTTCAGTGTAAGTGTTCAATGGATTTACCACTGTATTTAGAATGTCAGGACCAAAACTTGAGGTCTATGGTTAGTTGCTAGGGATGTATAAAGCAACAAGCACAACTACTCAGAGCATATGTTAAGCAACTTTTTGAAACATCATATAGCATCAAGGAAATGCAAACTTTTTTTAATGTTTAAGGCAATGCTCTTGTTCTGAAATTGATTACCTTGCCTGGAGGCCTGGAGGAAACACATATGATGACCCCATGCATTTCACAGTGTTTTCAAAGGCAAGCAATATTCAGAGGTGGTTTTGCCAGTTCCTTCCTCTGAGGCATAGCCTATAGCATCTGGTATTCATTGTTGTCCTATCCAAGTATTAAAGCAGACTGATTCTTTTAGCTTACAAAATCAGAAAACATTTAGTATCTGTAGGGTACATGTTGTACAATAGTTATCTTTTAAAGTACTGGATTTGATTTAATACATCTCCTTTTCTTGATATGCAAGGATAGTTGTTCATGCTCTTTTGTCCATGTTTAGCAACAACAGTCCCAATTAATTCTCTGTTATCTTACTTTTTCAGCTGTTTCTAAAATGCCCCAGTTTCTCTTTCTTCCTCCCACTTTCCTTCCTTATCATCTTACTTTTGTTGCTGGCAGCTGATTTCTAAATGCAACGTAGTTTGCAATTACTGAGTTCCACAGGGGAGGAGATAATGGGAGGGGGAAGAGTTTACCCTTTTAAGTAAGCCCAGGCAAAAACTAATTCATCATTAATAACTTTGGCCATCTTGACGACCCTCTGATGTTGCTTGGCCACTCATGTCCCAATTTTCACCTGTGAAATGTCAAAGGACATAATAATCGTTAGGCTTGTGTGTGGATTTGTTTTAGCCATTTTCCTTCAGATAATCTGGCTTTCTTCAGCTGGGTTGGGTGGCTGTAACAGTAATAGCCATCACAGATTCCAATCCCCAATGGGACCATGTAGCAGCCGATTATGCTCCTCCTCTGCTTTTCAGGTTGTGGCATACAAAGAGGTTGCCACATGCTCTTCCTCGCACTGTGTTTTCCTGTGTGCCCTGGCTATTGAAGAATGCAGTGACATGGCTTGGCTTAGTGGCTTGTCTTGTCTTGGCCTCTCTTTAATATTTTTTTAAATTTTCCATTGTTTTCTAGATTGTTTTTATTAGTGGGACTGACTTGGAGTTGAAAACGTACAGGATGGGTGGGGTGCGTGCGCACATTTGGGGGCTTGGAGAACCACTCTTTTAGCTTCTTTTTCTCCTCCACTCCTCTCCTTCAGAAAATAATGATTATTAATAATAATAGTAATCCCACCAAAGAAAAAGAAAAGCCTCATTCTCAGAAAACTACTATCACCTAGTTATCTCTCCTCTAGAGGAAAAAGTAGAAATGATGGGAAGGGGCCTTGGACCCACCCCAACCCCCCATAATGGGATGAAAAGGGTGCTTTCTTAACCCCATTGCTGAAACCCAGACTTTCTTGAAGGGAAAAGAGGAAAGAGTCAAAGGAAGGGTGTTTCCTTAACCTCATTGCTGAAACCAAGGCTCCTTGAAGGGAAGAAAGGAAAGGGTCCCAGGAATGGAAAGCGGAATCTCGTAAGTTCCCCATTGCCACCAATGGGCTGGATCTAACTGTATTTTTCGGCTACAGATCAAAAATGGCTATTCAGCTACCCACCTGTTTCCGAGACACATGCGAAAACAAATATGGGCCTCTACCAGAATATGACCAACAGAAACGGCTCAAGGTTCAGCCGAAATGCAGAAGCCTAATAATCATGGCTTCACAGTTGAGACATGTTATTAAACTGCTAACTTTACTTCTGGCATTTGGATTTGCTTAATCGTTTTGAGACCTTTGTGTATTATTACAAATAATTCATTAGTTGAACAATGTTCTTTTCCTGTCTTTTAAAAAATAAAATACCCATGTCCTTCCAAGAAAATAATAAAAATTAAATCAAAAACTAATAATTCTCCCACTCCTTCTATCTAGTGATTTTGTGAGAGGTTTATGGCACTGGGGTTCGTTCCTGATCCTGAAAGAAGTGAGGAAGCATGGGGACATTAATCTAGCTTTGACTTTTATGGGAGCGACAATTGACCTTGAAGCTTTAAAACCTCTGGCACTGAAGACCTTCCTGGAGAGATTTGTACAGTATTGTTGGCTACTGCTTCTTCATTATTTCTGCTCATTTTAAGGTCAGCAGCTGGGAGGCAGAGCTCCTTTCAGTTGTCACTGAGCTGTCATCACTTTATGGCCTAAATAGTGGAAGGGGGGTGGGGGTCAAGACTAATAAATCCTCTAAGTATAAGAACTGTTTTCCAGCTCCAGGCCTGCCTGTGATTACTTGCTATGTTTTTTCTTCTTCATTCTTTGCTGAAGCTTTATATCTAAGAAGTGATTGGCCTGGTTTTAAATCAAACAGGGTTTTTTTTTTTTTTTGAAAAAAACTTGACAGAAATAAAATGGTAGGGCACTGTCTATGTTATATAATTAGGTTCAGCAAAGCCTAGTGGTTATGAATACCAGGACAGCTAATCAAAAATGATATAATCTTTTGGAAGGATGTCATTACCTGTCATATGTTTTTTTTTAATGCTTTGGTGTTCCCAGACTTTGGCCAGAAACTTAGATTTAACTAGGAACATAGTTGAACTGCAAGGTCTGTGAGATTGTTTATGACTATGGACTCATGTGTGTGAATTGTGACACAGGCTAATTCTCTACCCACTTCTGGCACCAAGTGGAACAGAAACTTTGGCTATTTTACATTTTGATTGCTACTTTAGACATCTCAAAAGTGAGAAATTACATATTTGAGTGGTTTTCCCCTTCTTGCACATTTACTTTTTGTTCAGTAAAGTTTATTGATTAGTCCATTGACCATATCAGCAATAAAATACAAAACAAAGAAAATACACAAATAGATATTAATCACTGTCCTAAACTATTGAAATAGTGAACATACATTAAAACACAACTAAAACTTGATTAAGTTAAGCATAATTTAAAATATCATTGTTAAAGTGCCAAGGTAAAATTTCACACCACAGAAATTAAGGGCAAAGGTTAAAACAGAGGTTAAAATAGACCAGCTATTACACAATCCCAATCCAGTTCAGATATCTGTGTAACCCCTACAGTTTACCCCAGTCGCCTCCAAATACGCAGCTCTCAGCTGCGTTGCTTTATGTAGAAAAAGCGTCAGCCATCTTGCACATGAAAAACTGTACTACAGTTTGGTGGCGGCAGCAGCGACAGTATTGGGGGGGGGGGGGAGGCAGGAATACTCACACACTCCTGTGTCTAACTTGTAATAACTGCATCAATATGATTCTGATACTTGTGTTTTGTTTCTTTCAAGTTGGCTATGAAGCAATTTAAAAGAAGGTATGAATATTTTATTGTGGTGTTGTCTGGACAATATTACATTAATGAAGGAATAATATCTACATTTTTGTTTTGCATTCACATTTCTGTTGAACCTTTGATTGCACAGCCCAAGAATGTGAAGATCCAGAAAAAAGAATTTTCATGTAGAAATGTTTACACTATCTGAGTTATATGAAAAGGAGGAAAGGTTGTTTTGACTCACAAAATCCCTCACTGGTAGAATTCAAAGACATAACCATGTAAGTCGGATCAGTGTGCAAAGAGATTCTGTAGGACTTTTGAGACTAAGGGCTCATTTACATGTTCCACTAAATCCAGGGCTAGTCCATAGTAGTAATATCCAAGGGTTTCTAACCTGTCAATTTCTATCCCATGATAGAAATTGACAGATTAGAAACTCTTGGATATTGCTCCAGCAGGGCTAAAGTAGGGTTTGCGTCTCTGGGCAGTCACCTTAATTTTGCTATCCTCCTCACCACTAGTGGATTGTCATGGTGTCCAGGAGAGCTCCTAGTCCACCATTTGCTTTTGCTGCCATCAGCAAAAACACCCGCATAACCAAGGTGCCCATAACCTCCTCCTTCCGAGTGATCCCATGGTCACCTTTGCTGATGGTTGCAAATGAACCTGGCAATGCCCAGGAAGCTTTCTGGATCTCAATGGCTCTCCAGTAGTGGTGATAGGGACAGCAAAGATTAGGTGACATGTAAAACTAAACTGTGAACAGCATTTCCATAATGTCAACAAAGATGCCCAGTGATAGCCAGAAGCTCTCTGGAGCTTTATAGCTATCTGTTGTGGCAACAAAGAGGAGTGTGATTTGAGCCCAATCCATCCCTTTTTTCCTGTACTTGGAGGCCTTGACGAGCATAGACAGTGGCTTCCATCAGCATAGCGCCAATTATATTATTTACTCAGTGCTTTATGCAGCATAAAACTAGATTAACTCAGTTTACCATGTGTTAAGGACCCTGATGCCATCTGGACATTCGAGTTCAACTTTTCATTCAAATTAGGGTGTAAGGTCAGTGCAGATAAGCCCTAAGAGAAAGAAGTTGGCAGCATAAGCGTCAATATTTGAACAACCTTTTCACATGGGGCAAAAATGTTCTGTTTTGCCACCTTCGTGCATGGATTTGATAGGGTCTGCTGTGTGCCATCACATGACACACAACAAGCCCTGTCCACTTTCTTCCTAAAGTAGAGGTGAAGTGGCAAAAGGGGAAGAAAACATTGTGTGGATAACTCCGGTGGAGCTACCCACACTTTTTGTCCCCAAAAGCCCATATCATAGAAACATTGAGTTATAAGAGACCTTGTGGACCATCTAGTCCAACCTCCTGCCAAGAAGCAGAAAAATCACATTCAACGCACCCCCGACAGATGGCAGAAGGGCCATGCATTGCCACCCTTTCTGCCATGTGATGATGGCAAGAAAGGGTGCCCATGCACCCTTTCCCACCCTCCATGTGTGATGAAGGGAAGAGTTGCCTCTCACTGGCAAAAGAACTGCACAGCTGGGCCATGTGACAAGGTTCTTAGTCTACTTCCACAAAATACATGGAGTGAAGAGGGAAGGAATATATCTATTTGAATCTATCAATGAACAGATGGTACACATAAATAGCAACAGGGATGCAGAACCTTTGGGTATGGTGATGAAGTGACAAGTTCAATTTTAGAAATTCTTGTATGGGGACAAAGGTAGCAAAATATTGCCTGGAGCCAAGATTAGTAAATAACCATATGAATGGTGTGTGTGTGTGTGTGTGCATATGTCTGTGGTGGTGGGGGGGATTATTGGAATGTAGAAGGATACTGACAATTGAGACATGATAAAATGAGCAAGAGACTCCTCTGCAGTTACAAGAGCCCTGGCCCATATCCAACCTGGCAAGCTTACATGAAAGCAAAGGAAAAATTTAGAATTATAGATTCTTGAAACAGGTGGTATCACTGACAATATTCATATTCAATCTTAGCTGCAATATCATTGCAGCAGGACAGGGTATTATTGAGGGCAATACTGGCAAGCTTGTTTCTCAAGTGAGTCATTATTTCTCTCAAAGCAGGACTGCAAGATACAGAGCAAGACATGCACGATTTTGCCTTTGCTTGGATATAATATTGTATCAACATGCCCAATGAGCCAAAACAATAATTAACGAATCAGCCTAATCCATTTGAACTAGCAAGTGCAGAAAGTTCTCAGTGCTTAAGAAATTCTCTGCCTAGAAGCATCAGAGTATCCTTGTGGAGCGAAAAGGTGTAGTCATAGCAGTAGTAGTAGTAGTAGTAGTAGTAGTAATATGCTTCTCGGATTATGAGATCTATGTGAAACACATTCTAGACACATAAAGTAGGTTGCAGTTCATTAATATCCATCCTTACATTTCAATAATCTGGCTGCTCCAATTCACCAACAGCAGCTTCACATTATCATATTAGAATATAGTGACCACAAGGTTATATGAAACTGTATGGCAGGGCTTGAAAAAGTTGTTTCTTTTAATTACAGTTCCTTAAATCTCACAGATAGCATGGCCATTGGCCATAACAATTGGGATGTTGTTGCTGTTGTTGTTATTCCAAAATTAGCTTGGCTGTATGGTACAGTGAAAAGGACAGTATAAGCGAAGTTACAAAAGTCACAAAAAGTGGCAATCTATATATATAAAATGTTAACATACGTGCAATGACTGATATAGACAAAGCAACTACACATCGCAGAAAAAACACAACTCGACAACCTTCCACAACATACCACTTGGTACCTATAGCGCCGAAAAACAAGGCCCTAGGTATCTCGCAAACACCCCAAAACCGACCCCAAAACGGACAACGGAATTCCCATCCGGCCCTCTCCGCTGCCTGAGCGAAGGTTTAGAACGTTCGCACAAGCCCCTCCGGAACGATCGCACACTTCCCCAAAGAGATGCACGCCGCTACCCAAGTCTGCCCAAAGCACTTCCCCACTCCCCTCCCCACTGTCTTTAACAACAAACACACACTCACCCCAAAACAACAGCTCAAAAACACCCCCCTTCCCGCGCACATGGCGCCCAAACCCTTCCGGAACGATCGCACACTTCCCCAAACACACGCACGCTGCTACCCAAGTCTGCCCAAAGCACTTCCCCACTCCCCTCCCCACTGTCTCTAACAACAAACACACACTCACCCCAAAACAACAGCTCAAAAACACCCCCCCTGCGCACATGGCGCCCAAACCCCACCGGAACGATCGCACACTTCCCCAAACACACGCACGCCGCTACCCAAGTCTCCCCAAAGCACTTCCCCACTCCCCTCCCCACTGTCTCTAACAACAAACACATACCCCAAAACAACCTCTAAAAAACACCCCCTTCCCGCACACCTGGCGCCCAAACCCCACCGGAACGATCGCGGCAGAGGGCTCTCCTCCGCCGCCCACCGCCTCCCTTCCGCTGCCCGGGGATGGGGCCAGGGGGGGGGAGCCGCGCCGTCTCTCCCCCTGCGGCCTCCTCTTCGGCCAGCGGAAGGGGTTATGGCGGGCAGCAGCGGAGAGCCCTCTGCCGCCTCTCTTCCACTGCCCGAGGAGGAGGCCGCAGGGAGAGGGGTTGCCAGTTCCCCCTTCGGCCTCCTCTTCGGGCAGCGGAAGAGAGGTGGCAGAGGCTCTCCTCCGCCGCCCGCTGCCTCCCTTCCGCTGCCCGGGGACGAGGCCAAGGGGAAGCCGCGCCGTCTCTCTCCCTGCGGCCTCCTCTTCGGGCAGCGGAAGGGAGGCGGCGGAGGAGAGCCCTCTGCCGCCTCTCTTCCGCTGCACAAGGAGAGGGCCGCGGGGGAGGGAGATCGCGCGGTTCCCCTTCGGCCTCCTCCTCTACACATATACACAACAACATACAAACACAAATAAATACACAGCCACATACAAACACATATATATACACACCTATACATACACATCCACACTAATACATACACATATATACACACACATATCAGCACATCTCCATATACACACATACATACACACACATATACATACACAAACACACACATATATACACGTATTCATACACAAAAAACCCACAGATAAATACACACACATATATACACACATACCAAGAACTATATACACACACACACAAATACACACACACACACATATATACACACACAAATATACACATACAAATACATGCACACACACATACACATACAACTATAAACACACATACACACACATATATATATACACACAACACACATGCTCACATCATTTCCACAACTTACATACCCAGACTTTCTCGCATCACCTACATAGAGCACAGCAACACGTGCTGGGTTCAGCTAGTATATATATATATATATAATTTCGACTTCTAACCCGCCACTCCCCGGAGGCTCGGGGCGGTTCACAAGAAGCATAAAAGCGAAAAGTACAATACACAAAGGGACACACAACGCACTGTACAATAACACAAGGAGGGAGGGAGAAAGGGATACAGGGCCGATCAACCACTCGCTAAGTCAGACCGAGTGGGATCAGTATGTGGTCACAAGGGGGCAGTCTGGGAATTCCCAGACAAACACCTCGGTGCTGCTTGTCCAGGGGAACGGGTGCAGCACTCTCATCATACAGCGGCCCGCAGTGGCTGCCCCTGTTGGTGGGAGGCGCTACCTTCTCGGGCCTAGGGCGAGCCTGGGGGAGCTCAAGCCAGAAACTAGAATTCCAAAGGGTCCTGGGATGGGGGGGTCTCCAGGCCCTGGACCTACGGGTTCAAGGTCTTTTTCCTTCCTTGGGGGCGGCCATAGGTCTGCCGGTGCTCCAATCCCCCAGGGGCAGGCTCCTTCTGGCACTCCAGTCCTCCAGGGGCGAGCTCCTTCTGGCGCTCCAGTCCTCCAGGGGTGGGCTTCTTCCGACGCTCCAGTCCTCCAGAGGCAGGCTTCTCCGGCACTCCAGTCCTCCAGGGGCGGGCTCCTTCCGGCGCTCCAATCCTCCAGGGGCGGGCTCCTTCCGGCGCTCCAGGCCTCCAGGGGCAGGCTCCTTCCGGCGCTCCAGTCCTCCAGGGGCGGGCTCCTTCCGACGCTCCAGTCCTCCAGAGGCGGGCTCCTTCTGGCGCTCCAGTCCTCCAGGGGCGGGCTCCTTCTGGCGCTCCAGGCCTCCAGGGGCGGGCTCCCTCCGGCGCTCCAGGCCTCCAGGGGCGGGCTCCCTCCGGCGCTCCAGTCCTCCAGAGGCGGGCTCCGTCCGGCGCTCCAGTCCTCTAGGGGCGGGCTCCTTCCGGCGCTCCAGTCCATGATCATACTTCACCCAAGCTTACAAGACCCTGTGAACCTCCTTCCGCCCTCATTATTATCTAAGTGACTTATCAGGAAAACATATCATTGTCCTGGAGGGTATATTACATATGCTGCATAATTTCAAAAGAGCACTGCCAAGTGTTGACCCCCCCCCCCACCTTTGTTGTCTCACATTTACTCCCATACATTTGAGTATTTTCACAGTGTAGCGTGAAGGTGGAAAAAAATGAAGTAACAGTAATAGTAGTTCCAAAAGCTTCAGAGAAAGTTGAAATGAAAGCAAAAAAACAAACAAAACCAAACAAATCTTGAGATAGAACAGAGTAAAAAATTATGAAAGCTGCTATTTGATCACTTATATCTCTTTGGGCTGCCTCAAGGCCCATCAGCCATAAATCACCAACCATACATGATGTAATGTTTCCATGCTTACAGCTACTTGCATGGTAACAAAAAAGATGAACCGGCAACCATGCCATAACATGTAATGCTAGTATTACAAATCTATATCAACAGTTATATATAAGACTACATTTTCAATTAAACATTTGCTTTCATAAGCATCAATAAGTGAAGCAAACATAAGGGGAGCAGAGAATCTTACTGAGGAGGAGACAAAATTAGCTACTATGAAAGACTGAATCATGAACAATGCAAATTTAGATACTGGTTGATCTTGAATAACACAACACTACAAGCAATAGCAGCATTGGCTATTGATTTTCATGTCAGATGGGTGATTCATTAAATCTGGATTTCAATGCAAGCTTTCAATATGTTATGCAGATACCTACAATAGCTTCAATTCCTTGGATAGTAGGGAGCAAGCATGGTGTGGTGGTTTGAGTGTTGGATTAGGACACTCAGGTTAGTTCCAAACTGGCATAAAATAAAGTGTTTTCGATGCGTGAGCAATGAGATTGGAAATCCTGGAACCCGTTCGAGGCCTGGATGGTGATTACACACAATGCAGAGGTTGGCCTCAAATCAGTTTGCATTTCTGCAGAACCAATTTAGCTATGCAATAGGGTTTACGAAGTGCTTTCTTTTGTATTTTTTTCTCAACTTATCTCAGTTAAAATGGCCCAAAGTGTACTGTGGCATTCTTTTATGTCATATGTTCTATAGCAGTCTTCAAGGTAAATAGAGCCCAGGTTTTCAAACCTCACATGGATAACTATGGAATGACCTTGGGGAAAGCACACTATTAGTCTTAGAAAAGGGCAAAGCTGCTCTGAACAATTATGACAAGAAAACCCCATGATTGGTTTGCCTTAGTTTTTTCATAAGTTAGAAATGAACCTGAAATGACCCTGGTCCCATCTACACTTCTCGTTTAATGCAGTTTGGTAGCCAAATAACAGACCCCCCCCCCCCCCCAAACCATGTGAAAGAAAGCCCTTTATTTGCATCAATGCTCTGTGATTTGTGTAATTACTATCTGGGCCTCAAACAGGTTCCAGGATTTCCTGTGTAAACATCTGCATAGCAGCATGAAACTGCATTAAGTTTTCAGTGTATATAGGTGTTAAAGCAAACTTTAAAATTTAGATTAAAATCAGGAGCAAATTCACAATCCCCATTAATAGATAAGGTGGGGATGGCACATGAGCCAACAATGTGATGTGGTGGCTAAAAAAGCCGATGGGATTTTGGCCTGTATTAATTGGAATATAATATCTAGATCCAGGGAAGTCATGCTACCTCTCTATTTTGCCTTAGTTAGACCACACCTGGAATACTGTGTCCAATTCTGGGCACTGCGGTTGAAGGGAGATGCTGACAGGCTAGAATATGTCCAGAGGAGGGCAACTAAAATGATCAAGAGTTTGGAAAACAAGCCCTATCAGGAGCAGCTTAAAGAGCTGGGCATGTTTAGCCTGAAGAAGCGAAGGCTGAAAGGACAAATAAGGGGAATTCATAGGGAGGAGGTAGCAAGCTTGCTTTCTGCAGCCCTGGAGACTAGGATGCAGAACAATGGCTTCAAACTACAGGAACGGGGATTCCACCTGAACATTAGGAAGAACTTTCTGATTTTGAGAGCTGTTCAGCAGTGGAACTCTCTGCCCTGGAGTGTAGTGGAGGCTTCTTCTTTGGAGGCTTTTAAGCAGAGACTGGATGGCCATCTAATGGGGGTTCTTTGAATGCAATTTTCTGCTTTTTGGCAGGAAGTTGGACTGGATGGCCCGTGAAGTCTCTTCCAACTCTATGATTC
The DNA here is from genome assembly GCA_030556195.1 of Anolis apletophallus. Lineage (NCBI taxonomy): Eukaryota > Metazoa > Chordata > Lepidosauria > Squamata > Anolidae > Anolis > Anolis apletophallus. Next base: position 171,537,629 of record JARBWK010000003.1, on the reverse strand, counting down.
TATGATTCTATGTTTTTATGAGACATTTATCTTGTATGAAGGTTAAAAATGTAACTTATTTTTGTTTTCAGGTTAATTGATTAAATAAGCATTTTTTAACAAGCCTGGGTGAACTTGGGTCTCAAAATGTTGACTTTATCTACAACATTTCCCAAGTGACTGCTCCTAATTTTAGAGTTAAGTTGTTTTGTTGGTTTTGGCTTTTACTATTGAGCCCATCATTGTTTATAATGCTGTGATTTGTATTTAGTGATACTTAATATGTCGTTTTTGCTGAAAAGTGACTAATAAATTTGTAAAAAAATATTGTGCATGAAATCCCTTAAGTTCCCCATCTGCTCACCATTTCTTAAGCCATGACTTTTGTGTTTGTTCATTACAACTGGTAATTATTTGCTTTCTGTGTGTATCTTTCTCCATCTGTGCAAACAATTGGCTGGCTTTAATGGTTCTAAGCTTTACTTTGAATTGATTATTGACCATAGTAAGGATGGGATTGTTACATTGACACAGCCGGCTAATGCAAGCAATGTTTTGTTTTAATTTGACTTGGCTAATTGCACTTCAGTTTTGCCAATTCACTCATGATTGTTCTATACAAGAGGCACTGAGTAAGAATGGCATTTGATTAAAATAAAGTCTTGTTTAGATTATCACAACTAGCAACAATGATCATAACAGACTGAGTAGAAATGTTGCCAGTAAAATAGTTATGTGTTGGGGTGGTGGGTGGTATTTACATATCAGGAGAAAGCTAGAAAATAAATAAATAAATTTTGGCAATAGTGTCAGAATCATGATTGTGTGTTTGTGGACTTAAGAAACCTCCAGCAATTTCATAAGGTTTCTCTAGGCAAGAAATACACTGAGATGATTTTGCAAGTTCCTTCTGTTGAAATATAGTCTACATCACCTGGTTTTCAATGGTGGTCTTTCATCTAAGTATAAAGTTTGGGTCCAGGTTATTTATTTATTTATTTATTTATTATTTGGTTTTGTATTCCGCTCCTCCCTGCAGGCTCGGGGCGGGTCACAACATATAAACCGGCGACATGGAATGGTCATGTTGCCGTACAGTAAAACAATAAAACATTAAAACATTAAAATCATACAAATCACATCACGAGGTATTAAGAAACGCATACATTTCCAAAGGCCCGAGACACCGGTGTATTGGACAGCTGTAGTCAGTCACCCAGTCCGATTGTCTAATCGAAGGCTGATTTGAATAGCATGGTCTTAACCGCCCTCCGAAAGGGGATTAGGTCTTGTATAATCCGGATGTCACTTGGCAGGGAGTTCCACAGCACCGGGGCTGCTACGGAGAACGCTCTCTGCCTGGTTGTGGACAGATGGCAGGAGCGGATTGTTGGCACCAACAACAGATTTTGTTCCTCCGAACGTAGTGATCTCGGGAATGTATGGGGCAAGGCGGTCCCTCAGGTACGCAGGCCCTAGGCCGTACAAGGCCTTAAAGGTTAACACCAACACCTTGAAGACAATTCGGTGCTCCATGGGAAGCCAGTGCAGTTGCCGGAGAATGGGCGTTATGTGCTCCCTCGCTGGCGTTCCCGCCAGCAAGCGAGCAGCGGCATTCTGCACTAGCTTGAGCTTCCGGATTGTCGCCAAGGGAAGACCAACGTGAGGCGTTACAGTAGTCCAACCTCGAGATGACCGTCGCTTGGATCACCGTGGCCAGATCATGCCTGGACAGGTAGGGTGCCAGTCGCCTAGCCTGTCGTAGGTGGAAGAACGCCGTCCTGCTGACCACGGAGACCTGAGTCTCCATGGTCAGCAGGGGGTCCAGTTGAACACCTAAACTCTTAACCAAGGATGACGGGCTAAGACACTCGCCATCCAGGGTAGGCAACCGGCACTCATCCAGCCCAGGGCGACCGGGCCACAAGATCTCCGTCTTCGACGGGTTCACCTTCAGCCGGCTGGCACGCAGCCAGCCAGTCACGGCTTCAAGGCAGCGATGGAAACAATCGGGTACGGAGCCCGGCCTGCCGTCCATTCTCAGCAGAAGCTGGGTGTCATCAGCGTACTGATAACACTCCAGACCAAAGTCGCGGGCCAGCTGGGCCAGGGGGTGCATATAAATGTTGAATAATAAGGGGGAGAGGATGGCCCCCTGGGGGACCCCACAATTAAGTGGGAGCCTCCCGGAGACCCCCCCCCCCCGCCCCCCTCCACACGCTGTCCCCGGTCCCGGAGGAAGGAGGCCACCCATTTAAGGGCAGTCCCCCCGACTCCGGACACGGCCACACGGTGGGTCAACAAGGCATGATCTACGGTGTCAAACGCTGCTGTCAGGTCTAACAAGACAAGCAGGGCCGATCCACCCTGGTCCAGCTGGCGGCGAAGTTGGTCTGTAATGGCGACAAGCACGGTCTCCGTCCCATGCCCAATACGGAAGCCGGACTGGAAGGGATCGAGTCCAGCTGTGTCTTCTAAGAACCGCTGCAGCTGATCCGCTGCTGCCCTCTCAATTACTTTGCCTAAGAAAGGCATTTGAAGGACCATTTCTCTGTATGAGCCTATTAGAACTCTACAATCATCTGGAGAGGGTCTTCTCTCTGTCCCAGCACTATTTCAAGAGATTTTGGGAAGAACAAAAGAGGAAGCCTTTTCAGTGACTCCCCCAAACTTTGGAAATCTCTCTGTAGAGCAGTGGTTTCCAACCTTTGGTCCTCTAGGTGTTTTGGACTTCAGCTCCGACAATTTCTAAAAGCTGGTAAACTGACTGGGATCTTTGGGAGTTGAAGTCCAAAAAAACTGGAGGACCAAAAGTTGAGAACTATTGCTGTAGGCAGGATAAAATAAATAAATAAAGGCTAATCAGAACAGATTCTGCTTAATTTCATGATTAAGAACTGGCTGTAAATATGGATGTGTTACCTATATTTACTCACATATAACTGTTTTGTATCAAATATACATATCCCCATATTTAAGTCAACCTCACATATACGTTGGATAGATTTTGGGGACCAAAATTATGGATTTTTATATGATCCATGGATAAATGAGGGTCATTGGAGAGGGTAAAGCACCAGTGCATCCGCTTCTGCTATTTTTCTGCCCAGACATTCAAAAATGCCAGAAGTGGCATCACAACAAATAAAATACAGTGGAGTCAGTGCTTCTTTTATGTTCCCCTTGGATGAACTAAACTCTGCCTTTTACCTCTCTGCCCAGCAAAAGTGATGGTTCCAGGTTTTTTGGATAAAAGTAAAGCTACAATACTTACACTGACTCTTGACTAAATTAGCCCAATTTTGGGGGAATAGTTTTTTTACTAAAATTTCTGGATTGATACATGAATATATAAGGTGGTATTCATTATACTGAACTAATTCACTGATACAGGTTTCCAGTAGAAACAGAATGAAACAGAATATTCAAATGTGGTCCAGTCTTTATCTCTCCAATAAAAATTATGCCCTCCAATGAAAATGTTCCTTCAACCCCAAATTGGAGAATGAGACACAAAAAATCATTCCCACACAGAACTTTCAGATTTTAGATTTTCCACTTCTCTTTTAACTTTTCTTGCACTTTTTATTTGAATGCTTACACTTTATTTTTAAAATCCCAGCCGTTTAAATTGGAAAAAATAAGAAAAATATCAGGTACCTGAAAGTTACCATCAATGATTAACACATTGTCTGAGCCAAAACAGTAGTCGCTTTTTTCTCAATACAATGTGCTACACTGTATTAGTATTCCAATCGCAGTAATTCTAACCACATTTACAACAAAATTAATGTCATTTTTTGCATTTTCTATCTTTAAGTGATGTGCAGGTGGTCTATTTACCAAAGCCAATAGTTTCATTATAAATACTGTTTGCGAAATGTTTCCATGTTGTTGTTTCTGACTTACAGGAATAAAATCAAATTTGCTGTATTTTTTTACATTTGTTCAAATGGGTTGATTTAATAGCTTCCTTTTTTAATTAATATATTTGTTTACAAAGGAGGTTGTTCTAAAGATTTTCTTTGGAGTTCAGGTGTTATTGAAGAAAATAGGGTGGAAATTGTGCTTTAAAATATAGTAGCTTGTATATTGGCCTATAAATGCTTTGTAATTCTGTGTAATAACACCAACTGAAATCAAAGTATTTACCTCCAAGTAAACTTTCATAGAGCCACTGGCTGCGCCACCAGAGCCCCCACTGCACCACTGGAGCCCCCCGGTGGTGCAGCAGTTTAAACTACTGAGCTACTGAACTTGGTGACCACAAGGTCGGTGGTTCAAATCCGGGGAGCGGGGTGAGCTCCCATTGTTAGCCCCATCTCCTCCAACTTAGCAGTTTGAAAACATGCAAATGTGAGTAGATCAATATTTAGTGCTTCAGTGGGAAGATAATGGTGCTCCATGCAGTCATGCCAGCCACATGAACTTGGAGCCTTCTATGGACAATGCTAGATCTTCATCTTAGAAATAGAGATGAACACCACCCCACACAGTCAGACACTCCTTAAAATCCTTAAAATCATTTTATCTTCATAGGTCCATAGCACTCTGCCTGAAGTATTTCTGATCAGTTGGAGAGCAATAATAGTGACAAGTGACACATATACACATATTATAAAGTAAGTTCATTTGGTCATTATTTCAGTACTTTTAAAGTATCACACAAGAATTTTATGTCAAATATTGTTGGTAATTTTGTGTTAGCAAAGTGACTTTCCATCTGGAATGAGTGCTAATAGCGCATCTCCCCCCCTTTCCTGGTCCTCCCAAAATCTAATTTAAAAATGTTTTTTTCATGGTTTTAAAATATAGAGAGAATAAGATACACATAGTCTAAAAAAATCAGAGAGTTTTAGAATAACATCATGTAAAGAAATTGGAAAAAGTTTCCTGTTCCTGGTTTGAAAGTGTTATTCCTGTTTAATTGTGTGATACTTCTTAGAAAGTAGCTGCTTACTCCAGAAACTTGGTGTTTGTATCTGCCACAAACTATATTGAATTGGTTGAGTCTCTGTAAAATATTCATTGAAAAACTATAGAAACATGTGTTTCAGGATGTCCTTCAAAAACAATGTTTTTGGCAGTGTAATCAACTTTTTTCATGACTTTATGATAGAGTCAATTAGGAAAAAAACATTTATAACCGAGGAACAAAAATGTTGTTACATGGTGTAATGAGTTAAATGACAGACTATAACCTGTCATTTTTGTGTCATTACACAAAATTTGTATCTTAAAGCTAATAGAATGAATGGAAATGAAATCAATTTATTGCTACAGCAAGTAATGATTTCACTTCAAAGGCATACAGTATTTAGTTCCCAACACAATCACCATGAATCCTAGATCATTCTCCTGTTAAATAAACTACTTTGAAAGAAATTATAAATAACAGGAAAACAATGAGCCATATTTTTAGCAACATACTATAAAAACTCTTTCATACTGTAATGATCAGTTACAATATGACTACAGCACAGCTGGACTGGCCCAGATTTGTTAGTCAGTGTAGACATAGCACCACTCCACACAAAAATTGCACATAAGAATATTTTGCACAGAAAAAGTAGTATTTTATGCATAGGAAACATTATCTGAAAATACACTTTTCAGTGATAAAATAACATCAGTGAACTCTGTACTGGTCCCAAAATGTATAATTTTGGGAGAAGAAAACTGCCGAAAGCCTTTGTTGCTTCCTTGAAAATGAAGAATGTGAATAATTATATCACTGTTCTACACAAACTGCTCCGGAATGACCCCCAAACTCCAGAGCAGAACCTTATAGAATCAAGAGTTGGAAGAGATCACAATAATCAAATCCATCTCCTTTTGTACACAAATACAGAATAATCCAATCACTCTTGGCATGACAATTCAGCCTCTGTTTAAAAAGCGCCAGAGAAGACTCCATCACACTCAGAGACAACTTATTCACATGTGATTCAGTGGTCATTGGGGTAGGAGTGATCACCCATCCCCACATATGGAAGTAAAAAGTTAATCCTGAAAGTCAACATAACATTCTACAATCTAGTTACAGTTGACTGGGAAACTTTGCATTATTGTACCCTCTTCATCTTACAAATATTTTCTTAATCTTGGCAGTGGCATAAAACAGAGCAATCAAATTAATAAGGTAGTTGACATATTTTGAAAATGTGTGTGGGGGTGTGCGAGAGGATTGAGAGGAAATTAGGTTCTTTCTCATAACATGAGAATGTCAAGTTGTCTATTAAAATTGGCTTGCTCTAAATTTCAATAGATTCAAGCAAATATAATGAATATAACACGGAGATAGAAAATGGAATTTGTTGTCATACAATCTGGTGATGGGCAAGGATGGGCAGGTCTTATTTTCCCAGTTTCTCATTTTATCAGCATTACATTTACCCCATTCCATTGCATTATCCATGTTTCAAAACTTTCCTCTCTAAAACCAAGTGAGCATTAATGCTGATTTTTCTATATATTTTTGCAAACCCATGCATTTTTGCATGCACTTTTCCTAGATGGAAACATTTTTGAAAGTGATAATTTTTACTATAAAGTGCTTTTTGCAAATAATTCCCTATTAGTGCAAAAATCTGTGAACTGCACTATAAACTGTAGACATATGGGGGCATTGCTATATGAGTGCTTTCCAGTTTGGTGGGCAGGGTTGGGAAATGCATATTTTTGACAGCTCATATTAAAATGAAAATGAATTTTTATCTCAATCCTTACTTATTTCTCCTCATCATTTTAAAGGATTACACAGATTTATTAAGAACAGTATTTCCACATGGATTGCTGCTATTAGCACCGGTTAAAAGACACTATGCTGCTAATCCACCATTCTGTTCTTTATCAATACTCTCTGTTAGAAAAAAAGAAGATGAACAAAAGCATGAGGGGAACAAATGAGGGTTAGAAATAGGAGAAGGCATTTGAATCTTTTCAAGCTGTGTAAAATTCAGTTAAGACAGAGCAATTGAATGATTCAAAATGTATAGATAGTATATCTCAGCTAACAAATTATTGTTTTCCATGCAAGATACAATCTGAAAAAAGGTCCCTACAGAACAGTATATTGGGTTCTTTGGAATATTCAGAATGGTTAAAGACTTTGACAATCAAAACCAGTAGGATCATAGAGTTGGAAGAGACCACATGACCATCTAGTCCAACCTTGCCATGAAGAGCTATCAGATGTTCCAAAATAGCAGATCTATGACTTTGCTGACTTTAGCTTGGAAGTCTAAAAGATTAGAAAAAAGAATATTGTATTGTACAACCATTTCAAAATAGTTTCATATGGAGTCCACTGTGGTGACCCAATCACAAGAGGCCAAGCTAGTATCTATTTCTTCATACAGTTAAATGAACCATGTGGTTGGCCCATTCCTAAGACAGTTCCACCTCTTGATCTTGTATGCTGACATTTGTATGCAGAACATGGATGACTGAGTTTTGAAGTTAATATATCAGAAATTGGAATTATGTACAATCAGGGTTCCAGCTCCTTTTTACCTTTCTAGGAAAGCATATCAGATATACCAAGAGATAAGTAGATAGAAAAACATATGCAATATTGGGAGTGGGCCCATCAATGGAAGCTAATGTCTTAAATGGGCTGCATGAAATGTACAAAATAAGCTTACAACTAATTGACAATAGGTATAGTTAGGTTCATATTGACCTGAGTAGCCCCTGGCACTCCTACATCTATATTAATGTAGTATTTTCTTACAGTCATCATGGTCCAGATCTCATTAAAATGTTTGAGAGTTGTATGCTTACTTAACTAGTTAGGCTGAATGGATCTTGTACAGGGACATCCCCAGAAATTGTTCCATCTCATTTATTTTAACGTTTGATGGTTATTTTTGACCCAGGGAAAAAACTTAAATCTCACCTCTCCTTAGTATATGACTCAAGCTAAACGACTACTGTGATTTGGGGCTTTGAGGCCATTACAAAGCACAACCATTTATCCAGCTGACTGATATCACCACTGCTAAATATAACCTTGTTAATTTACAGTGTTCTTGCCATACATTAACAGCTCCTCAGAGAATGAAGCATTTAATTTTCACTCTGCACACTTTTCAATACACAAACCAACAACTGGCATGTTTTAAATATGCTATTTTTCTTATGGGTGATAATCTTTGAAAAGAGCTTTGGCTTATTTTGCAGAACCAAATGCAAAAGTGGGCAGGCCACCCGGAAAAATCCACACACAGTACACTAAGAAGACCCCTGCCCCCCACCCCATCTTACAATCCCATGTATGTTATGATGAGCACATTAAGTTCTTCATTTTTGTTTCAGCAGTTAGCAGCAGATTTGTGCTAGCAGAGGAATAAACAGAACAAAATATGGTCTGAATTAAATAAATGAGCAGATCTGTATACGCAAGATGGATCACATTTCCTGGGCCATAAATATAGCACAACAAAACATTGAGCATCAATAACTCACTAAATAAATTCTAACCCGTAATTTATTTATTTTTAACAAATTTACTTGTTTCATCTTGGATTGTCTCATCATAGTTCTTCATGATAAAACCATTCAAAAATTGTTTGCTGGTGCAGTACTAACAAGTGTAAAGCTATAGTGCTACTGTTGTCTCTGAGATATCTTGCATCACTGTCACCCCCATTACTGCTGCTGCTACTGTCTCCTTGACACATTTAGTCTGGTTTCTGAGCAAAAGACTGTTTGAGCTGGGAGATCCTACCAGCAGCAGTGCTACTGCCAGCATACCCTCTGGCCTCATAGAGCATACCATCCCACCACCATGGAAAGGTATTGCCAATGTGGGGTTTTATTCTTATCATAAGTGAAATCATCAGCCTTGGCAGTGCTGAGTACATTTCCTGGTTATGTATCTTTGAAGGAGTTAATACTTTAGCTGAAAACACTTGTCATAAATCACATAAAATTGCCTAGTTATCTAGTAAACTCCATTGAATTCAGTGGAATTTATTTCTGTCTACAAAGTTTAGCTTTAACAAAAGGTTTTCAGTTAGCTGAAATAGAACATTCAGTTGTTAATTAGAAATGCAGACAATTTCCATCAATGTATTGCCATTTAAATGCTAGCATTTCTAGGTCAAAAATAATTGTGAAAAAATAATTCCATTAAGTAGAATCTCATCAAAGGAAAACACCATCAAGCCTCTGCTTGATTATATGCCTCATTCCCTGCCTACTTATGTTAATCTGTCATAAACAATAGAAAAACAAAATAAAATAAAACACATGATATCTCAGGAAATGTGAGAAAAGATTGACAATTAACTGGAAGCGTGGGCAGCTGATGCCTCTGCTGACATCTTTACTAAATGTTTGCTTCACATTCTATCTGTGTCCCATTTCTCTATTATGTCTTTCTGGAACTGTTTTCTTTTGTTATGTTATGTATTTATTTATTTTGATGGTATTGTTGCTTTTGTATTTTATTTTGCTGTACTTGTATTTTATTTTGTTGTAATTTTGGGCTTGGCTTCATGTTAGCCACCCTGAACCCTCTTTGGATAGATGGTGGTGGGCTATAAATAAAGATGATGATGATTGCAACTAAAGTATTTGCAATGATAATGTGATTAATATAATATGGGGTCTATAGGACTAGGGTTACATTGGCCAAACCTATTTCACACTTCTGAAACAAATATGAAGAGCAATTATACTTTTTGGTCTTTTCCAAAATGTGCAGTTGACTTTTGACATATGGAGATACTATGAATGGAAAGACCTGTCTTGCTCAGGTCTTTCGCAGTCAGGGCAGTGGCTTCTTGGATTGAGTCTTTCCATTTGTAATGAGGCCTTCCACTTTAACAAGCACTATGGTCTTTTCTGGTAAGTCCTGTCTTCTCATGAATATACTTTGAAGTTTCAGTTTAGTCATCTTGTTTTCTGGGGAGAGTTTATGCTTGATTTACTCTCAGACCCATTTGTTTGTATTTTGTGCTGTCTACTATATTCATAGAACTCTTCTCTAGTATCACATCTCAAATGAGTTGGTATGCTTTCTATCAGCATTCGTAACTCTACAGATTTCACAGCTATCTGAAATTAGTAGAGCTCTCCAGTTAATTGATGACTATAAACATATATAAATTAGGTAATTTTTTTGCCAGGTTTGCACATTAACTGAAATTATGCACAAAAAGGTATAGGATTTTTCATGCCCATGAGCATGCACATTAAAACAAATGACATTGGCTATAGCAAAAGATGTAAATTGATGGAAAAACAGGCTTGTGCAAATTTGTGTGTGTTTTTTTAATTAAAAAATAGCATTCCAGAAAGTGAAATGGACATATTAATTTATCCCCAGTGTAAGCACTAAGCCAACATGCAATTAACCATAGAGTGTAACAAATCACTGTAGGCACAATATAGCAACAAACAAGGCATTATCCATTAAACAAAACATACACAAATATAGCAGTACATATATTGCTGCAATGTGAAAGAAAGAAAGTATTCCATATATGCATATCCATATTACAGAACAAGGATATGTTGATAAATTTGGGAGCCTGAACAAATAAATTCAAAAGCTGCGCAAAGATTTATCTCACAAGAACCAGTCCTGGCTGAGAAAAATACAAATTCACAAAGGATACTGACCCCTTGTCCTAGTTGTCTAAATGAAAGACCATAAGCTTCTTCAACAAAATACAAACTGTCTAAGGAATTTCTAAACAAAAGCACCTCTCGATCAAAATTTAACCACAGGAGAAGCCAGTTACAAAAATTATCAAGTACAAAGGTGTAGGATATATATGAAAGAGGTTGTTATGGTTCCTTCATTGAATCTGTCTCACTATCTAAATGATGGCTGTAGGATGACAGAAAGTTGTTTTATACTGCATATGTTGTCAAGTCACAGCACCTCCCCCAAATAGATGTATGGTTCACCAAGAGACTTCAAACAAATAATGTGTTTTCTTTCTTTTTTATTAAAAACTTTTCCATGGATCTGGCATTGCGAAATACTAAAGCACTAGGTTCTGGAATTGGCCTAGCAGCAGCTGTACCCTAGAAACTCTATCAAATCTAACCCAGTAATAAAATGTATCTATTTGATGATTTTTTAAATAAGTTGTATCATTTATGTCAATGCTTAAGAGTATACACTGTATGAAATGAAAAATATCAAAACGTATCTAATCTTCTGAATTTCTGTCTCCTAGTCTTTGTGCTCTCCTTTCAAGGGTGACATAAGAATAAGCTAGCACTAAAAAGTCAGAACCTACCTTTTTCCAACCCTCCACATGCTTATCCTTTTTGGTAAAAACTGGGAACAAATTACATTGTTTATAGGCTTTGCTGTTGATATTGTCTTTCACAGACAAGGACAATTCTGTTATTTGGGAAGAAATCTCAAACTTTGGGTTCTGTTGAAGTCAGAAAAGAACATAGTGCATGACAAAAAATAAAAAAGAAAGCTACAGACACTCTCTTCAAACTGAGCAAGGTAACCTTTCCCTACTCTGGGGTGCTATGATTCTTATTCTTTCATGTTCCTTCTCTCTATCTATTAAGATCAAAGCAAACTTTCTCTTTTACAAGATAATACTCTCATCTACTAGTTTTAAGGTAAGATGCCTGTTTTGGTGTCAAGTGAGTCAAACTAATTTGGAAAGACAGGAAAAACAAACACATTAGAAAAGTGGGGGCACTTTGGAAGGAAATAGTTCAACATGTTCTTAACCTTTGAAAAGAATTGTTGTTTACAATTGAAAGTTCAAGCATTCTCCTTTGCTGTCTAGTATTTTTTTCCTTGGGAGAACAGATGGATGTGTCTGGATGTTGTGTAAGCTCTCTTCCCTTATTCTATCCTCTTAGAAAGATCATGTTTCTAAGCTAAACACCTGTGCCATGCAGCCATGATGAATGATAGCTGGGGATTGCATAAGGAACAAATACTCATAGTCAGAAGCATCATTTCCTTCACTGAATATAAACTCATTATTCTGACTAGGAGTGCTTTGTTTTTTTCCTTCTTCTATGGAACTACCAGATAATAGGACAATGAATATAAATTGCTCATTTTTTCTCTTTTGTTTTTTTTAAAAGCCTTTGAAACCCTGCTGTTCTGTTAGGGTCAAAAATGACCCGTTTTGAAAATTAGATATTATTTTATTCATTCATTTTTTGATTTTGAAACTTGTGGTTCCTTCTATTCTCCTAATGTATGGGGTTCATACTAAGGGTACTTAATTTTTTTTTGTTTCGGTGCTTTACTTTTTGAGATACTGTGTTTTATACACTTGTTATGTTCGGGTCAAAAATGAGCCGGTAGCCTTTTATACTAATCTAATACCATATTTTGAGTAAAACAAAGAATTTTTAGTTTATTTTGAGACTACTTATTGCATCTACTATTGTTTATCAAGTTATCTACTTGTTTTAGGATGGACATAAATGGATGGATACATTTATGCAAATGATTTCAGAACAAACCATATGCATTTTCTTTCAGTACCATTTTTTTTCTTATCCTGGCTGCATTACCAGGTGTGTGTGACTCCTCCCTGCCCTCAGAATAGTACCTTTGTTATGCAAAACAGTAACACAGTACTAGCCTCTCCCATTTCCTCAGTCAGAAATTGCTAAGCTGTTGAAGATAGGAGCTGTTTTCTGAAGCAGCTGAGAGAGTTTACCTCAAAGCCTTGAATTCATTGTACCTGTGGTATGTTGTACTGATGTATTTTTGCATAAATGATAAGTTTATTTCCCTTGTGAACAGACTAGGTAATGTGAATGTTTACTGTTGTGTGTTTTCATAGCCTGCCTGGCTGCATTACCAGGTGTGTGTGACTCCTCCCTGCCCTCAGAATAGTACCTTTGTTATGCAAAACAGTAACAGGGGAGAAGCCACACACATGCACGGAATGTGGAAAGAGATTCAGTCAGAGTGACAAACTGCGTATCCATCAAAGGACCCACACAGGGGAGAAGCCACATACATGCATGGAATGTGGAAAGAGATTCAGTCAGAGTGACAAACTGCGTACCCATCAAAGGACCCACACAGGGGAGAAGCCACATACATGCACGGAATGTGGAAAGAGATTCAGTCAGAGTGACAAACTGTGTATCCATCAAAGGACCCACACAGGGGAGAAGCCACATACATGCACGGAATGTGGAAAGAGATTCAGTCAGAGTGACAAACTGCGTATCCATCAAAGGACCCACACAGGGGAGAAGCCACATACATGCACGGAATGTGGAAAGAGATTCAGTCAGAGTGACAAACTGTGTATCCATCAAAGGACCCACACAGGGGAGAAGCCACATACATGCACGGAATGTGGAAAGAGATTCAGTCAGAGTGAGAGTCTGCATATACATCAAAGGACGCACACAGGGGAGAAAGCACATATCATATAAACTTGAGTATATACTTTAGTATAAGCTGACACTTATATAATATAAGGCACCTAATTTTCGGACAAAAATTGGGAAAACTTACTGACTTGAGTATAGGCTGAGGGTGGGAAATGAGGCAGCTATGAGGTGGAAAGGAGGTTTCTGGAGAAGAAAGACAGATTGGGGTGGGAAGGGGGAAACTGGAGAAGGGGGAAGGATTTAGGTGGGAAAGGGGTGTGGAAAAGTGCTTTTCTTTCTTTGCCTTTGAATAAATAGATTAGCAGAAACCTTTTTGGGGAAAAAACTGATTTTTTTTATTTTTTTCTGATTATTTTTTACTATTTTTTTCAAAATGCTTTTATACTGTTAAAATTTATTTTAGTTTTAAGTTAGTTGTACTAATAGTTACCTGAAGTTGTTGTTGATGTTGTTGTAAAAGATATAGCTGATTATTCAAGCACAAGTTTGTTACTTTGGTGTAACATGCAAATTAGGCTGTTTAACATTAATCAACACAAAATTTTAAAAAATTAAGTTTTTGTATTCAATTTTTTTTGATAATGAACAACTATGATCACACACAGTATAATAATGCAACAGGTATTCAAAAAGAACTTTTCAGTGGCTCAAAATAACATCCGGGTCAAAAATGACCCAAACATAACAAGTGTATAGTAAACCGTAACAGAACAGCAGGGTTAAATCTGATCGAAATAGAGATTTTAAAAATATGGCTGATACCTCAAACTGAGATGTGACTTTCTTCTAGACCAGGGCTTATGACTCTTTTCTGCTTGATAACTTTTTACATTACTTCAGGTATATCTATATACCTAATAAAAGCAAAAATGTGTATGTGTGTATGTGGCTGGGGAATCCACTTTCACAAATAGCTATGACCGCCACCTATGAGGAGCCATCAAAGGCCCTTCCTCCAATGACATTGCAGGTTATAGTGAGCACCCTGAACACGTACAACCCCTGTCAGTAGTCCTCCACAAACACAATACTGCCCACCACCCAAGTAAAGGCTTTCATACAGGGACACTATCATCCTAAGTGTTTCTGACTCCCTCCATTGCGATCCTGCCCACTGCCTCTCCCATGATACTTTCCTGGTCTTTTCTGTGGGGCACAGCAAACAGAGCAGAATTGATCAGCATCTGAACGTATTGGAGGGTTTTGGGGGATTGACTCAACATGATGGAAGTTGTAGTTCACCCTGCATCAAGACTGACCACTGTGGCCCCCACCGACAATGGACCTGGACCACATTTGGCACACAGAGCCCTCAATACCAACGAAAAATACTGCAGAAGTTTGAGAGGCTTGACCTTGACCTTGATTTATAGGAGTTGGAGTTCCCCTACATTCCTAGAGTACTGTGAGCCCAAAAAAAGGATGGACCTGGACCAAACTTGGCACACATACCCAATATGCCAAGTAATTTGAATACTGGTGGGATTTGTGACAAATTAAACTTGACAATTCTGGGATTTATAGTTCACCTGCAATCAAAGATCACTTTGAATCCCGCCAAAGATGAACCTGGACCTAACTTGGCACACAGAACTGACATGACCAAGAGAATATACTGAAGGGTTTTTTAGGGGACTGACCCACCTGTGTGGGAGTTGTATTTTACCTTGCATCCAGAGAGCATTCTGAACCCTACCAATGGTGGACCTGGAACAAACTTAATACACAAAACATACTGAAGGATTGGGTGGGGGTGGGGGGCTTGGAACCCTGGACTGATATTTCACCTTGCATTCAGAGAGCACTGAGCCCAGGTGACAACTAATCTTGGCACACAGACCCAACATGGCCAACTGTAAATACTGACAGAATTTGAGGGTGATTGCCCACAATTATTGGAAATTGTAGTTCACCCACAGATTTATGTATTTTCTAATAGGAGCCTTTATATAAACAAATAGGAAAGGCAGACTTTCTTCTAACAAATAGCATTACACATTACCAAAATTGATATTAGCAAACTTTCCAAAACAAACAATGCCTTTTTCAAATAACCCAGGTACACAAGGTAGTGGTATATAAAATAGGTATAAAATCAAGTATTGATGTATTATTATTTACAAGGCTTCTTAAACAACTGATTTTCCTATTTATGGAGAACAGCTGCAGAATTTCTGCAGAATCCACAATAAACATTGCACATTGTTGCTAACAGATTTGTGTAAATCAGGAACATTTTGCTGTTGCCAAATTATTTCATAGTCCCATCTTTGACCTAAGGGAACCCCATTTGGGTCTGGGATCAATAGTTTAAGAATTAGTGGTCTAGACTGTGGTTCCATTAACACATTAATATATAATTCACACATACATCAGGGTGGCTAATGTATCTGCTACTGCAGAAACAGTCAAACTTGACCTTCCATCCCTGAATTGGGATGCTTGGCCTTCCTTAAAAAGATTCCTGTCAAAAATTGTCTCTGATTTTCAGTTGCACACAGAACTATGTGGAGAATATGCACAAGCTTTCCCATCTGACCCCCCTCCTTCCATTATAATGATGGGCTTATATTCTAAAGCCCAATGGAAGCAGCGTCATGAGTACTTTCAAAAGCAGCCCAATTCTCCTCCTTTTAGCTCTCTTTTACATGCAAGTGTGCACTTCAGATTAACACTTTGTAAGTGCTTCCATAAACCAAGATAGTGTTTAATTTGTAAATATTTATTGCTTTTCTGTAAGTAATTATACTGAGCTTCAACTGAGCTCTGCCTTCTTCCTTTTATATTTATTTATACCCCACTTTATCTCACCCGAAGAGGACTCAAAGCAGCTTAACATAAAAGCATTACCACACAATTTAAAATATACACATATACAAACATTAAAACAGCATTAAATATGAACAGTATTTTAAAAATCACAGTTAAAAACCATTCAAATATATTCAATGCATTTTCAAAGTTAAAACCACAACAT
The DNA here is from genome assembly GCA_030556195.1 of Anolis apletophallus. Lineage (NCBI taxonomy): Eukaryota > Metazoa > Chordata > Lepidosauria > Squamata > Anolidae > Anolis > Anolis apletophallus. The sequence continues at coordinate 171,521,311 of JARBWK010000003.1, read as the reverse complement.
CTCCTGAATGGATCATAAACACTTCCATCTAAAAGCCTGAATAAAAAGGATTTAGCCTGTCACCGGAAGGACAGCAGGGAGAGGGAGCCATTCTGGCTTCCCTTTGCAGGGAGTTCCAGAGTCAAGGGGCAGCCACCGAGAATGCTCTCTGTCTTGTTCCCACCAATCGAGCTTGAGATGGAGGTGGGACTGAGAGAAGGGCCTCTCCTGAAGATCTCAGGATTGCAAGTTAAAACACACTCTGGAGCACCTCAGATCTATCTACTGCTCTGTGTTTTAAGCCTCATTTTGCAATGTAGCCTAAACTTACAGCAATAACATCTGCATAAGAACACGAATTTTAATGAAAGATAGCATATATATACACATTATGTTTCCTCATTAGAATTGTTTCTCCTTATTGCTGGAACCTGTACAACTCTCAGAACCACAATTTGCATTAAATTGTGATTTTACCATCCACTCATCTTCCAAATTATTATTCTGACTTGGAACACAGAGCAGACATTTAAAAGCCAGAGGAGACTAATCAGGGAGTTAAATCATTGTTCTTATTAAACTAGTACAGGCTGAACATCTCTTATCTGTAAATCCAAAATATCCTAAAATCCAAAATTGCCCACTTAGGTGGCTGAAATAATGACACCTTTGTTTTATCATGGTTCAGTGCACACAAACTTTGCTTCTTGCACAAAGTTATTAAAATGTTGTTTGAAGTTATCTTCTAGCTATGAGAACAAAGTGTATATAAACATTGGTGAATTTCATGTTTAGGGTTGGGTCAAATCTCCAAGATATCTTATTGTGTTCATTTTGCAGGCATTCCAAAATTTTCAAACGTTCAAAATCCCAAACACTTCTGGTTGAAAACATTTCAGAAAAGGGATAGTCAGCCTATCAAAAGAAGCTCATTTCAATGAGATGAGAACAACAGGAAAGAAATGAGCAGATGAATGGGGATAAGAGTGGGAATGCCTTTCCCAATGTTTATTTATTTATTTATTTCGGGATTTTACCCCGCTCTTCTCAACCCCCAAGGGGGGACTCAGAGCGGCTTACAGTACGGCACAATTCGATGCCCACATAATCACAATATAAAATCCCCAAAACCCTTCAACAATTAAAATACATTAAAAATACATTAAAATACAACTACATTAGTTTCACTCTGGATTAAAACAAACATTAAAACAGCATTAAATATGAACAGTATTTTAAAAATCACAGTTAAAAACCATTCAAATATATTCAAACGTTCAAAATTAGTGTTCTCTAATGTGTGTGAAGTCAGTACAAATTAGCAGTGTCTGGAAATCCAGTATCTTGACTATGACTGCACCTACACTGTGGAGTTATTATAGTTCAACACCACTTTAACTGGTCTGGCTCATTGCTATGGCATCATGGAAGTTGTAGTTTGAAAATATCTTTAGTTTTCTCTGCCAAAGACTGATGGTGCCTCACCAAACTAAAATGTCAGGATCCCATAGCATTGAGCATTGAGCCATGGCAGTTAAAGTAGTATTAAACTGCAGTAATTATACAGTGTAGATGCAACCCATGTTTTTGTTTTCCAACATGGTATCATTATTTGCTGATTGTGTTTGTCTACCACTGCAAACTGGGTGAATTTCACAGAATGTAATAATTATATTTAAAAGTTCTTGTTTCACTGAATATTTTTAGCTGACTTTGCTGCAAAAGTGAGGGCCCTTCCACACAGCCCTATATCCCAGAATATCAAGGCAGAAAATGCCACGACCTCTGTTTTGTACTGGGTTATCTGAGTCCACACTGTCATATATTCCAGTTCAAAGCAGATAACGTGGGATTTTATTTAGTGGTGTGGAAGGGGCCTAAGTGGGGCGGGGTCCAAACCAATAGAAAGGAAAAAGAGGGTAAGTAGGCCTAACAAAATCAATCAAACAAACAAACCCCTATTCTATGTGATGCTGGTGATTGAAATGTGGAGTGTATTTGCTTGCTTAGTTTTGATGCCCAATCTTAACATCTCCAAAACCAGCAATGGACAATATTCAATAAACTAATAGTTAACCTCATCCAAAGAATGCCAGTGTGTAATTATTGTGATTTTATCCAAAGAGTTCAAGCATATAATTATTAGTATAATAATCAGAGATATAATGCGGACGACATGAAAGAATACAGTTTATTTGATACTCCAGAATCTGTTATTACTATATTCTTTTATGTCGTCCGCATTATATCTCTGATTATTATACTAATAATAATTATATGCTTGAACTCTTTGGATAAAATCACACTGGATAAAATTACACACTGGCATTCTTTGGATGAGGTTAACTATTAGTTTATTGAATTTTGTCCGGTGCTTGTTTTGGCTGTGTTAGTGGTATTAGACTTAGCCCCTCCTTTTTGTCAATCTTAACATCTAACACAATTATACTTTTGGACACATTGCGTCTGTTCTTGGAGATCATTGACTTATATGATATGAGACTATTCTTATGCTGTTCTTTTGACAACTAGAGTGAGAATCGATCGAGTGGGAATTAATACAGTCTATATTTAGTAAGATCAGACTGATTAGGTCTAGAGCCATATGCATCCTTCACACGAACATCTATAATTGATTTCACCAGAGGAGGAATATTGTGGAGAAGATATTGCACCAGATGTCACTTCCAAAAGAGCATGTTCGGTACCACATAATGGGAAGGAAATAATACTAACTCGTTAGCCAGATGCACAGCCCATGTCAATTAAGGAATGTTACCTAATGCAACAATCAATGATTTCTGCAAAGTGGATTAAATGAAAAGCACATCAGACTTGCCTTTTGAAAAAAGGAGGTTGCAGCTGAACGCTTAAATAGGTATCTGAGAACAAAATAACAAGCATAATTTTGCTTTAGCAAACAGTCTGGGTTCCCCTCAGGAAACTAGACAACAAAAACTAACTGCCTAAAAGAAAAGGAATGTTAATAGTGTGGTGTACTGTTTGTTTGTTTTTTGTCAATTCACTTGATGTTTTAAATTGTTCTTAGTGCTGTAAATAGTATCTTTATATTTCTGAAATAACTATTTACATCATTTAATTTGCAAGACGATGATAACAATGAAAAAATAATAACATCAATAATAATATAGGAATAACACTTGACAGATTTCCCCATTCCCTCTTCTGTTGTAACTCGTTGACAGAATAAAGCCAGTACCCACCATCATTAAAACATATAGTTATTGTTAATTGTAAAAAAAAAGTCAATATTGACTTAAGGTAACTCTATGAATAGGTGATCTCTAAGTGTACTTGTTATCAACATTTCTGCTAAGGTCTTGTAAATTCAGGGCTGTGCCTTCCTAGATTGAGTCTTTTCATGTACAATGTGGTCTTCCTGAAGAGGTTCAGGTTTCTTCGTTGGCCAGGAATGCCTTTGCACATTTAAAATGTGTGCACCAACTGCGCTCGTTCCTTGAGATGCTGGATCTGGAAATGATGACACATGTCTTCGTTACCTCCCATTTGGAGTACTGTAGCTCTAACATGGATCTGCCTTCAGAGAGTGTCCAAAGAGCTACAGCCAAGTTGCTAACTGGGGCTGGCTACAGGGAGCAGACAAACCTCCTGTTGCAGTAGCTCCATAGGCTGTCAGTGTGTTTCCGGGCACAATTCAAAGTGCCAGTTATAATACGTTAAAGCCCTAGATGGCTCAGGTCCAGGCTATTTGGCTGATCTCCCTATACGAGCTTGCCCAGGCCCTGAGATCCTCCGGAGAGGTCATTCTTTCACTCTCGCCTCCATTGCAAGCTCTATTGGTAGGAACAAGAGAACAGTCTTTCTCTCTCAATGGCTGCCCCTCAATTCTAGAACTCCCTGCCAAGGGAAGTCAAATAACATTTATGGTTATTTGTGTTACCTTCTTTTTCAGACAGGATTTTAAAGAAGAAGGTTTTTAAGATCATGTCAGGGGGAGCTATGGCTATCAATAGGGGTGTAAACTAATTTTTACTGTTAATTTTTAATACCATTCATATTTAACTCTATTTTAATGTTTTTATATTTTAAAGTTTATAATTGTGTTTCATTGGTTTTATTGTAAGCCCCTTTGAATCTTTTAGTAGAAAGAAAAAGTGGTGTATAAATAAACATTATCACTCCCCCATCGCCACAACCCCCACTGCCTTCTACTTTACTAAGCAGAATTATCTTTTTAATTGGTCATGTCATCCCATTATATGTCTCAAACGTAATATCTAAGAGCAAATCATTTTTTTGCTTCTAGCCAGTTTTCAAAGGCCCGATTTACTCCAGGGCCCATTCATTTGTCTTTTAGGGGTCCATGGTATATGTAGAACTACAACATCACATTTAAAGAAGTAGGGTTTTTCTCCCCTAATAGCTTTCTTTGTTGTGCAGTTTTCATGTCCATTCATAGAAATTGGAAGGAAAACCTGAAAATATTAGAATCTTTGGGGTCCAGTTAAAATCAGTTTCAAAACCTACATCTATTTTGTCTGCCCTTCATGCCAGGTATACCTTTTGGGCCATTGTTTTCTGTACTTCAACTAACTTAAAAGTTAAATTCTTCTCTGACTCAGGTTTGCAAACAGAGGCATTCTTTAGGGGCAACAGATGAGAGCAAAAAGGCTCTTCACATCATTTGTTCTCAATTATGTTTTTCTGTCATGTGTCAAGTAGGTTCACATTCCACTGTCATCTCAGGGAAATTTAAGTTGTCACAACAAATAGAATAAGTGGTGCAACTTTGTGAGAAAATGGCTCTTCCAGTTCATTTCTTATTGGAATGTTGAGTCCATCTTCAAAATCTCTTCCCATTCATATTCATTTTCTCTTCAAGTATTCAGAGTGCCCAGCATATAATATAATTCACAATAGGTTCTAAATGGAAGATTTCTTAGCACTGAAGATAAAATAGAAAGGGAAATGTGATATTCTTTTTCAAATAAAATATATGCATGTGAATTTTGCAATTGTTCCATATGCCCAGAGCCTATGTATGTAGCAGTGCTTACAATTTTCCACTGAAACTATTCATTCTTGTTTGCACAGCCTCATTATGACAATGATAACTGGACTGAGCACTCTCACAATCGGTTGACCAAAGACCCATCTACATATGGACCATATGAGTCAACTTGGGGATAAATGGCATGCACAAGTTGCACAGTCCATCAGTCATAATACAACCTTATCCCTCATTAAGAAAAGTTGAGTTTTCGGTCGGTTTAAACAACTGTCTATTCACACCACCATCCTGCTTTCCCCATGTTTGGGCAGCCTGGAGACCAGGGGATGGCACTTTCCTTGCCATCTTGATTTGTCCTTTGTTGTATCCACATGGCCTTTGTTGTCACTCAGCACCTATGGTGATAGTCAGAGCAATGAGACAATTAGTGAAGGGAGAGGGGAAAAGAAAAAGTTATTCCTATTTCTCTCTCTCACCTCCGTTGAATTATTATTATTTCTCTCTGGCTGTCATTACTATACGCAGGGAGTGATGACCATGAGGCTAGATCAACAGAACAAAGTAAGAGTGTTAGTCTTGCAGTGTCAAACTGGATTTGATGCCACTGCACTGTACAGACTCTATTCAGCCATTGGGCTGGCTTAGGGTATTCAGTAGGAACACCCACCAGCTCCTGAGCTAGCTCTTTTTGTGGCCTAAGCATGGCCCATAATTCACCATTTGGGTTTCAGTGTTGGATGTTTCTGCACAGTACTTTCTTACATGAGCTGGCTTACCTCTGGAATCCTTGTTGCCGAAGACAGTGTCCAGACAGCTATAGTTGTTGGCTTGGTCTGTGCCGACTTGTTTTTCTATTTTCTAGTAAGATTATTCAATTAACTGCATTAAATGGAAAAAGATGACATGCATTGCATATATAATATGGAATTCCCCAATATTACTGGTGTAGACAGATTATTTAGCACTACCAACCAAACTCAAGGAATAATGTTTACCAATTTGGGAGGGTGTGGTGGCGGGTGGGTTGACTTGCAATTTGGTAAAAACTTTTTTGATCCCTTATTATATGTTCCAAGTCCCTGGGATGATACATGCAAAAATCCCATTAATGCACTGCTCTTTTACTTACCATTGTATATCAGATGAGTTAAAATGTAAAGTTTGGGAAACTGAATGCATAATGTTTTTAATATGATTCCAGCAATTTGGTCTCTAACAGGAAAGAACCATGTTTAAACTGAATAAAAGGCCTGGTTAGGGTTTTTTTTCTTGATCAAATTCATATTAAATTTGTTTCTAAAGTATTTACAATGCATTTTTGAATGGCTGCAAGCAACCCGGAAGTGAATTACCAAATTTGAACCCATCGCCGCCAGTTTTTGTAAAGAAATCATCATTTTCGGAAAGGGTTTTCCCTTCCCCTGGCCCACTGCCGGGTGTATCCTCTTCCTCGGCTGAAGCTGAGGCCTCAGCGAGCTGCCCAGGGGCAGGGCGTTTTGCAATGTGCACACTCCTCTAGGTGCCTTTTTGATCTGGGGGGGGGAGCATGGGCTTGGAAGATATACCTGGCTGGCGAAGTGCGTTAAAGCTAACGTGCTTTGCAAGCCAGGGGCTGAGATCTGCAGGAGATTTCCTCCTCATCGCTCAGGCTTTTCTTCCTGGGAGAAGGACCTGTGTCAGGAGCCCTGTTAAACCCCCTTTGGAAGCATTTTTCTTCCCAAACTTGGCACACACACACACGACCAACAGAACATACCGGAGGATTTGAGACCAGTCCACCTCTGTATTCAGGAAGCACTGAACCACAGTTATGATGGTTCTGGACAAGACTTGGCACACAGACCCAATGTGGCCAACTTTGAATACTGGCTAGGTTTGGGGGTGATTGAATTACAATTTTTGGGAATTTTATTCACCTACATCCTTATGCATTTTCTAGTTGGAGTATTCATATAAGGCAGCAGGAAAATAGGGAGGTTCTATCAAATGTGGATTAAATCTATCAAGTAAGTCACAGACCTAAATTGTAAGATCTGAGCAGGGATTTTGGAAATCTCTTGTTCATAGGGTCACCATATGTTAAAGTCAATGATGGCAAATGACAAAAATAAAACACTTTGGGGGGGGGGGGGACACCCAAATGTGTACTACATTATGCCTGACAATTAATTATTTCTCTAAACCAAAGTCTTCCTGATTTTGAGAGATATGAACCCAAAGTGCTGTCAAACAACGTTCAGTTTAGCTGTTTTTTATTGTAAAAAACACAGTTGCAAAAGATATGAATAAAGAATGGCATTTTGAATAAATTGTGGCTATTCCCTTGTTTGAAGAACATAAGGTATTTCATTTCATCTGACTGCAGTATATGCATATGCATTTATCATTATTTAAGTTGTCTCCAGCTTGGATAAAAGTATTATCTCTTCTGACTCTCTTTTTCAGCACTTGGAAAACACAATTTTCAAAAGAGATGCATCTTTAACTCTTTGATGTGCAGAAATAAGCCCCTCTTGACATATTTCATGGGAGTTGCCCAAAATCATCCAAAAAATCAGTGGGACAGGTTAGTTATATTTTAACTTTCATTTCATTCTGTGCCCTCCAGTATCACAGCTAATATTCTCCAGATTATATGTTTGGCATGAATTCTAGTATTGAGATGGTGTCACAATCGCCGACTTAGAACTGCCCCCTTTAACACACACACGGAGACGTAGCAAAGGCTAACTACTTTATTGAGTATATAAAAACAGTTCCAAAGGGTAAATAGTCCAATAATATGCAAGTGTTCAAAGTGCTAAGCAATTAGTCCAAAGTAGCGTAGCAAATAGCTTGAAGCGTGGCAAGGTACCGCAAACCAATGCGGATCAGGAAACAGGGCAAGGTTTCGCACCAATGCGAATCAGGAACCAGGACAAGGTGCCGCAAACCGCTGCGGCTCAAGAAACAAGGCAAAGGCAAGGCGAGGCTTGATGACCACTGTTGGCTTGTGGTCCCACTCCGCTTCGCGTCTATTAGGTAAGACGTGGCCGGAGAACTGACGATCAGTTCCCACGGGCCGTTCTTAATCCTCGGCCTGGGACCCCGACGATCTAGGGCCCGGCGTCTCCAGTCTCTACTTTCCGAACGGTGACGGTCTAGGGACAGATGCCAGCTCCTCCTGCCCTCCTCTATGTCCCTGCGCCTGTTGTGAGAACGGCCCCGCTCTTCCAGTCTGGTATCGCTATCTTCCTGAGAAGCAGCCTCCCCCGGAGTTTCCCAGCCGCTAGTCTCCATCTGCTGCCCGGCCAGCTCTTGGGAACCTCGGCCATTTGGGAATTCATAACTATCTCCGCTATCTGCTTTGCTGCCTCCCATCTCCACCTGGTCCGCTCCTTCCCCGAGAGAATGCCCCCACTCGAGATCCCAGGCTAAACTCTCTACAGGTGAACTGGGCAAAGGTACTGCTGACCAATCTTGCTCTGGGCCTTCTAACTCATCCTCCGAGTCCCTTTCAGCCTGTGCGGGTCCCAATGCCAACGGGACCCCGGTCGTCACCCCGTGGCCCGGACGGGCCCATGGGTGCTACAGATGGTGGGTATACTGTGGTTGTTGAAACAAATTATTTCCAGTTCCATTGTTTCTCAAGTTATATAATAATCCATGATTTGGCTGGGAGACTTTAACAGAGCAAGGGACCCAAAATTGGACAGAAATAGTAAAAGAAAAAAGGATATAAAGGAAGGGAGACTCCCAGGGTCATTGTTAGAAGAATTACAAAACTGAAATTACAAATTTTGGATAGAAGGGACTATACATATTACTTCCACAGATATAAAACATTATAGGATTGATTGCATTTTGTAGCAAAAAACTGAACATTAATACTGAAAAAGTGGAAATATACGAATAACGTTTATTGCTTTTGGCGAAAGGCCATTGCAAGTCCAAAATAACAAAATAGCGCACACACAAAAAATACATATAAAATTTACATAGGGCCGGTAGACAATAAAAAAGTGGAAATATTACCAAACGTGTTCTCTAATCATAATCCGGTTTTGCTAAAATTAAAGGGGGCACAGTGGGAAATAATCAATGACTATATATTGAAAGATCCCAATATGAAAGAAAATATTAGGGGGAATACACAATTATTTAAAAGAAAGCCTACAGGATGATATAGACATAAGGACTGTTTGGAATGCAGGGAAAGTGGTTATAAGAGGCCTACTGATTCAACAAAATTCTATTTGGGTCAAAAGGAAAATACAATTAGAGACCCTAACTAAGATTAAAGACAAAGGAAAATAATTATAGGATAACATATTAGGTAATAAAAAGAAAATACAGCAAGAGTTGTCCAATTTAAAACAACAATATGAATTGAGAATTTCAAATGAGATGGAAAGGAAAATTATTTATAAGAGACACATTTTTTTGGAAAATGAAAAACCAGGGAAACTGTTAGTGTGGCAACTGAAGAAGAGTAAGAAGCATCAACTAATTATTAAAATAAAGACTAAAGGAGAAACGATTACAGAGATGCATCATATCTATAAGGCTAAAATAAAAAAGCCCCTGACCCAGATAGGCTTTCTACTATAAACTATAAAATAAATAAAGAACTGGCTCCAGTTCTTCTTTCAGTAATGGACCAAGTGCTTCAGAAAGGAGAAACCTAAAATACAAATCAACACTTTTATGCCACTGTACAGCTGTTAATGTTTAGTCACAATGCTATAAAAGATTTTAGAATTCATCAGTCCAGTGGCAGAGACCATATACTTATTACAAGTGTTCACTCATATGTACATTCCATCTTGTTTCAGGAGTCACACTAACCATGAAAACATCATTAAAATTTTTAAATATTTATCATAATTCTTGCCTGGATATTATCTCAAAATAATGTATTTCAAGATGTTTTTGATCAAGGATGTGTTTGATCAAGGAAGAGCTTTGAAAATAACCTGGATTGTGATAAATCTTTCCATCTGAGAGATATGTCAAGTGCAAAAGCCACAGACAATAAAATCCTGATTGGTTCATTAATTGAGGAATTGTGGGTAAAATGGGATTGTTTTATAGTAATTGATAAAATATACCTCTTTTTGGGAGAGTTATCAAATCAACTCATGTGAGATGTAGTGCTGGAGAAGAGTTACCAAGGACTGCTAAAAAAAGACAAATGAATAGGTCCTAAAACAAATCAGGCCTAAGCTTTCCCCAGAAACCAAGGACTAACCTAGGCTGTTGTACTTTGGTCATATCATGAGAAGAGATGATTCACTAGAAAATCAATAATGGGAGCAGTAGGAAAAAGAGGAAGATCACATTCCAAATGGATAAGCTTAATCATGGAAGCAACAGTCCTGAACCTGCAAAGTCTGAGCAGGTCTTTTGAGAATAAAGTGACTTGGAGGTTTCTCATTGTAGGATCACCAGAAGTCAAAATCAACTAGAAAGTAGTTCAATGTATTATTGAAGGCTTTCATGGCTAGAATCACTGGGTTGTTGTAGGTTTTTCGGGCTATATGGTCATGTTCTAGAAACATTCTCTCATGATGTTTTGCTTGCATCTATGACAAGCATCTTCAGAGGTTGTGAGGTCTGTTGGAAACTAGGAAAATTGGGTTAATATATCTGTGGAATGTACAGGGTGTCTGTTGGAGGTAGGTGTGAATGTTTCAACTGGCCACCTTGATGGCCTGACAGTTTTTAGGTGTGGCTAGTTAGTGCCTGGCAGAATCCTTTGTTGAGAAGTGATTTGCTGTTTGTTGTCTGAAGTTCCCCTGTGTTTGAGTGTTGTTCTTTATTTGCTGTTATGATTTTAGAGATTTTTTAATACTGGTAACCATATTTTGTTAATACTGGTAGCACCATTAAAGCCCTGGCAGACAGTGCAAAAATAATAGCGAACCCCACTTCCTCCAAGATGAACTGAACCACCTAAACTGGGTTTTATAGGCCAATGGATACGCCACCACAGACATCAGTAGAGCTGCAAGACCGAGAAGAAGCTTTGAGAGTAAAGACAAAGATACACCCAGAGGAAAAGTGTTCTTGCCATACATTAAGGGAACCACTGACCGCATAGGGAAGCAGATGAGGAAACACAACATGCAAACTATCTACAGGCCCACTAAGAAAATCCAGCAAAGGCTACGTTCAGCAAAGGACAAGAGGGATCCTCTCACCTATGTAGGAGTCTACCATATACCCTGCAGCTGTGGACAAGTCTACATAGGGACCACCAAACGCAGCATTGCCCAAACATGAATCAAGGAACATGAAAGGCACTGCAGACTACTTCAACCAGAGAAGTCAGCCATAGTAGAGCTCCCAATGAACCAACCTGGACATAGCATATTATTTGAGAACACAGAAATGCTGGTCCACTCTAAAAACTACCACGCCAGGCTACACAGAGAAGCCATTGAAATCCACAAGCATATGAACAATTTACAACAACGCAAAAAAAAAACCCTTTCTTTGGAGATGGTTTATTGTTTATTTACCCCTACCCTTTCTCCAATAAAAAAAACAAACTGCATAGCTATCCTCTTCATTTTTTTCTCACAACCAGCTCGTGATTATTCAATTTGCATTGCACCTTTCATTGGAACCTCCTAAGTTTCATTTTTCTGTAGTATGTTGACATTCGCTTGCCAAAATCCCAGTACTCTAAATGTACTCTAGCTACCTTTTTATTTTACTTCAAATTAACAAATTCCAAGATCAAACCATATGCATGTTTCACTATTTAATAAAAAATAACAATTTCAGAGGTAGCTATGTTGACCACCCAGCAAAATAAAAAATAAACACCAGATCACTATTGGACCACCAAAATGCATAACAAAATGCAACATAATGCAACCTTTTGAAGCTTCACTGGCTTCTTCAATAGGCAAACACGATGAAAATCATGCAGGAGAAGATAAGAGACCCCTTTACACTGCCATATAAAATCCAGAGTATCTGCTTTAAATTGGATTATCTGGCAGTATAGACTCATATATTCCAGTTCAAATCAGATAATGTGGATTATCTAATTTAATAATCTGGATTATATGGCAGTGTAGAAAGAAGCTAATGTTAGAGTCATAGACCTACATTTTCTCTCATATGTTCTTCTCTTATCAATTAAGATGACAGCAGAATAACTGGCAATCATCTTTGGGATTTTCTGGAGAACAGAAAACTATTCAGATGACTGGAAGCAGTCAAATGTCCCTATTTTCAAAAATGTGGGAAAGAGAACCCAAACAATCACTGCACAGTCAATCTGGCATAAATACAGCAGATCATTAGACATACAATAGAATGTCCACTAAAAGTCAGCAGAGGTTTCCAATAGAGATAATATGCCAAATAAAGACATAAATCTGCATGATATTTTGCCACAGATAAACATGGCTACTACTTCTAACTTTAGCTAAGAAATTGAGCTCTGAATAAAATCTTTAGATTGTTATTGGTAGGTCCCCTACCTCTTTTCCTTGCCTTGCTCTTTAGGGAGAATAATACTGACCTTCCTTATAATAATTGTAATGATTACTGAGATAACATGTGTGAAGTGCCTTGATTGCTCTGAAGTACTATATAAAATGTACTTAATAGCGCCATATCTCATAAAATAGACTTCAAGGCAAATGGAAGTTCAGGTAAAATACAATGGGGAGAGCCTTGAATGTCAAAATTAGGGAGCGTGTTATAATCTTTAAACTCTAGCAGAAAAAAGTCAGCAGGGAGAAATAGTATTAGCATCAGCATGACATAAATTCCAGTGCTAAAAGGCAACCTCAAGTCCCAGAACAAGGATTTTGACATTCCACTCGGTCTTTGTTAATTCTGCATATTTTTAGAAAGCCCCCTTAAATTAGGCTTTCAAGTGTAGCAACCACAATCTTTTCAAATAACATAGCAAACATGCCTCTGCAGCTCCCATTTCTGCTTGCCTCATATACAATAGCACCTGTGTAATTGCTTGTGATCTTTTATTTCTCTGTTACTTCAAATATCCTACTAACCTCACACCATGCTTCTTTATAGATTGCATATCCACTGGAATCACAAGGAGTAAAATCGAGATCAAAGGTAAGAGGACCATCTGTGGTGCCACATCCCTGGAGATATCAATTCATCCGAGCCTATACAAGTGAAAAATTTCATTTTTTCTTCATTTCATAGAATCATAGAATCCTTGAGTTGGAAAAGACCTCGTGAGCCATCCAGTCCAACCCCCTGCCAAGAAGCAGGAAAATCGCATTCAAAGCACCCCTGACAGATGGCCACCCGGCCTTTGCATAAAAGCCTCCAAAGAAGGAGCTTCCACCATTAGCTTGCCTTTTAAATTTGCTTTTATTTTGCTGTTGCCGTTATTGTTGTTGTTAACAACTACTTTCTAGATTGTTGTAGGTATATGACCATGTTCTAGAAGCATTCTCTCCTGATGTTTCACCTGCATCTATGGCACGCAACCTCAGAAGTTGTGAGGTCTGTTGGAAACTATGAAAATTGGGTTTATACATCTGTGGAATGTCCAGGGTGAGAGAAAGAACTCTTGTCTGTTGGAACTAGATGTGAATGTTTCAATTGACCACCTTGATTAGCATTTGAAGGCCTGACAGTTTTTAGGTGTAGCTTGTTAATGCTTGGGAATTCCTTTGTTGAGAGGTGATTAACTGTCCCTGATTGTTCCTTGTCTGGGGTTCCCTGTATTTGCGTATTGTTCTTTATTTGCTCTTATAATTTTAGAGGTTTTTTTAATACTGGTAGCCAGATTTTGTTCATTTTCATGGTTTCCTCCTTTCTGTTGAAATTGTCCACATGCTTGTGGATTTCAATTGCTTCTCTGTGAATCCTGACATGGTGGTTGTAAGAGTGGTCCAGCATTTCTGTATTCTCAAATAATATGCTGTGCCCATGTTGGTTCATCAGATGCTCTCTATGGCTGACTTCTCTTGTTGATTTAGCCTGCACTGCCTTTCATGTTCCTTGATTCGTATTTGGCATTTGGTGGTCCCTATGTAGACGTGTCCACAGCTGCATGGTATACAGTAGATTCCTGCAGAAGTGAGAGGATACATCTTGTCCTTTGCTTGTCCTGTGTCCCTTGGACCTTACTTATTTAGAAAACACACTACACGTAACTCTTCAAAACAAGGAAATTGGGGGGGGGGGAGAGGGGAGAAAAAGAACAAAACCTGATAGTTAACCTTTCGAAGTACCCATTATTCCCTACCGAGATAAATGTTTTAAATAAGGGACTATCTTTTGTGATGACTCCCAATTGTTTGACCCTTCATGTCCGTAGAGACTTGGCAGGATTATTTCCCAATATTAGATTCAATGAACATTTTTCTTTAATGGCTCCTAGTGTTGAAGTACATGAACAAACATATTCTAAATTTAGGATGTATATTAAAAGCAATTTCACACCCTTCAATGTCACAAATAAAATCAAAGTATTTGAAGACATGGCGCTTAAAGAAGTCAGTAAAATTGACCATAGTCATGATTGTAAATATAATAACATGTCAAGAGAAGAGATGGATATTTTAAGGAAACTGGAGAATCATCCATTAGTGGTGCTTAAACCAGCTGATAAAGGAGGTGGATTAATTTGTTTAGACAGAGATACATATATTATGGAAGGACACAAACAGTTAGAAAACACCACATATTATAAACCCTTGTCAAGTGATCCAACTGTAAAGTATCAGAAGATTATTAATGATGTGGTTACTCATGGTAATCTAATGGGTACATTAATGATAAATTAGCTAAATTTCTGATTAACCCTTTTCCCCCATTGTAAGTGCTCTCTATATTACACTTGCAACTGTGGCCGGGTAGTTTTCTTATTCCACCCTTGCCACCAATTTATATAAAGACTTTTTTAAATCCCTCTTGCTGTCACCATATAATGTAATAAGTATTCACACAGGCCAGCTTTCCCACTGACCTTTCGATTACTGTGTCAGGTCAGAGTATTACTCTAACCCAAACTCCCACTGACACTATTTGTTAGCTTTCGCTGCCACCATTCAATATACTTGGCTACCCACTAGGAAGAAGTTGCTTTTGAGGCTTGTGGGTGAAGGAACTGCGTGGGGAGATACCTTTGTTAAAGAACCATAAAGTTTATTCAAACAGTGTTCTAAGTGTGGAGGTTTCAGAGTTCAAAGCTTAGGTGGTTACAGTTTCTTCTTAGAGGCACGTATCTTAAGGTTACAATACACTAACTATGGAGATACAACTTGACACTATATAGCTGAACTCCCAGAACCAATAGTTCAGCAGTCTTTACACTAACTGCTTTTCCTAGCAGTTCAAACACAGCTTTTCTTCTACTCTCTCTCAGAGTAGAGTCAGAGTATTTTTAAAAACCCGCTGACAGACTCTCTAACTCTCCACAGACCCTCTCTCCTTTGACTTTCGCTGTCAACTCCCAACTGCTAAAGTTTGAATTCGAAGATTCTAAGGCCAGTTGCAGGCTCCGCCTCCTGTTTCCACAGTAACGGAAACCTCTTGGAGATTCTGCACACTGATATCTCCATTAACCCTTTAGGGTTTGCCAAGTTTTTACTCTTTCAACACACACACACACACACACACACACACACACATATATATACATATATATATATACACACACACAATATTTAAAACCTGTAATAAAGAAATATGACTTCACCACACCCGTATACCTCTGTTTCACCACCTCCCAAAAATTCCCTACATTGTTAGTAAAACACAGGTGTCCGCTTTCCGTGAATTCACCTTTAAAACAATGGCTGAAAGAGAAACCATTTGCTTCGGCTAGGATACATTACATACACGCACTTGCATTTTGATGGTAAGCTGCTATATTTTTCAATTATATTCACTGTATTACATTCTTATTTTGCAACAATATATCATGTGTATATAATGTAAGAAAGTATTGATATGCAGGTGTAATATAATTTATGATAAAATTACATATGGATGAATTATGTTACTTTAGGATCCAGATAAAGAAATATAGTGCTGTTAGCAGGGTAATGTTATACCCATATACTTTTTATTTATTTGCTATGTTTTAAATTTAAGGAGTATGTTGATTATTGGTGATGTGGGTTGAGACTGGATGCCCTCCATATAAACAGCCTTGATAAAGTCTCAAATGAGACGAAACGGAAAGATCTTACTGATGCTGAACTAATCAATTGACTGAAACGCGATGTACTAGAGGGACAACCAGATCACCTCTTAGAAACTATACAATACATATGTTGGTAAAGTTTGGAATTATACAAAAGAGTAGATGGACAATCACTGGTGTCTAGAATCATTTGAATCAACTCGAACTGTGAAGATACAACATTTGGTTATTGGATATAACCCAGATTAAAAATATTGCTGGATTACTGCAACGGTGGAGTGAGTTCCTTTTTTCATTTGGAAGTCGCATATGATTGGAGATAGAACTGTATACGTGTATCCAGGTGAATAACCCAGAAGCAAAGAACAACTTTATAACACTTTGAGGATCTCTTTGTGGAACTTTCCCGATCCAGAAGCATACGTCCATGAGTGAATTTGCTTTCTTATATAGGACTCACCAACAAAGGAACACAGAACTGAGTTGGGGCATTTGTAGCCCATAATATTAATATTATCATTTATGTATTGATGTGATCGCTTCCTTAGCCTCTGTCAGAGCTGTTGTTTCATTACTGCAGAGCCAATGTAAATAGTTAATTAGATTGTAGTTGCTTCTCCAACATAAATCTGCATTTTGTCTCCTTAATTTTTAATAAGGTGCAATTCTACAATGTCATGAGCACCCATTCTGCTTGGAAACAGGATTGTTGACATAAATTGTAAAAATGTTTATCCTTTTCCAGATAAAAAAGGGAAAGATGCACTGATGACATTTTTCGGAACAGTTATAGATGAGGAAAGAATTTATGAAAGATATGGCTGCAAGGTAAAAACAGAAAACAGGAATTATAACACATTTTTGTTCTGTTTATTTAACCCACGTTGGGAATGTGAAAAGTATATAAAATATGAAACTTTTTCTAGGCGTACAAAATACATAGCTATGAATTTAATTCTACAAAGAGTAAACACTTCTGTTATTTGATGTGAGATGAGGCAACATGTGGAACCACATAATTAAGATCACTCAGTACATAACTGCAAAGCAAAAATCATGGGTGAAAGTCTTTCTCTAAGAACCTTATGAATTTTGGAGGCAAAGTTTTAAAGGCTCACCTCAGTTATGTGAATCCAAAGAAAGTTTCTGACATTAGGATATAGGCAAGGTCAATTACTCTGCTGTTCTGCAAATCAGTATATAAAAAAGATTAAAAATAGTGCTCAAATGCAACTAATGGTTTCAGTAAATGGTCAGGACAAAGACAGAAAATGGCAAATCCATTTTTGTTTACAATTTGAATGTCTGACCTTGCCCAGTATCAAGTTTCAAAACAGCTTCTGCTTCCTGAAAGGAACTGGCAAATAAATAGATGAAATTAAGCAAAGCAATTTCAGTAATTTGAGCTATTCAGTGGATAAGTGCTTATAATAATACTGTGATACAAAATACAATATAGAAGCTAGAACTCAAATCGCAAATAACATAAAAACAGCAAGAGTTATGAAACTATTTGTTTTTTTAAGTTCAAAAAATAAACAGTTAATATGTAAACTGATGTAGAAAATAAAACATTTTTACTAACTTGGGTTGTGAGGCCATCTCAAACCATTCAATTCATATTTCTCTGATGTTATTAAATATTCAATGTGTTTTTTGCTGGCTATTACTGAGCAAGTAGGATACACTAAGCTTTTTTTCCTCAGGCACTAACTAACTTTTTTTCTTCAGGCATTTTCAGAAACAATTTTTAAAGAAAGAACATGTAAAGAAAACATTTCTTCATGATTACAGTAGGAACACTTTCAAAGTGCTTCTACTGTCATATCTGTGTCTTGGGGGGGACCCTTTACTCGTCAGCCTGTGCAGTTCAGAGAGGTCAGACCAATTCCAAACTATGACAAAGATGTCGAAAGATTATAGAATCATAAAATGGTAGAACTATAGAATTCTCACGGACAAAAGGGAAAGGGGGGTCTATCCCTCCCGAACCTTCAGATATACTATGAGGCCGCTGCCCTCAGCTGGGTAAGAGACTGGGCCCTTCTAAAGAAAACAAGGTTATTGCATCTAGAGGGTTTCAATACCAACAGAGGCTGGCACTCATACCTGTGGTATGGGAAAGCCAAGGTAGAAAGATCTTTTAACAACCACCACATAAGGGCAGCCCTTTTAAAGGTATGGGATAAATATAAGGATAAATTGTACAGAAAGACCCCCCTCTGGATTTCGCCGTTGGAGGCCCAACATAAGAAAGAAATTCCCATGTCTCGATGGTATACATATAATTCATTGATTAAGAAAATTAATGCGGAATGGGAATTGAAGTCCTTGGATAACCTGAGGGCCACAGGGGTAGAAATCACATGGTTCCAATATGCACAATTAAAGGATTATTTTAGGATGGATTCCAAAAAAGAGTTTAACACTGATGAAAATACATGGGAACGTGTGCTTAAACAAAAGAAACATCATATAAAAATAATGTATAACAAACTGCTGGAGATTGAGACAGAAACAGAAGCGGTGAAACAGGTGATGATCGCATGGGCGCAAGATGTTGGCCATACAATATCAATGCATGAATGGGAGAGGGTATGGAAGGGAACTATTAAGATCCTAGGATCCACAGCGCCAGCAGAAAACTGGTACAAAATGTTTTCTAAATGGCACATGACCCCGCAGAAGATAGCAACATACTATAAAAATACCAACAACAAATGTTGGAAGTGTAAAAACCAGGTGGGGACGTTTATACACTGTTGGTGGTCATGTACCAAAATTCAAAGATATTGGAAAGCTATCCATAAACATTCTCAAAAAATATTGATGGAGAAATTTGACTTCAAGCCCGAAACCTACTTATTAAATCTGATAGAAGAGGGGTTTCATCCAAATAAGGTCAAACTACTTTATTTTATTTCCGCAGCCGCTAGGCTAGTTCTAGCCAAACAGTGGAAAAAGGAGGAGGCTCCACCGATAGAGGATTGGATGAATAGGCTAAACGACCTAATGGAATCTGACAATCTGTATAGCAGGATATACGAGAGAAGTAAAAAGAAAATGGTGGATTGGCAGCCAGTAAGGCTGTATTTAGAAAAGAAGATGTGTTAAGCGATAGACCATGCATGATATCCCCAACAGGTGAAGGATTTTTTTTAAAAAAAAAACTGGACACACAAGTGTAATTAGGTATTTTCTCCGCCGAACCGACTGGAAGACGTTTTTGTTGTGTATTCTCCCATGCTCTGCCTCTCTCCCAACCCCACCACTTCCCTTTCCACACCCTACCCCCTTCCTTCCCTTCCTTCCCATACCCTTCTCTCCCAATCCCTTGTTTTTATATGCTGTAAAACCAAATTAAAAATATTCAAAAAAAAAAAAGGTAGAACTGGAAGGGACAAAACCCATATATTTAAATGTAC
The DNA here is from genome assembly GCA_030556195.1 of Anolis apletophallus. Classification (NCBI taxonomy): domain Eukaryota; kingdom Metazoa; phylum Chordata; class Lepidosauria; order Squamata; family Anolidae; genus Anolis; species Anolis apletophallus. Next base: position 171,501,777 of record JARBWK010000003.1, on the reverse strand, counting down.
TATCATGCAAAATGCATAAATAAAGCACTTCTAGTAGATAGCTATATGACCTCTATTCAAAGACTTCGAAAGAATGAAAATCCACCACTTTCTATGTCAGCCCATTCCATTATTGGGCAGTTCTTAGAAGCAAGAGGTTCTATCTTGAGGTAGAATCAATCAACCTTGTAATTTGATTCATGTTCTTGTCTCTGTAGCAACAGCAAATAAAATTGCTCCATTTTCTCCATGGTTTTTCTTTAGCTGTTGTAACACTCCTCAGTCTTCTGTCCTCCAAGCTAAAGATGCCCAGCTCCCTAAACCACTCCTCATAAAATTTCATTTCCACACCTTTGGTCACTTTGATCATTCTTATTTTGAAGATTCTTCCTGAACAAAGGATGACTATTCCCTGAAATTGCAGTATGTTATTTCTAGGATCCTCTTAGCTGTAGGGTGTGTCTATCTATCATCTACCTATGTATCTATCTTATTGCTGAACTGCTTTCTGCATCAGTATTTAATCAACATCTGTCAGGAAATAGCAGCCAGAAATGAAAGGACCAAGGTACTTACAGCCCTGACCCATCCTCTGTTTGGATATCAGCCACCATGCCAATGACTTAAATCAAGAAACAGTTTCCCAGGATCTACAGATATACTCACAGGAACACCTCAGCCAGCAAGGTCAAAAAGAGCTGATACCAGATGAGAAACTCCCTCCTGGGCACACAGAAATGGGGAAGCTTGGAAGGCACTGGACAGACTACACTCTGGTACCACAAGATGCAGAGACAAGCTTAAGAAATGGGGCTATAAAGTGGAGTCCACAACATCAAGTGTGGAAAAGTGCAAACCACAGATCACTTACTACAATGCAGTCTGAACCCTGCCACATGCACAATGGAGGACTGTCTTACAGTGACGCCACAGGCATTCCAAGTGGCCAGTTTCTGGTCAAAGGAAATTTAGCATAATGTCAAGTTTTTAAACTTTGTTTGTGGTTTGTAAAAATGCATTATAACTGTAATCTCAAGTTGCTTCTGACATGACAAATAAACATCATATTGAAAGTGAATTGGCTTCTCCCATGCTAACTTGATTTTAAGATAATTAAAGGGAACTTGGGAATGGAGACTATCCTTCTCTGTTAATGAATAAACCTACTTTCTCATATATTATTTCTTAAATAATATTTTACTTAAAAATTCTCAAAGCACTATTCCAGAAGCAATAAAATTCTTAGTTAAAAATAATAAAGTAATAAGAACATATATAAAACCATTTTAAAAAATTAGAAATAAGTCCATTATAAAACTAAAATGTTTTATTTGGTTTATCTTTTCATATAATATAGCCTTATGCATTTATAACTGGCTCATAGTCACAATCCCTCTGCAGTCATAAAATTCCCTGTTAAAGCAGAAGGGACTCTATTTGCTTCAGTTCAGGAGCCAGATACCTTCAGATAGTCTTCTCCAGGAAGAACACCACACAAACAATTTTTTCTCTTTAGTTGCAGCAGCAGTATAAACACATTATATGCAATATGTACGAACACTCTCTCTACGATCCTCCAACACACATCAAACCTCACTAACTCTCATACCTTCATTGAACTAACACAGGGTTGCTACAACCTATATACCATACTCTCAGCACGTAGCCACCACACTTCAATTACAATGATATCTGTGATTAAGCCTGAGACAATGATCTTGTTATCATGGAAAGAAATGCTTTGTAACTTACAAATCCTGACATCCTAGACCAGGGGTTCTTAAACTTTTTTCATCCGTGGAGCCCTTTTTGAAGCAAAAGTTTCTCATGGATTCCCAAGAAATGCTTATATATCAGGCATGGGCTAGCCAGTGGCAGATGGATGGAGAGTTTTGTGTGAACAAGTTCATACAGTGAAAAACATGCAATATTTAAAATGAAGAATAATTTTAACCTACATTTAACCCCCCCCCCCCCAAGCCATTCAGTCCATCTCCCTTTTGTCGTGTAGGAAAAAGGCAATCAAAGTAGCATCCACAGATGGCCACACCGCCTTTAACAGTAATAGCAGCAGCAACAGCAACAGAATCAGCAACCTCAAGAGGCCATTCAGCCCAACCCCTTTCTACCAGGCAGGGGAAACACTATCTGTTCCCTCCCAACATATGGCCCCTCTCCTCTCCCCTTCAGCAGTGATGAGGAAGGTGGGGAAAATCAGAGAAGGGACCCAGGAGAAGGCCCCCTCCCCCTAAAGTAAGTCAGTTAATTTAACTTAACAGTGATTACTGATTCCAGCTAAAGGTCACCCTCACCTCCAAAACAATGGGATGTATAGAAAATTCAATGAATCTTGGCTTGGCAACTAGATATTAGGCTGTATTTGAATAAAGGTGAACAGCTGTACTTGAGAGGAAGCAAACGGTGGTGGGGCTGTGGAGAGCAATGCAGGGTGAAAGGTGCCACACCTGAAATCACTCCTCCAAATGTGACTTGGGGGTTGGCAGGGTGAAGGAGCCCAAGAGGCCCCTGCGGGAAAAGAATGGGCACCCCTGTGGTCCAGGAGTACGGCCCCTCTCCAAGGTGCAGCTGCAATTGCAATGCTGTCTCAGTCAAGGTACACATGTCCAAGCCACCCTCATGGAACACAAAGCATTGCCCACAGCCTCCAGGTGCATACAGGCCCCTCCCCCAAAGCAATAGGCCACACCCCCTCTGTGCCAGATCAGGAAGGTGCATTTGGGACCCCATGGGCTCTTCAGCATTGGCCCACACATGTCCTAGTTTGGGATCTCTGCAGGTGTAAGAAGATGGCCAGGGCTGGGGTGGTCAGCTGCATAAGCCAGAGGTCCTGCTGAGAAGGAGGGGACAGCAGCACAGAAGACGTCCCCGCCAACTGACTTCAGGGTGTGTCGCTAGCCACATGTGCATTAAGGCAGCTTCCACATGTGAGGTGAAGGGCAGTGGGTGGCTGGAGAGGCAGAGCCAGGAGGGTGAAAGGAGGTACCGCTCCACAAACTCCATGACATTGGGAAAAAGCTTCCTGGAGGAGGCTGTCCGCGCGCCAGTGATGAAGCGAAGCCAGGTCTGAACTTAGAAAGTTCTTTTATTGATTAAGTGAGCAAAGTAAAGCATTCTCACATGGAGCAATTCAGCAGTCTGCACCTCACAGCAGAATCAGCATGGCGACTGACTCAAGCAGCTCAGCGTCTCCCTTATCAGTATGTTTACACAGCTGAAGGTCAAAACAGTGCTGGACACCACTTGTGCTGTTTTAACTCTTTACATGCCTGGTTACACAACACAGCATCTTATACACTGGTTGAATTGCAGAAACATTTGAAAATCACACACTGACAGAGGCCTCAGATGGCTTCTCTTTGGGTTCTGGCTGCAGGGGGAAGTGCTTGGTGCTGACCAACATGGTGCTGGAGGGCAGGGTCCTTGGGAGTGAGAAGGCAAAGTACGGAGCCCCAAGGGCTCCACAGAGCACACTTCAAGAACTGCTGTCCTAGTCTATAAGGATTATATCTATGAATTGCTTACAAATGCATAACTCTAGGTGACACATTCATAACTATGAGTATGATCATGGATTCCAAACATATTTAAATTGACAGTAAGATAAAAGCAGTTCAAATCAAGACTTTAAAAAAATGAAACAATACATAAACATTACTTCACATTCTGAAATTACAGTTTCTCCTGAGCAATCAAACATCAAAGGCCTGCTTAAAAAAAGGTCCAATCTCTTTAGGAATTGAAGTAGCCATCAAGAAGGCTGAGTCCCATGTTCCTACCAGCTGTAACTGAGGGTGATGGGAATGAAAAGGGGTCTTGCCAGAAGATCTAGGGAAATAGGCAGACTCATATGGGAAATAGGGAATAGGGAAATAGGCAAACTCATTTAGTCCTTTTCATAAATCGGGTTTATGGGGCTTTGTAGGTCATAACCAGAACTTTGAATTGTGTCCAGAAACAGAGTAGCATCCAATGATGCTTTCTGCAGTGAGGTAGTTGTAAATTGCATGTAGCCAGTCCTGGGAGATATTTATGTGTACACTGAAGAGTGATAGGGATTACTTCTAAAAGTCATTGAAATGCCAATAAAATCTTTTTTCCATTTACCAATTACTGATTTCTTGGGAAAGGGTATGGGATAATTAATGTGAATGACTGGATTGATTGACTAATTGATTGATTTTAGGTCAGATCCTAAATGTAAGGACAAAATACATGTGAAGAGAGAAATCCATGCTCATTTACTGTATATCAATTTCTTTTTGAAGTTTAAAACTAGCTAGTGATAAGAACACATAGGAAACTTGTTTCCATTCAGTTTTGATTCAAATTAACCAATATTTACAATATTTAAATGTGAAAGAAAGCAGAACTGGAATGTTGGCCATCTGTGAGGAAGGCTGAGAATGTAGTTTTAGTTAATGTTTAATGACCAACATTTGAAAAGGATGCGGAAGAATGGGGAATTATCAGATGTCTCAATCCTTAGATCATTAATCTTGATCAGGTGTTTATAAGTGTTTGTATGTAGGGGAATAATGATGTGAGAAAGATCCTTAATCTTTTCCCTGAGTTCTCATTAAAATCTGAATGTATCAATGGTCATATTCAGAGGGAGGCATGATGATATACCAGTGGGAGCTGTCACTTCCCTTATCTGTGGGAAAGGTTTACATGCAGAACCTACTCTTATAACAAGGTCAACACTTTGGATAGCTTCTATAAATTTCAACAAAAACATGGAGTGATTGTTTGTTGTTGTTATCATATTTATTTATATCCTGCTCTTCTCCCCCCAATTTAAAAAGAAAATACAATTAAAACATATACAAAGTAAATAGTAAAATAGAATTAAACTATTTATAACATTTCAAAATTAACATATGAATAAGAGAATAATATGCAGATTAAAAGAAAAACATCTCTTAAAACAGCTCTTTTAAACAATGCATCACTTTCTAACTGATTCTTTAGAATATTTCTGTGTTAAAAGCCTTTGGTTAAATAAAAAAGTTTTAGTTTGCGGGCAAAAAAGTAGAGGTTTTTCCCAACTTCCTGGTGGCCGTCACCAAGAAGGTCCTCTCTCGGATCCTCACCAACTATATGTTTGATGGTGGTGAGACTGAAAAAGGAGCCTCTCCTGACACAATCTCAGGGCTGGGCAAGTTTGCACAGGAAGATAGTCTGCAAAACAGCCTGGATCTGAGTTATAAAGGGTTTCATAGGTCATAATGAGTATTTTGAATTGTGATCGGAAACAAACTGGTAGCCCTAGCCAGTGGAGCAGTTTCAACAGGGACCTAGAATGTTCTTTGTAAAGAGTGGATTCACTATTTCATTGTCACCAGCCTCCCCCCACTGTGCCTGTACTCTAAGCTTTCCAGCGATTAGATGTTTCACATAGAAAGCATCATCTCCCCCACAGTTTCCCCAAACTGATTTCTTATCCCCAACTGCTGGTTTTAATAAAAAAGAATTTGAGAAACATAATGATGCCTTTCTCATGTGACAGCAACCAAAGTATAACCCATTGAGTTCATCAGAAAAAAAATTCATTTCTTGATTTCAAAAGGAAACCTTTTTTAAAAGTAAAGAAAAAAATCCTAAATGTGGGGAAAAAATATTTTAAAAGGGGTTTGGAAACACCCATTATTTTATCCATGGGTAAACAAAGTTACTAAGGAGGCTGCTTAGACCGTGAACCGATGCTTGGCTACTGTTCCGGAGTGGATGAGGGCTAACACATTGAAATTGAATCCAGACAAGACAGAGGTTCTCCTGGTCAGTTGAAAGGCCGAACAGGATATAGGGTTACAGCCTGTGTTAGATGGGGTTACACTCCCCCTGAAGATGCAGGTTCGCAGCTTGGGAGTGATCCTGGACTCATAGTTGAACCTGGAAACTCAGGTCTCAGTGGTGGCCAGGAGAGCTTTTGCACAGTTAAAGCTTGTGCACCAGCTGTGCCCGTACCTTGGGAAGTCTGATCTAGTCATGGTGGTCCATGCTCTGGTTACACCCGAATAGATTACTGCAATGCACTCTACATGGGATTGCCTTTGAAGACTGTTTGGAAACTTCAACTAATCCAATGGGCTGCAGCCAGATTGCTCACTGTAGCATTGTACAGGGAGCATACCATACTCTGGTTATGTCAACTCCACTGGCTGCCGGTCCATTTTCGAGCACAATTCAAAGTGCTGGTCTTGGACTATAAAGCCCTATATGACTCCGACCCAGCTCCCTTGTCCGAACGTATCCCCCTCTACATTCTGCCTCTTAGTCTAAGATCCACCGGGGAGGCCCTGCTCTCAATCCCACCAGATTCGCAAACATAGCTGGTGGGGACAAGAGACAGGGCCTTCTCGGTAGTGACCCCTCACCTGTGAAATTTGCTCCCTAGCGAAATTAGATCGGCATCCTCCCTCCTTTCTTTCAGAAGAAAACTGAAGATGTGGTTGTGGAACCAGGCTTTTGGCCAATTGATATAACGGCACCTGAACATTGAATTGGACCTTACGATTGTTTTTTTTTAAAAAAAAAAATGTTTATTCAAAGTTTTTGATTATGTTGGTTTACATGTTTGTAAAGAAATAGAAAAGAAGTTACAATTCCATTTTCCAAAAAAAAAAGGGGGATTTGGGGTAGGGTAAAGGGAGTGAGGATTTAGAGAGGGTAATACTTAAAAAGAACTAAGAAAAGCGACAACAGATATAGAAATATAGAGTATAAAAAAGAAATTGTGAACTTTAACTATCTACACGGTTACATTCTCCGAATTGTCTTGGCCATGTTTAAAGAATCCTTATTCTATTTGTTTACCTAATTTTTCATAAGATAATCATCTAAATGTGTCCAATTTGTCTGTGCCCGGGCGTTTGGGCTTACGATTGTTATAATAATGGAAAGGCCTTTAGGATTGTATAAATAATGTTGCTTTAATTTACTGTTTTGTATGACGTTATTTTGCTTTTATAATTGTAATTATTGCACCATCGAATCGTTGCCATTGTTAGCTGCTCTGAGTCCCCCTGCAGGGGTGAGGAGAACAAGGTAGAAATGTTATAAATAAATAAATAAATATTTTAATATTTTATTTTCATGTATGGCCAGTGCCATCTTAACACATGGACACTCTGGGGAACTGCCTGGGAACCCCACAAACATAGGGACCCCATGTTAATCCATGCACAAACCAGAATTCAACACTAATTTTCTGATTAACTGCCTCAACATTCAAATGTCTTACTAACTTGGTAAAAAGAAAAAAAATCACTTGTAGCAAATAATTGGCATGTCTGCATTCATGAGAGGAATCTTACTATTTTTATTGCTTTCAGTGTTATGGAAACAGAATATTGTTATCAAGTTATATGTGAAGCAATTAATGGCTGAGAATAACAATGGATGACAGTGTGCCTTTCCATCAGAAGCAGAGCCTCTGCTGTTCCTGTTCCAAGAACTCTATTTGTGCTGTGAAGGGTGAGAGGGAGTGTAAAAAAGTGAAGTGAGGAAAATAAAGTAGACTTATTATGTGTTACCAATAATTATAAGTTTATTTTATTGATAATTTACATTTTTTCTTCCCACGTATGGTTCTATAGGCAGGGCCCAGTGCACTGTTTTACCTGTTGTAATGCTGTAAAGACAACCCTGTGTATTTCAATGAAATCAACAAAGATTTGCACCGTATGTTTATTGGGCATGAAGCCAAATGTTCTAAAGCAGGGGTGCTCACACTTTTTCAGCATGCGAGCTACTCTTAAAGCAACCAAGTCCAAAAGATCTACCTGCCCCTGCCTGCTGCCGTGCGCTCCTGCTGCCGTGCGCTCTTGCCACCGTGCGTGCTCCTGCTGCTGTTTTCAACCTGCGCAGCGCTTCTTCCGCCTGTGGGGCATTGCAGGAAGGAGAAAGCATGAGGCGGGGCATCCAGAGGGAGTGCTCCACCCTACCTGTCTCGCCGGCAACGGAGGCTGCACAGCTGCTTCTGGATGAGAGAGAGGCAGGGCGCTCCCTCCAGGGGCTCCACCTCATGCTTCCATCTCTCTGCAATGCCCCGCAGGCAAAAGAAGCACCGCGAGAGCGGAAGCCAGCAGCAGGAGCGTGCGTGCGCGCAGGGTGTACGCACGCATGGCAGGAGCGCCCCATCCGGCTGGTGAGGCCCAAAGATCACCTGGAAGAGGGCCGAAGATCTACTACCGTGTTTCCCCGAAAGTAAGACAGTGTCTTACTTTCTTTTTATTCCCAAAAGCCCCACTATGTCTTACTTTCGGGGTACGTCTTATATTGGAAAGAGGAAGGGCAAAGCCAGGAGAGCTCTCCTCAGCTTCGCCCTTCCAGCTAAAAGGACACGCCAGCCTCAGAAGCACTGATTTCCCCTCTTCTGAGGCTGTCGTGTCCCTTTAAGAGGAAGGGCAAAGCCGAGGAGAGCTCTCCTCAGCTTTGCCTTTCCTGATGGCGTGCAATACGTCTTACTTTCGGGGTACGGCTTATATTAGCCAACCCCCCTGAAACCCCCGATACGTCTTACAATCGGGGGTGTCTTACTATCGGGGAAACACGGTAGTAGCTCCCAAGCTACCTAATGAGCACCTCTGTTCTAAAGGCTCAGAAATTGAGGGTCATAGAATCATAGAGTTGGAAGAGACCACCAGGACCATCCAGTCCAACCCCCTGCAATTCAGGAACAGCACAATCAAAACATTATGTTAGGCCCCTCACTCCAAACCTTCCCATCCAGTTTTAAAATGTGGCTTTTTAAAGAAGCCATTGAGCTCGAATAGACTTTAAGGGTTAGTCTGAGGACTTACTGTTGGCGTCACTTCGGCATTGAGTGTGACAATTGTAAACAACCAGTTTTTATCCGCAGCTATGACCGCATTTTATGAATTTAAATGTTTTGTTATGTGATTATGTCTGTACGCAATTTTAATTTTATGTTTTTATTATTTTTAGGTCTATGTATTATTTATGTGTGGCACTTCAGTGTGCTTTGTTAGCTGCCCTGATTCCGTTTGGAGAGATAGTGCTGGGGTACAAATAAAAATGGTTATTTATTTATTTATTTATTATTTCCATCAGATAATAATCCAGCATCCAAAGAAGGTATGCCCATTACACTTTGAGGCAGGGAGTTCTATTGAACAGCTCTTATGGTCAGGAAGGTCGCCCTAACATTGACACAAAATATCATTTCCTATAATTTGAATCTATTGCTCTAAATCTTAGTTTCCAGGGCAGCAGAAAACAAACCTGCTCCCGCTTCTTTATGCCAGCCTTTCAAATATTCATACATGGCAATTATGCCTCCTTTCAACCTTTTCTTCTGCAGGCTAAACATACCCAGATCCCTAAGCCACGCCTCATAGGGCATGTTATTTAGACCTTTGATCATTTTATTTCTTTATTTACCGTATACTGCCTTTCTCAGCCCGAAGGCAACTCAAGGCGGTTTACAGTTGACACAATTTGATGCCCCCAACAACATAAAATACAACTAAAACATCTAGCATATAATATTAATACCATACAAACCCAATAAAAACATAAATCCTCAGCGTCTCCTTACTAAAATCATTTTCCAATTGCATCGTCCAGTCATTCCATAGATCAATATTTGCCTGTTACACTGAATTTGCAAATGCTTGCTCAAAAAGCCAGGTTTAAACTTTTTTACGAAATGTTACAGGGAGGGGGCCAATCTAATATCCCTAGGAAGGGCGTTCCACAGCCGAGGGGCAACCACTGAGAAGGCCCTATCTCTTGTTCCCACCAAATGCCTCTGCAAAGAAGGCAAGACCGAGAGCAGGGCCTCCCCAGACAATCTTAGAGTCCTAGATGGTTCATAAGGAGAGATACGTTTGGACAGGTAAGCTGGACACCCACCCCAGAAAGCATGCACTTTCTGGAGTGAGAGTGGACAGAGCCCCAGAAACATCCGTGTTTTTAAAGTGCAGATGCTCCTGGGATAAAGCCCTGTCTGGAAGGGCCCTTAGACACTATACTCCTTTTGATAAAGCCAACAATCCCATTGGCTTTTTAAGCTGCTGCACCACATTGATGGCTCATGTTCAACTAGTGGTCCATGAAGACTCCAAGATCTCTTTCACATGTACTGCTGTTTAAAATGCTATTAGTACTTATAGTGCAATACCAGCCCTTAAAAAAATGTCTTGAGCTGATCCAGATTTCTGAAAATAGCAGTACAGTATTCTTACCGGCACAATACTTAATTCTACATTATTTCTTTCTGCCAAAATCTGAACATTAAACCCATCAGAAGCTTCCCAGTGCATTTGGAGCTTTGCCTAGCACGTACTTACTACCATACTATGATGAATATTTCCCTCAAGGGTAAATAAAAAAACTCACACACTTCAGGTTGTAAGACTACAATTTCTAATGCAGAAGACTTTGTCTGCTTTATATTCAATGATTTTTTAGAGCTCTCTCTTCATTTAGTAGACACAATGGCTTATACTTTTAGTTCCCTGCTGTATTATTATTACACAATTCTTAGGGAGATTTTCTTTCATATCAGTGGGAGTTTTCTTGAATAAAAAAGAGAGCAAAGCCTCCAAGAACTGATTGATGCTTCAGTTTTCTTTGAAACTCCCAGTGAAACCTTATCATTAGTCTGATGCTATGAAGAAATGCCACATTATCTCTATTGTTGAACTGTTAGGAGGAGTCAGAGAAGCAGAGGATGAAAAGAAGCAATGGTGCATAGGAAGACTTCCATCTCACCTACAAGCAATTGCTACTACAAAACCTGCCTTTTTTTCTTTTTGTTCCATAGATTCTGTTTTCCAACAAACACAAGCATCTGTATTGCTCAGGAAGGGCTTCAAGAGCCAACTATGGTATTTGAAGGACAGGCTATCTTTTGCTATGGCTTAATTATGCCATGCCTTGCCACTTAAGTGGGGAGACTTTTACTCCACTTTGCTCAGAACTAATTAGACTTGGTTGGTGGCCTGTTGGATTGGAACTCAGATCAATAGTCGATAGTGGTACCCATGCCAGAGAATGATAATTCCACTTTGAATTACAAAGGAGCTATCCCAGAAGCTGGATCCTTTCATTTTTGAGCTAATTCTGAGTGTTGACTTAGAGGCCTTATACACATGATGTGAAATCTGAAAGTAACCAGGTTAAAAGGGGGTGGGGGTGGCTAAACGATGTTTACACAAAGTGTGTGAGGTATCAGATTAAGAGCTTAAAAGCATGTGTTAAAAAGGTGTGCTTATTTCCCAATTTAGCCTGAAAAAAGGGCACCTTTGCATGACTATATATTTCTGCAGATATACAAAACATGTGTTTTCCTTCCCTCCTCACTGTGTAGATTGCTCCAGTGCATGTGCACTTTTGAGATGCCCAAAACAGCTGATAAGCAGATCGGGCTGTCAAATAGACATACAAGTGGTTCAAGGGAAGCACAAATGGAAACCAATTAGAACTTTCTGAAATGCTTTCTTTTACACTTTATAATCTTAAACAGAGATTAACAATTGAGGAAGAGAGAGATCCAACTAAAGCTTTTTTAAAAAATCCCTCTGTTATGTGCTGTACTTCATTTGCACACATGCAGTTCTGCTGATATTTATATTAAGATATTCACTAGGCATGGTTAGGTCTGCAATTCAGATTAAATTTAGATAAAATTCCTTTTTGAAGTGATTTGGGAACCCAGAAGTATCCTTGCCATTTTGAAGCCACTGTCGCCATCTTTGTTCCAACTCAGGAAGTGAATCGGAAAAGACCCAGCATTTGGAGGCAAGCAGCTGCTTGCATGCTGGAATGCTTACCTCCAGCCCATGAAGGGAAACCCTCTTGGGAGGGGCGGGGTTTGGGCACAGCAGCCATTGCCCTTTAAAAAGGGCTGTGTGTGCCTCGTGGGCTCATTGCAAGCTGGGGATGCAAAGGGAAAGGGAGCTTGGGAGGGAAAGGCGCCACCACATGGGAAGGGAACAACAGGGTTAGGGAAGGGAACACATTTGGGAGAATGGCTCTTAGCAGTCCCCTTGCCTGCAAGGCTTGCTTGTATGTGGGGAGGGAAGAAGGGCAGGGCAGCTGGAAGAAGTGTTCTTCTCTTGCCTGCCACTGCCAATTTCCCTTTTAGAAGCAGTGAATTAAACTTTCAAAACACCTCAATCTCCTTTGGGTTACAGTTTGGATTTTGGGATCCCAGAAAGTCCCTTTGGAAATCCCATTATCTGCTAATAATTTCCTTGGGAAAAAACACAAAAGTTTGGAGGCCCTTTTGTCTGCTTGGGATTACATGTTGAACTTTTCGAAACTAGAAATCTCCTAATCTAATCTTTTCCTTGGGGAACCAACCCATAACAATTTGCACAGCCCTCCTTTCTCTGTCTGGGGTTACACATTGTCCTTTTGGAAACTAGAAGTCTCTTTTAATCTACTAATATTCCTTATTAGATTACTGAAATTAATTTAAAAATTGTCAAGGACCCAGGGATCTTCTAAACACATTGAAAGTTAGTATGCTGACAGAGGAGAATGTTTTCTTCCACTGTGGCAAGTTTTGTCAGCAGCGGTCTAAAAATGAGGGAAAGGGAATCCCCAAGTTTTGCCTGTTCCATTCGCAGGTTTTCATGTATTGCACAATCCCGCCCGCCATTAATGAAGCAATTCAGAAATTTTGGAAAATTCTGACTTTTTTTGGAAAATTTCAGCAATCATTTTGGAATCGAATCGCCAGTGCCCCCTACATCCAAAATGAGTTTTTAACCATGTTTTCCCCTTGATCAAACAAGCCGAATATTCATATTATTCATTTATTTATTATTTCGGTTTCTGTACCACTCCTCCCTGTAGGCTCGGGGCGGTTCACAAAATCTAAAAGCATATACTTATACATTATATGCAGATATATAGTCCAGGCCATAACTGAGTAATTTTTTTTTAAAAAAAACTTCTGCCAGATGTCCCCCCATCTACCCTCCATCTTAATCCGCTTCAAAAGAAGACAGTGAAAATGATGGAACACCATATCCCAGGACTGACAGTTCTATATGTAGACCTGTTGCTACATCCTGGAATTTTTTAATCCTCTTTTAAAAATCAGATTTTGCCGTTGTCTGGAAACACCTTTAATATCCTGTCCTACCCACCCACACTACCTGCTGTTATGACCTAAATAAAATAAGAAAGCCATTTCAGTCCAACCAGGTCCAAAAAACAGATAATTTGCCATGAGTTTCATAGGATATTCTTAGGCAAGGGATTACTCAGGAGTGGATGGCCAATTTATTCCTCTGAAACCAGCAGCACCTGTTATTTGTTGACAGTCTTCCATACAAGGTCTCAATAAGACTGACCTTGCTTAGCTTCCAAGATCAAGCAGGATTTCATGCCTTTTGGGTTTTTTAGACAACCTCCACTAGAGGACTAGTTAATCTCATAAAAATAAAGGAGTGGGTAGGTAAGATGCTTCAAGGAAGAGACCTATTTGTAAGAGCATCTTCAACCTCAAAGTAGCAGAAGAATATTCACACATCCTCTCATAGCCATCTTATTTTAAATGGTTTTTTTTCCCTTCAGAGAAGCCATCAAGGATCTGGTACAGAATCTCTGTTAAATCAGCCGCTCACCATTTCATAGTCAAAAGGCAGTCCATATTCATCCATGGCAAACAGTCCAACAAGAGCAAAGAATATACAGAATCCAGAATTCTTTCCAAGGGTCAAGCCAATCATTCTCACCAAATGCCAGTCATAGTCCAAAAGTGTTGTTCAATCACCAAATCCAAAGCTCCGTTCCAGAGTTCACCAACAAAGATCCAGCTGTAGCAGTTTCACAAACATTTATGCCACTTTTCACAAATGCTCTCACCTGTTGGCCTTCCTCTAAGCCAGGGCTGTCCAACTTCTACCGGACCGGGGGCCTGAATTTTGGTCACTGATCACCTGGGGCCTAAGGGTCTGCCCCCGCCCCAGCTCCGCCCCCTCCCCTCCCCCCAGCTCCACCCCAAAAGGAGGAGGCAGAAGCCCCAAAAGGGCTTCTGCTTGTGTGCGCATGGGTAGATATAGATAAGATAGATAGATAGATAGATGGATGAATGGATAGAGAGATGGATGGATAGATGGATGGATAGATAGATAAGACAGATAGATGGGTAGATAGATGGATGGAGAGATGGATGGATGGATAGGTAGATGGATGGATAGATAGATAGAAAGATAGATGGATAGGTAGATAGATAAGATAGATAGACGGGTAGATGGATGGAGAGATGGGTAGATAGATAGATAGATGGATGGGTAGATGGATGGATGGGTAGGTGGGTAGATGGATGGATGGGTAGTGGGTAGATGGGGATCACAACCAGATGTTGCCGAAGGCAACAGGTCTCAAGCTGCAGGTCGTTCCGCGAGTGAACAAGTCCCAACTTCAGCACGCACGCCTGTTCCCGGGTGGAAACCCACATACCCCTTCCCCAAACCCCGTTGGAGTCTGTCCAGAAGGGTCCTTTCTCTTTCTGACCTTCCCCCTATTTCTTCTGAATTTTTATATTTTTTTTCTCTTCTCCCGCTTCCCGGGCGCCTTAAGACTGCGTGGAGGGCTGCGTCCAAGGGAAAGTTGCGGTAGCTCAAGCGGCAGGGCCAAGGCCGTTTGGGATGGGAATCCCGAGTTCGGGACCCCCAAAGGGAGGAAGGGAACTTATTTTTGCTTTTTTCCTTTTTATCCTTATTCTCCTCCTTCCCCCTCTCCCCTCACTCTCGGGACACCTCTGAGTTCAGAAAGAAAAGTTTTGAGAAAGGATTTGGTCTATGAAGCAGGGGGCCACATCTGTTTGCGTTGGGCTGACAGCAGGGAAACAGAAATCATAAATAAAGATTCATCTTTGCCTTCATGTATCTGTATCAGTTTGCCCCCATGTCTCCCTTGACCCCATGTAACCCTTCCCTTCCCTCCTTTTGTCATGAAAAGAAAGACTGCCTGTATTTGCTATTGTGTCAGCTGAGGGGAAATGTAACCAAATTCCCATTCCAAATCTTTTATGGATCATCATTGTTCATTGCATGAGCTTTACTGATGGAAACCTTGTTTTGGATCACCCAGGCTCTTGTCTTGGGCCCACATTCCATCAGCCTGAAGGAAGTATTAATCATCGGAGTTTAGTCCAATTAATTCATCCTCTGGGACCTGGACATGAAGTATTTGCTCACACAAAGGGAGCCACAGCTGGCCTCGAAACCCAGGTGTGCCCCAAGATAAGCTTTTTGTCACACAAAGGCCTGAGTGAATCCCTGTCATCAGGCCTCTTCCCCTTTTCCCCTTTCATTCTCAAGGATGACGCACCATCCCATTGATTGCATCACACCCAGGTGTCACTTCAGGTCGTTTACCTGACCAGGACTCTTTTGTTTTATTCATATGCTATATTGACAGCGATTTCCGTCTAAGCTTCCCTTCCTGGAACTCCATATATGGCCACAGACTTCTGATTGGCTAGGGTGACGAATGGGAGTAAGCGCCGATAGGCTCCCCGGAGCCGGACAACACCCCCATCCATCAGCTGATCTCAACGTTCCGACCAATCATCGACGGAGCCGGCCCAGAAGGGGGCAGGCGGGAAATTCAATTGTTTTGACAGTTCTGTAACCTTTAAAAACCAATGTTTTGAATGTATATGCATGCGTTCTTTGCGGGAATCAGGGTATTGCGGTTCGCATCCTCTCAGCTGAGCAGAATAAACAATTTCGTGGCTTCTACCTTGCAGCATTGGTGAGCATAATTGGATCAAGGGAGGCGGGTAGGACACGAGGACCTAGTCGCTCCGGGCTCGCCAGGTTAACTGAACCCTCGCGGTCTCTGCCCCGCGGTCGGTCCAAGGGGCTTGCCCGGTTGTCTGACAACCGACCTGGGGGATTGGCGGTTGTTCGATAACAGATTTTGGCGAACCACGATAGGGACTCCTTCTGGAGGGGTTCCGACTAAATTTTAGGGACAACTAAATTTCCAGAAGGCACCTGGTCCAAGAACTTCTTGGCCAGACTATTTGGGAAAGTGATTGGGTTCTTGGGAAGGGGACGCTTTTTCCAGGATTTAGAGTTTTAGACTCGCTCAGATCGCATTCCCAAACATCTGGCTGGCCTTCAAGTTCTGGCCAAAGGAGCCGGGAGCATCCTTGACTCCCAAAAGGTAGAGCCATCGAAATTGTAAACCGGTAGAAAAAGCAGCCGGGGGGGTCGCCCCGCACGTAGGTTGACGGATACTGGTTGATCTCTGCGTGGATCTTCGGGCGTCCTGTAACAAAAGGTCCTGCGTCCCGGGCGGCAAAATCTGGCGCTCACTGCGAGCTAGGGCAGTCCAATCTTGCGGTTACAGGCTTGGGGAGAGGGAAGAAAGTAGCCAGCCAGTTCTAGCCGCAAAACGCGCCTCATCCCAGAGGGAACACCGGTAGGCAAGATCTTGGCGAACTGGGATGAGATAGCGGGAAAATCACTCGCTTCTGCCAAGCTGGTCAAGCTTAGCACGCGAATCTGGCCTTTGGTGCCCCTGCCAGGGAGCGCCAGCTGGCCGATCCACGGTAGCCTGGACGAACAGTTGATTCTCAAACTGCAAGCCCACTGCCATGGAGAAGCCAAATGGGAACAACTGGCCTATGCGGCATGCTTCATGACCTTGTACCGGAGAGAATGTAGGAATGAAGGAACTCCCCAAGTTCTGCCATGCAAGGAAGTTGGGAAGACTCCTCCTTCACTCCAAGGCACCTCTCCAGACCCATTTCCCCCTCCTCCTCCTCCAGAGGAGGACCCCTTCGACATGCTCTCATTTCCCCCTCCTTATCGGGTGGCGGGCCCAGCAGGCACCATGACCCTCTACCCCCCGGTCCCACTTCCCCCCCCCCCCATCGCTCATCGGGGCTCCAATGAGACGCGGTTTGGAAAAAGGAAAAAAGCCGCCACCGCATTCACAGTCTCTAATTGGGGCATACGCCCTTAAGAAAGCAGCTCATCCTCACTCTTACGCAGCCCAGTTCACGACGCGGAAGGACGGAAGGAAAAGAAACCGAACCCGCCATAATTACACCCCAACACTGACCATAACGTGAGACCCCCCTCCCGTAGCCGGTTAAGCACCGGAACGGCAGAATTTACTTTGAACGCCCCAGCAGCGAACAACGAGGAACGGACTTTGATGCGGGCCAAGAAGCATCATAGTCAGGCTGACTGGCGTCACATCCAGATATCGGGCCAAACTCCCGCTTTTGCGGGGAACCTCCAGCGCATACACTGCTGCATAGGTACAATGAAGACCTACTGAACTGGATAGCCCAGAAACAGGCCACTTTGAATCAGTACTGAGTGGCATAAAAGGAATCATATGTTGGCTGAATCCTATCTATAGCTTTCAGTTGATTGCCAGGTCCTTACATTTGGAGGCTCCATCCTTATTATTTGTTGCTAATTACGTTCCCCTAGGGAGGGATAGTACATAGTCACGTTAGAATCTATGAATTATCAGCCAAACTAAGGCCATCACAGGATGTTATGGTTCGTGCTGGGGGATGTTTACAATGTCATTGAAATTAAATGCATATAATATGTACAACGTGTTCACATCACAAGACATAAATGCATGAATTGTTATATTTGATTTATGTATACTTGCTACTGCGTTGTTAGATTTGATTTGTTAGCACCTACATTAGCACTATGCCTATGAATTGTTCTATGTGGGATGCATGTTTATATGTACAATAATACACATGGTTGTTAGATCTGTCTTAAATAAGGATGGAATTATGACAGAAGACAGTAAACAATAAATTAATACAAATAAATTATACCAAGCCAGCTGCGTGGAGAATTGATTAGAGTCAGCTTTGAAGCTTATTTACATATTGAATGTTATATATTTACCCATACTTTAGAAATAGAGGATTGCATATTACTTTATATTGATAGGTTTGCACTGTAAGCCCCTCTTCAAGGCCCCCCAGCCCCCGGCGGATCTGCTCACCCCCTCCCTCCTTCTGCTTCCCCGAGCCAGGTCCCCCTCCCCAGGTAGAAGGAGCTGCGGCCCCCTCTTCCGCCCTTGTAACCTTTCAGCCTTCTATTTCCAAGCAGAGCCTCAGGAGCCATGCAGCCCCGTCCGCCACCATGGCCCCCCTCCGGGAGGTCATGGGTGCTTTGGGACGGCCGGTCCTGGTCCATATTCCCTTTTCCACCAGTGGAGACATCTGCCCATGCACTTTGCTAATCTGCTTTTAGGATTAAAGGAAAAAGTGCTCAGGATTTCCCACTTAATACACACATTGTTGGCATGGCTGGAAATGGGTTATTTTCTCCTGCTATTAAAAAAGCATGTTCTGGATATGTCCCAAAAGCTAAACTATCTTAGAACATTTCTGTTATTTTTCCAGACATATATCTGGTGATTTGGGGGCGTGCTCAACAGAACTGAGCCTTTGGTGTTTTTTACAGTGCTATTGACGTACCCTGAAGAAGCGTAGGATGCTTCTCTACCAGGCATGGGCAAACTTTGCCTCTATGCCTGGTGTTAGAAATTGTGAAAGTTGAAATTCAAAACAATCTGATAGGAAACTGGGAATTGTAGTTTGGTATGGTACTGGCTCTCTTAAACAGGGAAGCCTAGGGATCTTGTAAAACTACAACCCCTGTGATTCCATGGCACTGAATCTGTGGCAGGTTTGTGTGTGTGTGTGTGTGTCAATTCCCCTTTAAGAAGACTCTCCTTGCACCTCTCCCCTTTAAGGCTAGGTCGCTCTTGGCTGCCGAAACAAAACAGGGAAAGAGCCTTTTTTTTCTTCCTCCCTTTGCAGGCTATTTACAGCTTTAAGAGCAACTGAAAGAAAGGGGGATTTTGAGAACAGCCTGCCTACCTGCCTGTGCTTTTGGAAGAGAGAGAGGGAGAAAGAGGCCTGAGCTGGCCGAGGAAGGGAGGCTCTCCTGCTTGGGGGGGGGGGAGTCTCGGAGTCTGTTCCTCCCGCCCATCCCTCCCCAGGAGCCCCCAGCCTGATCCAGAGGACCACGCTGCTGCCTTCTTTCAAACTTTTGCTGCTTGCCTGTCTGCTTGGCCCTGCTGGCTTTCATTCTTTCTTGTTTGGCAGCCTCTTTGCCTTCTTCCCTCCTGGTCTGGCGTCTCCCTCAATTGTTTCCCTCCTTGCTCTTTCCTGCCTCCCCCCCCCCCGCAGTGTTTGATCTTCCTTCCCCTGCTTCTCTTCTCCCTGACTCTCCGGCCTCTCCCTCTCCTCCTTCCCGGCTTGTTCTTTGGGAATACAGGGTCGCCTCCTTTCAGAGGGAGGGGGCTGGAGAGTTGTAGTTCACCCACACCAGAGAAATCGACCTCCCCCGGTGATTGATCTGGATCAGACCTGGGCAGCAAGAGCCATACGGGGAGCCTTCTGCTCGACCCCGCCCCTTCCGAGCTCACCAGGGGGTGAGGGCCCAAGAAGGTTTGCGCCTTTGCCTCAAAGCTCCTCCTCCTGAGCTTTGAGGCAAAGCTCCTCCTCCTGAGCTTTGAGGCAAAGCTCCTCCTCCTGAGCTTTGAGCCCTGTGGGAAGAGGAGAAGCTGGCCTGGAGTGCCTGGCTGTTTGGCTGGCACTGGGGCCGGTGGCCATCTTGAAGAGGGGGCGGGGCTTACCGAGGTGCCTTTGCGACCCCCAGGAAATGCCCCCGTGAGTGGCCCCGCCCCTCACGAGAGGCCCCGCCCCCTGAATTTTTTTCAAAAAAATTTTTCCCTATTTTTTAAAAATTATTTCTTCCAGGAGGGTAGCGGGGCCGTGTCCAAGGGGCTGGGGGGCCGTGTACGGCCCCCGGGTCGCCTGTTGGACAGCCCTGCTCTAAGCAACTAATTAGATCTACTCAGTTGGATGCCATCAGTCCTTAATTGCAGCCTATCCAGAATGTTTTACTCCTGGTCTACTTCCTGAAGCTCCCAATCCTGCCTTAACTCTGTGTCCCTTCTTCCCTGAGGCTCCTGATACTGTTGTTTAGGGGTATATTCCCAGGGTGGTACCAAAGAGTAGGATACACAGGGAACAACCACATTTTATAAAAGTTCCCAGCTTCTAGTCCACACATGCCCTGGAAAACATGTGCTTTCTGATGGTTGTGTGATGCATTCCCTGGGCCCAATCCACACAGCCCCCACAAATGGAAAGACATGGTTCTTTTGAAAGACCCACATATTTCCAGCTGATAAATAATCTCGGGACAAATGAGAGTTTTCCTCCTTTGTGTTGACTGTGCTCGCTTTTCTTTGGGACATCATCTGGACACCCCTCTTGAAGAAGCAGAAACTCTTGCTTCTAAGGGGCTGTCTTCTGCTCGAGATCCCCGTGTACAACTGGTGGGCCACTGTGTGATACAGAATGCTGGACTAGATGGGCTGAGGTCCGATTCAGCATGGCTCTTCTTATGTTCTTATGTTCTTATGAATGCGCCGTCAGTGGCAGGCTGCTGCTCCCTACTTGGCCCTGACTCAAATGCTGGGTGAAACAGCCCTTCACCTTCATCCTCATCACTAGCCCTGACAGGACCCACCTCTTTGGGGGGGGGGGGAATGAACAAGCTAGCTAATATTAATATAATCCACATCAGATCTGGAAAAGTTTACCATTAAAGCCAAGAACCTCCCAAACAGAATTGTCACTAGTCAATCAAAACACAACACCAGTACATTTTTCTGTTTGTTTATTCTCAATATATTTTCTGTTCTATATAAAAAGAATGGCTTTAATGAATAATACAGTGTTTTCATGGAAATGAAATCTTAAAAATCATCCCAAAATGTGAAAATCTCCCAATTCAGTTACACATAACATAATCTCATCCAATAGTGAGAAAAGTGTGGAAATGTTTTGTTCTCATGTACAACAAATAACTGAAGATATTGTCATAAGACTGTTCATTCCTACTGTATAAGAATAGGTCTAGTTGCAGAATCAACCTAAGATGTTGATTTGGCCATGGTGGTAACCTACAGTTGTGAAGATAAAACAGAAGATAACCATGTATGATATAATAAACTCCTTAAAACACAATTATGATAAAGTAAGAAACTATCCTTGCTGAACATTTTTTTAAACAAAAGTCTTCTGAAACTATAACCTGAGTAAAGTGTAAGTTATTCAATGAATCATTGTAGATATTTTTACTCCTGCTGAGATACCGTGAGTGTTCCTTTAGAAAACTGAAAGATATACCATAGAATTATTTCATAAAGGCACTGCTAGAGAAATAGCCTTTCCTTTGTTTAATTGATAGAATCTGCAGTGCCTAGTGAAAGAGAAAGAGATTGTTCAGGTATCCTGGAATATAGAGTAAGAAGGTGGTTAATTTTCTGTTCAGTGAGCACAGGGTGTGCGTGGATCATAAGATGAAGTCAAACTGTAGGAAGTGATTAGTGATATGGTGCATGTATTGAACTGACATTTTCCTCTTTGGCAAAGTGCTGAGAATAAAAAAAGCTAGCAATCTGTATTTAACTTCAATTACTTGCTTCAGGTCACATGAACCTTTAAGTATAAGGCTTGTTTTTTACCAGTAAAAATAAATGACAGGATGTAACATTTCAGTGCTACCTGTACGTAGTAGCACAACCTAAGCTTCCCTGCCAATTTGACAGATAAGACACAGAGTATATATGCACTAGATCCAAAAGTGGTACTCTGAAAGGGCTACAATTAAGACAACAGTACGAGATCATGTAGGAGGTATATGAGAATGGGAAGAAGTAGAGACACTGAAGGCAATCAGAGGAGATTATAAACAAGAAAGCATTTTGACATTTTCAAGAATAGTAAACCAAGCTGTTATATAAAGCAGATGAAATATAAGGCCTGATCCACACACATTTGTCCTCCCTTCCTGCCCCATCATCTGACAAAATCCAGGAGGAGCAAATGTTGGTGATAGGGACATTGTAGGTGAATGAGGGATTCAAAGCAACATCTGATTTAATTTAGATGGGACATGGGGGTGCACGTATGGATGAAGAGTAACTTGCTTCCCATTCCATAAACATCTTCACATTGATAGCGGCTTCCCATGTCTTGTCAAAAAAGAGACATTTGGGTGGGTAAGCCAGACATGTGGACATCTCACTAAAAGAATTCCATCATAGTCAGTGAAGCTGGGGGATTCCTGCTCGGACCCCTGGCCATTGATCTGTGGGGTCCCGCAAGGATCTATTCTGTCCCCCATGCTATTTAACATCTATAAGAAAACACTGGGTGAGGTCATCCAGAGTTTTGGAGTATGGTGCCATCACTATGCAGATGGCACCCAACTCCACTACACTTTTTCACCAGATTCCAAGGAAGCCCCTCAGATACTGGACCAGTGCCTGGCCGCTGTGACGGTCTGGATGAGGAGGAACAAGCTGAGGATCAATCCTGATAAAACAGAGGTCCTCCGGGTCAGTCGTTTGTCTGACCGGGGTATTGGGTGGCAACCTGTGCTGGATGGGGTTACACTCCCCCTGAAGTCACAGGTCCACAGTTTGGGGGTCCTCCTGGATTCGGAACTGACACTTGATGCTCAGGTGTTGGCGGTGGCCGGGAGGGCCTTCGCACAGTTAAAACTCGTGTGCCAACTGCGACCGTACCTCGTGAAGTCTGACTTGACCATGGTGGTCCACGCCTTGGTTACCTCTAGACTGGATTACTGCAATGCACTCTCCATGGGGCTACCCTTGAAGATGGAACGGAAACTTCAACTTGTCCAGCGTACAGCAGCCAGATTAATAACTGGGGCAAGTTACAGAGAGCGGTCAACCCCCATGTTTAAAGAACTGCACTGGCTGCCATTTATTTTCTGGTCCCAATTCAAGGTACAGGTGATCACCTATAAAGCCCTAAATGGTTCGGGACCCGCCTACCTTTGTGACCAGATCTCCCTCCATGAACCAGCTCAAACCCTCCACTCCTCGGGGGAGGCCCTACTGTCTCCCCTGCCTGCCTTACAGACTTGCCTGATGGGCACAAGGGAGAGGGCCTTATCCGAGGTGGCCCCCCGAATCTGGAATTCCTTGCCCGAAGAGATTAGGAAAGCCCCCACTTTGGAGACCTTTAAGAAACACCTGAAAACCTGGCTTTTCCGCTGTGCCTTTGAAGAGTAATTATTTAATTTCTAGCACTGCTCTCCTCAATGTCCCCGTTCTTGGAGTCTATCCCCCCCCCCATAAAGGATGTTATTCTGCTTATCCCACCCTGAGTTTTTAACATTTTATATGTGTGCCTGCGGCCTGCCCTGTCCTTGTGATTTTTACATCTAGTTGTATATTGTTTTTTATTTATATCTATGTATTTTTATTGTGTTATTGTTGATGTTTTTGATTTTATTTTATTGTAATTTGTTGTTTTGGCTTGGAAGGCCCAAGCTGGCCCATGCCTGCTTTAAACATTCAATGGAAAACGATAGTGTAGTGTAGACAAAAATAGACTATGAATACTACCACTATTATTCTTTCTCCTCCTTAACACAAAGCTTATGTATTTCTATGTAAGCATTCCTAATCTATTTGAGGCATGTTAACTCATCAGTTATCCAAAATCTATTAACTGTGGGGTAGATAAGTAATACAAAATTTGTATATCAATTTAAAATTTCCAAAACTAATTAAAGGGTGCTAATCCATTTATTTGTCCAAAGTTTCTTAAATGTGGGATAGATAGGTAATGAAGAATGTATATATAAGGTAGTAATCATATTTTTGGCTAGCAAATTCTGTTGTAGCCATCTTCTTCTAATTTTTTTTAATTAATTCCATATAGGGCTCCCATTCTTCTTGAAGTTTTTCTTTTAAAAAAACCACACTTGTGGTCTATCCAAACTCTCCCAAAATGATAGTTTTCTTGTCATCCATTTTTACAGGGTCTCCCAGTTGCTATCTAAAAATTGAGTTTCTTAAGTTCTTCTTGACAAACGTTTTAACCACATCTCTAGGGTCTTTATTCCTTGTAGTACAGTCAGAATTTATCCCAAAAGCCTGGTGTATCCCTCTCCATTTTCAGTTCTTGGGCCTTCAACGGAGATTCGGATCAGCGTTTTTCTCAAGTTTTGAGCATCCTCAGGAATGCCCTCTGTCTAGGATTCTCCTTGTTGGGGTTTTCCATCACTCAAAAAAATTCCACCATTTCCCAAATAGAATGTGTTCTATCTTTATATAGCAACATTACCTTGTGGTACAGGTGGAAATCTTCCACTGGTCCCATCTAGCAAGAGGCTCCCCATTCTTAAGTTCTAGAAAATTCATAAAACCCAGATTACATGTAATGAAATAGAAAATTAGTATATGCAAAGAACACATGAATTGCATGGCATTTATGTTCAGAATAATAATAGTAATAATAAAAACTTTATTCTTATATCCTGCCACCATCTCCCCAAAGGGACTCGGGGTGGCTTACATGGGGACCAGACCCAGCATAAACAAAGGTTACAAAGTAACACAATTAGAACATATAACAATAAAATATAATTAAAAACAATGAAACCAAAACAGTAAAAACATCTTCTTTTAATAATTTTTATTGAATTATTTTACAACATAAAGTAAAAGTTGTATAGATAATGAGAGAGGAAAAAGAAAAAAGGGAAAGAAAAGGGGAAGAGGAAGAGAGAGAGAAGGGAAAAAAGAAAAGGGAGTGGAAAGATTCGAATATAGAAGAGAAAGAA
Source organism: Anolis apletophallus (assembly GCA_030556195.1). Lineage (NCBI taxonomy): Eukaryota > Metazoa > Chordata > Lepidosauria > Squamata > Anolidae > Anolis > Anolis apletophallus. Next base: position 171,477,109 of record JARBWK010000003.1, on the reverse strand, counting down.
TAGCGATATGTATTACAGATGGTCTTCCATTCTGGTCAGCAGGGGTTCATCCTTTGCTTGAAGATTTCATTCTTTAGTCTCTTTTTGGTTTCCATCAGTCTTGGTTTCTTATTAATTCCTATCTGAGATTGTTAGATCTTTATTTCTTTCATATAAGATCTTACAGGCTACCAGTTTATTCTATTTTTTGTGTTTTGATCATTTACTATACTTTTCAAAGTATCTAAGTCCATAAGTTCACTTAGTTTAATGACCCATTCTGCTATTTCTGGGGGACTTTCATTTTTCCAGTTGCTTGCCAGGACTATCCTGGCTGCCGCGGACATATAGTAAAACAATTTATCCTTATTTTTCTCAATTTTCTCATCCATTAAGTTTAACAGGTAATATTCTGGTCTTAGTTCAATATTGATCCCCAAAGTCTTCTGTATATGCACATGAACATTCTTCCAGAATTTTTAAATTTTTTGGCAGGTCCACCAGCTGTGTATGTATGTTCCTATCTGTTCCTTGCACTTCCAGCATTTATTGTTTAGGTTTTTATAGAACTTTGCTAGTTTTTGTGATGTTAGATGCCAGCGGTAGAACATCTTAAACCAATTTTCAGCTACTATGGTTGAGCCTGAGTATTTTATATTTTTCCTCCAGATCGCTTCCCAATCACTCAGTAATATTGAGTGGCCTAGGTCTTGCACCCACTTAATCATATTTTCTTTTATTAACTCAAGAACGACTTTAATCAACAGGAGACAATGTGGGATATTGTATTGAAACAAAATAAAAGATAGATAAGGTTAATATACAATAAACTACTGGAGTGGGATACTGAAACTGAGTTAGTAAAAACATCTTTTAAAAGACTTTGACCAACATCATAACCAGTAACCAGAAAAAGGTGGCATGTTCAGATTTGATAGGGCAGGGCAAGGGCTTGTGCAAATGCAAAACTGTAGAGCTGGGCCAGAAGTAAAGTGCTGGGAAATCAAAACCATAAGTTAGGGTTGGGCAGTCCTAATCAAGGGCTAAACTGTTATTCAAAGACACCTAACCAGTATCCAGGAAATGTGGGTATGTTCATATTTTATAGAGCAAAGCAAGGGCTTGTGCACATGCAAGTAGAGCTGGGCCAGAAGTAAAGTGCTGGGAGATCAAACCCTAAGTTAAGGTTGGGCAGTCCTAATCAGGTGTTAAACCATTATTCAAAGGTACATTTGAACATTCTAGTTTTCAAGTCTTTTTATTATTCTTCCCAGACCCAGCCTTAGGAAGATGGCCCTGAACCTAGAAGGCACAAGCTTGGAGAACATGAGCAGTGTCATTGATTATAGGGTGGCTTCTAGGCCTCTTATTCATAGAACCACCATAAGTCAACGTTGAGTTGACAATAGGAAACAACAATTTAGCTGAAAAACCTAAATGCCTTGAATAACCACATCCAATCTGATCTCAAAAACTAAGCCAGGTCCAGTTTAGTTAACATCTGGATGAGGAATTGTCAATAAAAACTAGGTTTTGTGTGTTGCATGTGAAGCCTTGGAAAATGATGTTTAACTATTATCTGCCTTACAAATACCATGAAATTTATTTTACAGGTGACTTGAAGGGGCATGCACAGACACACACCACTTAGCAGAATATGAAATTCTTAAATGAGCACTAAACAAACAACAAACTATTAGGCATGAGAAAAAAGTTATGAGAATGATTCGTTTTGTAAGAAATTCGTAAGAAATGCTACTTTCGAGTATTTCCGCACCTGGAACGCCAACCAGGAAGTGGACTTTCTTTTTCGAACTTGGGGGGCCAGGATTTTCTTAAGTGTTGTTATTAGGTCATAAGGGGAGGGGCACCCTCCTTCTCTCTCACCACCCTCCCACCTCCCTTGCCAATAAGTATTATGGCAAGGCAAGCCCTAAACTCGCTCCTTCTTTCGGCTGGAAGCCTGGAAAAATGTAAACAGAGAGGTTTACTCAGAAGTAAATCTGCAAAGGAGGGCACTTTGGATGAAGGGCCCTCCTTTGTGGATTTACTTCTGAGTAAACCTCTCTGTTTACATTTTTTCCAGGCTTCCCTGCCTCTCCTGCCTGCCAGGATCTAAAGCAGGGGTGGGCAACTATTTTTTCCAAGGGGCCACACGAGAGCCAAAAAATATTATGGAGGGCCGCACCTAAAGGCGGAACTACCTGCTAATCTACATAATTTATGTATTTATTCACTTACTATATTTACCATATACTGTATTACACATCATTAATATTAACATATTAATATATCAAGAAATATTCATACATTAGTATTAATATCATAATTATATTATAGTATATATATAGACATTATAATATATTGAAATTATAATATATAATATAACGTTATATTATATTATTTATTATATTATTTTATTATTATAATAAAATTATTATACAATAATAATAAAAACCACTAAAATAAAATAATGCTTCCTTGTAGTCCCCTTCTCTGGAGAGTTTTATGCAGAGGCCAAGGCAGGGACTGGTCTCTCCTCAGGCAAGCCAGGGACTCTTAGGAGGGCCAGATAGAGAAGATCGGCCAAGAATATGGGCACCCAAGCAGAAAACCTGGCCCCGGGCTAATTTCCGGCTAGAGTTTGCCCTACCCCTGATCTAAAGCATCAAAGAGTATTGGGGTGAGAAACCAACCTAATAGTATAATAGAATGAATGCTACTGTAGCCAATTTACCAGCTGTTAGGATTTTCCTAATATTATAAGTAATCCAACTGGTCATATAATCAAAAAATACATTCCATGCCTACAAAATATATATACAGTATTCTAAAAATTTTCTGCCTTATCAAACTTTTTTTTAAAAAGCTGTCTATACAAAAAGTAAATATAGCATTTAAAAACAAAGAAAACAAGTTCATAGCAGAATAAATCAGCAACAAGATACCCAAAGCAACAATGAGTCATTCAAACTCGAAGCAGAATATCAAAACATAAAGTCAAAATAGTAAAAGGAAAATCAGTCAATTAAAATTTAAAATTACAGGGAAATTCAATGAATTTTGTTTAGTGTGTGGCATTTCTAAGAGTAGTTCCTATGATATAGACATGGGATACGAAGAAGTTTCACCCATACCTGGTTTACAAACAGTGCAGACTGTCCAAACATGACAGATTGAAGGTTCACCAGTTTTTTTCCAGAGTTCTTTTATCCTTCATGAGAGCCTGGCAGCGAGTGCTTTCTCCTCAATTATGCAATTTGGCAAACCTGCCTGATGCCTTTACTGATTATGAAGCTAAGTAGATATATCTAGAGCAAGTCAGAAACAATAAGAACAGATAAGAACAGATTTATTTATCACAGGGTTACAAAGGGTTTCTAATTTGGAATCGTCTGTGCAAGAAGATAACACTCACTGTAACTTTTATATGTGTGTGTGTGTGTGTGTAATGTTATATATTTTTTAAAATGTGAAAAAATTGGTTTCACAGATTTACAACTTGAAGTTAGCTACCAAAATCAATTATCTATCTAGTTTTCCTAATGACAAAGGACAATTTACTTAAATTAAATGTTAGACTTTTTCAATTAACAGTATGAGACTAATTGTGTGAGAGTCTGTGCAATGGCATCAACACATTTTACTAAGTGTGGGGGAGTGAGGGAGAGTAATTTAGCAGCACCTTTCAATTAGTGTTAAAGATGCTATGAGTTTACCCTAACTTAAATATGCTGGCCACTCTACTTATAAAATGCGCATTTGGCATGTGTGCAAAGAACTAAATTGATTCCCACAGTAAATTAAAGAGACTGAACACAAAGGTATGGAGAAATAAAGGTCCATTTATTGCCCTAATTAAATGAACAGCTAAGTTGGGTGGAGCAATGTGATGTTGCTCATGGGAGAGAACCAGGTATCACCCCGTGACCAACTCCTTGCCTATCTCTGGGTGAACATCTGACCCCAGAGGCACTCCATGTGATGGCTTGTTAATCCCGGCTTGTTATTGCTGGAAGGCCATCCCAGGGGCATTCCCTCCCAAGCCTTCAAAATCTACAGTAATGAGTAAAAACTCCAATCTTAGACAGCTATGAATCTTTACAATTTGGAGCTCCGTTCACTTATAAAATTCACATTTTTGGCATGTATGCAAAGAAAATTGCCCTTTCTAAACAGAAAACAAGTTTCCTGCTCTGAAATAAGCATTATTTATTCACAAAGCAACATTTATATACAAAAAATGACTGTCATCTCACTGGGAAGTTACATCATACTAAATCAATTTTTAATCTCATGAAATGAATTGTATAATGGAAAAATGTTCATGGACTTAGGAGACCTGATGTAGAGATGTGTGAAATGCCAGAAATCCATTTTGTTTGAAATACAAAATTCAGATGTATCATAAATGTTTTGAAAAATTTGGAATGAATCCTACCATTTCCACAACATTGACCAGATCCCCAATGTTGGTTAAGATCAGATCCAGAATAACTGATCCCCTTGTTGCCTCTCTTATCTTCTGGACAATTAAATTGTCCACAGGCCAAGTGAGGAATTTGTTGGACTTTGTAAGCTTGGCAAAGTTTGTTTTCCAACAAATATCAAAGTAGGGTAAATCCCCCGTTGCTACTATATCTTTTATTTCTGCGTGTTTTGTCATTTTGGTCAGTTATCCAGTCTGGCTTGAAGATCTGTGGTAGACCGCAGAACTACATCTTTTTTAGTTCTTGTTCCCTTAATTCTTATCCAGATGCTCTCAACCTGGTTTCCAGGACTGAAGCCTTGCATCTCTTCACAGGTGTAAATATTTTTGACATATAATGCTACTCCACCGCCTTTCCTATTTGGTTTATTTCTTTGGAAAAGGTTATACCCTTCTGTTGCTACATTCCAATCATAGGACTCATCCCACCAGGTTTCAGTTATGCCTACTACATCAAAAATATTTTGTCATGCTAAGAGTTCCAGCTCATCTTGTTTATTTTTCTTTTTTTGGACACTAGTGTAAAGATATATAACCCCATGGGACATTCAATATAGTTGCATGTTATACACAGATGCATTAAGTCATTTGAACAAAGTGAGGAGTGAAACATCGGGATGTTGATTCATGGGAGATTTTCTTGAAAAAGCTCTAGCAGCAGTAGCACACAGACTTCTGAAAACCCAGCACCATAAAAGCTGGAAAAACTCCATGTGTCATGTGCGTGACTTTGCATGTGTTGTCAAGTCACCTATGAATGCATGGTGACTTGAAGGTGCGTGTTAATACACACATACCACATCAGAAGGATGCAGAGCACCACAAAGAACTGAGATAGCATGTTGTTGACCTGGCAACTCCCAGGAAAGATGCACTGTACATATTAGGCATGGTTAGGTCCAGTCAGAATCTTCGTAATTAGGATTAAAATCGGAATAAATCCCCTTTTGAAGCGATATCGAAGCGATTTGGGAACCCGGAAGTATCCTTGCCATTTCGAAGCCACTGTTGCCATCTTTTTTCTGATTCAGGAAGTGAATCAGAAATGAAACAGCGTTTGGAGGCAAGCAGCTGCTTGCATGCTGGGATGCTTGTATCCAGCCAATAAGGGGAAACCACCTTGGGAGGGCCGCACATGCCTCATGGGCTCATTGCGAGCCAAAGACACGAAGGCAGAGGAACTAGGGCAGGCAGCTTGGATGGGAACGCTTTGCATAGGAAGGGCATGGTTGGGATGGAACAAATAATTTCCTCGGGGAACCACACAAAATACCACTAAGGAGCCCCCTTTGTCTGTTTTAGGTTTCACGTTGTAGTTTTTGAAACTAGAAAACAACTTTAAAGGGCTTTTTTCCTCCTGGGGTTTGACTTCTGAGCTTTAGAAAACTGGAAATCCCTTTGCTGATAATAATTCCCTTCCTAAAGCAGGGAAAACAACTTTAAAGGGCTTTTTTCTCCTGGGGTTTGACGTCTGTGCTTTGGAAAATCAGATTTCCCCTTTGCTGATAATAATTCCCTTCCTAAGGCAGGGAAAACAAGTTTTAAGGGCTTTTTTATCCTGGGGTTTGACTTCTGTGCTTTGGAAAATCAGAATTCCCCTTTGCTGCTAATAATTTCCTTGGGAAAACACACAAAAGTTTGGAGGCCCCTTTGTCTGCCTGGGGTTACATGTTGTACTTTAGGAAACTAGAAATCTAGTAATCTAATCTTTTCCTTGGGGAACAACACAAAAAGGTTTGGAGGCCCCTTTCCTCTCCTCAGGCTTACATGTGGTACTTTGGGAAACTAGGAATCTACTAATCCAATCCTTTCCTTGGGAATCAACACAATAACACTTTGGAAGGCCCCTTTCCTCTCCTTGGGCTTACACGTGGTAGTTTGGGAAAGTAGAAATATACTAATCTAATCCTTTTCTTGGGAAACAACACAATAAAACTGTGGAAAGCCCCTTTCCTTTCCTCGGGCTTACACGAGGTAGTTTGGGAAACTAGAAATCTACTAATCCAATCCCTTTCTTGGGAATCAACACAATAAAACTGTGGAAGGCCCCTTTCCTCTCCTTGGGCTGGCCAACAGTGGAAACAAGCAAATGTAATAAATTAATTTGATGTTATGAAATAAATTCCATTTTCTCATATTCAGAGAGGAGTGACCTAGACAAATATACAAAACAGATAGATTTAAATTTTTCCAAAGAACCCTGGAGGCAGCACATTTCTTCTTGTTGTAATATTCCTAATTAGCTTACTGAAATCACTTTAAAAATTGTCAAGGACCCAGGGATCTTCTAAACACATTGAAAGTTAGTATGCTGGCAGAGGAGAATGCTTTCTACCACTTGTGGCAAGTTTTGTCAGTTGCGGTCTAAAAAAAAGGGAAAGGAAATCCCCCAAGTTTTGCATGTCCCGTTTGCAGGTTTTTGTGAATTGCACAATCGTGCCCGCCATTAACAAAGTGATTTGGAAATTTTGGAAAATTCTGACTTTTTCCGGAAAATTTCAGATATCATTTCAAAATCAAATTGCCAGTGCCCCCTACATCCGAAACAAGATTTGAACCATTTTTTCCTTGATCAAACAAGCCTAGTACATATCCATATGCAAATCTATAATTCAAGAAATCAGGCCAAAAAAACTTGGTCAGTTTATCCCTAGGTCAATATAAGTAATATATATTAACTTATCAAAATGGGAACTACGATCTTATTTGAATAGAGTGTTGAAACGCAAGAGCTTAGTCTACCCTAAAAGAAGTACTGACCTCTCCTACTGTCTCTTCCATGACATTACTTCTGGCTCTTTTGAAGGCCTAGGTGGGAAAATGGTGCATGGCCCTTGACCACAGGTCATATTAAAATATGTTATCTTGCACATGCCCCCAGCCTTCTGCCAACTGAGGTCTACATACTTATACACGAGGAAATATGGTAACAACCTTAAATCATTTCAGAGAACCTGGCCTACAATTTTAGAAAGATTCGTAGGCCATTTGAAGAAATGCCATTCTTATTCTTCCTACCTATTTCCATAGAGAAAACTCTGAAGCATGCTTCTGCAAGAACGTAGGCAGTCAAACATTGTTGTCAGCATCTCTCACCACTGGATATGAGTACTAGGACTGAAAAGAGTTGTAGTCCAACAACATCTGGTATGTGTGTGTGTGTGGGGGGGCTAATGACCCACCTCTGTTCTAAAGCCTCGACATCATGAAGTCTAGAGGTAGTTGTGCATGGTGCAGTTCCATCTGATGGATTCCTCCAAATAGCCTCTGCATATGTCTTACAAAATGAGATGTAATGGCTAAAGAAACATATGTTTTCTTCTTCTTTGTAGAGCTTGACAGCTGACAATACATTCATTTCTAAATAAAAATTGTTGCATACAATAAGAAGAAAAAACATGTTTAACATATAGTTGTAATAGATACAATGCATGTCAGAATGGTGAACATTTTCAGTACATGTAGGAAAAACACACAGCCCTTTAAGAAAAGCTCTTTAGAATGACTACAGACTGGTAATTGGCAATTTAAAACATTTCTATTCTTTGTTCATATTTCTTCTCTTCTCGCCTTCTCTTATTTCTTTTCTATACTAGATGGAATGTGCTAGTATATTTCTTTCTTTGAAAATTTTTAAGTTACTCTTTCTTATCAGAAGCTTCCATCATTTAATAAGTCTCCATTCTCCTTTTTTAAGTTATCCTTCACATTTTAAAAAGAATATATATGATAAATAAGTCTCTATTCTCCCTTTTTAGTTACACTTCACATTTTTAAAAGAATATCTATGATAAATATAAAGTAAGAACATGAAAGTATTTTCTTTCTAGCTATGGCATGTAGTTCCAAAGCAATTCTGTTCATTTTCACTGGCGGAATGGGCTGCTTTTTTCTCCCATACTCTTTAGTATTCCATATTTGAAGATAAAAAGTTATGCTTGGTTTAGTAACAATTTTATGTTTGGGTCATTGTTAACTTTATTTCCAAAATCGATTTTTTTTCAGGCATTATCAGCTTTGGAAGCAGAAATCTCTAAAATTGTTCTTCAGTTATGTAAGTCTTGTATCTAACAATGGATACCACTTAAATCTGAGAAGGCAATCTTTTGGCTTTCCATTACCTTTTCATTTCATTCTCCATGCACATCTGTTAGCCTCTGCACTGCTTCTGAATAAGAAAGAAGATTCCCACTGTAATATAAAACATGCCTAGAATTTGTGGAGAACATATCGTCAGAGCAGCGATAACTCTGGGAAGTCAATGTATGTGTGTCCTTTTTAGTACATGCAGAGTTATCTAGGCAAATAGAGGAAGTTCCTGGATTCTATGTAAAATATAGTCAAATATTGGATTTATATTTTTGTAACAAGGAATTGCAGCACTAAAAATGCTTTTTAGATAGCTTGCATCTGGTCCTTTCTCCTGCAATGGTTTTACTTGGCTGTGCATGGATGTCAGAAAGCACCATTTTCTCCCTCTGTCCAACAATCATGTATTAGTTGCATGGGTACTTAGAGTGCACTATGAAAACATTTCCATGCTATCACACAGCTGTTGTTTTTAACCCTCCCAGTCTTTTAAGTATGCCCAGAATTCTTGTAGAACTTTACACTTTGCCAGTACTAGATAGGGCCTCCGCCCTTGTCTTTTCTGTCTTCGCTGTCCAGGATATCAGGGAAAGGTTTTTCATACTATCTGCTACTGCATGATTTTTTTTTTTGTATGAGCTACAATCTCTCCTTAGTTCTCACAACCTCTGAGGATGCCATAGATGAAGGCGAAATGTCAGGAGATAATGCTTCTGAAATATGGCCATACAGCCTGAAAAACTTACAGCAACCCTTCTCCTTAGTGCTGCCACATCTTCTCCTCATTCTTTCAGAGTCATTCAGTAGGGTCTCCTTTACCACAATGCTAACATGATATCTTTCCATAGATGAAGGAATATATGAAAATGATAAAGAGTGCACATTGACTCCAATGCTTAATAAAAATAAACTGCCCTTTTATTATAAGAAAGAGTTAGAAAAATATTGAAGCATACTAGGAACTTCTCCAAACTTTGATAAATACTAACATATGGGCACATGTACTCAACAACAGTCCAGGTTCATATGAGGATCTTTGCTGATTTAGTCATGGATTGGCCAGAAGTTAAGAGACCAGGGCCCGATCTGCAGTACTATAGAATGCAGCTTGAAATTGCAATATATAGTCAATGCAGACTCATATAATGCAGCTGAACAGTACTGAACTGCATAATATGAGCCAACACTGATTAGGCACATGCAATCCATAAGAAATGGTTCAAAAGTACTTACAAAACTAGGGGGTCCTGGCACTTCATTTCTAAAGTGTTTCTAAAGTTTTGTTAGTCTCGTTATAGTACGGCCTACTTTGGAGGACTTAGAACAATCATTATAGCTAATTACTTTAAAACATAACTTCCAAGGTTTGCTTCAGCATATCTTGTCCATTATTTTCCTTTTTGTCCCCACTCTCACAGGGTTATTGATGGGAAAGGGAGAGGAGGAGAATTAGCATTAGGAAAGTTCCTGGAATTGAAGTGGGTTATTACTAGCTAAGTCAAAACTTTGAAGGGGTGTTTAGCTTGCCACCTAATTGGTCGAGAGCTTTCAGGCTATGGAGCTCTTTTTATTTGTACCTATATTTCAGAAATTTAGTGTCACTCTGAACTACTTCTGAAAATAGCTGTGAATGGCTTGAGGAAATTGTTCTGACCTCAACCAAAATGAGCTTAGAGACTCCAATAATAGGCAATTCTATGGGATCTGACACTGGCTGGGCTCATAAATTGCACTTCCTATCCATCCTCCCTCCATTTATGTCTTCTCAAATTGTGGTCGGGATTTTCAAGCTCTTTGAATTCTTAATTTCTGGTCACTTCCTTTCTTTTTTCTTCTGTTTTCCTTCTGTTCTTTTTATTTTTCTCATTTTTTAAAAAAAAAATCTCTATGTGTTTTACTTTTCTTATGCTTTTGCTGGATTTGGAGAATTGGAAGGCTTTGAGAAGATGGATATTGCTATTGTGATTTTGAGCATGTTTTCTTCCAGAGCTAAAGAAGTTTCTTTTCTAGAATTCAGTTCTCAGAAGTTCCTAACTAATACAAGGATTTTACAAAACATTTCCTAAAAACATGAGGAAAACATTTTTATTTCAAATACTTAACTCAGACTTAATGTCTAAAACAAGTATGCATATTTGGTGATGCACTACACACAATATCATGATAATTCAATACCTTGTTAGATGCCGGGGACTCAATGCACAAGGGAGTTATTAGGAAACAATTACTTTCCCATTTCCCTGTCTTGGCTTAATAATTTATAAAATGAATTCATCAGTCAACTACAAGAAAACACTACACCTCATCATAGCAACTAACAATACATATATTAGAGTAGACACTGACATTTCATCTAAAGCTAAATTCAAAATGTTTTGTGGTGAGCACAGCCTCTTTAGAAACCCTCCTACCAAAAGTTCAACTCTGCCCAGAAATCCTGGGTTAGTTACTAATGACACACAAAATCAGGTAAATGTTACATGCTTCTGATAATAATTTACAATCATATATACAAACACACACACACACACACACACACACACACAAAGAGCTATTATTAGTTCTGAACTTTAAGAACGAAATGCTAACAAAGTGTTGGTGCCCGTTCAGACCAGTTCAGCAATACAGGGTGCATCTGCACTAAATAAGTATGTCATTTGATATGACTGTTGCGGAATCCTGGCTTGGTGAGGCATGGTACTCTTTGGCAGAAAAGGTTAAAAATATTTTAATATTGCAGCTCCCATAACTCCATAGCATTAAGCATGTCAGTTAAAGTGGTATCAAATGGCATCATTTCTGCTGTGTAGATGCACCCTGCATTGCAGAACTGGTCTGATCCAGCACCAACATTTTGATGGCATTTTGTTCTTAAAGTTCAGGGCTAACAATAGCTCTTTTATATACAAAAACTTTGGGCTAGTTTGGAAGTTCATGATTGTAAATGATAAGATGATCAGAAGCATGTAAAGTTCACATAATTAATGCTGAAAAGCACTTGGTATTTCATTTTATGCTAAGAGCCATTAGAATGATTACTCATTACCTAAATGTCTAGCATTTTAAAGATGACATTTAATTGTGGAGCCTCTGTTTTCACAGAAGCAAGTCTTTTGAATATTCGCTACTGTCCTTGTCTTTAAAAAAATATGGTTACCACATTGCACCTTGTTCATATTTTTGTTCTTCTGTATTCTTTTTCAACACTTAAACTAAGGAAATCACAATCACCTTTTTGAACATTCATAGCTGCTATAAACTCATACTGCCACCCCCATACCCCCTTCCCATAAACATTCAGTAGTTTGGGCTTTCTTTTCACAGAACAGAAATAATCAATTTTAGAGACAGTCATTTCTCTTTGCAATCAGCTCTATAACTCTCATTTCCTACAGATACTTTTTGAAACTGAAAAGCATGCAGGCTGTTTGATTTCTCCGTGAGGAAAAAAGGGATAAAATAGCGATGCTGCTACAGCCTCAAGCTGCATTTTCCTTAATGCCACACTCAACTGCTGTCAAAATTGGCCATACTGTGAGTTTCTTGAAGTTATTCTGCCAACACTTGGTTAGCTTATTTTTTCCTCATGCTGATTATAACTAGTCCTCAAAAGTGTTATATTTTAAAATCTGACTTCTGTTTGTCTAGTCAGTATTCTCAGTATGAATATTTTGACCTAATTTGCTAGAATCTCTTTCCTTTCCTTGTTGTTGTACCCCTGCAAGTTGTTTCTAACTTAGAGCAACCCTAAGGTTACCGATGAAGAGTTTTGTTGACCATTTTTTGTAAGATGTTTGCCTTTGCCTACTTCTGAAGCTGATAAAGTGTGAATTGTCCAGTCACCCTGTAGATTTATATGGGTGAACACGGGTTCAAATCCTGGTCCCCTAGAGGCCAGGTTCACATCTTCATTGACCACTTAGGTCAGTCTGGAACCGGATTGGGAGAAACTGGTTTAGCTGAGTGAATGATTAGATTGACATGTCTGGGAAAGATTCGAAACCAGAATGGTAATTGCATTAACAATGGAAGGTGGGATCAAACCAGTTCTAGAAGCACCATTATTTTTATAGAACCATAAAGTTAAAAGAGACCACAAGGACATGCAGTCCAATCCCCTGTCATGCAAGAGCACAGAATCAAAGTACTTCTAATGGATTGCCACCCAGCTTCTGCTTAAAAACCTCTAGAGAAGGAGAAACCATCCAAGAAAGCATATTTCACTGTTGAACAGCTCTTATCATCAGGATGTTCCTCTAATCTTTAGGTGGAATCTCTTTTCCTGCAGTTTGAATCCATTTCTCAGTCTTTGTGTCTGAATCAGAATTCAAAAAAGGCTGGCCACCTCCTCAATGTGACATCCTTTTCAATATTTAAACATGGCTGCCATGTCCCATCTCAACCCTTTTCTGCTTCAAGTTAAATATAGACAGCTCTCCAAGCCACTCCTCATAGGGTTTGGCCTGCAAACCTTTGATCATTTTAGTCGCCCTTTTCTAGACACACTGACATTTGTCAATATCATTCATGAATTGTGGTGCTCAGAATTAGACACAGTATTCCAGGTGAGATTAGTTCAAAGCAGAATAGAGTGGGACTATTAGTTCATTTAAGGTAGACACTATACTTCTATTGATGCAGCCTAGAATCACAATGGCTTTTTTCACTGTGGACTCATGCTCAGCTTGTGGTTTACTGAAATTCCTAGGTTCCCTTCACGTGTACTGTTTCCAAGACTGGTGTCAGCCATCCTATATCTGTGCATTTCATCATTAATTTTTTGCTTAAGTGTAGTGCCATACATTTTTTCCTGTTGGGAGTTCATTCTGCTAGTTTTGGCCCAGTACTCGCATCTATTAAGATCATTTTGGGTTCTCTTCCTGTCCTCTGGGGTATTAGCTATCCTTCCCAATTTGATGTCATCTACATATTTGATAAGCCTGCCCCCTATTCCTTGATTTCAGTAAGGCCTTTGATAAGGATCCCCATGATATTCTAAAAATGAAGCAAGTAAACTGTGGGCTAGACAATGTTATGTGCATTGGAAATATGCTAACCACTAGGCATGAGAAAAAAGTTATGAAAATCAAAAGAAATCGTGATTCGTATGTAATGGGACTTTCTAGTTTATACGCATCACGGCAGCTAACCAGGAAGTAGACTTTCTTTTACGGTCCTTGAGGCCAACAATTTGCGTTATGATCGTAATAAATTCTTAATTATTGTACTACGTACTCACTTCTCCCTGTCTTCTCCCCTCATTTCCTTCCCGCCTTCATTCAGCTTCTTCTTTTCCCGCATTTCTATGGGGAACTGGAAGTGACGCTGCTGCTAGGCAATGCATTCTGGAAAGTGTAGTCCTCACGCTTCTCCCCCTTCTCTTCCCCATTCCTCTGTCTCGCAGGGGCCAACTTCTCACACACACACGCGCGCGCTTCTCCTCCTCTCTCTCCCATGCTTCTCTGCCCCCTCCTCTTTCCTGCTGGCTTCTCCCCCCCTCCCTTCTCTTCCCCGTTGCTCTGCCTTGCCCCATTGCAGGGGCCAACTTCTCTCTCACACACGCGCGTGCTTCTCCTCCTCTCTCTCCCATGCTTCTCTGCCCCCTCCTCTTTCCTACTGGCTTCTCCCCCCTCCTTCTCTTCCCCGTTGCTCTGTCTTGCCCCGTCGCACGGGCCAACTTCAGCCCTCCAGGTAGGTGTTTTGGACTTCAACTCCCACCATTCCTCACAGCCTCAGGCCTCTTCCTTTTCCTCTCAGCTTGGGCAAACTTGGGCCCTCGCTCCCTCAGGATCGGGGTGAGAGAGAGGCAGCGAGAGGGGGGGGGCTCCTCCTTTTTTTGCTGCTTCCAAGAATAGAATACCCCCTCCCCTCCCTCCTTCCTTCCCTCCCTCCTTCCTATTTGGAGAGTCCCATCTAGAATTCAGTGTGATTTATTCAAGTTTTGGCCTACAACTCCCAGAAATCCCAGCCAATTTACCAGCTGTTAGGATTTCTGGGAGTTGTAGGCCAAAACCATCTGGAATGCGCATGCTCTGGCATACGAACTACTAACAATTTCGTTAGTAATTAAGTTACATTTTAGAACTTTTTTGGAAAATTTTTGTAAGTCTTTCTTTTACTAATCAAAAAAATCCCCCTTTGATTTTAGAATCGCCATTTTTGGGTTCGAAACCATGCCTACTAACCACCATAAGCAGTCAAACCCAAACAATGTGCACCAGTGATTTCTCTTCATCCTGAAAAGAAGTAACTACTAAGTTGCTGCTACATGGTTCTATCTTCCTCCAGTGTCATTAAACTTCTTTATCAATAACTTGACTTTAGAACAGTTGTGTTATATTCTGAAGATTAACCATTTTATTTATTATTATTTTCCTATATTCATATCCCATTCTTCTCACCCAGAGGGGGACTCAGAACAGCTTACAAATTGGCCACTTCAGTGCCACATTGCAATACAAAGTATATAAAATACAACACATTAAACATCAACAAAAACATATCATCAGGATATTCCTCTAATGTTTAGGTGGAATCTCTTTTCCTGCAGTTTGAATCCATTTCTCAGTCTTTGTGTCTGAATCAGAATTCAAAAAAGGCTGGCCACCTCCTCAATGTGACATAAACTATTAAAAACTGTTAAAATCATAAGCTAAAACTGTTCCATTAGAGAAAAGCAAGACATATACCAAAACAATGAATTAATAAGGATTCTTAATACCTTACAAAATGTTCTGCAGGGTAATATCAAATTGGGTAAGTTTGCTCAAAACCTTAAATGACTTCTGAGGAACCTTTTATTTCTATGATTCTTTGAATACACTTCCATTTTCATGTGGGCACTGGTTAAACATCTCTTCTGGAATTTTACCATAATACAATGTTTTCCAAGATTGCATTATATTACAAGAGTAAAAAACTGCCGTTCACTTTAATTTCTATGTACTCATGTGTTTGGAACTGGTAACTTGTTGGTACTTTATTTTTTATAGTTAAGATTAAAATTCAAGTGAAAGAATTAACCCCTGTTCTCCATAGGGGATTTCATTATTCAGATTTATTCATTAGAAGACTTCCTATTCGTGTTTGCTCTATTTGCTTTCATTAAATGTTTGGCATGAAACAGCTTTCTGTTGCTTTACTCACTAAAGCAGAGAAAGAAAAAATATCTGTATAGTAAAGCCAACTTATCCTAGCTCATGCAGGATCATATTAAAAGTCCAAAAGTTTGAGAGAAAGAATACAAAGATGTATTTTTAAGAAATAAGGCAATCATCCAAGGCAACCCTGCTTTTACCCATGTTACCTTACAAATACATTTGCTTGGCGTGCTACAATATGAGCCTGGTATAGCATTCCCCTAATCCATTTGGTATATATATATATATATATATATATATATATATAATATTGGACATAAGAATATCTGCAAATAGGATGTTCCACCTTACTCAGTGCAGCATGAAAATGTAGGAGCTGGATTTCCATGCTACAGAGAATCCCTAATGCAAAGTGATTCACTTCAAAGCTCTGTGAGTTGACAATTTACATGAAAGTTCTGAAGAGACAAATCGTGGAAAATCCATGCAATGTAAGTTCATGACATCTTTGTAATATCTTGGCAACCAGGGATAGATGCTTTTAGCTTTTATTGCAGAGTTAGGGATAGTTTTGCGCAAAGAATCAGATAATTAATACACATTTATGTCAATAAACTGGCATAAATAAGTCTACTGCCATTACAAATTGATTTATTGACACAACCAAGAAAACATTTACTGTCTGCTCTATCTTATCTATTTCCACTTCATATGACAAGATGATGAACCTGTTTGTTACAGCTCCTTCTTCCATTAATCTAAAGCTTCTATGGCAGTGGTTCTCAAACTGTATGTCCCCAGATGTTTTGGCCTTCAACTCCCAGAAATCATAACAGCTAGTATACTGGCTGGGATTTCTGGGAGTTGTAGGCCAAAACACCTGGGAACCCACAGGTTGAGAACCACTGTTCTATGGTCATTCCTTTAGGACAGTGGTTCTCAACATGTGGGTCCCTAGGTGTTTTGGCCTACAACTCCCAGAAATCCCAGCCACTTTACCAGCTGTGAGGATTTCTGGGAGTTGAAGGCCAAAACATCTGGGAACCCACAGGTTGAGAACCAGTACTTTAGGATCACTTTTTGAAATTTATTCTACACTTGGCTATTTTGATAATAGAGGTAGGAAATCTCAAACCTGCCAGATGTTTCCATAATTACATACCACTGACAGTGTTGGTTTAGGTTTGTGGAAACTGTTTTCTCATTAGCTCCTATTTCTTATCTATTGTCTATTTGGCATGGTTCAATTGCCACTTCTGGTCAGTAAGAGAATAGTGTTAGATGAATAAATGGAAGTGCAGTCTAGATAAGAAAGAGGAACTAAGGGTAGTTTGTTTGGATTGCCACTTCTGAACTAGGCTATATTTTTCAAAAATAACTAAATAAATAATCAAAATTGGCTTCTGAGGGTGCAATTAAAGTTGGGCAGGCATCATTGTTCCGTCCTCCAGACGTTTTATATGCATAGCCCCATAGTTTGGTTTTAAAAAAGGCAGCATTTTTTCCTTTTGCATTTTTTACTGGGACTGTTCCAGACACACTGGCACCTTGCTTGTTAATTATTAGCAAGGTTGCAGCCTGGTGCAGAATTTGCCACCTAAAGCTCTGCAAATGTATCTTTTTAGTTGGTGTCCGCCCCTTTTTCTTCCTGGGGATTGGCCTCCATTTTAGAAAGTGTTTTAGTTCCTTTCAGAGAGGGAAGGAAGCCAGATGTGTTTTTGGCCAGCCAGGATTGGCTCCGAAAGGGTCACCGTAAGTACTGGGTGCTTACTGGGTGCTTACTGGGTGCTTACCTGGGTGCTTACTGGGTGCTTACTGGGTGGTTATCTGGGTGCTTACCTGGGTGCTTACTGGGTGCTTACCTGGGTGCTTACTGGGTGCTGACCTGGGTGCTGACCTGGGTGCTGACCTGCATGCTGACCTGCTGATTGCTATTTGCTTGACCATTCGCTGGGGGACTGCTGGAACCAGATGAGTTTATGGTACCTTGCAGAGACTGGCTTTGCATGCTGTATAGGATAGACATCTGGTTACCAGCCCAGCTTTAGGTCACCTTTGGACTGAGCTTAGGTTTAGAGGGGGGAAGGAGTGGTTCCTTCAACCAAACACCTAGGACCAGGGTGGGAAATATCGGGTTTCCTGCCATCCAAAAAGAAGCAGTAGGAATCTTTTGAGCAACAACCCAAGGCATTTCCACTCTGTTTTTTTGCAACCATTAAGAAGCTGTGCCAAGTCCTGCAAAGACTTTGTTATTGAATAAACTGTTTGATTTTCAACTTTATTTTGGAGTGTTTTTTGGGTTGTCAGACCACCTAGCTTTTTCAGCAAGCGCTCTGCAGTCCACCAGATAGAAAGGACAACACATCTGCCAGTTTTAATTTTAAACAGACCTGGTGTGACGGCATAATCATGAACAGAGCTGCTGTGTGGAAGCAAAGTCCAAACAACCTTATTGAAATAGCAATGGCCAACAGTCTAAGGCCAGAATTGCCAATTACTAGTGCCCTTAGAAAGCAGCAGAATAGTCAAAACCCAGTCCAGAATCTGACACATGCAGCTCAAACAAACAGTGATGACAGAGCCAGAAGTCAAATCCACAGGTTTTTGAGTAGCTAACTGAGAAGCAGCAAAGTGAGGTCCCAAGCAACGAATAGATATTGGATTCAAGCCTGGTAACATTGCCACAAAGCATCACAACACAAGGGCTTTTCTCTTAAGATCTTAGCTGTTGCTTAATAAATGATAGTTTCTCAGCTAATCTCTGAAAATTGAGATACCCTGCCCACTCTACAGGTGAGGGTGTGATTAACCCTTCTGTAGTTTGCTCAGACATGTTTGTTTCTGCTGAAGGTTCATCTGCACCAGTGGCTTAGCTAAGCTGAGCAAACTGCTGGGATCCCACTATCAGAGCTGATCATGACATCGTGCTGAACAAAGAAGAGTTTTGTGGTCCTCAGAACCTAGAAGAATCCTTTTGTTGTCCCCAAATATTTTAGCAAAAACAAAAATGAGAACATTTTACCATGTTTCTACCCATTGCTCAACCACTCACTATAGGCCCAAAAGATATTTTTATAAAAAAACCTGGAAAGTACCTATTGTATAAAATGCCCCTTCTTGGTTTAAAATGACCCAAGGGAACCCCCAAATATGGCAAAAACATCCAAAGAATTGCTCACCACCTCATGCACATTAAATTCAAGCAGATAAAATGACTTAGTCATTTTACAAGAAAAAAATGAAGTAAGTCTTCAAGATTTCTAAAAGTTTTGTAATATCTCATAGTGAGAAGTTTCACAAATGTGCTCTTCGAACACAAGAAAAGACAAACAAAAGTGATTCAGGTAAGTTGTAACAGGACCATGTTTGTGTGTGTGTGTGTGTGTGTGTTTTGAAGAAAAAACCTCATGATGGTAATTATTATTTGAAGTTGGTAGTGTAGGTCAACCAGCAAGATTGGACCACACCCAATGGGGTATAACTGTAGGGATTTTTGAATACAGTTCAGCTTTTGTTCTGAGGAGCTCTATGCTCAAAGGCTTTGCTCAGGGGTGCAGTTTGGAGAAGCTATTATACTGCTCTAAAGAAGTCTATGATGGAATAGCTATTTACTCAAGGTTAATGTTTTGCTCTTTCATTTGATTGAAGATGCCTTACTTTATGTTTCTTACAAGGACTATGTAAGTTTATTGCACTGCTTGTTTTTTGTATGCAACATTGCAAGTTCATGCTTTATCTCTGCTATTAAGAGTAAAGATTTTTCTGTTCATTTTTCCTCTTGTCTGCAAGTCTCTTGCATTTCGGCCTGGGACGTTGGCTAGAATCCGCTTGCTGCATAACGTCATCTTCATCACATATACCTCCAAACCCTTAATAACCACTAGGCATGAGAAAAAAGTTATGAAATTCAAAAGAATTCGTAAGTGATTCGTATGTAATGGGACTTTCAAGTTTTTATGGATTGCAAGGCCAATCCCGGAAGTGGACTTTCTTTTTCGAACCCCCTGGGCCCAAAATTTCATTAGAATTCAAAATATTTCGGAAGACTCCCTATTACCCCTCCAAAATCCAAAATCCCAGACATTACTCACAGTCAGATGGGGCCTTTCCATGCTCGAGGCCTACTTTAACTGAAAGGCCTTGCCTCCAGGAAGAGAAAACCAGCCAGAACCACAGAGAGATCGAAACTAGAAGTCCTAGAGCGGCTGGAGGACTCAGGAAAAAGCGCTTTAAACTGCAGGGAAAGGAGCCTGGAAAGGGCTGCCGTGTGGGTGGCCCCTTCCCCGCTAAGAAATAACCCGACCCAGGCTTGGGTCGGCATATCTTAGCGGGAAAGGCTGCCGTGCGAGGGCGGCCCCTTTCCTGCTAAGATATAACCCGACCCAGGCTTGGGTGTCGGGGAAAGGGCTGCTGTGGGCGGCCCCATTCCTCTAAGATATAGCCCGACCCAGGGAAAAAAAGGCTGCCGTGCGGGCGGCCCCTTTCCTGCTAAGATATAACCCGACCCAGGCTTGGGTCAGCTTATATCTTAGCGGGAAAAGGCTGCCGTGCGGGCGGCCCCATTCCTGCTAAGATATAACCCGACCCAGGCTTGGGTCGAAGCTTATATCTTAGCGTGGAAAGGCTGCCGTGTGGGCGGCCCCTTTCCTACTAAGATATAACCCGACCCAGGCTTGGGTCGGCATATCTTAGCGGGGAAAGGGCTGCCGTGCGGGCGGCCCCTTTCCTGCTAAGATATAACCCGACCCAGGCTTGGGTGGCTTATATCTTAGCAGGGAAAGGGCTGCCATGCAGGCGGCCCCTTCCCCGCTAAGAAATAACCCAACCCAGGCCTGGGAAACAGGAGGAATCTCGGCCCGGGCTGCTTCCCAAGCGCACTTTGAAGCAGCTCGAAGTTGATTCGAGGAATTTCCTCCTGTTTCCCAGGCTGTCTCTCAGAAGCGGAGGGAGAGCCTGGAGAACAGGAGGAAATTCCTCCGATTGGGAACTCGCAGGGGTTAAGGGAGGCATTGATGCCACCCTTTGCTCCTCGAGGTCCCAATCCAACCCGTGTTCCCCTTAATACGGGTTGGATTCTGACCTGGCAGGGGAAGGGAGACATCGATGCCACCCTTCCCCTGCCAGGTCAGAATCCAACCCGTATTAGAAGGTAACACGGGTTGATTGTGAGCTCGCAGGGGGGAAGGGTGGCATCGATGTCTCCCTTCCCCCCTGCCAGGTCAGAATCCAACCCGTATTAAGGGGAACACGGGTTGGATTGGGACCTCGCAGGAGCAAAGGGTGGCATCGATGCCTCCCTTAACCCCTGTGAGTTCCCAATCGGAGGAATTTCCTCCTGTTCTCCAGGCTCTCCCTCCGCTTCTGAGAGACAGCCTGGGAAACAGGAGGAAATTCCTCAAATCAAACTGAGCTTGGAAAGCACGCTTCTGTTTCCCAGGCCTGGGTCGGTTTATTTCTTGAGTGGGAAGGGGGCTCCTGCACGGCAGCCCTCCCCGCTTAGGCCTGGTCCCAAGCCTGGAGTCAGGTTAGCGAGGAAGGGGGGGCGCCTGCACGGCAGCCCTTTTCCCCTGGATATAAGGGTTATATCTTTAGCAGAAATATCTTAGCAGGAAAGGGGCGGCCCACCCCTTCCCTGCTAAGATATAACCCGACACAAGCCTGGTCGGGTTATATCTTAGCGGGAAAGGGCCCTTTCCCGCTAAGATATAAGCCGGCGGCCCTTTCCTGCTATATATAACCTGACCCTTTCCTGCTAAGATATAACCTGATCTTAGTTGCGGCCCTGTTCTAGTTTACCAGGGCTGTTCCTCATACAGGCCAGGTCACTATCACCCTTACTACATTCTTACCCGATTTAGGCTAATAAATGCTCTGGAGAAGCAAGCCTTGACTATTTTATTTAATAATAATAATAATACTAATAATAATAATATATTAATTCTTTATATCTCCTGCAAGCCAAGGAAATGTTGCCCCTTGATTTGCCTGTGCTTAAAACGATCATAACCTGACCAGACTATAGGCTTTGTTTCGTTAAATTACTTTCTTTTAGAACTTTTGGAAATTTTTTGTAAAAAATCCCCCCATTTGATTTTAGAATCGCGATTTTTGGGTTCTAAACCATGCCTAATAACCACTATACTCTTAGGAAAATTCACTCAGCTTGAAAATTCTGTAAAACAAAATTATTTTATAATGCCCACTCAAACAATTCGATACCCATTGTCTCTGATTTTCCGCCCCCGATGGATTGCTGCAAACAATTAATATCTCTACATTCTAGTGATCAATTAGATTGGTTTTATTGCCACACTCAAATGTTCATCTTAGATGTAACCCTTTGACCTTACACACTTCTGGATATGCGACACTGGAAGCAGTACTCAACATTTCCTATTGCATTTTCTTTTTCAGCAGTCAAGGAGCAATAAGGGAATGGATCAAAAGATGGTAGGCCATCAAGAGGGCAAGACAAAATCCCAGCAGAATATTCATTACCTCCAAGTTAATAATAATTTTTTAACACACACATGTAGATTACTTCTGGAGAAGCCTGTAGAGGTCTTTTCCCGGGTATTGTATCTTCTGTTAATCACTGGGATATAAATAATGGAGAGAAGGTCAAAGGGTATATGAAGTCTTCATTAATTATACCTTAAGCCTTTATTGACAAGAGGTTGTCCCTGTTCAGCATATATTTAGCTGAAGAGAGTGTTTTGAGCCTATGTACCATAATCCTATTGTAAATAATTGAGGCTGCCAAATGATTAAATTTTTGTCAATTAACTCTAGTGCCCTTAACTGATTAATAGATTAATTACCCAATTTAAGCATTAAGTATTTCAATAAAGGGGGATTTTTAGGGATATTTAATTAAAATAACAGTTTCTTTTTAAGACACATGGCCAGATCAAATTAGGACACAGCCTTCTTCTTAAAAGCCTAAGAATTAATCTAGTTCTAATTAATTAATGAATGATATTAATAACATTAAATATAAAGATTCCTGATTCAGTTGTCTAAACACGTTTATCTTTGTGTTTTCTCCAAGTTATTTCATAAAACTTGAGAAGGATTAAAGACTTTTAAAGTTTAATGTTTTCTTGTGGCATGCAAAAAAACATTTTCAAATTCTTTTTGGGGGGTTTTTGTGGGAAAAGGGTCTTTGCACATAACAGTGGAATAATATATACAATTGCAAATATTTTTTGTAAATTACAGGTGTTCTTCAGGGCCAGAACTCTTGTGTTACTGTGAATAGTGTTTGTGTGCTGCTGCTGCTGCTGTTTTTAAAAGTTTCTCTTGGTGTAGGGTTACCAGACTGAGTTTGACTGGAGTTCATGTAACTCTGTCCCCTTCCACACAGCTGAATAAAATTCCACATTTTCTGCTTTGAATTGTATTATATGGCAGTATGGACTCAGATAACTCAGTTCAAAGCAGATATTGTGGGATTTTCTGTCTTGATATTCTGGGTTATATGGCTGTGTGGAAGGGCCTCTGTAAGGACGCACCCATTTTAGCTAGGCCGAGGTCTGGGTAGCAGTTTGGCATCCCTGGTAAGATAGAATAGCTAGGAAAGGGGGAGTGGCTTGGAGCCTCTTCAGAGAGAGAGAGAGGGAGGGAGAGAGAGAGAGAGCTGCAGGGGAGTGGCTCAGAGTGAAGGGGAGGGGCCAGCTGACTTAGGAGGGAAAAGTGTAGCTTTTTCCAGTCAGAGGGACTTGGCTCTTGTCAGAGCAACATCTGAGTCCGTTGTAAGCAGTCAGCAAGACAGGGAGTGTCTTAGATAGCTGACAGGAGAAGTCTGTGGAAAGCTGACTGGGAGAGTAAGACAGCAGACTTAGATTTCTTAGGTTAAGAGATTGGCTCACACTTGGGGGACAGCTAACTAGGGAGCTCTTGTGGGGAGTTAGTGTGTTCCAGAAGCCTGAGTGGACTCTCAGGGAACTAACTAAGATTAGTTAGTTGAAGAAACTCACTACTAGTTTCAAGATTAGAGTGAGGGAGTATTTTGACAAGCTGTGAAAGACATTCCATCCGTCTAGTCCTGTATCAAAGTTTAAAGATACATGTTTTATGAAACCACCAAGCTATTGTACCTTTCTTGACAACCACTTACGCTTCTGTGCCTTTTATAGCTGTTAGTTCCATCAATAAAACTTTTCATGGTTAACTTTTAAAGAAAAGCCTCTCTTGTGCCTCATTCCATATAGCAGTTAATTAACAGCTCCAGTGTGGTGACAATTCCAGTTTTTTGGCAGATTTTTACCTCAGTAATCCTCCCAGTCCTTGTTAGAATAAGAGCCAAGGCTGGTGTGGTGTGTGTGTTAACTTTACAAAATCCTAAAGGCTATTTTAGGTTGGTGGTAGTGTTACCAGTGGCTTAAGCCTCCACGTCGTGACAGCCTCTAATTGTAACATAGCTGTTTCAATGGTGGAGATTTATGGTTAAGAAGGAATTGTGGTGGAGTCTCCACCTTTTTTCTTGTATCCAGTAACAAGAAAAGAGTGGAGTACTCTTTCACCCTTGTGATCCAGCAATTTGGAGAAGACAACTAAATTTGAAAGTTGGTGTTTGAAAGATGGCGATTTAATGGAAGCTATAAAAGAAATAAGTCTTCATCCAGGATCTATTCTGTAAATTCTATTGCTTGGAATGTGATTTTTCACTGAGCTTTGTCTTTCAGTATCATAATGAATAATTTCAGTCAGTTTCTTCCTGTTGCAAGAAAGTATTTGAAAAACATAGTTTTTAAAGGCTATTTGCAATTTGGGACTTATTCTGTGCAGAATTTGTACAACAAAACATTTCCTGCACTGAAAATAACATTTTAATGCAGAAATATTAATCTCTACCCAGTGGAAAACCAGCTGCGGGACTTCTTGGACCGATCTGGGGGCCTAGACCCGTTTCAGTCAGGCTTCCGAGCGGGCCACGGCGTCGAATCCGTCCTAGTAGCAATCACAGATGACATCCGCCGCCAGTTGGGCGGAGGGGGCCCGGCAGTCCTAGTCCTCCTTGACCTAACCGCGACCTTCGACACCGTTGATCATGATTTGCTACTTCGCCGCTTGGCGGCCTCTGGGATCAAGACAAGGCCCTGACCTGGCTAGGATCGTTTCTGCGGGTCGCTCGCAGCGGGTCGAGTGGCAGGTCCAGGTCTCCAGGAAATGTGGGCTGGAGTGTGGGGGGCCGCAGGGTGCCATCCTGTCCCCCCACCCTTTTTAACATCTACGTCCAGCCCCTGGCTGGTATCGCTAGAAGCTACGGTTTCCACTGTTATCAATATGCCGATGACACGCAGCTGCTGCTGAAGCTCGACCCAGGGGTGCTGCCGGGACCCGAAAGCTTTAGCCGGGTGCTGAAGACGGTCACAAGTTGGCACAGAGCACACCGGCTAAAGATCACCCCAGCGAAAACGGAGAGCCTCTGGCCCGGCCGACCCGACCCCCTCTCCACTACCACCCTTTGAGGGCGAGCCCTTGTCCGTAGCCCGGCGGTAAAGAGCTTAGGAGTACTCTTGGGCGAGAAACTGACGATGGAGGCTCAGATCCAGGCCGCTGCTAAGGGTGCCTTCTTCCACCTCCGTGAGGCCCGACGGTTGTGCCCCTATCTACCACCAGAGGCGCTGAGGACGGTGTTTCACGCCTCTGTGGTCGCCCGTCTTGACTACTGCAACGCCTTGTTTGTGGTCCTACCGTTTGCCACGACTCGGAGGTTGAGACTCATCCAGAATGCAGCGGCCAGACTCATCTCCGGTATCGGCCAGGAGCCATATTTCACCAATTTTAAAAGATCTTCACTGGTTACCCATTGAGCTTAGAGCGATCTACAAACTCATGGTGATAACCTTCAAAGCTCGGCAAAAAGCCTACCTGGGCGATCAGCTGACGGACCAACGCTGCGAAAGACCGCGCACGTAAATAAACGGCGTCCGGTTAGCTGTCCCTGGGGTGAGAGGCCCGGCTGACAGAGACCCGTAGAAGAGCCTTCTCGGTGGCGGCCCTACGATCTGGAACTCGCTTTCCCCGCCTGCGCTCAGGGCCACACTGGCCCCGGCCAGATTTCTGGCTGGCCTGAAAACCTGGCTCTTCCGCCAGGCTTTCGGGACTGAACTGGATGGATGGCAGAGCCTTTTACGGCTCATATCTGCTGTTTTAATTGATGTATCTGTGTTTTTAAAGGATGTAAGTCGCCCGGAGCACCATTGGTGGAGGGCGACTCACAAGTAATAAAGTATTATTATTATTATTATTATAAAAGGTTTTCTGCACAGAAGTAAGCTGTAACAATGGATTTATTTTGTATAAAATTTGCAAATTGATTTGAAAACAGCATATTGGAATAGAAAACAGCATATTGGAATAGAAAACAGCATATTTCTGTGTGAGAAATAGTGTTTCAATGCTGAAATATTAATGCTTGTGCAGAGAAACCGGTTTTTTTTTACAATTTTTGAGAAACTTCCAGCATTCTTTCCATCCCTAACTATTTCTGAGTTTAGATTCACCTCTGCAGAAAGAATTTGAAATAAGAAAACAATGCTGAAAGAAAAGGTTAAGACTCATGTCCATGGCTCCTGTCTTGTTCTCCCCTCCCTGTTTAGGCCAGGTTTAAATTTTCTCCTTAGCTATGGAAAAGCCACATGATGACATAGGGTTATTCACACACTATTACCCTTAAAAATCCTCCTCCAAACAAATCTTGTCAAGAAAATCTATGAGAGGATTCTGACTGGGAGAGTCAGACACCAGACTTAGATTTCCTGGGTTAAGAGATTGGCTCACACTTGGGGGACAGCTAACTAGGGAGCTCTTGTGGGGAGTTAGTGTGTTCCAGAAGCCTGAGTGGACTCTCAGGGAACTAACTAAGATTAGTTAGTTGAAGAAACTCACTACTAGTTTCAAGAGTAGATTGAGGGAGTATTTTGACAAGCTGTGAAAGACATTCCATCCGTCTAGTCCTGTATCAAAGTTTAAAGATACATGTTTTATGAAACCACCAAGCTATTGTACCTTTATTGACAACCACTTACGCTTCTGTGCCTTTTATAGCTGTTAGTTCCATCAATAAAACTTTTCATGGTTAACTTTTAAAGAAAAGCCTCTCTTGTGCCTCATTCCATCTAGCAGTTAATTAACAGCTCCAGTGTGGTGACAATTCCAGTTTTTGGCAGATTTTACCTCAGTAATCCTCCAGTCCTTGTTAGAATAAGAGCCAAGGCTGGTGTGGTGTGTGTAACTTTACAAAATCCTAAAGGCTATTTTAGGTTGGTGGTAGCGTTACCAGTGGCTTAAGCCTCCACGTCGTGACAGCCTCTAATTGTAACATAGCTGTTTCAATGGTGGAGATTTATGGTTAAGAAGGAATTGTGGTGGAGTCTCCTCCTTTTTTCTTGTATCCAGTAACAAGAAAAGAGTGGAGTACTCTTTCACCCTTGTGATCCAGCAATTTGGAGAAGACAACTAAATTTGAAAGTTGGTGTTTGAAAGATGGCGATTTAATGGAAGCTATAAAAGAAATACAAGTCTTCATCCAGGATCTATTCTGTAAATTCTATTGCTTGGAATGTGATTTTTCACTGAGCTTTGTCTTTCAGTATCATAATGAATAATTTCAGTCAGTTTCTTCCTGTTGCAAGAAAGTATTTGAAAAACATAGTTTTTAAAGGCTATTTGCAATTTGGGACTTATTCTGTGCAGAATTTGTACAACAAAACATTTTCTGCACTGAAAATAACATTTTAATGCAGAAATATTAATCTCTACCCAGAAAATGTTTTCTGCACAGAAGTAAGCTGTAACAATGGATTTATTTTGTATAAAATTTGCAAATTGAATAGAAAACAGCATATTGGAATAGAAAACAGCATATTTCTGTGTGAGAAATAGTGTTTCAATGCTGAAATATTAATGCTTGTGCAGAGAAACCGGTTTTTTTTTACAATTTTTGAGAAACTTCCAGCATTCTTTCCATCCCTAACTATTTCTGAGTTTAGATTCACCTCTGCAGAAAGAATTTGAAATAAGAAAACAATGCTGAAAGAAAAGGTTAAGACTCATGTCCATGGCTCCTGTCTTGTTCTCCCCTCCTGTTTAGGCCAGGGTTTAAATTTTCTCCTTAGCTATGGAAAAGCCACATGATGACATAGGGTTATTCACACACTATTACCCTTAAAAATCCTCCTCCAAACAAATCTTGTCAAGAAAATCCTATGAGAGGATTTCAGCAGGTGAGAGCCAATTTGAAGGCCTGTAGCAAAAACTCCAAGCACTTGCAAAAATGTGCCCCACTATGAGCATTTTAGTTTTACATTGCAGATTAATAGGAGAAACAAAGTAAAGGATTCTTGGGTATTAATTCATATTAAGAACTGGATCAGTCTAGATTTGGACCAAAACAATCCAAATTACTTATTTATGCTCCAAACTTCATTGGGGGTAGTGGTGGTGGTAGTTGGGGGGGAGGAAATCAGAGAATGACTTATAGTTCCAAATTAAAGTTTATATGGATTTACCTATTAAATAACAATCTGACTTTGGGAATATTCATAATGTTTCACTGCCTTTATTGGTATTATATGGTTTTTAAATGGTTCAGTGTGTTTCATGACACATGGCATTTTAGAAAATCAAGCAATTTGTTGAGAAACAGGTGCAAGGAAATCGATTTCAGAATGATAAAGTAAGTTTTTAGGAAGGAAACATTTCCCAGAAAGGAACATCAAATAATGGATCTACACTTGACATAATAAAACACTAGGCAAGTGTTTCTGATAAAGAGCAAGGGAACTAAAGCTTAGAGATAAGAATCCTTATGTCACCTGTGTGGTCAAGAAACAGACATACCAACTTTTGGTGCTGGTAAGAAAATAAAGACTGGGGACAAATGTACAATATTGTATGGAAAGAGATCAAAACTATAACATGAGAAGTACTGACACTTTTGCTTAGGAAGCAATGCAGAGTATAAGTCACTTTCTATTAATTATCAAATATTATAATAAAAATTCCTAAATCAAATGTCCTAAAATTTTATATGTGTATGCATTTTGCTATCATTGTTTTTCAGCTGAAGTCTACTCTTTTTTTCTTAGAATGAGCATTGGTGTTCTACTTTGGTGTTCTACTTTTGCTACCCAATGAAAAAAAATCTGGAAACCAAATTTAATAGAGCCAAATTCAAACTGTCCAGAGTATACTCAGTAGTCATGTGGCAAAGCTGTAGACTGGACAAGAAAAGGAAACATGGCTCCTCGCTTCTGGTCACCTCTGGTGAAAGTGAATCAGTCATACAAAAACATTGTCCAGGGGATGCTCAGATGTGTTGCAATCCTGCAGGAAGGTTTCTCTCGAGTCCCTACGAGGTGCAGAGCCAAACTTAAGAAATGGGGCCACAAAGTGGAGTCCACAACATGCAAGTGTAGAGAAGATCACCTATTACAATGCAGTCCGAGTCCTGCCACATGCACAATGGAGGACCTTCCCAGCTCAGGCCTACTTATTAGGGGTGGTTGATCCAAAAACAATTTGTTTCTAAACTTGTGGGTGGGGGGGGAGAAAAACCGCTTCCATTTCAAAAGTCATACTCTTGCACAATTTTCCGGCTCTGTTTTGAAATCGAGCCATATTTAATAATGTAATTCGTTACTATTTTGTTAGTGGCACTATGCATGTGCAGTATGCAGGGGATGCCCGCCTCCATGCCCCCTCGCCACCCGAGAGCCAACGCAGGTTATCTTTAACACGCATTGGTTGTCAGCTGGCAGGGGAGAGTGGAGGGCATCGCCTCCATCCCCACTTGCCACCTGAGAACTAACGCGGGTTATCTTTAACCCGCATTGGTTGTCAGCTGGCAGGGGGGAGTGGAGGGCATCGCTTCCACCCCTCCCTTGCCACCTGAGAACTAACACAGGTTATCTTTAACCCGCATTGGTTGTCAGCTGGCAGGGGAGAGTGGAGGGCATCGCCTCTACTCCCCCTTGCCACCGGAGAACTAACACAGGTTACCTTTAACCCGCGTTGGTTGTCAGCTGGCAGGGGAGAGTGGAGGGCATCGCCTCCACCCCCACTTGCCACCTGAGAACGAACGCGGGTTATCTTTAACCCGCATTGGTTGTCAGCTGGCAGGGGAGAATGGAGAGCATCGCTTCCACCCCCCCTTGCCACCTGAGAACTAACACAGGTTATCTTTAACCCGCGTTGGTTGTCAGCTGGCAGGGGAGAGTGGAGGGCATCGCCTCCACTCCCCACCTGAGAACTAATGTGGGTTATCTTTAACCCGCGTTGGTTGTCAGCTAGCAGAGGAGAGTGGAGGGCAATGCCTCCACCCCCCACTTGCCACCTGAGAACTAACGCAGGTTATCTTTAACCCACGTTGGTTGTCAGCTGGCAGGCGAGAGTGGAAGGCATCTCCTCCACACACCCCTCACCACCTGAAAACCAACGCAGGTTATGTTTAACCGCGTTGGTTGTCAGCTGGCAGGGGGGAAGTGGAGGGCATCGCCTCTACCCCCCTCGCCACCTGAGAACTAGTGTGGGTTATCTTTAACCCGCATTGGTTGTCAGCTGGCAGGGGAGAGTGGAGGGCATTGCCTCCACTCTCCCCCGCCAGGTGAGAACCAACGCAGGTTAAAGATAAGAAAGGGTGGGAAAAAATGACATAATAACATGCCCTTTACGGAAATGGCGAACCCTCTTTTGATTTAGAAACATCAATTCCAGGTCGCTGGCCACAGGTTGAATTAGGATCTAAATTGATTTTAATACGAAATAATAACGGTTTTCTAAGGACAACGACCGGAGATATCCACCCCTACTACTTACATATATAGAAAGAATAAGAACCCCATAATAATGTGGGTCAGATACTATTGCCCTTTAGACAAGTACCAATTTCTTTTCAGTGAGTTTCAGGAAGAAGATAAGTATCACCTGCCCATAAAAAACCCTATGGCTTCATGCTGTATATTTTATAACTGTTGAGATTAAAAATGTAAGTGGGCAAATTATTTTGTAAAATGTAAGAATAATGTAAAATATGTATTAAGTTTAAATGGGACTACTTGGAGTAAGTTTGTTACAAACTTACTTGAAGCCAGAAGCCTCCAGAAGGTGCTGGTAAAAGTCACAGCTGTAGGTGTTTTGCAGCTATTCCTGTATAAAACAAGGCAGTTGAGAGACTGACCTTGGGTGAGGAATTTTGATTTGAAGAAGAAGCCAGCAACTTTGCAGAAGACGTCGAAAAGAAGACGGAAGGAAGATTTATGTTGTTCTTATGGAACTAAACTGTAAGACTGTTTGTTTTACATGTTGCTAATACTGTCTATTGTTGTGCCTGAACATATTTTGTTTAAAGAGCGTTATTTTTTGAAACAAATGACTCTTGGAATCTTTTTATCTACAGAGAGCCAGCTTAATTGACCAAAACAGTACTCAGGTCAATACAGAAACTCAACAGGTGGTAGCAGAGGATGGTTAGGAGTTCCTGTTTTTGTTGGAAGCTGGTCAAGTCTTTCCTTACTCTCTGTTAGTTGTTTTTTTGGCACAGACAGTATACAAGAGCTGCAAATGAGAAAGACATTCTTGTGAAGATGAGTTTATCATCCGTTTCCCTGGTAGGCCTGGCTTTGGAGCGTCTTACAGCCTCCAATTATGCTACTTGGGCTGTAAAGATGAAAAGTGTTCTTATCAGGGCAGATTTATGGGATGTTACATCGTCGCCTTTAGCAGATGACGCCACAGCGGCTGTGAAGAGGGCGAACGATAAAGCACTAGCAACAATCTTGTTGTGTGTGGAGAACTCCCAGCTGGCATATGTGCATGGAGTTCTCACGGCACATGAGGCCTGGCAGAAGCTTAGAGATATTTATCGTGCTTCAACAGCCAGTGCAAAGATAATCCTCACTCGGCAACTTTATAATTTAAAGCTTCATAAAGGAGCAGATGTAATGAAGCATATTGATACAATGCGTCGCCTGTTCGTGGAACTGGAGGAAAGAGAGATGAGTTTTTCGAACTCACACCAAGCATGTGTTTTGCTTTCCAGTTTGGATGCGTCGTGGGACAATTTTGTGTTTTCAATGCAGAATGTTCCTGAAACTGAGCTTTCACTTAATTTTGTTTGTTCCAGGCTTATGGAGCAGGAGAAAAGAAATGTGTTCCTTAAAGAAACAGCTTCTCCTGCAAAAGGGGCTCAAAGTAGAAACGCCCAGCAGTCAGGAACAGTATATAGTGTTAGAAGGTGTTATGGATGTGGAGCAGTTTCTCATGTAATAAGAGATTGTCCCAATAAGATGAAAAAGCAGGCAAAGGGAAGGGTTTTCTTCTAATAGGGTGCTCATGTTTTGGTAACAAGAAGTACTAAAGAAGAGAATGTAAAAGGTCCTGTGTGGCTGTTAGATTCTGGGTGTACAGAGCATTGTGTAAATGATATAAAGTTGTTAAAGAATGTGAAAAAAGCTGAAGTAACAAGTGTTACTCTTGCAGATGGGTCAAAAATTAAATGTGAGATCAGGGGATGTTTATGTACCTGGGTTAAATAGAATGCTTAAAAGGTTTTGTTAATTGAGAAATTGGATTTTTGTTTAATTAGCATTTCCAGCCTATGTGCTGAAGGGTATGAAGTGTGCTTTAGGGCAAAAGAATGTGAAGTGTCCTTTAAAGGAAAGCATTGTGTTATGGGCAGATTGGTAAACAAAATGTACCTGTTTCCTAAAGGAGAGAAAGTGTTTAAAGTGCAAGGAACTGAAAACAAGCCTCTTCATGATGAGTGTATTCACTATTATCTATAGCACCCATGGGCCCACTCGTGCCACTGAGGGGGTGATGACCCGGGGTCCTGCTGGCATTGGGACCCGCAGGCTGGAAGGACTCGGAGGATGAGTTGGAAGGCCCAGAGCAAGATTGGTCAGCCGTACCTTTGCCAGTTCACCTGTAGAGAGTTTAGCCTGGGATCTTGAGTGGGAGCATTCTCCGGGGAAGGAGCGGACCAGGTGGAGATGTCTTGATTCGCATGAATGAACCAGTCTCAAAGCCTGATTCATTAATGGTGGAGTTTGCTACAGCCCAAATATTTGCGCGTTATTTGGTTCCGCTTCTGCTGGCCCTGACAACAGGTTATTATTAATCATTTATCTTAACGCTATATATCAATAAAAGTAATGGCCCGCTAGCCCGTGATTAGCAAACTGCTGAACCGATCGTGACAGCCGGCTGAACTCCTGGTCCTTATTTATAACGGTACGGACGCTCACGCTTCTGGCAGCTGCCTCCGGCGCCTGCCGCCATGTTAAATTGTCTACGCCTTGGCAAAGATAACCAGAACTGGTGAGTTGCGATCCGGCCGACGCACTGGAGAACACCTGTCGCTATGAAAACCGCTCAAAGTGGCGTTTTTAAACAGCAGTGAACCCTGCTGATAACGCTCTCAACAGTCTGCTATATTGATCGAACTGTAGTGAGTTTGTTACACCGATAGCGAATAGCAAATGGCTACCGCGCGATCCGGCGTTTGTCCCGGCACAATATGCGCGGCTTCCATACCAGGTAATATAGTTCGCGTTCAACAGCATGAACCGTCAGATAGATCTGAACAGTCCATTGAAATGAGACACAACATCCATCTCAACCTGCATCATCCCTTGCTTTGAGTTCTGGCTTCCAGATTTGGTGGAACGGCCGCGCGGCGTAGTCAACAGATTAGCGGGCTGTTTCAACCGCGCCGTAGAGCGCAAACCTCGCTCGCGGATCTGATGCGCTATCGTACTGAGCCTGGTAAAATGGTGATCAGAACGAGGCAGTATGGTATGATGAGAACCAAAACAAGCAGCAATGGAGTAAAGTTTCGTCCAACGTTAAATACAACGGTTTATCCGAGCTCATGTTATAAACGCTCAAAGTGAACGCCAGTGGAGATAATGGCGCAGCGCCATCTATGTTAGGTCAGTAGCTGAGAGC
Organism: Anolis apletophallus; assembly: GCA_030556195.1. Classification (NCBI taxonomy): domain Eukaryota; kingdom Metazoa; phylum Chordata; class Lepidosauria; order Squamata; family Anolidae; genus Anolis; species Anolis apletophallus. Next base: position 171,443,494 of record JARBWK010000003.1, on the reverse strand, counting down.
TTTCAAAGAAAGCCCCCAAACCAGCAGCAAGACTCTCAGCCTCAAACAGCCTTCTGAAAAAGCCCCAGAACAGTATCTTCAGCAGCGACCGTGCGGTGGTGTCTCTGCTTGTCGCGTCAGTGTCGCCAACCTCCCCAAACCCCAAAGTACATCAGAAGCAACGTTTTAGCTGGTTAGCTAGGTTTTCCTGTATAACTCATTATCCCACACTGCGATAGATCCTCAAACAATGGAACATCCCATCATGATTGAGCCAAAAGTCCGCTGATTTGGTGCTCTTGAACTCCTAATATTTCCAGTGAAAACTGATCATCATGGGGAGAAAGTCCTTGAAAACTAAATAAACTCAGTAGCAGCTCTACAGAAATGCACCAGCTCTACAAAAGAAGACAGCTTCTTCTCTTGTCTGTTCCAGATTTCTAACTCAAACAAACGCCCTACTGTCCCTGGATCTCTGTGTCTATAAATAACTGACTATTGTTAAAAATGTCATTGATGCTCTAAAACAAACAAGAAATGGAGGAAGGCTACCGGTCGTAGTGCTGATTTATGTTTTGTGGAGAAGAGGCGGAACACGGTTTCCACTGGCCTGTGATTCAGCATTGAACTGCAAATTAGGGCCTGAACTGGGAGATTCATCTTCGAAACTAGAGTGCTAGGCTTCTCCAAGACTTACTAGTGTCCTGCTGAGTTGTCTGTCTGGTCCAACCCGTTGGGGCCCATTTTTCACAGAAGAAATTAGGGAGTTATGTTGTAAAGACTGTTAGAACTCACAGATCAATATCCAATGCGATCCCTGTTCGATCCCCTGAGCCTATCTGACGTGGATGAATGACAACCAAGATCCTCCGAAATAGCACTCAAACATCTAAAAGAATTATCTGAACACGCGTCCTGAACAAGTGTAAATAAAGCTTCACTGTTGATGGATCTGTTTTTCAGTATCCCATGCTCTTCAACATTTCTGCAGAATATTATTCTCCCAGAACTAGCTGGAATCGCCACCTGCTGTCTGCTCCATCACTCAAGACTTTCTTTCCTGACTCAGCTGCTCCATGATCGCCGCGTTCATATGTGGCGTTCAGAGAATGAAAGTTCATGGCTCGGCGTTGCGCTGGAGAAACGTGCGACCAGTGAGACTTTCTGTCACCTGAATTTCCATATCGCTATGATAATGATACTATGTCTAAGTTTAGTCACCGGCACCCCTAGCAAAAAGACATTCAGTGATTCCTGAAGTTTTGTTTGTTCGTTTTGAAAGTCATCTTTACTGCGCAATGATCCATCACCATAGCAGCTGAAACGTAATCGAGCGAGTAAGCCCCGGCGAAGTGGACATCCATCCATCGCACGCTCCACCGTACCTTCAGCGCTCGGTACTGGCGTTTGATGTATGTGGATATCCAGCAGCAAGCCTCAGATTGACGAGAGCCCAAACCATCACTTCCATTTCTGTCCGATAATAAAAACATATCCATCTAGAAGAACTCTTGGCCATCAAGATATTAGTTCAGTATATCTTTCAGCTTAGTGTTGAAACAACAAGATCCAACCAACCAGCATCCAACCTGTTCATATCTAACCAACTCCATCTGATATCTCGTCTGAGTATCGACTTGATCAATAGGGACTCAAAGAGAATCAAGGAAAAGATGCCATCCAGCTGGAGAGGCTCGTGAGTGTTAATGGTCGCCCTGGTGTTCTACAGCAAAGCTTAGAATCTTGCGCGCAGCAAGGCTCATTTAACCCCTCCTGGGGGTCTGGGCCAAGCCTTTAAGTATAGAGACCTGAGAGGGGGTGGTCCAGGCTTCCAGGAAGACCATCCGTGGCAGAGCACCCATCTAGAATTCCAGTCCCTCCAAAGAACTGTGTTAACACTGGACTTAACGAGAGCTTCAGCCTGAAAGCGGCGATATTTCTGCCGGCTAATATAGTCGGGGCCGAGGCTTATTGGCTTTCAGACTTGCAAACTATCCGGCTGGATCTTGTGGCTGAAGCGGTGAGAGGAGACCAGGATCTGCCTTGGGGCATTGCGAACGAGTGCTGCTGTCAACAAACCACCATCTGGTCCAATATGATCTGATGATTACCAGATTTCCAACCATCAACCCACTATCATCTGAACCACGGATCTGTTAACAAGATAGACACTTCATCCTCTGGAACACGTTAGACAGTTATAGGTTGTAAGACGCCCAGTGCATCAAAGATCCATACAACCAAACCATCCAATCCGGCACTCAATTCACTTCCCAGTTCTGGAAGGCTGTCAGAAGTTGTTGGGGATTGATGTGTGGATGTCCACGGCTCATCACCCGCAGACCGATGGCCAGACCGAAAGGGTCAATGCCACCTTGGAACAGTACCTGCGCTGCTATGTCAACTATCAGCAGAACAACTGGGCGTCCTTGTTGTCCCTGGCAGAGTTTGCTTACAACAATGCGACGGAATCCATCAAAGAGACCCCTTTCTTTGCTAACTATGGACACCACCCTCGGTTCTACCCGCCGGTGGACCCGTCGGAGACGTTTCCGAGGCTAAGGATTGGCTTCGAGCTCACTGCACTCCAAGACTTGCTACGCACTCAATTGGACAGGCGAAAGCTGACTACAAGCGGATGGCTGATCGGCGGCGCCAGGAGGGTCCTGACATCCTTGTGGGGACAAAGTTTGGCTGTCCACCAGGAATTTGCCTACGCAGCGACCCAGTCGCAAGCTGGGCATAAGATTTTGGGTCCCTACAAAGTTTTGGAGAAGGTGGGGCCGTGTCCTTCAAACTACAACTCCCAGCGGACATGAAGCTCCACCCGGTGTTTCATCGTTCGTTGCTCCGCCAGCCGAAGGGGAGTGCGGCCTGGCGTGACAGCCGCCTCCTCCCCGTGATGCGGGAGGCGGAGAGGAGGTCGAGTGCAGGACATCTTGGATGCCCGCCTCCGTTACAGGAAGGTTGAGTAATTTATTGACAGGAAGGGTTTTGGCCCGGAAGAACGTGCTTGGGTCAAGGCTCGAGATGGTCACGCCCCGGAGATGGAGGCTCGCGACCACCGCAAGTATCCTGACAAGCCCAAGCCCGGGGCGGCCCAGGGGGCCCTGAGGGGGGATAGTGTAGCACCCATGGGCCCGCTCGTGCCACTGAGGGGTGTGCGCGCCGGGGTCCGTTGGCATTGGGACCCGCACAGGCTGGAAGGACTCGGAGGATGAGTTGGAAGGCCCAGAGCAAGATTGGTCAGCCGTACCTTTGCCCAGTTCACCTGTAGAGAGTTTAGCCTGGGATCTTGAGTGGGAGCATTCTCCCGGGGAAGGAGCGGACCAGGTGGAGATGGGAGGCAGCGAAGCAGATAGCGGAGATAGTTATGAATTCCCAAACGGCCGAGGTTCCCAAGAGCTGGCCGGGCAGCAGATGGAGGCTAGCGGCTGGGAAACTCCGGGGGAGGCTGCTTCTCAGGAAGATAGCGATACTGGACTGGAAGAGCGGGGCCGTTCTCACAACAGGCGCAGGGACATAGAGGAGGGCAGGAGGAGCTGGCATCTGTCCCTAGACCGTCACCGTTCGGAAAGTAGAGACTGGAGACGCCGGGCCCTAGATCGTCGGGGTTCCAGGCCGAGGATTAAGAACGGCCCCGTGGGAACTGATCGTCAGTTCTCGGCCCGTCTTCCCTGAATAGACGCGAAGCAGAGTGGGACCACAAGCCAGCAGTGGTCATCAAGCCTTGCCTTGCCTTTGCCTTGTTTCTTGAGCCGCAGCGGTTTTGCGGCCTGCCCTGTTTCCTGATTCGCATGGGATTGCGAAACCTTGCCCTGTTTCCTGATTCGCATTGAATTGCGGGCCTTGCCACGTTTCCAGCTTATTTGCTCGTTACTTTGGACTACTTGCTTAACACCTGGACAATTGCATATTATTGGACTATTTACTCTTTGGAACTGTTTTTATATACTCAATAAAGTAGTTAGCCTTCAGTACGTCTCTGTGTGTGTGATTAAGGGGCCCGCCAGGTCCGTGATCGTGACATTATCATAGAGTGTTGGGACATGTTGGCTTTAAAGTTATAAGACAGCTTGCTAAAGTAACCAATTTAAAACTTAAGCCCTGTGATAATTATTTGGACTGTGCTGTCTGTTCTAAGGAGAAAGTAAAAAGGTGTTCCATTCCAAAGCAAAACAATAGGCAAACAACAAAGCCATTTGAGCATGTTCATATTGATCTGGCGGGTCAATGTGCAAGAGTTTTGAAAATGCATCTTATTTTCTTGTGCTAGTGGATGATTTTACCCGCTATACTTATTGTTATTTTTTGAAACAAAAGTCCCAAGCTGGGTACAAAATAAAGGAATGGGTTAACATGGTTGAAAGGAGTTTTAACCACAAGGTGGGGTGTTTCCAGACAGACAGGGGTGGTGAGTTCACTGTTTTTTCGTATTTTCAGAAACTCAACAATAACTACCCATACTCAGAACAGGGTTTCCATGCAACTCACTTGCCTTGATTTCACATGGTTTCTAGGAGTGCCATTTGGTGTACATTTGAATCATTATTTGAGACACAGAGAGAATCAATGTGGTACTGTAGATTGAGCATTGAACTAAGTTTCCAGGAGATGAGGGTTCAAATCCTAATTTGGTAATGGAAATCCACTAAGTGACCTTGGGAAAGTCATATCATCTAGGAGGAAAAGAAGACAATGGCAAAGCCCCTTTGAACAAATCTAGCAAGGAAACCCTGCCATAGATTCTCCTTAGGATCACCATAAATCAGAAACGATTTAAGACCCAATACAAGCAACAATTGAGGCTTTGATTCTAAGACAGGCGTGGGCCGGCCCTCCAGGGGTTTTGGACTTCAACTCCCAGAAATCATAGCCAGTTTACCAGTTTTTAGGATTTCTGGGATTTGAAGTCCAAAACACCTGGAGGGCCGGCAATTGCCCACGCCTGTTCTAAGATCACGTTTACACTGAAACTTTAATACAGCTTGGAAATGGTTTCACTGTGTGGGTGATTCGATTGCTTGGAACTGGTTTGAGGCAAGGACAGTAATTACAATGAACATGGAACGTGGTCTCAAACTGCTATGCAGGTGTACACCTCCCACCCCCCTTTCTGCAGAGAAGTGCATCAGTGCACTGGAGGCATACAGAACAATTGACAGTTATTCACTTAGATCTGGGAATGTAATTTCAGGAATTTTAAAATGGCTGCTCTGCCTACTCCTGAATTCTCATGAACTAAGGAATGCTGCCTATGATTTCTACTTGCTGGCTAAAGGTGATAAATAAGGATGTAGTGAATATTAAATGTTAGATGCAATGTAAAAGAAAATTAAAATTTCTTATGAAAAACATAATAGCACAGCTACTTCAATTATACTAAACATGTTTGGACAGTATTTAAATAATGGAAAAACATTGCTTGCTTTCTGTAATAAAATTAAACCAGATGTTCAAGAGCGTAGAGTGTTTGCTTGAGATGGGGATTAATCAAGAAAAGCAAAATTGGTTCTGTCATCAGTGCAAAAAAATATTGCAATAAGTAAACAAAACCATTTTTAAAAGTGTGACCCTGATTTCTTGGTCTAATTCTAAAATGGGTAATGTTTTCCAGATTTGTTAAACTGTGATTTCCATCAGCTACACTGGTCAAGGAAGATAAAATTGAAGAAGCTGGTTTACATCCCTTATCTGGGAGAAACATGGAATATAAATCAAATAAAAACAACTAAAATATAGGTGCTAATGAGCTTTTTAATGCATTTCCTGGATGTGGTACAGTACATGCTGATTGATGGCTAAATCTGTCCTGGGGGGAGGGGGGATAGAAAAAACATTAATTAAAAAATGTGAAGATATCAAACTGAATCTGCTTAATTCTACTTTAGTTGATGTGGGGTGGAACTACATCTAAGTAATGAATACAACAATACACATATTGGTTGACTTCCTGTTTACAAACTGAGGGAAATTGTAGTCAAGTGGTTCACCACCTCATACACCTGGGGTGTCAACTACCCAGCCACTGTCAGGCTGTGAAGCATACTCCCGCCCCAGCCCTTCTAAGTGCTCCTTCAGTCCCACCACCAGAAGAGCTGTCAAAGCACTCATGGTGTCTGTTGCCTCCAAGAAGGGCTGGAGCACAAAGACCAGCTGTGAGATATTTTCATAGTCCTGCTTCATTATGGCAGCAAGACCCTCTACTTTCACAAATGGGCTGTGGATTATCTTCTGCTGTTCCAATAGCTGTTAGTCCATCAGGAAGGTGGAGTTCACCCTGCTCACTTTGCAATTACAGTGTTAGCACACTGCCTGCTTGCGATCTTCTAGATTCAGGAAGAAGTGGTCCTAAACCAATAAACGAGACCTTCCAAGTGCAGGGAAAGGGACAGTTGCAGGTAAGGGGGTAGGTCCAGGTGAGGAGGCAGGTGCAGACCCCCAATTCCATCCACTGCCAGCTGGAGACAACACAGTGTGTGGATGCATATTCAAATCCGCCTCAGACACTACCAACTCCTCCTCAGAGATCTCCAGATCCAGTAGCTGTGACCCCTCTGACTGCCCATTGGGACTACTAGGAGTGGGCACTGGCAGCCCAGAGGCTCCCTCAACAACAGGAGGCTGAGCAGCAGCAGCAGACCTCAAAAAATACATCCTTTGAATTTTGATGGGTGTGGGAGGATCCCATTCATCAGTACCACCTCTCCCTCTTCCATTCCCTTTTCCACTCCCACTGGCTTTCGCTCCCTCCCTATGAAGTCTCAAGGGGGTTCGGCTATTCCCTATCCAAAACCTACCCCAAACTCAGTCAAATTAAAGCAAAAAATGGTAAAACTAAATATTTAAACAAACACACAAAAGAACTTTTTAAACTCATAGCCCTCCCACACAAAAGAATGCACACCCACCCACACCTTTCTAGTGAAATTAGTAAATTTAAAAGACTATAAGAAAGATATTAACTGAGAAAATTTCATGTATGTAGAAGAAAATTATTGGAATTCTCAAAAAATGATTCGCTAAGAAACAGCAATGGCACTGAGATATAGAACACAGCTAGCACACAATCCCTCTCTTTTAAACATGAGGATGCCACAGAAAAATGGTGGAGCTCATCTCGGGGTGTCTGTGTGTGTGTGTGTGAGTGTCCACCAGCTTTGCAAAAGACATATGATCTGTTTTCTTCTTCTGATTGGGTCTGGCAAGGCTAACAGGGGCAAAACCCCATGTACTAGGCTGCTCTTTATACGTGGCAGTTGGATGCAGCCAAAGATCAGCCACTAAGGTTGACCCTTTGTCTGCTCCCCCACGCCAGCTCAGTCCATTTTCAGGGATCCAGATGCTGGTTAGCCAGAATTCCCTGACTTTGGTATCTCAAAATGGAACCATGCACACCCTTACCACATATCACCTGGAATACGTTTTTGTGTTCTGAACACCACAACTCAAGGAATCCTCCAGCTGGAAGATGTCCAGAGGAGGATAACCAATATGTCAAAAGGTCTAGAAATCTGGCCTTAAAAAGAACAGCTTAGGAAAGTGAATATGTTTAGTTTGGAGGAAAGAAAAAATAAGATAAGCTATGATTGCTATTCTTTAAACATCTTAAGAGATGTCATGTAGACATTAGGCATGGTTTAGAACCCAAAAATAGGAAATCGAAAATCTAATGGGGGGGATTTACTAACGAAATTTGTTAGTAGTTCGTATGCCAGCGCATGCGCATTCAGATGGTTTTTGGTCTACAGCTCCCAGAAATCCTAACAGCTGGTAAATTGGCTGGGATTTCTGGGAGTTGTAGGCCAAAACTTGAATAAACCACACTGAATTCTAGATGGGACTCTCCAAATAGGAAGGAGGGAGGGAAGGAGGGAGGGAAAGGAGGGAGGGAGGGGTATTCTATTCTTGGAAGCAGCAAAAAAAGGAGGAGGAGCCCCTCGCTCCTCACTGTCTCTCTCACCCTGATCCTGAGGGAGCGAGGGTCCAAGTTTGCCCAGGCTGAGAGGAAAAGGAAGAGGCCTGAGGCTGTGAGGAATGGTGTGAGTTGAAGTCCAAAACACCTGGAGGGCTGAAGTTGGCCCGTGCGATGGGGCAAGACAGAGCAACGGGAAGAGAAAGGGAGGGGGGAGAAGCCACCAGGAAAGAGGAGGGGGCAGAGAAGCATGTGAGAGAGCGCAGGGGAGAGAGAGGAGGAGAAGCGTGTGTGTGTGTGTGTGTGTGAAGTTGGCCCCCCCGTGCGGTGGGGCAAGACAGAGCAACGGGGAAGAGAAGGGAGGGGGGAGAAGCCACCAGGAAAGAGGAGGGGGCAGAGAAGCATGTGAGAGAGCGCAGGAAAGAGAGGAGGAGAAGCGTGTTTGTGTGAAGTTGGCCCATGCGGTGGGGCAAGACAGAGCAACGGGAAGAGAAGGGGGGGAGAAGCCACCAGGAAAGAGGAGGGGGCAGAGAAGCATGTGAGAGAGTGCAGGGAAAGAGAGGAGGAGAAGTGTGTGTGTGTGTGTGTGTGTGTGAAGTTGGCTCGTGCAGTGGGGCAAGATAGAGCAACGGGGAAGAGAAGGGGGGGAGAAGCCACCAGGAAAGAGGAGGGGCAGAGAAGCATGTGAGAGAGCAGGGCGAGACAGGAGAAGCGTGTGTGTGTGTGTGTGAAGTTGGCCCGTGCGGTGGGGCAAGACAGAGCAACGGGGAAGAGAAGGGGGGGAGAAGCGTGGAGGACTGCACTTTCCAGAATGCCTAGCAGCAGCGTCACTTCCAATTTCCCATAGAAATGCGGGAAAAAGAAGATGAATGAAGGCGGGAAGGAAATGAGGGGGAGAAGACAGGGAGAAGTGAGTAGTACAATAATTAAGAATTTATTACGATCATAACGCAAATTGTTGGCCTCAAGGACTGTAAAAGAAAGTCTACTTCCTGGTTAGCTGCCGTGATGCGTATAAACTAGAAAGTCCCATTACATTCATAACTTTTTTCTCATGCCTAGTAGACATGTAGAAGATATAGCAAGCTTTGTTTCCTCTTTTCTAGACACTAGTACATGAACCAATAAATTCACAAGAAAAGAGATTCAACCACAACTTAAGAAATAACTTTTTTTCTTTTGGGATTTTAAAATAGAGATTGGATGGGCATCTTTCAGTAATACTTTAGTTGTATATTTCTGTATGAAAAGTGGGCTGGACTAGATGACCCTTGTGGCCCCTCTAATCATAAAATCCTATAACTCAGTGGGAAAAAACTGTTTAATTACCTGTCCATCTATCCCTGAGTTATTTTAGGACCTTCAGAAGTCAATGTCCCCCAACAGACTATAATGACACATCAAGCACAATTCAGTGCCTTTTTACATTTCCCCCTTTTTAACTATGAATTTCACATATATAAGTGCATTTTATATACACTTTCCAAAATGCACATATTTTCCCCAAGTATTTTCTCATATAATGTTGCACATATGCTTCCTTAATATATGCCAATGAACATATCCTCTGCCCATCTCAATGTGATTGTATTTTCCCCCAATTATTCCTATTTTATGTGTACAATCCAGAAAATGCAAATATAGTTCAATTTGTCCATAGGTTTGGGAGACACAAATCTCATAACTTTGCTTTAAATAATGATGCCAATAAATTTTTCATCTATTCCTAGTTGAGATGACACTGTACCCAGTGCATAATATTTACACAGATAGTCTTCATGTAATATTTCAAAGAAGACTGAAGAAGTAGAAGAGGATCATAAAATGTCACCATTTGTTAATATTGACTCATGACATCAATCAATCAATTGCCTTTATTTCAGTTAACAAATCTTAGGCAGATACAGAAAAATATAATACAGATAAAAGTCACATATAAAGCACAATACAGGTTATCAAATGTACACACATTAAGATCGGTGGCATTAAAATTTATATCTCTTAGAAGCTAATAATACGTATCTAGGGCTGTGTAGTTTTCTACTATTTAGTGTACTACAGTTATAATCGCATAAAGACTGTATTTAAATTTTTCAGCTTCTCTTTGGTTACTTTTCTTTAGATAAACTGCTCTTTAGAGTCTTTGAGGCATGAGCAAATTTTTTTGCTATCTCCTCTGTAACTTTTTTTGGAGTCCCCCAAAAGATACTTTAAATAATATTGTAAAGATCTTCCTGGCCAATGACAGATAAGAGGCATTATTACTTTCCTTCTTTCATCCCTATAAAAGGAACATTCAAACATGACATGCAGTAGAGACTCTGCTATGCCCGCCCCACACAGGCAAAGCTGATCATTGTAATCTTTATGTTCAAAAAACGTCCTCCTAGGATAGCTGAGGGAATAACGTTGAATCGGGCTTTGCTAAACGCCTGTCAATATTTAGGGATATTTAAGTTTTCTAGGTATTTAGCTCCACTTAATGGTCTAAACTCCAGGCCCAGGTTTATAGGGGAACAAGTACTACGTGCTGCAGTTGTAGAATTTTGCATATCTATGTCAATTATTCGTTGTTTCAGAATTTGTATTGCCCTACTTGAGTCTAGGAAGAGTAATAGGTCTTGTGAGAGCCCCAGTTTGAGTGTTTCCTCTTTTAATGTCTTTTTCATTTGAGAAATCAAGAAGTCTTTCTGTAGCAAGTGTACATAGTCATCCTCCTCACCCCTAGACATGTGTTTTATCCAGTATCCTAGCACCCATTTCCATGCTATACATTCTACAGATGGTATACCCACTTCTAGGTGCAGTATTGCTGAGGGCACGCAGTTGGGTACGGCAAAATCATGGTTTTCTCCCCCCAAAAAATTGTAGATACAACTGGAAAATAGCTGGCTGCAAAATTGAACAAGTCACTCATTTCAAATACCTGGGAGTTATCTTTCACTAGTCAGGCTCATGGACATCTCACCAACAGATGTCAGTACTGAATGCTATTTCTACAGCCAAAGCAATTGTTCGCTTTTTCTTTGTTAAAGGTGGGCAGTTTATTCCATCAGCAATTAAGATATTTCAGGCAAAGGTGCTTCCACAATTACTGTATGCCATCCCAGTATGGATCTTGGGCTTTACATCTCAAATGGAACGGGTTTTATCTATGTTCTTAAACTATTTGAAGAAGACATTAAAAGAGAAACTACTCAAACTAGGGCTCTCACAAGACCTATTACTCTCCCTAGACCCAAGTAGGGCAATACAAATTCTGAAACAACAAATAAATGACTCATGACATTATATGTAATATTTTCTCTTTGACTTTTTTAGAAACTCTCTCCCAATGTGTTCAGTTTCTAGCTAATATAATCAAACAATGTGTGATAACCTAAATGAAGTAAAAAAGATAGTAAGTAGCATATATGATGGAGGGGGGGGGGATAACTGACATAAATATATCCAGTCAAAGAATTTTTCCTTTCATTTTTTAACAATTGCATGTAATAAGTAAAAAGACCACCTCCACACTTGTGACTTGAAATTCAATGTCAAAATTGTTGAGAGTGAGCATTAACTAAAAATTATTTTTCTCACCCAATACCAGAAAGAATATTTCAGAATATAAACAACATCAAAAGGAATGAGTAAATTGGATGATGATGATTAGCATCTCACTATATAACATGATTTTTTGTTCCTGGGTTATAAATGTCATATCTTAATTGGTTCCATCATAAAAACATGGAAAAGGTTTATTAAACTGCCAAAACGTTGTTTTTGTGGGACATATTGCAGCACATTTTGCTATGAATATCTCACAGTTTCAACCAATACAACATAAATTGTGGCAGCCACAAAAATGAAGTTTCTAGAGTATAACTACTAATTTCAATGTAAGGAATGCACAATTAAACAGGAAATCACACTTTCTAATTGTACCATCGTGCCCAGGCACTATAGGGTTAAAACTGGGATGTGCTTCTTTCTTTAGCCTGGGAGACCACGGGTGCCTTACTTTGAAGCTCAGGGGTCCCAGCAACTAAGGCCACTCCAGATGAATCATCAAACAAAGTCTTTATTTTGTCAAAGTCCTTGCCAGACTTGGTCCAAATATTTGAAGTTCCAGATAGAAAAAAGTCAACTTACGAGATTAAGCAGTAGTTCTTTCAGATGTTCTTATTCTTTTACTTAGTGGCTGAGACAAAGGACTGGAGAGTCATTGTCTCGCCCCTCCCCCCCAGCTTCCCTCAATGACAGGGAGATTCGAGGATGCTCTCTGCCCTGAATTCTGAGTTGCTATATAGAAAGAACGGATCTTTCCCTTTAAAACTCAGAGCCAGTTTGAAGGCGATGCTGGATGAAGCTGTAGCACTTGTGATGGCTTTTCAAAGCTGACCTGGCTATTCCAACAAGCACATCTGGCTCTCTGGCCTTTCTGTCAAAGACTAACTGACTCTAAAAATGGAGGTCCCTCTCCCCAGGAGAAAAGGCGGGCTCCAGACAAAAAAAATACTTCTGCAGGCCAATGACTGCAAAGGCCTTGCAAACTAACTGTAAAACTCAGTTAATAATTAACTATCAGGGAATCTCTGAGTCTGCAGAATCCCTGCAGAAATGCAAAGGGATGTTTCATCTTCTAGCTTTGGGGCAATACAAATCAGACATTAGTTATGTCAGAACACAAATCCAGAACTGATAATTTTTTAATGGTGAACTTGCCACGGGTCAGCGCAAGAGAGGCGCCCCCAAAAAGGAGATATAAAAACTCCCTGAAACAACATCTCAGGCTCAGCCATATTGATCACCAACAATGGTCCACCCTGGCCTCACATCAGGAGGCATAGAGACGCACTATCCACAATGCTGCGGCCTCTTTCGAAAAGTCATGCTGAACAAGTCTCAAAGAGAAACGACAACACAGAAAGAACCGCAACCTGGAAACAACTTCACCCAAGGAGACTTTCTGCTGTGCTTTCTGCAACCAGACTTGTCTATCTCGGATTGGCCTTTTTAGCCATCAACACACTTGTAGGAAGTGTGGGACGAGTCCTTCCTGAATCTTCATTCGTGAAGAAAAGCCAAGTAAGAAGAATATAGTATAATATTTCATAGAAATATGGAATTATAAAATGTTTCCTCAATAGTAATTGAATCTAAAAATGATGTTCATTGCAGGATCTTCACATAAGGCATCCTCAACAGTAACTATCCAGTTTCATTTTGAAGATATATAAATAAGACTCCATCTCCTCTCTAGGCAATTAGTACCATTCCTAAAGCGCTATCAAGAAGTTTCTTCCAATGTTCAGTTGAAACCTGCCCTCCTGAAAACCATTACATCTGATTCTACCCACTTGGGAAGACTGTCATAACAACTCTGTGTGACTCTTGAAATATTGACATAATACAATCATCTCATTCCTTAGTGTTCTCTTCATTAAGCCGAACATGCCCAGTGTCTTCAACCTTTCCCCATGTTTTACTCTCTATGCCTCGAATTGTACTCATTACCCTTTTTCAAACCCCTTTCCAAACCCCCTCCAACTTGACTGTCTACTACTTAAAATGAGGCACTCAGAACTAAATGCTATACTCCAGATGAGATCTGATCAGTGCAGAACATCATGGGACTATCACTTACCTCAACTTGGAAACTGCTCTCATGAATACAGACTAAGATAGCAGATTGTTAGCAGGCTAAATTTTGCACATGAGTTGCTCTTCTTTTCAAAGCTCTGCCTCCTGGTATGCTAGCTTAAAAACTTGTTTCATCGCCCAATTCAGTTTGCTTTTCACTCTGAGGCTAGCCTGATCTGCAACTTCTTGTGCCAAAGATCCTTGACCTTAGTGAGAAGAGGTTGCTGGCCATCATAGCAGTTGATACTATTTAAAACAGCCTTCAGTACAGAGACAATCTTCCAGTGACCAATTTTGAGTATATCTTCTCTAAGCCAAAGAAAAACATAATCAGTGCACTTATAGTTATGTCATACATATCCTATTCCACTGAATAATAGTCATAATTTTAATTCTCTTTTTCAGATGAAAAAATGGGTGTGTGATTATTATGCAGTGAAAACAATTCCAGCTATAGTAGCCGAGTGAAGCCTCCTAGCTGGAAAGGGGCAGAAGGGAGGGCAGGGGAATGAAGCTTCACTCCCTTGCCCGCCTGCCCCATTTCCTTTACAAATTTCTGTTTAAATCTTTGATCAATAGTCAGAAATAAAAGATAACAGGATAGCTTTCATTTCTTTCACTTGAGTAAAAGAGTTACAAACTGGGTAGATGTAGGCAACGCTGTGGATGTAGCTTATGTGGATTTCAGTAAGGCCTTCAACAAGGTCCCCCATGATTTTCTGTCTAACAAACTAGTCAAATGTGGGCTAGGCAAAACTATGGTTAGGTGGATCTGTAATTGGTTAAGTGAACGAACCCAGAGGTTGCTCACCAATGCTTCCTTTTCATCCTGGAAAGAAGTGACTAATGGAGTGCTGCAGGTTTTTCGTTCTTGGCCCGGTTATGTTCAACATCACCATTAATTACTTAGATGAAGGGTTAGAATGCATGATCATCCAATTTGCAGATGACACCAAATTGGGTGGGATAGCCAATACCCCAGAAGACAGGAGCAGAATTCAAAACGATCTTAACAGATTAGAGAGATGGGCCAAATCTAACAAAAGGAAGTTCAACAGTGACAAATGCAAGATACTCCACTTAGGCAGAAAAAATGAAATGCAAAGAAACAGAATGGAAGACACCTGGCTTGACAGCAGTACATGTGAAAAAGATCTTGGAGTTCTTGCAGACAACAAGTTAAACATGAGCCAACAATGTCATGCAGAAGCTGAAAAAGCCAATGGGATTTTGGCCTGCATAAACAGGAGTGTAGTGTCTAGATCCAGGGGGTTGGACTGGATGGCCCAAGAGGTCTCTTCGAACTTGGTGACTCTATTTAATATTCAAAAATTGTGACATGGAATTGTGTTCTGCTTAGTGACCTCAAAAACTACTAAATGGAATATGAGCTTATCTTGGCAGACCAGGAAGTTGTGTATATAACAGAAGTCCCTTCCACACAGCCATTTAATCTGACTGAGATTGAGAAATATTGTTTGCTTCGGTGTGCCTACACAGGTAGCCCCCAACCCATTCACAGCTGCCATGGAGTTTATATAGCTCCACAGATTCCAGATCAACTGGATCCATTCTTAATTGTTTTTCAGCTTCTCCAGCAGAAAGCATTGGTTGAAAACACCTGATCAACATGTGACTTAAAGCAAAGTAAGTCAAGAAGGGATACATTTGTTTGCCATCATGCTGTGCTCTTAACTCGGCAGTGCCTCCTGGTGTTTACCCCTGTAAAATCTACTTCTCTGAAGATTTTAAAACAGAGTCTGGATGGCCATTTGTCTGAAGTGGTTTGATTGTGTGTTCCTGAATAGCAGAATGAGGTTGGACTGGCTGGCCCTGAAGATCTCTTTCAAAACTATTGTCCTAAAAAAGTTATATATTTTTCTTATTTTCTCACATTTTAAGGTTTAACCTCCTTTGTGAACTTTCTAGATAGCTTTGTCTCTTTATATGGGAAATATTTGAAATCTACTAAGGGTTTTGAGAGCTGAATTTATATGAAACTGTAACTGAGGGTGCATCTACACCAGGGGTGCTCACACTTTTTCAGCATGCGAGCTACTCTTAAAGCAACCAAGTCCAAAAGATCTACCTGCCCCTGCCGCCGTGTGCTCCCGCTGCTGCGCACTCTTGCCACCGCGAGTGCTCCTGCTGCTGTTCTCTGCCCACGCAGCGCTTCTTCCGCCTGCGGGACATTGCAGGAAGGAGAAAGCACAAGGCACGGCATCCAGAGGGAGCGCTCTACCCTTTCTCGCCGGCAATGGAGGCTGCACAGCTGCTTCTGGATGAGAGAGAGGCAGGGCGCTCCCTCCAGAGGCCCCGCCTCATGCTTCCTTCTTCCTGCAATGCCCCGCAGGCAAAAGAAGCACCGCGAGAGCAGAAGCCAGCAGCAGGAGCGCGCGTGCGCACAGGGTGTGTGCGCGTAGGGTGTGTGCGCGCATGGCAGGAGTGCCCCATCTGGCTGGTGAGGCCCGAAGATCACCTGGAAGAGGACCAAAGATCTACTAGTAGCTACCTTATGAGCACCCCTGACCTACACTATAGAATTGATGCAGGACCACAGAAGGACATGGGTGAAAGTTGCACTGATTCTTCTGGTGAAAGGTTTGGTATGAAGAACTCTTTCAGACAAAGATTTTCTTTCTTGCTAGCACAAGCTGAGTGGAAAACAGGCACCAAGGAAAGCAATTTGAGATGAGGAAGAAAGTTGAGTTGAAGAACAGACTGTGAATTTGACTTCTAAGGCTAGGACAGAAAGTGCTAATGTCTTGCAGGGCACAGGGAAATCATACGCCTGAAGAAATGGTTTTTAATAAGTGAGAGAAGGGGTGTCAGAGGTATTCTGAAAGTTGATGACAAAAATATCTTGCATTCCCAACCAGAGTACTGATTATGGAATTAGCTCCTGGGGAGGAAGAAGAATTGCATAGCTTCATTTGAATTCCATATTCAGAGAAAATTGCTTAAGTGCAACATATTTTGAGCTGTTGAAAGAAAGTGAGTTGGGGAAAGGGAAAGGATATATATAGAGCGAGGGGGGGGGGGTTATTGATGGCTGGTTAGAGTGTGTCATTTTCTTTTTGCTGGTGTGTTTTAATTGTGTTTGTTGTAGTTTTAATTCTTTCCTTGAATTAATTACTATTTTATTTCATTCTAAGATAATTATCTTGAGGAGTTGACCTCAGAGTTGTACCATTGGACTTAGAGATTCATGGGGAATTGGTCTCTCATGCAAAAAAGGGCATTTTTATTCAGTTTTTCTCACTTCCTTGGGGGTCTTTAGCCCCTAATTCATTGGAATGTAAGAGAACCAGCTGAACTGAGTTGTTTTATTTTATTTTGAGCTCATATTTACAGACCAAAAAAAGGCTGTCTGCCAGGGGTGAAGGACAAGGTTTGGATCTATTCCAACTTCATTCCATACTGAGAAAGAGAGGGGCCATACAACATGCACAGCTCTGTTTACCTACAAATACAGGAAACTCAGGAGGGATGTTCACAATCCCTTCCCAGAACCCCTGTGCGAGTCAGCTGTCCTACACTCCCTAATGAATCAATCAAGTTTGATTGCAGTTTTACAACTATGTTTTTTTTCTTTCCATTATGTTTAAAATATTTTCTTATATATATTTTTTAAAAAATCTGAATTAAAAAGGGGGAAAAGAAAGTGCATAGGATATGATTAGAATCTAGGTAATTAATATATGTTCCACATGGGTGGAACATATATGTGTATTAGGCTTGGTTGATCTAAAATACATTGGTTCAAAACTCATTTTGGATGTTGGGGGCACTGATGGTTCATTTCGGAATTGAATTCCAAATTTTTCTTTAAATGTTTTTTGAAATTTCCAAAATTTCCAAATTGGTTTGTTAATGGTGGACGCAATTGCACAATACGCAAGACTTTTAAGTTGTAGTATCCTTTTAGGCAACTCACAGCAAACAAAGAAAATAACAAACAGCCCTGCCCTTTTGCCTTGTAAGCTGATTTCACAACTTTAGGAAGGAGAGTTTGTGTTCAAAGAGTGGCTTGAATTGATGGGAGATCTAGTTCTTTTTAGGCAATGTGCAGCACAAACTAAAAAATGCTAAGGCCAGATAGACTTGCTACAACATTGGCTTTTAAACATGTTGGAGTGAGTGCTTTGGTTCCTCTGTGTTTCTCTTTCCATCCACACACTACCCTCGTGGTGCCTACCCATCCCAAACCCCAACAACACACAAGCGGCAAGGCAGGCTACCCAGCCAGCCAGGCAGTCAGGCATGGCAGGCAACAGCCCTTCTTCTCTGCTTCCTTGTTTGCCCACCATCCTCCTCTTCTAACCTCCCTTCAACACAACCTCCCTTCAACACAACTTCCCTTCCCTTTGTCTTTCCCTTCCTGACTCCGAATGAGCCTCTGAGCCATGTGCTCCCCCCCAAATTTCTGCCCTGATTAGCTGAGAGGCAAGGAGCCTCCAAGCATGCAAGCTACTTGCCTCCCAGCAGGCTAGTAGAGGGCTGAATATACGCTGAATCATTTCCGACTCACTTCCTGAGTCATTACAAAATGGTGGGAAAAGCTTTGGAAGGGCAAAGGGACTTCCAGTTTTAAAAAATGCTTCAATATTGCTTTAAAAAGGTAATCTTAACAAAATTATTACGAGCAACTAGTTATCCGACATGGCTCTATCCATGCCTAATGTGTATACATAGGACGTCATTAGACAGTGTTTAATTTGGTGGCAAAACCAGTTCACCTTCCCTTTTGCCATGGAGCCTGCCAGCTTTCATCCCACAATGCACAGCTTCTTCCGGTGAGGCTCCATGGCAAAAGGGAAGAGGAACTAGCATATGCCATCGCATACAGATGTTGCATACAGATCAATGGGGGGAAGATGGGTGGCAGCCAGGTAGCGGATGCTTCCCCTGTGGGATGAGGTAAGGGGGAAGCCAGGCAATTTAAGATGTAGGGTGACAGGTTTCCCACATCCCATGCCAGGCACTGTCGGATTTGCCACAATGCGTGGCAATTCTGGCAGCAAATGGGATGAGGCAGCTAGACTGCTTGGGACTATCTCTATTGGTAGTACTAAGCTGACCCATATGATTAATTGGATTTTCTTGTGTGCTCCCTCACTATTTAAGAAGTGATTTAGACAGGTTAAATCATGGGTTTTGATATTATCCATGGATAAATTGAGGGTTATTCCACAGAGGGGAAAGCATCAATGTTACTTTGGTGGGCAGCTGTCCTTGTTTGCCACTGCCATTTTCCCTTTCAAACTTTCAAAATAGCCAGAAGTAGCAACCACAAAGACAGTGGAGCTGATTAGTATTTCTTTTAGGTTAGCCTAGAATGCACTAAGCTCTTGTGTTTTGCCAGTTTATTTAGATTAGAAATTGGTTCTTTTTAAAAAATAAAAGAAGGTACAGTATTCACATAAACCTATAGATAAGTTGAGCTTTGGGATGATTTTGTGACTAAAATGTCTAGACTTATACATAAGTGTATGTTTGAGGATATAGGAGGACATTGCAACTGTAGAATGTTCTTCCCTTGGTAGACCAACTTGGCTGTTTGCCAAATTGCTTCAATGAAAAGACTGCTGTATATAGTTTTTGAAACTATTTATCTTTTTAATTTTTACTTTTAACTTACATTATTAAAAGTAAAAAATATTTTGCTTTTTTAAAACCCATGTAACCTATTTTAATCATATTTGTAAGTTTCCCTGAGATTGTTTGATATAAATATTGAAATAAATAAATAAATAAATGACCACTGTTATCACTGGAAAAAATAGATATATGATGTTTAATTCTGAATTTGTCTGCTAATTTCATTGAGATACAAATAAACACTGTTTGCTTGGGATTTAGAATCTTTGGCTTCTTAAACATTTTTGATTAATTAACATTGCCAAGTATATCTCACGGGGTGAAATCATTCTTGGTATGCTGGACCATTCTTCTATAAAACTTTGAGACTGGCTTGTCTCTTCACAACACTTCAAGAGTTGATGAGCTTTGAATGTAGTGCTGCATGTTTCCACTTGATCAAAAGAGATGTTCAGGCATTTAAAAACCTGCATGAAGATTAATCCTAAGGCACAACAATAATTTTTTTTTAAAAAAACTAAAACAATAAAGAAGGAAATTTCAAGGGAAGAAGATGATGGCTTCCCTTGGATTTAGATTTACTACTCTAAACTATATATCCATCTGCCAGGGAAAAAATGAAATCATCCCAAGCAGAACCAACGTAATAAAAATACAACAGATGTGGATTCTCAAGTTAAAACAACCACACAAGAAGAACAGAACAAAGCAAAAGAGAGATTATAGAATTAAAATATACAGTCATATTGTTTTTCCATGCTACAGCAGTGGGTTTTTTGGGATATTTTCTGGGAAAAACTAAATTTGATCAAATGAATACCCATAAGTACATATTACACCACATTTGCACCAACAACATTGGTTGTCAGTTTGTCTCCAGATCGCCATTCTCTTTACAGTTAGAAATGGTGTAAATTCAATGTGCAAGAGAGTCTCCTCCTATACCAGACTGCCTACCCCCCCCCCTTTTCCCCAGGAGAGCATTTCTATGTCACATCTATGAAAAATGTAAGGATGTGAAAATAGGTACTCTGTAACTTAGATTGCTCTGTGTACATCCCCTGTAGACCTCTTTCCTTTATTGATTTATTTTTGTTGTTCTGGTAGTAAAATATGCCCTGTAAGTCTGAAGATCACCAGGGGTGTAGCTATGAAGGGAAGAAAACATTACCCCCAAATAAGAATTCTGCTCTCCAATATTCATCTTTAGCCCTGAAATTCCTAGTATTGCAGAGAATGAGACACCAACAATTGTAATCTTACAACCTCATTAGATGGGCAAAATTGCCCATCGTATGACACTTCCACTTCACTTGCAGCATGGAACCCACCGGCTCCCGTCCAATGATGTTGATTGACTTCCGGCAAGGCTCCATGCCGCATGTGAAGTGGAAGTGTGTAAGCCATCACAGCAACATGAAATTATTCTGATGTTGCTTAGAAAATAATGGGGGAGCGGAGTCTAGCAATATGGGGCAGGCATGATGGGTTCCCCATGCCCCATGCTGGGTCCCTCCAGATTTGCCGCAGTGCATGGCAAATCCCAGCCTTAATGTGATGAGGCCCTTCATTACAGTGATTGCATTCCATTGGTATTTTGACTACCTCTTTTCTTGAGATGTCTGTCTAAACAAGATTTCTAAATAGTCACATGAAGTCTTAGGCTACTGCACTGGAATACATTTGGGGACTGAAAGAATAATTGATTTGGGGAGTGATAGTGCTATGATTTTACATTTATTTTTGATAAAAAGGTGAGTCTGGATGATCCATGAGGTTCTCATTTGGAAAAGAAAGCACAGAAGAGAAAGTGGTTTTCTCAATCTGTCGAAGGTAATTGAAAAAGCATATACTTTATTTTATTTATTATTTATTATTCAAATTTATATACCGCTCCATTCCCTTAGGCTCGGGGCGGTTTACATAGATAAAAGCATAACAATTTCAATAAAACAATTTAACACTCTATAATTAAAACGCTATAAAACTTCTGAACAACTGTCCAGCTTGTCACAATACCAGAACATTAAAGATATAGGACAGTCAGTTGGGACCATTGATGTTAAATGCTTGTCGGAACATTCATAAAATTAATGAGCGAAGAAGCTTGAGAAGACTTTAACAAGGGTATTTGCATTGTCTAATACAAACTAGGGCTGTGCACGTATCTGTTTTGAAAAATGGGCTCCAGCTGATTCAGCTGGTTTGGCTCTTTCGGCCAGCCATAACAGCACAGGCACCACCACCATATTTTTATTGGTCTCAACAGACCATGTGGCTGCTGAAAATGGATGCCTTCAATTTCTTTTGGCTACCTGAGAAGGAGAAGCAGGAGTTTCTTAAGTCTGATGTTTTAACCTAGGGCTAACTCAAGGAAATTAAAGGGAAGGATGCTAGAAGCCATGGTTTCTTAAACCTGATGTTTTAACCTAGGGCTTTCTGAAGGAAACTAAAAGGAAGGACACCAGAAGCAGGGGTTTCTTAAGACTGATGCCCTAAAAATGACAGAAAGAGGGGCCTTGTAAATTGCCCATCGGTGAAGAAAAATCTTCCTGGATCTTTCAGCTGCCAAACCAAAAAAATGATCCCTCCAATCCCCATCCAAATTTGGAGGCTCCAAAAAATGGATTGGGGGGAGGGGGGTCACCGAAATCCTGACACTGAAAACAGCAATTAAGGTTTAAACCAAATTGCACACCTCTAATACAAACCAATGAGCAAAAGACTTTTGCCTGGTACAAGCCAGATTTTTTTAATGAGTCTTTATTACACATAAATATTCTCACCTATTGTTATGTCAATTTCTTGATAAATATTATGGCTGTTTGATCCAAAAAAAGTTTCAAATCTCATTTCGGATCTAGGGGGCCCTGGTGTTTCATATCTGATAGACTTCTGCATATTTCCATTAAAATTTCAAAATTTATTTGGATGAATTCTGAAATTTCAGAATAACTTTTTAAATGGCGGACATGCATCTCTTTAACCCAGTTAGGACTAAGGGACGGGGAGGGAAGAAATCGGCGCTGAGAAAGAGGAGGGGCCAAGATTCAGAGGAGATTTCCTCCTGTTCCTGAAGGTTCTCCCTCTGCTTCTGAGGGAGAGCCTGGGGAACAGGAGGAAATCTCGGCCCCTGGCTGCTTCCAAAGCGCGATAGCTCATTGGCTGGAGGAAATCAGGTGGCTGCTTGGAAACCACCTGAGTGCAACAAGCCAATGACAGAAGGCTCCAGAGTAAGGGCGGAAGTGACATCCGACTCCCTTTCTGACAATGGTAACTTTAATTCTTCGAATATGGTAAAAAAGTAACTTTTTCCCCCGACACATTCTGAAATTCTGTTAGATTCTGACAAACCTACCCAGCCCTAATAAATATACATAAGATTATCTCCAATGACGTAATGCTGTTTGTCATAGCCAATCAACACATATTTTATGTAAATACACAAGATTAGCAATTACTGTTCATATCGCTGTACTTTAGGAAAAAAATGCCACTTTAAAAACATTGTTTAAGGGTTTCTTTTTCCATTCTCCAGAAAGCTAACAATTAAAAGGTGATTGATTTCCCATATTTGGAATTGGTTTTTTTTAATACACACACACGTATGTGTGTGTATGTGTGTGTGTGTGTGTGTGTGTGTCTGCAACAGGAGAGAGAATTCTTATATAGAGCAATGCTTTTATTTCTCCGTAACTCCTGATGTAGCCTAAATACAGACAACTGTGAATGTGTTTTATTTCCTTGTGATTTTGATGGTCTGCAATGTAGTCCCTGGTAAACCAGAGGCGTGTTCATTCCTTCAGCTTTTCCATGCTCTGTTGCAGTGTTTAGGCATCATTTCCTGATTCTGTTTATAAATATGGTTGCCACGTGGGAAATCCTTTTAAAAAGACTTTTCTTCTGTTTTAAAGTATATCCAAGACTGATGCAAACAGAAAGTAAGCACCAAAATCAAACATAGCAGGCACCCCTTTTAGCTATGCTACATGCTAATGACTTATGGATAGCCCTCATTTATAGAAAGTTTTTTTAAAAAAAATCTGCTGAGACTGTATATAATTTTGTTGGTTGGGTGTGTTGCTATTGATATTTTAATTTGTTGTAGTAATAAACAATGCAAAGAAGACCAGGGATTTAAACCCTTGCCTCTAGAATTGTAGATCAAAGCTCAACCCTATGTGATGGTGCCTTTCATATCTATCTATCTATCTATCTATCTATCTATCTATTTATCTATCATCTATCTATTTCTATACATACACATAGATACATATACAAAATGCTAGGTGATCTGAGTTTTAGCTTAAAATAATTTTGTTCAAGCATTCAATAACCTCTTTTATGTCATGTTGGTTATACTAGTTTTTGCTCACTCCACCAACCCACTTCTATCCCCACTAGTAGACAATGAGTAAATTATACAAGTAATTATAAAAAGCATAAAATCCATAATCACATTCTAATTCTTCAAAGATGGTATTTTAGGCAACAATGTTAAACTGCTGGATCTTAAAAACAAACAAAAAGGCAACAAAGCAGAACTTTACAAAAACACTCTCACATTTTTTTCTATTTGATTCTCAAACAATATTATTGGCATGTATAATTAGCACACTAATTTTAGATCAAAGCAACCCAAATTACTAACATCTGGAAGAAGGTACATGCAAACTATGCATATATACTGGATTTTTAAAATATATATATATATATATTTCAGTAGGTGTAAAGCCTTTGATGATTAATATAAATGATTCAGAACATGTTCAAAACAAAGTTTGCTTCACAGCTGTTTCTTCTGTCGATAATAAGGAAACAGATGGTATAGGCATATGTGATAGATTTGATAGTAAAAGATCCAGATATTTTAAAGTAAGTTTTAAGGTCGGAGAATGGGACTACAAAATAAATGTCATTTGTAATTTATCCTGTTAGATTTAAGCCGGTTCACCTGTGACTCTCAGACATGGATTTTGATGACATTTGAAATTCTGCCTTCAACTAAATATTTTGGGTCTGTGTTGTCAAATGTAGTGACCAGCAATGCATTCCTATATATCTCCCTCAAAAGTTGAAGTAAATTGTATTCTACTACTTCAAAATAATTATATTAATGCTTGGATTGTAATAAAATTTATTGATCCAGAATATTCCAACTTCTGAAATTTCAGGAGCAAAACTTGAGACATATTAGATGCAGTCCCTGCTGATGTCATGTTATGCAAACTTTAATTATGCCATGTACTACATTGGCATGGTATTGTAAGTTACAATGAATGTTGCTCAGATCAAGTTTTTCAAATAAATCCAGAAAGTCAAGCAAATGAGAAAATATTTATCTAGCTGGAAATTATTTTTTCCAAGTTATGCACTTGAATGAAAAGGGGAAAACCCCTTCCCCAGTTCTCTCTTTGTCGCATTTGCAAACATTGCTTTTATTACTTAGTCTAACTAACTTTTTTTTCCAAGCTTGCTATGACCAGAAAAAATCTACACTTTTCCTATATAAGTTTTTAACAGTCAATGAAATTTGAAGACTGGTAGGATAATGATAAAAATCATTTTTCTCCCTTGAAATGAGTAATTACCAATAGCATTGACATTTCTAACCTACACATTGTTAGTATTAGAAATGTGCTAAATCATGAGTCCTGAACTGACTTGAAAATATTTTTCAGACATCCAGTTTAAAGCAGACTAAGCCCAAAAGTGTGTAATCTTATTTGTAGCTATCTGTCAATGTTATAGGTCAGCTTGAAAAGTTTTTGCTCTAGATTAAATTAGCCTTTCAACTGTAGTGATGTTTATGTCTCTTTGGACTTGAGGCTAACTAACTGTATGAGTGTTACTAGACATATGGGTTTTGTATTTTGAAAATTTTATATAATTGTGAAATAGAACTTTTTAAATTTTTCAAAAGATACTGCAAACAATTCTGAAATATTTTGTGTTTCCCACCACTTCAGTTCTTCAGTGAAAAATCATAATGCTAGGTGGCCATGCAAATATTTCTTCAAATCCTCAATTGATTGATTGAGATAATCAAATTACTTCCTATTTGATAGCGGTCAAAACATTATTAATAAGTGTACTTTTAATGAGTTCAAAAGATATTGTGTAAATTAATATAATATATTAAGTTCCTTGTAAAAACAGCCAGATTGGAAGAAAAAGAGTTGAATTGCAAAGGATTTGCACAGTCAGTAATTTTTTTTTTTTAAAAAAGAGATGAAATTTAAGCTCTGAGGTTCTCAGAGATGAAATAATGTGTGACTTCTTACCAGGAAATCTATTTATCTGTACATACAACTCAGAAATGTTAGAAGGAAAAAAGTCACAATGAAAATTTGTGCTGGCACACATACACATACTTTTCAAGGAAAACTTAAACCTTCAATTTCAAGTCACTGACTGATTTACTGGTGAGTATCACAAGAAATGTGTTTTCTTCATAGCAACCAATAAGGCTATATTCCAGTATTTGAAAACATGACATTTAACCTCCTAGCAAAAAGCAATCTCTGATGTACAGCTATAAGTATCTTCACAAATAGATGTTTCACTTATCACAACTCTGCCCTGTTGCTTCAGGAAAAGTATCCCCCCCCCCCCACATATGCCACTGTGGTTCTGAATGTTTCTAAAATAACAAGTCATGAGAATAGCTTGAAGAAGTATGCCATTTTTTTTAAAAGTCACAAAACTACTTTGTGAGTGATCAACTGAAATTATTAAGTGACGTTAAGTCTGGATACAGAGTTTGAGCTCCTCCTATGTATTCATTTCCTGTATATTAAACTCAAGAATGCCCTCTTTAGTATATACAATTCATCTACCTACCATATATACTTATGTACAAGTCAAGGGCAGGTTTGGGGACCAAAATTATGGATTTAGATATGATCTGTAAATAAGCTGAGGACCATTCCATAGAAAGAGGAAAGCACCAGTGCCACTTAAAGAGGCCAGCCACGCTTGGTTGCCACCACAATTTGCCATCTCAGAAAGGCCAGAAACAGCACCACAGCAAAGAGAATGGGAAGGGCTAGTGTTTCTTATAGGTTTTCTTGGAATGGGCTCAACTCTTCCCTTTTGCTACTCTAATCAAGGAGATGGTTCCTTATTAAATATAAGAGGTAAGGTACAGAACTCACATTAACCCTGTAGGTTTTAGGGGCTGATTTTTTAAATAGCAAAATCATGTGCCTGTCTAGTTTTATTGCTGGGGATGATCTGCATTTGCCTTCAGCCTATTTTGATATTTCAGCTCATCGGGGTCCTTCAGGCATATCTAAGGATCTCATCATCCTGGCCATTGAAATCACCATGCATCATGGCCAATCCAGCAGAGCCCAGCGTGAGAAACCCTTCATTCCATGCCCCACATTGCCTGGCTTCCCCCTACCTCATCCCACAGAGAAAAGCACCCACCTCCCAGCTTCCGCCTGATTTCTATGTAACATGAGAAGCCTCCTGTAGAGCTATTTCCACTAGGGCTCCATCATAAAAGGGAAAGTGAAATGGCATATAATGCTGTGGCAGCTGGTTCACCTTCCCTTTTGCAAAGGAGCCCTGCCAGAAGTAGCTCTACATCATGGGATGGGAGCTGGCGAATTTGTTTCCACAGAGCAAAACAAATGTATTTCATATGCCCCCACACCACTAATACAAAACTTTCCTCTAGAAACAGTATTACTATACCATTATAATGTAGCTCCCAACTGTTAGTTATCTAGGCATTTTGGACTGCAGCTCCCAGAATTCTCAACTGGCTGAGGCTACTGTGAGTTGAAGTGGAGTTGAAGTGCCAAACATGTGCAGATCCAAAGGTTGAGAAACACTGTTCTAGATAAGTTGACAAATCAACAAATCAGTGTGAGAATTTTGACTTCATTTCTATTTCTAAGAGTTTACAAGAAATATACAGTCTACAAATACCTTCTTAGGCTTGAACGAGTGCACATGAGCTTTTTTTTAAATAAAAAAAGAGAGGAGCAAAGTGCATATTCCCCCCCCCCCCCATTCTGGCAGAGCTTGTTGAGTCTTTATCTTTTTCAGTTTGTCTTTGAATCCCTGGTAGTTCAGTCAGGTGTGTAGAGTGGGATTACACTTTCAGCTTCTTTTTGTCTTACCATCCTTAACAGCTACAGTACATGGCAAGCAAGCACAATATGTTCTTCACTGTGCTGCCTTTTCTTCTGTGGAAGAAAAATAAAGGAACTGGAACTCTGTTACTTCCACTTGAGCAATTTTCATACTTTATTCGTTGCTACACTTCCTATCAGATCATCTCTATAATAGCAGTGTTTTGGCTCTTATTTCAGAGGCATCTTCCAAAAAACAGTACAGTTTTCCCTCACTTATTGCTGGAGTTAGGTTCCAGGATCTCCCACAATAAGTGAAAAACTGTGATGTAGGGATACTCTATTTATTTTAATATTTATACATTATTTTAGTAGTTATACACTATTTTAAGTCTTTATAAACTTAAAATAAAGGAAAGGAAAGGAAGGAAAGGCCCTTCAAGGCTGGAGAGAGGGAGGGAGGACCGAGGAGGGAAAGCCCCTTGGAGATCGGCGGTGGCAAAACCCCATAAAACAGCGAAAATACCATGATATATATTTTAAATTAATATTTTTTGAAATCCACGAAACAGCAAGTCCGTAATAAGTGAACTGCGAAGTAGCAAGGGAACACTATATTGCTGAAACATACTATTATATACCCAAGTGGAGTCATTAGAAGACAATGGGCACGATATGTGTGTCTACAACATCTGAATTGGAAGATGCAATATATAATCCGAGGATCTCTATGTTTATCCACTCAATTTTCTCCTCCTTTTCCTCCACCTTCTCTCATTATTTATTTGTAACCAGCTTTCCTCTTATTGGGACCAAAAGTGCCTCACAACCATCAAAACGATACAATTTGAAAAGTAAAGATAATTATATGTTACAATTTTAAAACTATTTGAAACAAGAAAACTATTTAAATAATTTCTAATGCATTTTTTCCTAACTGCTAATTTTACCAGAGATTCACTTATTTTTAATGAACTGGTTTATGGGTATTATAGATGTAAGTCATTTATACTTTTATTTATTTGGTTATTGTTTGGTATACATATTTAAAGAAATTGTGAACACCTTTGGTATTTTTAAAAAATAAAACAGTTTATAAATAGGGAGCCAAGGGTGTTTAGCTTGGAGGAATAAAAAAATAAAGAGGTGACATGATAACCTTCTTTAAATATATGAAGAGATGTCTCCTAGAAGCCGGGGCAAGCTTGTTTTCTGCTGTTCTAGAGACTAGAATATGAATAAATGAATTCAAATTACAAGATAAAGAGATTCTATTTAAACCTTATGCAGAACATTTTACTTTGATGGATGTTTAACTGTGGAATAGACTGGCTCTGATGGTTCTGGACTCTGATTGTTTTTGTAGGTTGTATGACCATCTCTCAGGAGAGCTGTAGCTGTGCATTCCTTCATCACTGTGGGTTGGACTACATGTCCCTTGCGGTTCCTTTGATCTCTATGATTCTACAAAATGCTTGGAAATACTCATAATAAATGAACATTCTGGGCAGATGTTGTTATGGCAAAACCCCATAACTATATTTGAAACCTGCTAAAATAGATATCCTAAGGGTGATTTCTAGGTCCACAGTTGTCTGCCTGCTTTGGTTGAAGTTACAAAAAAAATGAAGTTTAGAGGTTTTCCTTCATCTATCTTTTGTCACTAGTTCACTTTAATGTTTCAGTGTTCATTACCAACATAGTATGGTAACTAACTATACCCATCTTAGTAGAGACAATTTAGTTATTGTGGTCTATGCATTGGTAACATCATAAGGCATTGCCGAAGGCTTTCACTTGAATGTTGTGTGGTTTCCAAACTGTATGGCTGTGATCTAGCAGAATTTTCTCCTGCTGTTAGAAAAGAAAAAATGCTGCTACAACACAGCCATGCAGCCATGTTCTACAACTACACAACATTCCAACATCATCAGGCATTTACAGTAGGCTCTTGGTATCTCCTGGGAATTGGACTTCCCGTGGATACGAAAATCCATTTATGATAAACTCCCATTATGTCCAATTATGTATTTGTAACATGGTGCCCCTTATCTAAAATGGCAAATCAAGCTTTGTTTTTTGGAATACTATTTATAGTTCCTTTATACCACACCGCTATAGCACAATGATTCCATGTCAACTGTCTTTGTTCCATCTTAGGTACTTCTGTGGTTTGCAGTTGAGGGAGGATACCTATCCAGAGAGATCTAGTCTCTCAGCAAACTGTAGATCCAAGGGTTCCATAAGATGCTGCTATGGCTCTTAAAATACTGTCAGAGGGCATAAAATGGCATAGTGAGGAAGAGCACCCTTCTTTCTCGAGCTTCACAGGAGACCCGGTTGATTGTTCCCAGAATGAACAGAGTAACATCTTGAAAATGGGCATTTTCATTAATGTATTATTATTATTATTTATTATTATTATTATTTCCAATATTTCTACCCCGCTCTTCTCAACCCCCGAGGGGGGACTCAGAGCGGCCTAACAAAAGGCAACAATTTGATGCCAAAACAATATAAATACAATATAAAACCAAAACCATTCAGCATTAAAATACATTAAAATACAATTAACATTAACGTATCATACACATTCACTTAAATTAAAAATGTATTCAATCTTCCGTGTGCTATTGAAGAGGTGAAGACCACAAGAAATTTTAAAAGCCTTCTGAAAACATAATTCTTCAGGCAGGTTTTCCCAGGGTCATAGTGGTTTATCTTCTTATTTTGATCTGAATTGTTTACTGTCTTTGTACTTTATTCTCTTTTCCGTTGATGCCCCCTTCTTGTGGGGGAGAGGCTTGCATACCCTAATGAAGTTGTGAGCTATGCTGGCAGTGACATAAGAGCCACCAGTAGGGCCTCCCATGCCAGACAGGTCACAACCGAAGGGTCTGACAAAGAGCGTCAAAGGGCAGGATGGGCTCTCTAGCCTTTTGGCAAACATCCTAAGAGAAGGAAAACTCTGATTTCAAACCCGGGCAGATGGTGCTTGTTTAACCCTGTAAGGTCAATCATCTAAGAGAAGGAAGCTCGAACCAAACTTACGACCTGAGGACCTCGCTGCCACCATCCTGAGCTTGCTAGGGCCTGGCAGACTAACCTTCGGTTTAAAGGGTGAGGCCAGTTCTGTGCACGCTGCGCTCCACCAGAAAAACTATTGCACAGGCTCAAAGGACACATCCAACCTCCAAATCATCAACGCACTTGTTAAAGCGTGGGATGAGTCCTTCCTGAATCTTTGTTTGCAAAGAAAAGCCAAGACTTTATTCTAATGAATATTAAAATATTGTTTTAATTGTAATGTTGGTACATTATATGCAATGTACAGTTAGAAAATTCTTTAAGATCTCTTGGAAATAACTGAATAGTATCAAAAAGAAAAGTAGATTTAAATTGGAAAACAGAAAGAGAAATACATGACAGATACAATAAAGCACACAACCGGAAAGAGAATTATATATGATGCTGGATCAAATAACTGCAGAAAGGTGGAAAAGATTCAAAGTTCACCTTGAGAACTGTGGGGAGAAATACAAGTCACAAATTCCAGAACAAAGTATTTATGAGTCTAGTGACTTAAATTATGTTTAAATTCTAGGATGAGTCCTGTGAAAACTGAAAGTTTTAAACAGAAAGGAGGGAAAGCAGAAAAGGAAGATTGCTCAATAGGAAAGCAATTTTCAACTCTAGCTCTTTGACAAAATGGCTTTGAAATGAGTGATATAGAGGTGAAAGCAGAAGGTGTGGCAGTAGTAATATTATTTGCTGGAGAAATCATACTTGGATAGAAAATTTCATAAAGATCCTGCCAAGGTAGGAAAGAAGCAGGCAACAGAGTAATATGGAGCCTTTTAAAAATTATAAATTTATGTGATGTAGAGCAATGGGGAAAAGCTAATAAAAACAACTTTTATGATTATTTAACCATCAGTTACTTAAGTGACATTACTTACATATAAAAATAAATAAAATACTGTCTTCTATTGCATGTCACTGAAGAAGGCATTGAAAACAATCCTATCTTATAGCTTACTGTAAACTGAAACACATGCTCATAAATTCTGACCACTATATTACAGTTATGGGTATAGTTGCTGGCCACAGCAGTTTTATTGGGTTTTGTTTGTACTAAGGGCGCTCTGTGGATTTCATTCAACAATGTAGTTTATCACGAATTTGAGGGATCTATTTCTTTAGAGTGCTAGCAGACATCTGGTTGGATGCTCAGCATGAGCTGTTTTTAACATCGGATAGGCTCCAGCATAAATGGGGAAGGCCTCAATGTCCTCACTTTGCTGTAACCTGCCCATCAACCTACCTCCATCTTAGAAAGGTATTATAATCCTGGTGCAAATTCTCAGGGTGTTTGACCAAATTTTTGCATTAAGTTGAAATGTTGTAAGGATTGTAGATGTGCCTGTATTCTATACATTTGTTTTACATTAATTTTTCCAATGTATTTTTTACCCAAGCAATATCTATAGAAGCAATGTAGCTTTTAAGCCTGGTTGATTTTTAAAAAATGGTTCAAAACTTGTTTTGGAAGTAGGGGGTGCTAGTGCTTTGAATGTGATAGACTTCTGAATTTTTTCATTAAAATTTCAAAATTGATTTGGATTAATTCCAAAATTTCAGAATGGCTTTGTTAATGGTGGACACTCATGTTTTACCCAGTTTGGACGGGGATTTTTTCCCTTCTTCCCACGAAGGGAAGAAATCAGGGTCAAACTAGCGTCAACTGAAAAAAATTAGACTCACCACCAGTTCCTTCTCTGACAGCTGGTTCCATCCTCAGATGTGGAGGAAAGCTGCTCTCGGGGGCTGGGGAGCGGAGCCGGGGGAAACGTGCGACTGAAGTTGTGGAGGCACCAGATTGGGACCTGGGAGAGTCGAAGTAGGAAGAGGAGGCTGCCAAGGAGAAGTGGAAGGTGACATGGAGCCGTCGGAGGAGCCATGCCACTGGGCTGAGGTGCTTCTCCTTCTCCAATGCCTTGAGCCTCTTCTGCCCCAAGCGCTATGGCTGGAGTGTTGGGAGGCTCTCTGGTTCCTCTCTCTGGGGAAGCCCAGCCCCGCAGGGAGTTTGTGGCCCTCACCGCCATCCAGACCAAGAATGGCCAGCACCTCCTCCTTCTCCTCGGCACCCCCAAGGGCCGGCACCAGCCCGCAGCAACTGGGTCTCCTGGGCACTCTTTTGCAAGTCGGATATTGTACGAATTTAACAAATTTGATCCAACTTATGATGGCTAACAAAAAAATTGCACACTGCTAGAAGTCATGTATACACAGAGCACTTTCAAAGTGTTCATACAGAAAACATTGGAGATATCAGTCCTATACCATTAAAGTTAATGGAAACAGATGTCAGCTGGGGGAGACGTTTTAATGTACAGAACACATTCCAATTTTGTACAGCATGCATTGAAATGAATGCAAATGTATTAATTTTCTTGGCTGTGTTCATTCCTTTTCAAGTAATCAGAGGCCTAACAAAATGCCACAGAAAGCTGTTCTCCTGATGGGGCCGTCCAATGATTACTCAGACAATAGCATGCATCAGTCTGAAGCCATTATAATTCAAGCTCGGTTACTGAAAACTGTGATCTGCAGGGTGCAAGAGGGAAGTCAGAAAACTTCACAACAGGCAGCAAACATTACTGTTCAGGGTGCAAGAAAAATGCACGTGGTTTCATCATTTAGTGCTTTTGTATTATTTTTCTCAATTTTAGTAGTGATGTGTGGTAATACTGATGCAGGAATGTTTTAAGGCTTAATGGTACACAGAAGGCACCATCGTCTTTATCCCACAATGCTTTGATATCTTTTTTCCAGGCAGGTGACTGCAGCAATGCCTAAGATTCACATTGAATACCAGGAGTAGAGCAGTGATCCAGAACCAAGGTAAAGTCTTAGCAGAAAGTCACACAACCCAAAGGAAGAGTACCCAACCTGATGTTGGAGAAGGGATGTTTGCTACATATAGCCCATGGAACACAGTTTCACGGCCTTCCAGAATACCTAACAGTTCGGAAAATGTATCCAAATGCAATAGTTTTGCCCCACAGACCCTCATTTTCAATAAAAACCAGAGGCTGATTGAGAGAGCTTTGATTCATGAGTAGCAGGAGGTTGTCTTGGATGGCCCTTATGGTTTCTTCCATCTCTATGATTATATGAACTCTGGCAAATGCAAAGAAATGACTAAAATCAGAAATGCCTTCTGCTTTATTTCCTTTGGCCATCTCATCTAAATATTCCAGCTCAGAACATCAAACAGGCAGAGATGTTTATATTTGGTCTATGTAATTTTTATCTTGTTTTAACTTTGCTCTTATGTAAATCACCCAGATGGAGGGCGATTAACAAATATTAAACTGATGATGATGATGATGATGATGATGATGTTACAAGTCACAAAGTCAAAATACAGTGGAAGATCATGCAGCAACAAATCAGCCATAAAAAAACCTACATGATGCAAAAAGTATAGGAACAATAGGTTGCAATGGGAGGAAGAAATCAGAACCATCGTTCCAAGGACCTTGACTAAGCCAGCAGTGGCTAAGTTGCTTGAAGCATCTCTGTAGCTGAATTAGCAAAGTTTCAGTGAGAAAAGCTCTCACTTAAGAACAACTAAAGGATTGAGGCATTCCCCACTCATGAGTATTATCTCTCAGCCCTGTAAAGAGACACAGCTTTGGCTGAAGACACAGACAGGCAAGTGTCACCTGGTTGGTAAAAGTCTGTTTATTCAATGCAGAGAGCATTTGTGGGTGCCAGAAATTGAATGCAGGGTGAAGAAATAGGGTACTTTTTATGTCTTAGTCTTGCATAGTTTAACACGGGGAGAGTGGTATGTGAACAAATCATAAATAACTACTCAGGTAAATGAGCATAAACCCTTTGCATATAACCAATCAACAGGTGTGTTATTTAATATGGCAGTAGCAGAAACTAGGGGGTGTATGGTTTCCCAGCAGCCCATTTCATCAAGTTCTGACATGAAATGTCTGATATGCCATTGCTCACTCTTGCTCTTAGATTGTTTCTATAGCTGTGCATATCTTCTGGCACAGGGTTTACTTTAGCAAGGAATACTCAGAGGTGATTTTTCCAGTCCCTTTCTGTAAAATACAGCCTTCAACTCCTGGTATTCATTGGCAGTACTAACCAGAGATAATCCTGGTAAGCTTTTAAGATCAGACAAGATTAGGATATTAAAGAGAGAAAGATTTAAAAGGTTTGATAGGATTCTGGAGATGGGGTCTCTGGATACCTTGGCACTTGTTCTGTCATTCTCTTATAGAATGACCACATGACAAATGCAACTGGGCTTCTATATCTTTGTCAGTTGTGCACTAAAGTAGAATTTATAAAGTGCAGCTTGTCATTGACTGCTACAATTACTTCGGTGGCACAACTACTAAATGCAGAGAAGCATTTCAATGTGACCATTTCAGTGCTTTGAGATCTCTGTTAGGATGAACAGAACTGCTATTTTTCATGAATTATTATAATAGAAAATTAGCAGCATGTTCAATAGTTAGGCCTATCACATCTTTTTTAAGGGTCTACTTATCCCCTAATTAAACTTTTGATTAGAAAACACCTGAGCAGGAGTGACCGGGACAAGACCCCTAATTGCATAAAATATTTTCATAATATTTTGCCTACATGTCTACCTGTTGGAAAGACAGGATGGTTAACAAAGCACTAATGTGAATGACAATGCTATGCTTTTTGGAACACAAACCACTGCACTGAAAATAATTACCTCCCCAAAGCATAATGTGTACTGCAATGAACCTCTTTATTTTGGTTTAGAGGTGGTTTTCTTTGCAAGCTTGTCAAAGAGCTGTTGTTATGTTTCATTAAAGTATGGAACAGAGAGGGGAGGACCAAGGAGTCCCTTTGATTTGAGAAAATAGTTTTGGATTGGACTCAATTTCTGCTCTCACAGTAAAGGTCCATCAAGAGGATTGATATTTTGAATGACTCATCTTTGATTGAACACTCTAGGAAGTAATTTGGAACTTAACATGGAAGAAGATTTATAATGTATACCTAGAAAGAAAGTAACCATTAGTCTCACTCAGTGCAAAGGAAATGAAAGGACTCCTAGTTATCTTATTGTTTTGATAAATCTGAAATAAGTCTGCCATCTATGTTCTGATAATGAAGGGGAAATGATTTTGAATATATATTTACCAATATTTCATATGGGAGCTCTGAAATGTACAGTAATTGAATATCACACAAAGTTGATTAAGTTGATGCTATAGTAATGGTATCTATTTAAGAGGAAATGACAGGATTCATAAAATTGTGTAACTATAACTCACCACAAAGTTAAAGACATTCAAGTATGAATCTCTTCTCAGTATGATAGAGCTCAATGTGATGTTATGGTTTGAGCATTGTATGACTGGGGACCATGGTTTGAATTCCTGTTTGGCCATGTAAACCCACTGGGTGACCTTGGTCAAGGCACACTCTCTCAGCTGAAGAGAAAGATAATGGAAAAACTCTGAATAAATCATGCCAAGAAAATCCTGAGATTACTTCATCTTAAGGCCAACGATAAGTTGAAGACACACAGCTTCTCTAAGTATAGGACTGTCTTGAGGGGATGAAGTGGAAGTAGCTATAGCCTTGGTCAACTATTAATATTTGGAAAGGCAACTACAGCTTACTTTCCCTTGAATCAACCTCCTCTAACAAGGCTTCTATTAAGTTACTGCATCATGGCCTTTGTCATGAAAAATCAGTACAATTTATGAGACTTTGTCCACTGTTTTCTTCTTCTGTTATCCATTCCCTTGCTTAGCTATTGTTATTGTTTCTATCAAAACAACATGGCAAAGACAGAATTGGTCTTGGCAGTTGGCATTACCTTAGGGACTAGATTTAGCCCTCTAGCTAATACCTGTTGGTTAATATAAAACAAGAAAAGGAAGT
This sequence comes from Anolis apletophallus, assembly GCA_030556195.1. NCBI lineage: Eukaryota > Metazoa > Chordata > Lepidosauria > Squamata > Anolidae > Anolis > Anolis apletophallus. The sequence continues at coordinate 171,407,323 of JARBWK010000003.1, read as the reverse complement.
CCAAAACTGTGTTGTTCAGTCATTTCTCTCTAAAGGTTTTGATGGCTTTCTTAACTATTCATTCACATCATTTTTACACCTCATTTGACAACTGTGCTTTAAAGAACCTGCACAAAACATTCCTAGTTCTATCAGTAACCTGCTTCCCAGCATTAGACTGATGAGATTCAAGATCTAGACCCTCTTGATTTCTTGTCTGGTTAATGTGATATTATGATAAACTCACTAGAAGTTCTGGAATAAACCATACAATTCACTGTGGCAGAACAGAGTATATTGCACGCAGAGCTGGACTCAAGACAGAGAAATGTGGAGTGCTCTTCAGGACAGGGCTAGCTCTGATGCATTTTAAAAACTTGAACACAGACATGTTGCTGCCCATCAGTGCTGGTCATGACAATGCCCGTCAGCACATTCTTCTGGAAAAGGTATGGAAAAAAGATGCTTGAGTTCAGCTATATTTGCATTTAGTGGATCTTTGTGGCCACCATCCCAGTCTTCAGCCAGTTCCTGGGTGCCCATGTAGGTGCTCCACAGCAAACCAGCTCACTTTAATCCACATCCTGACTCAGTTTAAATGGCTGTGTCAAATCAGTCTAAGTAACATAATTATCGAAGAGTTAATAATTTCCTGAATCATAGAAATGCAAGTAAAGTGGCAAAGGTTTCTTGCTATTCCTTCTTTCTTGCATGGGCAGCAGCTTTCTGTATTTTGTAACCACATTCTATCTGTATTGATAATAAGAATGGGCATGTTGAAGTGAGTATGTATGAGACAAGGAATTGGTATAGAAAGGGAAAGGAATAAAGTATGACTAAAAATTCTCATTTATAGATGCTTTCAAGCTAGTGGGCTAGGGTGATGGTATTCGGAGGCCTCCTTTACGCCAGCCCTGGCGCTAGGAAAGAATTTGACATTAAGACCTAAGAGTACTACCTCTAACCAGACACCTTTTCAGGAGGTATTGGACCGGCTGGGCACTTAGTTGTCCATGAACAAGGACTACAAATATCAGTGGTCTCTGGGATGGAGAAGTATGGTGGTAGCCCCAGGCCAAATGTGAGAAGGAGGGGGAGTCATGAGAAGACTTGTCCACCTTCTGACCTGCGGGCTATTCCTAGACACACTGGTGACAGTCCTCCAAATATCTCCCCTCCTACTCTGGTGTTAATGAATGTGAGATCAATTCGGAACAAGATCTCCACCATTAGGGATTTCCTCTTGGATAATAAAGTTGATATAGCTTGCATTACCGAAACTTGGATACAGGAGGGAGACGAAGTCCTCCTGCAAGAACTAACATCGCCAGGATATGCAATTCATCATGAGAGCAGGACAGGGAGAAGGGGGGAGGGGTTGCTCTACTCATCCGTGACAGGTTTTCTTCCAGGGCGGTTCCAGCGCCGAACATCCCTGGCATCGAATGTACTGGCCTTGTTTGGGATTTGCAGGAGAGAGTAGCCTTTCTACTGGTGTACCGAGCACCTAACGTACCAGTGGACAGCTTACCAAAGCTACTGGAGGTCGTGTCGGATTGGGCCTTGAGGTTCCCCAGACTTGTGGTCTTGGGGGACTTCAACATACACACCGACACAGCTCCCCTTCCTGGGGTAGTGAATGACGTAGTGTTGTCAATCAGGCTTGTCATGCCCTGGATTTGGTCTTTTATGCTGGAATCCAAGTGATCCTAACCTCAGTCACGGAGGTTCCATGGTCGGACCGCTGTGTCCTGGAAGTCCGGTTGGAGTTGGCCACACCTCCTGGTAAGGGTGCCGAACCAATTTGGGTTCACCCGAAGGGACTTATGGAACCCAAAAGGTTCCTGAATGCTCTGAGGGGATTGGAAACTGTCAACGTCTTGATCAAAAAGCAGGCAGAGGCATGGAACAGCAGTCTCTCCGCCGCACTCGACGACATTGCCCCTAGACGCCCTCTCCGGCCCTGCAAGAATCGGTCCCCTTGATACACCGAAGAACTGTGATCGATGAAGTGGAAGAAGAGACAGCTAGAGGGCGTGTGGCGGGAGCATCATGACAAAGTTATGAGATCAACTTATAAGCTGTTTAAGGACGCTTATGAGTGTGCTATTAGAGAGGCGAAAAAATTGTACTATGCCTCCCTGATAGAGTCTGCTAGCTCACGCCCAACAAAATTGTTTGGCATCATTCAGTCTTTGACGATGGTCCCTACTGTCCCAAATAGTAATGATTTGGCCCCTTCAGCTGAGGTTTTCCAGAGCTTCTTTGCAGACAAGAGCTCACTGCTCCACCATGACTTCCCTGTCACGGTTGATACAGTGAGCGAACTCGAGACTCCATGGCCACTCGACCGGCCTACCTTCAACCAGTTCCAGCTGCTGGACATAGAGGCGATCGATAGGATCATTGCTGCAGCTAGACTAATAACATGCTCCCTCGACCTGTGCCCCTCCTGGCTTGTTAGATCTTGCTGGGAGGGGTTACGTGGACCTCTGTTGAATATAGTAAACAACTCTCTTGAGCAAGGAGTTTTTCCAGAGAGTTTAAAAGAGGCAATGGTAAGTCCGCCGCTGAAGAAACCGGGTCTAGATGGCTCGGTTCCCTCCAATTACCGCCCAGTTTCAAACTTACTGTTTCTGGGCATGGTGATGGAGAGGGCAGCAGCGGGACAGCTGCAGCAGTTCTTGGACAATACAGCCGGATTAGATCGCTTCCATCCAGCTTCTGCTTTGGGCACAGGACAGAGACTGTGCTGGTCTCTATCTGTCATACCCCAGCCTGCCCCTGGCCCTCAGCAAGACCAACACCATGTTAAACTCAGAGTCACAGAAAGGCCTGCACAGCCTAAAGGCAAGATGCTTCAAGAGGCCTTAGTTCATCCAACATTCAAAGACAGAAACCAGGCCGCTTCAGCACGGGCTGATAAGAACCGAGGGAATGGTGGAGCCGAGTTAACTCCCAGCTGACCAGGTGCTGCTGCTAATTGGGCTTACATTCCAATTCAATGCGGGAGGCTTGAGAAGCCTCAGCTGGGCAACTGTTGTGAGAACCCGTTTCGACACACTGGTACGTCGTAACTTCAAAGCCTTAGAGACCTATAAAAGTTTGGGACTGAGAGATGTATAGTATCTCTCGTCCACGTTGAATTCAAGCCTTCATGAACTTTGCCTGGGCTGCGGAGCCTTCCAGCCATTGAACTCTGTTTGCCAAGCCTTGTGCCAAGCCTTCCTAGTGGATTAGCCCATTGGGGCATCAAGCCTTTGCTTTTGTTCCTGATTACTTTTGTTCCTGATTACTTTTGGACTATTGCTTTGCAATACTCGGTGCTTGGAAGCATCACAGGACTATATTTCTATTTTCTTTACTCTATCCATTTATTCTAAATAAAGCATTTAACGGTGGCCGGTCTCAAGTGGTTTACTGAGGGGTTCTTCAGGTCTACAATACAACACTGTCACAGACAAGCTGCACTGCCAGTTGGACTAAGGCGGGTCAGCACTGCTCATGTTATTGGACCTCACGGCAGCATTTGACACAGTTAACCATTCTCTATTGATCCACCGTTTAGCCATGAAGGGAGTTAGGGGGTCCGCCCTTAAATGGGTGGCCTTCTTTCTCCAAGATTGGAGACAATGGGTGGAGAGGGGAGGGATGGTCTCAGAAAGGGTCCCCCTTAACTGTGGGGTCCCCCAAGGGGCTATGCTCTCCCCTCTATTATTTAACACCTATATGCGTCCACTTGCCCAATTGGTGCATAGTTTTGTTCTGGAGTGTTATCAGTACGCTGATGACACCCAGCTGGTGCTGACGATGGAAGGCCGGCCGGACTCTGTACCCAATTATTTCAATCAGTGCCTGGAAGCCGTGACTGGGTGGCTATGGGCTAGCAGGTTGAAGATGAACCCGTCGAAGATGGAAGTCCTGTGGCTGGGTCGCCCTGGGGGGAGGGGGCGAGCTCTGGATGCCAATAATGGATGGTGAGGTGGTTAGCCCATCGCCTCTGGTTAAAAGCCAGGGGGTCCAACTGGACCCTCTGCTGACGATGGAGGCTCAGGTCTCCACCGTGAGCAGAGCAGCATTTTTTCATCTGCACCAGGCAAGGCGGCTGGTGCCCTACCTTTCAGGTGACGACCTGTCCACGGTAATCCAGGCCACGGTCATCTCAAGACTTGACTACTGTACTGCCCTTTACATTGGCCTTCCTTTGTTGGTAATCCGGAAATTGAAGATGGTGCAAAATGCTGCGGCTCGACTGCTGGCTGGAGTGACACTATCGTGCCACATCACACCAGTCTTACAGTGCTTGCACTGGCTGCCTATCGAGCACCGGATTGCCTTCAAAGTGCTGGTGCTAACCTTTAAGGCCTTGCATGGGGCCAGTGTACCTAAAGGACCACCTTTCCCTGCATGTTCCCCAGAGACCACTATGGTCCATGGACCAAAACCTACTAGAGGTTCCATCACTTAAGATCTGCCGCTTGTCATCGACGTGGCAGCACACTTTTTCTGTAGCAGTGCCTACCCTTTGAAATGCCCTCCCGGAGGAGGCACGAGCAATAACTGATCTACAGGCTTTTCGGAGGACCTGTAAGACCAACCTGTTCCGTCAGGCATTCAATCTCTAAACTATAACCCCTACTCTGGTCTTAATCTGTTTTTATTATGTTTTCAAGTTCGTTGTGTTTTATTGTTCATTGTTGTGAACCACCCTGAGCCTTTCGGGAAGGGTGGTATATAATTCAAAATAATAAATAAATAAATAAGCTGAAATCATTCTATATCTTTGTTCATTCCAAACATAGACCTCTTCAAAGTATGTGTTCCTTAGTTTTATGTAGCCATGCAGTATTGCATGCATTAACTGACTCTGAAAAAAATAAATTTTATACCAAAGGTAAGAAGTACTCTGCTCAGAGCAATTTGTCCTCAGGATATTTTATTTTTATTTTTCTTTATTGGAAATAGTAGCCAATTTGTTTTCAGGAAAAAAGCCTGAAGAGGCATTACCGCTGAATAAAATTTACACGTGATTAATTTGCATAGAAACAGCATTTTCTGCATATACAGGAATTTTTGTGTAGAAATTAGGATTTTTAACTCATTTTCTCCTGCACCAAATTGGTTTTTTGTATGCAAAGCAACCACAAGCAATTTTTCACAGACTAAGCACTGAACTGTGTGTGGATAGTTTTAAAAACTACTTGGTTTTTTAACTTTCTGACAGAGAGAAGGAAATTGCTGCAATTACTCATCACTACTTTGGAGAAGAAATGTATTGATAGATTACAAGCCTACTCTGTTAATAGTGGATGGTTCAATAATAACTAATTAGAATGGAAATGAAATTTCCAAACAAATCTAAAAATATATATAATGGATAAAAAATTAAGGGGAAAATCTTTGATAAAATAGGGGATTGGATAAAGGTTGGAATGATTAGTAAAATATATAAGGTATTAATTATAAAAAAACAAAGGAAAAATAAAGACTTGGGAGGAAGATTTAGGGATGAAAAGAAATGAAATGGAGTGGTCACAATTATAGGGATAAAACATTTGAAAAAAATTATCAATATAAGTTAAATAAAAAAATTATAAGTTGATATGGAAATGGTATTTAACACCAATAAGAATAGCAAACATAAACAAAAACTATTCAAAAATATGTTGGAGGGCATGCCAAGAAGCAGGAGCATATATGGCCTTGTAAATATGTAAGTAATATTTGGGCGAAGGTATTTAGAGAGACAGAAGGTATAATGAACATCAAAATAGAAAGAAGTCCTAATATAGCTTTATTATTATGATGGAATAATAAACACCTGAAAAAAGAGGGTGATATCAAAGATGTGATATCAAAATTATTATCAATAGCAAGACTGCTTATAACAAGAAATTGGAAAAGGGAAATAAATATTTATTTATTTACTTTATTTATATTCCGCTCTTCTCACCCCAAAGGGGACTCAGAGCGGATTACAGTACACATACTTGCAGACAATCCCTGCAGTTCAACATATGACTTATAAACATGTGGCATTTATCACAGTACAGTACATACATTTTGACATATGTGGTACCTTTATCTCCTACTTGACAAATGTAACTGTCTTTCGGGCTGCAAAGGTTGACAGCAGGCTACACTTAAGGTCGAGAACCCATCTCGCTCCGGGCAGGCCTCAAACTCATGATCTTCTGGTCAGAGAAATCTTATGCAGCTGACTCTTAGCCAGCTGTGCCACATTCCTGGTGCTTATATACAAATAGAAGAGTGGTATAAGGAAATATACAAATATACAAATAGAAGAGTGGTATAAGGAAGAATGGGAATTGGAATTAAATGATTAGCTGACATATAAATTAAAAATAAAAAAGGGACATGGAAACAAAGTAATTTTGATGATGTAAGAAGAAAAAATATTGAAAGATGGAACGTTACCTCCACAGGAGGAAATGAAATTTTGGACAGATGACATATAAAAGAAGTGGCTCGAGGGGAGGGAAGCATGTTGGTGAGGGATAGAAGATATGTATAATTATGAAAATTAAAGATGCAAAAAATAACATATTATAGATTGTACTGAATATTATGTGTCTGCTGTATAACAAATGATGTATAACAAATGTATTGAATTATGAAAAAATAAACAAAAATATTACTAAAAAACAAGCCTACTCTGCCACCAGAAAAAGAAATACAAATGGATGATCCAGAAACTTTAGGATTCCTGAGAATATAGACAACTTTCTAAGTAGCACGTATTGGTACTTTACGATATTTCAACGGCCGCTCTGGGGCCACAGTGAAGAAGGGAGCAGAGAAGACAGTTCCATCTTTTCTCCTGCGACATAAAAGCTCCTTCCCAGCAACAATATATTATTTAATACTAATATTAATGATGTATTAGTATTATGCTAATAATATAGTATGTTCTTATGTAGCTATAACTTGTAAGCCGCTCTGAGTCCCCTTCGGGGTGAGAAAAGCGGCATATAAATGTCGTAAATAAATAAATAAATAGACACTCCTGTTTCTGCCAGTTCTCTCTCTCTCTTGATGTGTGTCTCCTATGAGATAAGTGGCAAAATTTGAGTTCTTTGCCAACTTTTTCCTCCAATGGGTTCTCTCCCTGTAGTCTTGCTTTCATGCTCCACTGCCCATTTTAATGTTTCCTGCCTGTGAATATATTGAGGTGATGCTCTGATCAGCCAAGTCTCTCTAGAAGGAATAAGTGGCTGCAAACAGAAGGCGTATGTGTCTTTTAACCAATTTTTCTAATTTACTTTTCCCAACAGAATGCCATCCATGCTTGTCTTTTTCCTTTCAGGAACATCTCTCCAAATCATCAATTTCACTATAATCCTGCAGAGCAAGAACATCTCTAATGAAGATGGAAGCATTAAAATTATATCTAGCAGGTGTTGTCAAAGCCTATACTTGTTTGGTGGGCTAACCCAGTGGCATCACAACATTGGTTCCCTTTGTGAATATTCATCCCAGGGTTAGTGCTGGATAGATTTTCATGGTTCATCTTCAGTGCTTAGGAAGGTGGATGCTTTTCCAAAATACATCTAGCATTTAAATTATCACCAATATCTCTGCATTTGGTTTCTTTAACCTAAAAGGAGAATGATGCATTTGTGCTGTGCTGAATTTCATTTAACTAATTTCAGTTCACTTTTCTTAAACATTCAAAAATATCATCCCTGGTACAGAACCCACTTAAGACCTCCTTCCAGTTTAGAAGCACAAGCAATGTTGACAACTCTTTGAGCACATTTTTTACAATCAACTATTAATCTATCTGATAGTTTTTCCACCTCTTCCACACTTAGTTGATTTGCTAATCAAAAAATCATGAGGAATCTTAGAAAGACTTGGCTCAAATCTAGATAAATTATATTGACAGTGTTTTCCAAACAGTGTTCTTATCCACAGGTGTTTGCACACATTTTGTAATCCCTATTTCTCAAGAATATTTAAAACATTTTTTCTGAAGTCTTAAATCTAGTGTAGTCAGTATATCAACTTTACAATCAAACATCTGTGCTAACACTGAAGACTCAGTGACTCATTTCAGAGGGGCAAATATTATTTAATAGAGTGATTCAAATGCATTGCCACTCTTTCAAGGGGCATGTGAAATTCCCTAAACAGATGCACCTAATTCTATGTTAGTTTTTTTGACGGCATAAGATTTAGCAGATTAACAGCTGTGTGATGGCTTGTGAAATTATCTGCAGGAATATTTTACAACATTGATGTCTTAAGTGTTGTTTGCTGATTTTTTCTGAATGATATCTTAAATTGTTTCATGTGGTTTTCCATTAATTATTTTGAATTTATTAATGCATCTCACATGTCCAAACTGATTACTGCTCTGAATGAAAATTTATAGATCTGTGCTTTGCAGTGCTAATGTATGGTTCATTTAACTAGACATTCAGATTTGCTCCATAGTTAAGGTCATGGAGGCAGATGGTCTAAGTTCACTATAATAAATCATGATTTTGTCTTGGTTCTTATAAAAAGCCAATGAATAACTAAATCTGCAACACTTCAAAGTCCAGGTGTAGATAACACTGAATTTCAAGACACCTACAAGAAGGAAACATATAGGTTATCTTTGGATTGGTTTTATTGGAGCTAAAATTAATTGTTTTTGCCCTTTGAGTATTTGGGCACTGAGAATGCATGACTTGCCCAATGTCATACAGCAGATTTCCAAGCAGGGAATTAAACCCTAGTCTCCAGAGTCATAATCTAATGCCAAACCACTAAAACCATGCTAACTCTCATTATGATCAGTCATTCAGGTGAAATAAATGTTTACCTCCTGGATAATACCTCACCATCACTATTCCAAAAGTTCAGAACCAGGAGAAAGTCTTAGGTTGAGTCTCTGATATCTTCAGTGAGAGCTCAGAAAGATCAATTGAAATTTATTCCCTGCAATTTAAAGTTGGAAGAGTCCACCAGGGTCATCCAGTCCAACTCCCTGAAATGCAGAAAAACAGAATCAAAGCACCTTCGACAGATGGTCACCCAGCCTCTGCTTCCAAAGAGGAGATTCCACTATGCTCCAAGGCAGCACATTTCACTGTCGAATAACTATATCAGTTCTTCCACATATTTAAGTAGAAACACTTTTCTTGCAGTTTGAATTCAACCTACTCTGGAACAATGAATTTAATTGGACAATATTTTGCATGATTTTGTGAACATTTCTGTCTCCATCCATTCTACTTTCACTCTATGCTCTACAGTCCCCAAGATATTTCCAAAATTAGAATTTATCTGGCAGATTGTTTTAAAAATCCCTCTTTTGTCTTCTCCATAAGCACTTGGGGAACAGAAAAGCAAAATGGACAAAACCTGCAACAAGGCCTCATTGGTACTGCAAGTTTGTGAGCTGAAACACAGTTCTACTGATATTTTAATTTGCACAATAAATTGCTTGTTATAACCAATGATCATTTGTTGTTCAGCAAGGATATATAAAACCTTGCCTTGAAAATAGGTCTATTAAATGTTCCAAACATGTAAAAATAAATACAGAAAATCAAGAATGCCACTGCATCATTAAGATACCAAAAATAAAGAACATAGATTTTATTTTCTGTGTATGCACATGTGTATCAAAATCACTGTTCATTAATCATTTGTTAATGTTTGGTTGCATGCTGCAAGTCGAGCTCTGAGGATTGCCTGGGAAGCAATCAAAATGTTTGTAAAGTATTGACTCTCTGGTTTTACTCTTATGTTCAATGATCCTAGATTTAACTTCTCGGTGAGTTTGACCCACATTTGTCAGATCACATTCAAAACTGAACATATAAATTATCCCCCTAGTTGTGCCGAGTTGAACATGAATCAGCCGACCATGACCAGTTTAATGGATATATTTGTAGCAATTGTTGATGTATATAACAAAGGCCTGCAAGTCGGTCCTATTCCGGCAGGCCTTTGAGCTGTGATATGCTATCTTCTGAGTCTGTGTTTTCTTTTAGGAATCGTTTTATTCTGTGGTTTTAATGCTATTGTAGATTGTGATTTTATCGTGGTGTTGATGTAAGCTGCCCCGAGCCACTGGGAGTGGCGGCTAATAAGTCTAATAAATAAATAAATTTCAGACCACCAGAGGAAGGCCTGGAGTAAGGCTGAAACTGGTCGTGAGCAGCTGATTCATGTTCAACTTGGCATAAGAACACACAACGTCAATAACATTTCAGAGTGATTGTACAAAATCCATACAATATCATTTGTGATTACTGTGAATTTGATTCATGTTCAACTTGGCATAAGAACACACAACATCAATATCATTTCAGAGTGATTGTAGAAAACCCATACAATATTGTTTGTGATTACTGTGAATTTGAACAGTATAAGTTTCAACAGTCATATTATTCGCTGTACATATTTATTTGCTATTTTGTATATAAGTGGGCTATTTTGTTGAGTTTATCGCAGATTAAACCAGATTAGCCAGAGGTGTTGTTTAGATGCCTCGGGCTAATCCACCCTGCTGCACATCATTATACTTCAGTGTAGATGAGGCCTGAGAAAGCAAAATACCCACCCTTTTTGTGGATGGGCTCAGACCTACATCTGTCTCATCATTAAGTAGTATCATAAGGATAAAATGGATGTGTCATTGCATGCACTGAACAAGATATAAATACTTTGAGTTAATGTTCTTGGGGGGGGGGGGGATCCCAGAATGAAGTTTTATTGACTTCAATATTTTATTTGTATGAGCAGGGCCAAAATAAGCTTCATAACCTCAACTAACATCAATTTAGTGAGTCTCTGCAATCTGGAATTTATCCTGTTATCTTTTCTGTATCATTCTCCACTAACCTACCAATAGATAATTAGACTTCCAACATGTTTTCATTCAATTCTCAGTTGAAACTAGGATCTCAGGAGATGACTTGTCAAAAGGCAATTCTGCACAGAAAGGTGAAAAAACTTATTTCAGTTTTGAACTCTATCCTTGTTTAGCTGACTTCATTGTGTTGATGATAGCAGGCTAACCAACTGAGATTATATGTGAAATTCATTTGTGAGAAATCCGCTTTCTCCAATCCATTTCTTTGGGAAAAGCACACAATAATATCCTGAAATAAATAATAAAGAAATAAATTAAAGGAAAAGAAGGTGATAGTGAAAGCCCTATAATGCCTCCCATTAATATTGTAATATACACATCATTAGAAGTCCTATGGATTGGAGCTGGGTTATGCCAGCTGGTGTAGAAAGATGCCAAATGACAACATTTATTTTCTCCAATAATTTATTGTATACATTGAAAAATAAACACTGGGAGAAGTTCTGATAAAATAAACACTAAGAGTGTAACAAAGAGTACTCAGAACACTTACTGAATAATCAGTAAAATGATAAAGATTCAAAGATTGTTCTTAAATCATAACCCAAATGCAATGTATAATTTCTTAAATGTTGTAACTTTTTCACCTGACTTAGCAAAGAATAAAGGCTACTGACTGACTGAATAGAAAAAAGAAATATAATAAGAAACTTACTCAAAGACTTGTACTAGAAAAAGAAATAAAGCAACACATGTCTATTCAAAGATTCCACAAGAATTAAATGCATATACAAACATAAATTAAAATCAGATTGAACCAAGGCAAATACAAGGTATTAATTTACATGAATATTTGTCCAAGAGAAGCTACAGTCTCTATTTAAAGTGCAGTAAACAGATGATCAATTGACCATGGAAAGAGTGGCTAGCTACACCAAGTCACCAAACGTATTTCCTGAAAGAAAAAGGCTATGCTAATGATGATGCCACAGGGAATAGAGAAAAATAAAATACATACCACATAGAGCAAGAGACCATGTCTTTCTCTGACCTTCATAGAGAAGGTCAGAGAAAGATGAGGCCTCTTGGCTTCTTAGCACTAGAAGTATATTTTTGAAGATAAGAGGTCGCAAGAGCATTTAAATCTGGTTCTAGCTACCTGCCAAATGGATAGAAAAATCTGAACTTTATCTGATTTTTGTTAATTTACATAGAATCTTTGACACCCTCTCATGAGACTTTCTAATTGTTGCTTCATTCTCCAACATTGGTTATATGAGGCAGAGCTAATGGCAGCTGCAGTCCAAGAAAATCTCATGGACCACACTTTGGCCACTCCAATTTATCTTGAGGTCAGAATCAACCACACTAACCTGTGCCCCTTCCAAAAACAAGGAAACAAGACAACAAACTATTAGTTGGGAGTAGAAGTGTGGAATTCATCCAAAAGGCTTGCTGTTTTGGGGTCCATTGTCAGCAGGCCCCTTTTCCTGTTTACCAAGAAGTTACTCTAATAGAGAGGGGTTTTTGCTGTTTTCATTTGGCAAAGATTTGGTAAAACTTAAGAGGTTCAATCCTCAGTCATTTTAAGGCCTATCTGTATAAAATCTACCTCAGCTTTAGATCCCATTTACAACTGCAGGCCAGCCAAGATTCAAAACAATTCACCACTCTACTGATTTTTTAGAATTATTTTAAGTTTTAATCATAACATTTTTAAAATTAAAACAAACTGCAAGAAATGGTTCTGAAAATTGTAGATGCCACTTGTGTGTCCATTCTCAGCCAATAAGAGCATGGACACAACAGGCTTTTTATTGGTTGAGAAACAGAGAGAGAGAAACTTCAACTCTCATGATGCTCTGAGGTGAACTTTTCAATGGCCACCCTATGCAAGTGCAGCTGAGACATCTATTTATTTATTTACTGCATTTATGCATGCCAGGTCTGCACATCTAACTCTCCCCATTATTGTTCCTAGAGCCTCCCACCACCACTGGAAACCCCCACATTCCCTACTTGACTTCTCTTCCTGTCCTTAGGTCATGATCCAATGGAAGTATTGGCCTAGGGGGTGGGAAAACAAAGGCTATTGGGCTGGAGAGTAGGAAACAGGGAGCTATTTAAACAAATATTTAAACAAATATGAGCTTCTCTATGAGTTTGTTTTCATATTGAGTGCTTTGTGGTTGCACAGTTTAATGTCATTCCTATTATAAAAACAATAAAAAACAATAATCATTGGACAGTCAATAAAAACAGTATTCACAAGCTCATTTGTAAAAATTCTGCTGAAAAAGTTTTTATTTTAGTATGAATAGGTAACTTTTATTTTTTTCATGACAAGACCATCTTTATTCACATTCTGTGAGTCCTTATTCACATTCTGCTTGAAAGATCTATTTTTCGCAAAAATGGAGCAACACTGAAATACTTTTTTATTCTGATTTTTCCTTCTCCATCTTTCTATAAAACCACATCTGTTCACATTTTTTTAAATAATTGCCCATGAATGATTTATTTTACTGCTCTTCCTGGAAGATTACTTTTCTTAAAATGCTAATTGCCTAAAAGCTTTACTATGAAACAATATTTTGCCAACAGATGATCAGGAGCAAAATGTAAGGTGATAGCAAGATTGTAAGATCCCTTGATGAATATACATCTTTTGAAAGTTTTTGAGTAAAATCCCTGGTCTCATTCAAAACAAGATTCTCAAGATTTTAAGGGGGACAGGATCTTGTTGAAATAGCATAAGAGTTATGGCAAGCAGACACATTGTGGCCATGGGTGAATCACTTTTCTGGAATGGATAGAAAAGGTCAGCATCTATCTCTCTGAGTTATTATTTTTCTTGCCATTGTCTTTACTATATTAGCAAAGATCCCTTTCACCAAAATTCTCCATTATCTGTAACAAATATGCACTCCAAACATGTTTGCTATAATGTCACCATCTCGGATCAACTCCAACGCCAGCTGGATCTAGGCGGATCGGCACTGCTTGTATTAGTAGATCTTACAGCTGCCTTTGATACAGTTGATTACTATCTTTTGACCCACCGCCTCGCCGCTTCTGGGGTTCAAGGGTCTGCCCTTGACTGGGTGGGCTCTTTCCTCCGAACCCATTGGCAAATATACGCCCCAACCACAGCTGCTGAAGAAGCAGAAGTAGATCGGTTCTGTGAGGATCTGCAGCACCTACTCGATAATACACCAAAAAGAGACATTATTTTCATTATTTTCATTACAGGAGACTGGAATTCCAAGGTGGGTAGTCAAATGACAACTGGGATCACAGGCAAGCATGGCCTGGGACAACAAAAATGAAGTGAGATGCAGGCTGATAGACTTTTGCCAAGAAAATTCACTGTGTATAATGAACACTCTCTTCCAACAACCTAAAAGATGGCTCTATACATAGACTTCACCAGGTGGTTCTGGGAGATTTACAATAAAACATGCACCTAAATATCTAAAACATCTAAACAATTTAAAAAATCTAAACAGGTCCTCAGCCAAATGCCCTCTCTAATAGCCACATTTTACAAGCTGTATTAAAATCCTTTAAATCACGGGTACCTCTGCTGTAGGGAGGGAGGGCATTCCAGAGTGATGGAGCGATCACCAAAAAAGCTCTACACCGGGTTTATGTCAGATGGGCTTCCTTAGGGCCAGGGAACTGTAATAAGTTCTGATGGTCTTAGCATGGTGATCTCCAGGGTTGGCAGGGAGAAAGGCGTTCCCATAGGTACAAGGCCTTGAAGGTTAATACCAGCACCTTGTGAGTAATCCGGAACTCAATCGGACGCCAGGGCAATCGGTGTAGAGCAGGTGTTATATTGATCCTCACGGGGATTCCCGTGAGGAGTCTGGCTGCCGTATTCTGCACCAGTCGAAGTCTCCGGGTCACCGACAAGGGAAGGCAAACATAAAGGGCATTACAACAGTCAATTCTTGATGTTACCGTAGCATGAACCACTGTGGCGAGATCATCCCCAGATAGGTAAGGCGCCAGCCGCCTAGCCTGCTGAAGATGGAAAAAGGCCGGCTTGCTGACAGCGGAGACCTCAACCTCTATTGTTAGTAACGGTTCAAAAATGACATCAAGGCTTTTGACAGTGGTAGATGGAAGAAGAGGCTCACCGTCTAAGGTAGGCAACCGGACACCATCAAACCCAGGGCGACCCAGCCACAAGATCTCCGTCTTCTCTGGATTCATCCCCAGTATACTGGAATACAGCCAACCAGTTACGGCCTCAAGGCAGGATGTGAAATTATCGGGAACCATCCACAGAAGGAGCTGGGTGTCATCAGCATACTGGTAACACTCCAGCCCATAACTCCGAACCAGCTGAGCGAGTGGTCGCATATAGATGTCAAACAACAATGGAGATAAAATTGCTCCCTGAGGGACCCCACACATAAGCAGTGATTTCTCAGAGGCCATCCCATTCCATTCCATTCATTGCCAATAGTTCCGGAGGAAAGAGCCCACCCAGTCAAGGGCAGACCCTTGAACCCCAGAAGCGGCGAGGCAGTGGGTCAAAAGATCATAATCAACTGTATCAAAGGCAGCTGTAAGATCTACTAATACAAGCAGTGCCGATCTGCCTCGATCCAGCTGGTGTTGGAGTTGATCCGAGATGGTGACCAGCACAGTCTCGGTCCCAAGGTTATTTTAATTTTCGCAACAATTAAGCAAATTTGGTAAAGGCAAGGGAAATTTAAAAATCTCATTCTTTCGTCCGATGCTAATCACAGCCATCTTAACTGTAGTTTGGAAAGGCCAGGCCTCCAATGGTGGAGATTGCAAAAGGCCCTGCTCTTAAGCTACATTTCCCACAATGCACGCCCGCTCGGTAGCCAAATGATTGTTGAAAGACCCAAAAATAGATGTCCTTAGCAATCTTCATCTAAATATAAAATAAACTGATTGATTCTACAAAGGAGTCTAAAGAAGGCAGGAAAGCAATAAGGAACTTTTGCAAAGCCAAGAGAACATAAACTGCTTAAAAACCAATCATTTTACTTTGACCTGATGGTCATGAACAAGGCACTGTGGCAGCCAGCCACAGTCAGCCACAGCCAGCCAGCCAGCCCTTTAAAGTCAGTAAGTAATGATAAAATAAAATGATTGATTGCATCTGCAAATAGGAATAAATGGATGGATGTTCCTTGAGTCCCCCCCCCCCAAACTCAGTAGAGGAAGCAAATGGATGTCAGGAGAGTTTGGATGGTGACTTTCTGCCCAGAAGGAGGAGGTCAGGCTAGATGTCCCTTGATGGGGTCTGTTCTATGATTACTTTTCTCCACCACTTTAACACAGTTTGTGCCTCACAAACAAAGTTTCTGGTGTAGAACAACTATTTTCAAAGTAAATACCACCCAATGAAACGGGAAATAAAACTTTCAAACCAGGAACAGATTTTCTTTATTATTGAAAAAATATTTTTTATAAAAACATTGAAAATTTGCCAAAAATCCATGTGTTCTACAACTGCAGCAAGTTTTATAAGGATTGGTCTAAAAATTGGGGAGGAAGAATCCCCTGAAGTTTCCTCAGTGCCAGTGCTGTTTTTCCCTACGGAGCATGCGCATCCGCATTAACAAATTGATTCAGAAGTTACGGAAGCTTTGGAAAGTTCTGACTTTTGTGTGTGAGGGGGGTGGTGGTGGTGGTGGAAGTAACTTTAGAATCCAACCACCAGCACCCCCTACATCCAAAATGAGTTTTGAACCAATTTTTGGGATCAACCAAGCCTAGTATTTAATCAGAGAAAGAACTGAGATTGGTGTCTTGTAGCTGTGAATGAGGTCACTCAGTCATGAACTGACAGCCAAAAGGTTTGGCCCTGGAACTCTACCTTAGCAACAAAGTCAATATGAATTCCCAAACACAGCAGACAACCTTCTTATATATTTTCAGGGTCACAGTCTACTCTCATTTGACAGCTCTGCAGTCCCAGTGGAGTAAATAAGAACCAAATGTGATCCTTAATATACAACAGAAGTAATTGCAAGATGAGTTGTCAGTTCTGTTTTCAAGATTGGATTTAAAACACCAGAGCTTGCAGACTTCTTCATTCAAATCTCTTGGTTCAGAAGGTGAGTGAGGAGGTTCTCAGAAATCAAGAAGCATGCATACTAATCGGTAATATCCCACTCTGTTCATGGAAACATACTCCTAAACAAAATTAAATTAATAAGTCTTTAAAGTGCTACATGACATCCATGTTGCTTCTAGAAGTGAATGCTCTAGAAAAGGCAATTTGTTCTAGAGGAATATTAAGTATTTAATTTTAATTAACATGACCTTAATGCTCAGTATAATGAAACAATCTCATGGATACCTACTAGAAAGCAGTGACTCATTGAATAGGACAGAACAGGTGTGAGATTAGAGGTCATTTTTAATTAGCATGGCTTCCTTTAAATCACCTCAAGCCGTATGAAGGGTTGTTTGAAGTTTATGTGTCTGTGCATAAGAGTTACTAATGCAACATTCCCAAAGTTTGAAACATTAGTATTGACACAACGGTGTGAACATTAAATAAACGCAAACCATTTAGAAATGTTAATACATTAAGAAGCCTTTAAAATATTTTTGCATCTATCTCTATTAAAATGCCAAGTCTGCCATCATTAAATTAGAAAATAATTTACAGTGATGAAAAATAGCGGCTAGAGGCCAAAGCCTTCCCAATTACCCTAGTATAAGTAATGAAGAAAAAAGCATGGGATTATAATGATCACTCAGAAGAGTAATGGTGCTCTTGTTTAGCCACTTAAATCATGCATTTTAAATTGATTGTTGAAAATGGTACTGGACTGGGCTAAAAAAGGTGCATTATTTTTGAGCTTGGCCAAACCTTCCTCTAATCCTTGTATTATGCTCCCTATGTGCTTTGTGTGTAATCTTCAACTGATATTTGAAGATGGGATGGTTGAATTAACTTTTGGGCTACTTACTTTAATCTTTTGGGCAGTCAATAATTTTTTCTCCTTGCTTTCATAAAATTTGAAATGTAGGCCCGCTCCATGCTTTTCCTACTGTGAGAATTGTGGAAAGATCTTTATCACGCTGAAAAAATCAAGAAAGATTGTAATGTTACTGTAAGCAGCATCTTGTCCACAGTATTTCATCAAAGCATTTTATTGTTGTTGTCCCCAATGTGGTTGGGGTTTTTGATTCACCTCCAAAAGACCAAAGAATAGTACAAAAGACATGACCTACATTTTTCAACATAGATTTATTAAGAGTGGAGAAGTGGTAAAATGGTTTTATTCAATGGAAAGAAATAAGATATAAGGAGCACGAAGTTACTGCAGAAAGCCTATCTCTAAATTAGAATGCTAGACATTTGCAACATGAGGCACATAATTAATTCACAGCTTATTCACTCATGCACTTCTATAACTTGATAACTTGGAGAGTTCTAGCTGAGTTGTAGAATCATGCAAGTTCACTCCTTGGTATTTTCAGTTACAAGGGTCACTTAAAATAGGAATAAACAACATGGGAGGCATCTATTTTTCATCCCTCCCCCCAAAAACCAAGCAACACACTACACATTAACTCCTGATCCATCCTGTATTTCTCTGCAGTCTCTCCCAAACTAGCAGAGTTACTGTAGAAGAAATTGGAGGTATTTGTGTGATTGTACAAGATTCTGGGATGCAGTGATGCTTATAAATGTCTGTGCTGTAAAAAAGAAAAATGGCAAGTCTGACAAAACAGTACAAAACAAAGAGTAAAAAGAGGTAAGTAGGATTTGGAGAAGTACAAAAAGAATGAGGGGATTTCTCATCCCTATATCAAATGTAAAAGATAGCTTGGGTGAACTGACAATACTTAAAAACAAGAGTGCATTTACATGTATTTATGACATTTCCCCACATTTTCCGCCTTCATACTTCAAGTTATGGTCCCCTTTAACTGTAAAGCTATGCTTTGACACTTGCACTTGCTTATGGTAGCATATATGATATGGTTCTGAAATATCTACCAAGTCTAAATTAATTTTACAAGGCTACTATAATTTCTATAGTGTTCATTACTTAAAATATAAGTAGCATAGAAGCCAGTTGTCAATCCAAAAAAGGTTTGAGTGATCACTTCACTAATAGATAAGCTTAAATTTTATTCCCTACATATTCTATCTGATAAGCCTTCTATCTGAGAATATATGAAGCTGTCACTGTTTGTTCCTTCCTATAATGAGCTGATGACATGAAAATTCTTGTTTAGTGCATATGTTCCTAGTCAACTTTCCCTTGCCTTGCAGGATCACACACTGTGAAGTAACTGACACATTCTGATTTTTGGTTTGAGGTAGTGAGAGCTGCTGGCAGATTTGCTCATCAGGATCTAGGGTAGACATTCACATATGTAAAGGTTATCCTCCAAAATGCATCTCGCAACTTCCTTAGAATACCACTTCTCCAGAAGATGAGGCTGACAGATGTTTTGTGACTACATTGACATATGCAAATATCTTTTCAGAAATTTATCTCTGTGTTTCTTTACTGAAAAGGATGATCCTGAACTAACAAGAATCTCAACAGGACTTATTCTGCATAAAATTTAACACTGAAAATCACATTTATTTTCTGTGAAGAAAATACTGCTTTCTGTCCAAAATTATGTATGTATTATTTTCTGTGAAGAAAATGTTGTTTTCTGATTACCTCCACCCCACTTCACTGGATGTTTGAAGTTTGTGTAGACTAACATTTGAACTGGATTTCCTCCCTTAAACTACACAGCCTTGAAGACATTCTCACAGTGGGAAGAAGCTTGCTATAATTACTTCCCATTGAGAATAAAATTAGTGATAAAATTTTGCAACCCTACAACAAACATGTACTTTCCTTCTCTAAACAATCAGAAACTATAATGGCAGAGAAAGTTTAGATAAAACTACCAATTTCCCCACTAGACATATACTTTTATCAAAGTTTTTATTATTATTATTGAGAATTGACAATTACAATAACTATCCAAATACAGAGTTATATTTAGAGTTGCTGCAAGTCAGAAATAACTTGAGGGCACTTAACAACTTCCCTCTTTAGTTTTCTCCAGTAACATTAGAATAGTTATATATGATTATAACTTAATGAAAGGTCACTTCAGTCTTTGGGCAGAGAAACTGTCAGAATTGCTTTGTAATTGCAGAGGTATTTCCTCATTAAGGTTGAATTTATACTGACAGATAATGAAGTTTGAATTGCATTATAGATTGAATTGCAGTGTAGATTGATATAATGCAGTTCAAACTGCAGTATATGATAGGCTTGTTTGATAAAAATGGTTCAAAACTCGTTTCGGCTGTAGGGGGCGCTGGTGGTTTGGATCTAAAGTCAATTCCGATTTTCAAAGAAAAAAGTTCAAAATTTTTCAAAATTTCAGAGCCTTCTGAATCCATTGTCAATGGTTTCAAAGTGTTATTTCCTGTTTCATTGGGCGGCCTTTACTTTGAAAATAGTTGTTTTACTCCAGAAAAGAGGGGGAAGCAAAGTGAAGAAACCCATGCACTCTGTTTATAACTGCTGGGAAAGGAAAGGAATCCATCCACACTGGTTTAAACTGACATGGATCCATCCCATCCACACTGGTTTAAACTGACATTTTTCCTGCTGTTTTTCTCCCTTCCCTTCTCTCTTTCTGTATCTCTCTTCCTTTCCCCTTTCCTTTTCTCCTCCAAATCCCAGCCCATTCAGGAAAACATTGGGGGGGATTTTATTAGGTTCCCCAAGTATGTTGTTCCCTTGCAAAGCAGTGGCGTGGCACCTTTCCCACCCAAGCTGCCTAGTCCCTACCCTCTCACATCCCCAGCTGCCGTGCTGAAACCCCGGCCCTCCTGAGGTGGTTTCCCCTCATTGGCTGGAGGCAAGCATCCCAGCATGCAAGCTGCTGCTTGCCTCCAAATGCTGGGTATTTTCCGAATCATCTCCTGAGTTGAAACAAAGATGGCGACAGTGGCTTCGAAAGAGCAAGGATACTTCTGGGTTCCCAATTTGCTTCGAAATCGCTTCAAAAAGGAATTTGATCTGAATTTAATCCGAATTATGAAGATTCTGACTGGGCCTAACCATGCCTAATATATGAGTCTAGTCTGACCATATAACACAGTTCATACTGCATTACTAGGCAATGTAGATCTAGCCCAAGTGACAGAGGAAGAATAGCACAAAAGCAATCTACATATTCACTCCTTATGTCAACTTGGAAATGCTTCATAGATAGCACAGCAGTATTCCATGAAGGCTATGTATACTTTCTTGCTTCTTAAAAAAAGAAACATAATTAGAAAGGTAAGCATGCAAAAAAATCAGTAGGCAGTAACAAAATACAGTAAATAAAGGATGCTGTTCAAGCAAGGCAGATTGCAATAGAACCTTCAGACAGAGACACCATCTACAGCAGGGGTGGGCAATTACCGGCCCTCCCGATGTTTTGGCCTTCAACTCCCAGAAATCCTAACAGCTGGTAAACTGGCTAGGATTTTATTATTATTATTATTAAATTCAAACTTCTATCACCGCCACTCCCCGAGGGCTCGGAGCAGTTCACAAGCTTGACATAAAACAATCTACACATAGACAATACAAGAATGACAAACAATGACAAACAATACAGTCCTATAAGGGCACCGTCTTGCCATCGAAAGGAGGAAAACTAGGCGGCCCTAGAAAGATCACCGGTGGCCTACCACCGGCGAGTAAAGTGTCCTGCATTCTGCTCTGTGGCAGTCCAAGAAGGCCATCCTGGTTTGCCAAGGGAATGTCCTTAATGACCTTATTAAGGCCAGAGCATGTCCATCGGGGCTCTAGCTGCCTATAGTGCGAGCTCCCAAACATTCTAGTCCGGAATGCCTTATGAGTCCTGGACTCAGTTGGCCTGGGCCTCCTTTCCTTTGGAGGAGGCACCTGTTGTCTGCTGGCTTTGCAGGGTCGGCGATCCCGGCGAGGGGCCAGCCTTACCCGGTGCCCCATAGTGGGATCGGAGGAACGGCTTCCATTTCTGGGTTTCCGGTGTCACTTCCGCTTCTTCTGGGGGCCTTGCAGCTTCCGCTGTGGGTCGCTTCTGGTTTTGGAGTCCTCCAGGGGCGGGGACTTCTGCTGTGGACTGCATCCGGGTCTCCCTTCTTCCCCAGACGAGAACACCTGGCCTGGCTGAGTGTCTCCAAGGTCGGCCGCCATGTTGGGCTGCTCCACTTCGACCTGGCTCCCCCATCCACCCACAATACAGTGTCGGCGGGGGCGGGGGTCCTGGGCAGCGGCCAAGATGGTCGAAATGTCCAGCTCCGCCAACGGTGAGCCTCCCAGCGGTGGTGGGTCTCCAAGGCTCTCAGCAAGCCCGTCCAGCATAGGTAGGTGGGAGGCTTGGGACTCGCCTAGATCCTCCAGTCTTAGGGTCGCGTTTAGAGTAGCAGCAGTTCCTCCGGGGGTCATCTCTGAGTCGTCCTTGGTGACGGTCAGGTCGCCGCCTGTCTTGGGGCCTCTACTCCTCCGTTCCATCTCTAGATCCCCGGTGGGGAAATCCCACGACTGGTCCCAGTCAAGGTCTGGGCCGGCTGGGGCTTCACACCGGGGTTTGTCCGTGTTGTCAGCTCTACGGTCGAGGGTTGGAACCTGTGGGGTGGGAATGCCCAATCTCCCCAGGAGGCCACCAAACTTGTTGCTGAACTTGTCAAACAGATCCATAAGATTGTTATATTCTTCGATCAGCTCGGCGATCGCTTGAGGATCGGGCTGATCGGGAAAAGGGTCTTGTGGATCTTGTGCTTCTTGCCGCCTCAAGGGAGAACTGCTTCTCTGGTTCTTTGAGGTCTCTAAGATTTTGGCAGGCCAGAGTCCCTGATCGGCTGTATACCCCCCACTCGAGGGGGCCAGGGGTTCGATCTCACAGGGCATCTCCTGCAGAATGTCCTTAGGAAGTGCGCGGAGGCGGCCGTCACTGGGCGAACGAACCACCGGCCTTGTTGTTCAGGTTGTCCTTTCCCTCCGACGCTGGCACCAGGGAGTTGAAGTCCAAAACACCTGGAGGGCCGGTAATTGCCCACCCCTGATCTACAGTAAACAAGCATAATAATACACCCAAGAAAAGTTCAGCTTGATAGAGGGTAGAGTCAACAGCCTGCATTGCTGAAATAGAAATAGAATAGATGTGTTCTTTCTGATTAAATCAGGAAACATCATTCCTTCATCTCTACTTCCAGGAAGAAGCTTAATTACTTCTTCTTGCTATTGCCCTTCTGAAGCTCAAAAGGTCTAAGGTCACTTGTTGAATTATCTCTTGTTCTTTGTTAGCATATTACTATATTTATATTTCCCCTTCCCAGGCACAGTCTAACTCTTAAGAACTTACTCTTCTTTTCTTGCAATTTTTTGCCATAGAAAACTTAGTATTCTACATCAGTGCCATTTACAGGGGAGAGTTCTCTATTTGAAGGATGTCAACAGAAGTTTGTTCAAAAGTGTTCTTTATTTGAAGTATTGTCTAGGCTTGGTTTAAAGATAAAGTAGCAAGGAGAAATAAACAGGAGTTTTGATGTTGCCCATCCGTACTATATCCACAAAAGTCTGAACAGACCCATGGGTCACCTAGTCAGAATGAATGGGCACACAGGTCACTGTGGTGTGATCTATTGTGAGTTTTAGATAAAAATAATGATTTCCAAATGTTTTTGTTTTTTAAATATTCTTGTTGCATACCTTAGGGATACTTCCATGCCTACTGATCCCTATCCCTCACACAATGGTGCATCTTTTTGGTTTCATAATGATCTACCTTGGAAAGATTTGTTCATTTTAATATGTATGATAGGGAGAAGGAGGGATGGGAAAATACTTCCCCAAACCCTCTGTTTTATGCTTTCTCACATATACACCAAGAGGATCTCCCTATAGAGATACTTCTAGCCAAATCTTGCACAAAAACAATTAATTCATTTTTTTTCTCCTCACTAAATGCATGGATAAACTAGGAATGAATAATGAATATTAATTGAGGAATAGTAAATCTCTGATAGCATGATTTCTTACTCTCAAATTTCTTCAGAGATTTTACTAGAGGTAAAGTTAAGGCTTGTTTTTTCTTTCTCCATTATTTATGATAATGTAATTCATGCAAGGTTCACAAAGTAGTGGGTATATTTCTGAATTTCAACAATAGACATTGGCCAGTGTTTTACAGTTTGGCTTTAATGCCAATAAGATAAGCCTATAGCAACATTTCCCCTTTATATTTTGCAGCCATAACATTCCTCTACATCAGATGACAAGCAATGTAAATTTAACGCTTGCTGCTTCTTTCATCAGCCTTTACAATACATAATCTACCATTGCAACAAAAGCATAGCTTTTAAGGGGTTTTTTTAGGGCTGGTTCATGCCTGTATATTCATTCCTTAATTACTGCCCTGTTTTAGTAATAGCTTACATGTGTCAATGCGCCATCACATACATATAGCACAACAAATAAAACTTTCATATCACCTGACACTTCTTTGAACATTGGTTGAAATATTCTGGGCCCTTCTAGACACACCCAAAATGTCAAACCTGTCATGAGTATACCTGAGGCATCCAAATATCTTATTTTTTATCTTTACCCCTATCTGCACCACCAGGCACTCAATTACCTCTGAGGCACATAAAGACATGTACATGAAATCTGGAGTGCTGCAGAGACTCAAATCACATATATTTAAACCTGTGGGTAGTTACTGGCATATTTTTCATGTTCAAAATTTTACATAATCCATCTTTCTACATGGAATGCAATTTCCATCACCACCTATCAGCATAGGCCAACAACCAGGGACTGTCTACCTCATGTGTAAACTTTGATTGTATGTAGCTGATTGATGTGGGAGGAAATATCTGCATCCAAAGCTTTCAAGTCAAGAATGAGCTACTGTGTCATGAAGCCTATAGGCTGCCTGTATAACTTTAATGCAATTGGCCCAACCTGGATAAACTGGTTAAAATGCTAGCTGTTAAATTCTCCACTGATTAATGACTTTGAATTGTGTTCAGGATCATCTTCATATACAACTCATTATAGTAACTCCACCTGGGGTTTATCAGAGCATGGTCCACCACAGGCAAATCATCCATATATTAAAAAACTTGTGGGAAAAAGTACAATGCAAAGCTGGAAAAAGAATCTCTTAACTATGAATGCCCTCAAAGTCTACAATAACAATGTGGGATCAAGGAGTATCGCTCAGCATTGGTGGTAGGTGACTCCCATGTCAGAGGAACAATGGATCCACTTCAGGTTTTCAACAGCTTGAAATAAACTATCCTAAGATTACTGAAGGGATGGGGCTCAGCACCTTGAATTACCTGAAAGCCTGGATTAAATTCTAGTCCTACTTGGTTTGGGTCCAGGTTACCTACAGGATCACCATGCATCTAGGTCATCTGCAGGACATTTACCCCAACCAGTCAGAACCCGACTGAGATAGCACTGAGGAAAACAAAAGATATTCATCTACTGGCCATGTTTTTGCTGCAGGACAATGACTCCCAAACCACCATTTAACCCTGGTCCCCTGGCCTTCAGGATATGCTTTTGGAGTTATCTATCTGGCAATTACCCTTTCAGGTTTGGACTCTGCCAAGGACTGCTTTAACCATTTGAGTTTTGGACTCCCTGGACAACATCTGTTTGTCACCTAATGTAAACTTTGAGCTTTGCATGGTTTTCCCTTGTCA
This sequence comes from Anolis apletophallus, assembly GCA_030556195.1. Classification (NCBI taxonomy): domain Eukaryota; kingdom Metazoa; phylum Chordata; class Lepidosauria; order Squamata; family Anolidae; genus Anolis; species Anolis apletophallus. The sequence continues at coordinate 171,381,779 of JARBWK010000003.1, read as the reverse complement.
GTTCCTGTGCTCATTTGGGCACTCATCAGCTTTAAACAGGACAGGTGCCCCCTAAGGATTAACTACTAAATCATGTGTCAAAATTGGATCACCGAGACTCCAGTCTAGCTGAAACTTATCATAAATGATTGATCCTAAGAATCTTAAATGATGAAGAACCAAAAATTATTAAGTTAACTGTTGATGAATGATGAATTCCCACAGTCTATCCCATGCAGAGCTATTTGCCAGTAAGAATTACTGAAAACATAGAGAGGATTTCAAAGCACACTGTTTTTGTAAAGGTCTTCACTTAAGGATGTTTCAATGATAATACATTGCGGGGGAGGGGGAGCATTTGCCCTCCTGCTGCAAATATCCGCAAGCAGGCAAAACTAATAATCTGTCTGCCAATGGAAAGTTCCCCCATCTTAAAATAATTCCAGAGTCCCCAGTAGCAAACTACTAAGAGATAGCCCTCAATCTTGAGCAGATTGTGTGTATAATAAGGGCAACTTATATCAAGCATAATACATCTGCAAGTAAAATAACTGGGATTCCCAAATAGCTCATGATTTAAACTTTGTGCACAACTTGCAACTACTTTTCTAAATGCTGCTGATATACAGCCTATTTTCAGAAGAACTAATTGAGATTTCAGCCTTATTGTGCTTCAAGATAGTCTTGTATCAAGCTGTGAGACAATCATTGAACAGTCCTATTTCAAATGGTAAGGAAATTGTTGCAATCAATCCTCCACATAACCAAATGATTTTTTTCATTTAAAAATGTGAATTGAAATAACAATTATTATGTTATCCATTAGTTCATAATGAAGTTTAAAAGATGTGAAGGTTCCTTTTTAAGGTAATATTAGGGAGAGAATACTATCTTTTTAGCCACTTTCTGAGTAAATCCATAAAAGGGAAAGAAGATTAGGATGCTAGCAAAAAGGTTCTGCAGTTCACACCTGAAAGCAAAATGTAGCCTTTTTTCTGGGAAAGTCATTTGTGCATGCACAAACATTTGCCCTTCAATTTATCTGTGTTTGTACTTGGAACAAATTGAAATCACCCTTGCACAAGCTTTGCTGTGAGGAAATAGATTCCTGATTGGTCAATTTCTGTATTCAACACAAAGCAACCATTACTGAAATATAAGTCCAAAAGAAATCAATAACATTTATGGGTACAAAGATGAACACAGAATGTCAGATAGGGTAAGATGTCTCATGCTACCAACAATTTGATACTCTTGTCTTCAGTTATTTGGATGCTTACTACCCCTCCCAATGCCCTTGCCACACACACACACACACACACACACACACACATATATATATATATATATATATATATATAAATGGGTTCCCGTCATGGAACGACAGTCCCAAACAGAGAAACCTTACAACGCAGAAACACCAAACTTGCCAACAGAAATAGGCGCCAAGCAAGGTATGTTTGTAGCAAAGAAACTTTCTACCCCAAAACCTAAAAGGCCCCCAAAACAACGAGTTAAAAAACTACATTTCCCAGCATCCTCCAGGGCTGCCAACGACTCTCCCAGCCTCTACATTTTGACAACATGATTGGCTGCCAATAAGGGCGGATTTGCATAACTCCTGTACTGGCCAGCCAACATGAACATTCCAACTCATAATAAACTGTCAGAGGAGGATAAGGCAAAGGGCTGAGGCACAAACACAAACACCCAATTCACGACCCACAGAAAATTTACACCCCTACAAATCACAGACCACACCCAAAATTAACAGTAAGGCTTCATTAACTTAATTTCCCTGACTAGGCCTCACTTAATGGAATGCTGTTTACGCTCTGAATTGACAGTAAGGCTTCATTAACTTGATTCTCCCGACTACGCCTCAGCTCATTGGACATTGTGTATGGCCTGAATTGACAGTAAGGCTTCATTAACTTGCTGTTCCTGACTAGGCCTCAGCTCATGGGACATTGTGTATGGCCTGAATTTACAGTAACGTACCTTGGCACACAGAGCCCCTATGACCCACGCTACATTCTACTACAGTTTGGAGGAGGGTGGACCATGGATGATGGGATTTGATGTACCTCCATGGATTATGGGATTTGTAGTACTTCAAAACCCATCATTCCCCACAGACCACTGTGGCCCAGAACCAAGACCGATAAAGACCAAACTTGGCACACAATGCCCTCCATGACCCACACTCCATCCGACTGCAGTTCAGAGGAGGACACACCATGGATAATGGGATTTCAAGTACCTCCACTCACTTCCAAAGTTAACTTCCAAGCATCAACCTCTACATCAACACAGCAGACGGAAAGACAAAAAACATTGTATATCCACAAGCTATGCAGAACGCCAGCAACACCACACACCAACAACTCCCCAGGACTTCAATATCCCACCCACCAGAACAACCCACAATGACACAGCCAGGGCCCCAACAACACCATAACTAACAACAATTCCAACCCTTACATACTCAGACTTTCTCGCATCTCCTAAATAGGGCACAGCAATGCGTGCCGGGTATAGCTAGTGTATATATATATATATATATATATATATATATATATACACACACACATACATACATACACACACACACACACACACACACACACACCATACATTACTCTCTTGCAGTCTGCAGACCATTGGAACAACATGTTCACTATTAAACATTAATGTTCTACTGTTCTTCTTACTTCAAGTAATAGCTGTGTCTCAATAGAAGGTGAACTTTCTCAGATTTAGGGAGCTACAAATACTGGAACTCAGAGGACTTTGCCTACACAAACCCTTTATTTTCTTTTTTCTGTAAAACAGTTCTCATTAGGTTCTCTAAATTACTGTAAAGACACTTTTTGCTAATTTGGAGGTAGGGCTAGTAAATTTTGTTCTCCGTAGAGCCTTTAAGAAGTCAGTGGGAATTGTTGGATTTGGTAGACCTGCCTATGCTTAAATAACATTAGGAAGAAAAGTGGCAAAATTGTTCCCATGAACTCTTCCAAACATTAAAGGGCTTTTGCCCACCCATCAATGACATAACAAGACCAAAAATCTGTATTGGGATAAATATGGGCAACTTTTATTAAATTGTTACCTATTTAAACTTTTATCATGAATTAAAACCCACTAAAAGTGGGGGTTTGAGCTAGATGTTATATAAGCTGTGGCAATGGCCATCTCAGACCCACTCCTCAGCTGACTTGGGTCAGATATCTGAGTTCCCCGCATAACACACCATAAGTCATAAACAGGGCAACTGCTTAGAGAAGCTGCATAGAGTACTAAAAACCCAAATTGAGAGACTTCAGGGATTAGAATTCCCCCGCAGCTCCAAGGCCATTTCTGTTCTCTCCACCTCAGTTGAGTGAACTCACTAGTGGGGGTTCCCATTCCTGGCCTTCAAAAAAGGGTACCTTATGTGCACACCAAAATGTAAATTGTATCCCCATATCCCGCATGATAACCTAGAAGTTTTGTAGGTAGTTTTCTTTTCTTTTTTGTTTATTTTAAAACCTGCTATTTTTCCCCAAATTTTTCTAGTATATATCTCTATTGTGTCTTCAATTATAACTATTAGGTCACCTGCAAATGCTCTCAATGTTTCATTATTAATTTTAAGCCCTGTTTTTTTCTCCTCTCTTATCTTGTGTAATAACACTTCAAATGCCAAGATGAATAACAACGGGGCCTGTGGGTATCCTTGCCTTGTGCCCTTTTGAATTTTACATTCTTTAGATGGTTCTCCATTCACTAAACATTTGGAAGTTTGTGTAAATTGCTATAATCCATTGTATTATGTATTGTTATGTTCATTCCAAATTCATTTTTTTCCTGAAACTGCAAATAAATACTACCAATTTAAATCATCGAATGTTTTTTCTGCATCTAAGAACACTAGTGTTGTTTTCTTTCATTATGTTTATCCAGGTATTCAGTTGTGTTCAAAATCACTCTCAGATTGCCCCGAATATTGCTATTAGGATTAAAGCCTGCCTGATCTTCTTTTATGAATTTATCAAGAATTTTTTAAGTCTTTCTGCTAAAATTGTTTATATTTTATAATCATTATTTAATGAACATATTGGTCTACAGTTGTTTGGATCCATAAATTATTATCCTTCTTTTAGTATAATAGATGTTTAGACATCTTCTGGAGTTATATGGATGGAAGGAAACACTAATAGCAACTAACAGGGCTTTAAGTTTCAGAACAACTATTCAAGTTAGCAAATAATTGCACAGTAAGAAAGCTATGTTTTGAATGACCCACAGTTGCTTTCATGCCTCCCCAGTGGGAGGAGAAGAAAGGCAGACAAAAGAGAGAGATTTGAAAGGGGGAAGAACATGAGAGCAGTGATGTGACTACTTTCTGATCTTATAATATTTCAAAAACTATTAATATGGGGTAAAAAACAAATGAAACTATATATTTATTTATTTATTGTTCATTTTTGTATTCCGCTCCTCGGGGCGGATAACAGTAAAAAAATTACACGGGCAACATGCCACAACAAGTCGACATGCGGCCCTACAATTAATAAAACAAGACATAAAACCACATTAAAACACGGTGCATCGTCAACACACGGATTGAGAGGACATATAGCAAAGTTGGTTGGTCTAGTGTGCCTAGCTAAAGGCTAAGCCGAAGAGGGCCGTCTTGCAGGCCCTCCGGAAGGGGGCCAATTCCAAGATAGCTCGGGTGCTGTCCGGGAGGGCATTCCAGAGCACCGGTGCTGCTACGGAAAAGGTTCTTTGTCTGGTCGTCGATAGGTGGCAGGAGCGGACTGATGGTATTAACAACAGATTTTGTTCATCTGAGCGCAGTGATCTCGGGGGAGAGTACGGGGTAAGGCGATCCCTCAGGTACGCAGGCCCTAGGCCGTGTAAGGCCTTGAAGGTCAGAACCAACACCTTGAAGGCAATTCGGTACTCAATAGGAAGCCAGTGCAGTTGCCGGAGGATGGGTGTAATGTGCTCCCTCACCGGCACTCCTGCCAGCAAGCGAGCAGCGGCGTTCTGCACTAGCTTGAGTTTCCGGATTGTCGACAAGGGAAGGCCAACGTAGAGGGCATTACAGTAGTCTAGTCTCGAGATGACCGTCGCTTGGATTACCGTGGCCAGGTCGTTCCTGGACAGGTAGGGCGCCAGTCGCCTAGCCTGTCGGAGGTGATAAAAAGACGTCCTGCTGACCACCGAGACCTGAGCCTCCATGGTCAGTGAGGAGTCCAACGAAACCCCCAAGCTCTTAACCGATGGCGATGGGTTAAGCCGCTCGCCATCCAGGGTAGGCAACCGGCACCCACCCAGCCCAGGCCGACCGGGCCACAGGATCTCCGTCTTCGGCGGGTTCACCTTCAGCCGGCTGGCACGCAGCCAACCAGTCACGGCTTCAAGGCATAGATGGAAACAATTGGGTACAGAGTCCGGCCTGCCGTCCATTCTCAGCAAAAGCTTGGTGTCATCAGCGTACTGATAACACTCCAGACCAAAGTCGCGAGCCAGCTGGGCCAGGGGGCGCATATAAACGTTGAATAATAAGGGGGAGAGGATAGCCCCCTGGGGGACCCCACAATTAATATAATCAAATCTATAAATGTGTTTAAATTTCACAAAAGTGTACTTCCACAGATGCGTGGAATTAAGTGTCTAGAAACTGTAGGCCCTTTCACACAGCCCTATATCCCAGAATATCAAGGCAGAAAAGCCCACATTATCTGAGTGTGATTCAGATAACCCAATTCAAAACAGTTATTATGGGATTTTGTGCCTTGATATTCTGGGATATAGGGCTGTGTGGAAGGGCCCACAGTTTCTAGACACTTAATTCCATGCACCTGAGGGAGTACACTTAGGCTACATCTACACTGCCAAATATACATGTAGAGTCGCACCTACACAATTCACACAGGGGGATGCAATTTAACGCTGACATCAAGGGCCTGGAAAAATTACTGATGCCAGCCTTCAAGCGAACGGAAAATATTAAAGATTGGCTCATCAGAACGGACCATAGTAAAAATCAGGTCATTAAGAGTAATTTGAGAGCGGGGACCGTTAGATGTGGGCATTGCAATATGTGTGATTTTGTATCACCATTGAAAGAAATAACACTGCCAGGTAATGCCACACCTATCAAGCTCGAGCAGTTCTTCACCTGCGCTTCAAAAAGATCGATTTACCTATTATTTTGCTCTTGTCCAAAATATTATGTAGGAATGACGAAAAGATCTTTAAGGAAAAGATTAGGAGAGCATAAAAACCGCATTTTAACAGGCAATGAAGATACGTTCCTGTATAGGCATTTTAAAACAACACATGGATCTGTGCCAGACTTTAAATTTGTAGGTTTACAACAAGTGACAGTACCACCACATGCAGACATTCAAACTACATTACTTAAATGTGAACGAATGTGGATAATCCGCATTAAATGCGAGCAACCGCTAGGCCTCAATGAGAATTTAAGTTTAACAGATTTGCTGCTTTAAGGAATTTTGGGAGTCTATCCGTTATTGTATGTTAATTTGTTTGCGCCACTGCTAGGCACTTAAGCAGCTTCTCAGCCTTAGCCTTTACCGGATTTGCGGTCTACGCCATGTGACCGGTGTATGTGTGAGCTGAGATATCAGCGTTGCTATTGAGCAAGTATATGATTTATAGTGGTAAGTAACGAGATTATACTCCTACCCTATGTTACTATCTTTCTGTGTGAAGTTTGGGATACTATTGTACATGTTTATATTCCAGACATATTGTTAAAGTGCATCTCTATATACTTGGGGCCACCCTGACGAAGATATGATCGAAACGGGTCGGTAACCGGACATGGATTTACCCGTAGGTGGACTGCCCAGCGATAACTACTAAACGGAGTGGGATATTGCACATTGGAGTTCACGACGACTGACGGCAACCCAGGAATTACCTCCTTCTTTTTATTTATTTAGGCCAACGGGCCATGGATTATAATTGGAATTTATGTTGACCATCGGGTCTTGGAGATAATTATACAAAGATAAACGAAAGGAACTGAACAATATCATTTAAGTATCTTTACTAACTGAAGGGCTACGGACAGCATCGTGAGTGAGATTTACATGTTCATTCGGTTTAATTGCGCCTTTGAAGAGATATATTTTGTTGTTATAGATATCTGAGATATAGTGCTTATTTGTAAGCCTCAATACAATTTGTTATAATTTGAAATCCCATAGTGTGGTGTATATTGTGTGTAGACAGATAGTAACTTTACTGCTTTCAGTGTTTAGTGCTGCCATGAAAATGTCTAACTCCTTTTTACTCAAAGTACAAAAATTCTCACCTGCAATTTCAGTAATTAATTTGGGCTTACTTGGGAAAAGTGGGGAAGATGAAAAATGAAGCCATTTCTGCAAGGGAGAATACTCACTTTTCAGAATTGTAAGCCTTTTTCTTATTATTTCGGCTTGTTTTTCTCACGCTGTAGAAAATGTATTTTGCTCTTGATATGGATTATTTCTCTTCCTCCACCCTTCCACAGAACACAAGCAAGCAGGGGAGAAAAATGTGAGGATTAAAATATGACAATGTTTCTCAGAAAGGATCTGAAAACCACATTGGTAGAAATGTGCTTTAAAGGGGCATTCTAAACCCTTGACCTCTACTGTTGCAAACTAATGCAAATTTTGAGGTATAGGCCACCCAGCACATTGCTCGACTGGTGCTTTCAATAGTAAAGAACTTAAAGGATTACTTTTACAGCCTATTTATATCCCTTAGGAAAAATCTGTATGCAGTGATCATAGCTTTATAATAGCTTCCCTCTTCTTTATCTAGCATTGCAATGATATGCTATTTTGTCATAAGAATTGCAACCTTGTGATGAAGTATTTAGGCTTAAATTTTGGGAATTCTGTCAGAAAGTGAATCCCTTAACTGAGGGAAATTAAAATTTCACTGCCTCAGAAAGTGGTTCTATACACACATGCCTCATATCATCCAAGTGTATTGATTTGGCAAGGACATTCACAATGAATCCTGTGCTATCCTGCCAGATGTTTTTTAAATGTTTCAGTTTAATTATCCCACTGCCTACTTGTGTTGTATAAAATCCACATTAAACTGGAATATATGGCAGTGTGGACTCAGATAACACCATTCAAAGCAGATATTGTGGATTATCTACCTTGATATTCTTTGTATGGCTGAGCGGAAGGGTCCTAATATATTCCAGTTCAAATCAGATAGTGTGATTTCTGCCTCAATAACCTGGATTATCTGGCAGTCTAGAAGGGGTCTGTGACAAAAGCAAACTGCTGCACCTTGTCCAAAATTGTGTGTTCTCTCTCATTTCCATATTAGTTATCCCCTGATACTGATAACCCGCACACGTCCCAGTTTTCATTTACTAATTGTTGGATGGTATGAGACCTTAGAAGTTTGGACTTGGCAAATACAAGTGGTGCATTTTTTAAAACATCATAATGAGAAAATATTGTCCTATACATACATATAAATATGCAATGTATTTTTTTGTAAAAGCAAATCATCTGGAAACCTGGTCAATCCCCCATGGGAAAACACTCTTGTTTCCTGAAATTTACATCAATTCACAGTGATTGAACTAACCATTTGTTATGGCTTCTGCCATTCCCAAAACTCACACTGTTAGATCAGACATTGGTTGCCCAAAGAAGGACTGACTAGGCATGTTTTTTTATTTTATTTTTGTTAAATCCCTGTAGTTACACATAAAGATAAACCATTGTTCATAAACCCAGTTTAAAATATACTGAATCAATATACTTATAAGGCCAAAATTTAATGGTAATTTCCCTTTGAAACCTTCTCACATGTATGCGAGCCTACCTATGTCGGCGACATGGAGGCTCAAGCTGGTGCAAAATGCAGCTGCTAGGCTTCTCACTGGTAAGCCAGTGAGAGCTCACATAACACCAATATTGCAGCAGTTGCATTGGCTACCAGTGGAGCACTGGGTTTCCTTCAAAGTGTTGGTTATCACCTTCAAGGCCTTATATGGTCAGGGGCCGTCAAACTTGAGGGACCGTCTAACTCTATATCAGCCCCAGAGGTCACTGCGCTCCACTGATCAAAATCGTTTGATGATTCCTAGCTGCCACTCATATTGGCTGACATCGACATGACGGTGAGCCTTTACGACCATAGTTACAACTCTTCGGAATGCTCTGCCAGAAGATGTGCAAGCTTTGAGAGATCTAACATAGTTCCGCAGAGTGTGCAAGACGTTTTTATTCCAGCAGGCTTTCGGGGTCTGATCTGGTTAATGAGCTGTAAAGAGTTTTATAGTTTTTAGTTAAAAGTTTAATTCTTTCAGTTGTTTTAAAATGTGTTTTTATACTCTCTGTAAGCCATCTTGAGCCCTTGGGGAAGGACGGCATACAAAACTGAAAAATAAATAAATATGTACTCTTGTCAGAGCTGTCATTAATGCCCATTTACAATAATAGTTTAAATCACATGATTCTGTCCGCTGGTTTTTAATGATTACTAATTTTGTCATATTTTCTGGTATTTTAGTAAAATACTTTGATATTGTCTACAATCTGAAGAGGTAAATGGAAATGACACTATGAGTTGCCACACTGGGTGACATTGATGTAGGACCTTCTTGATTTCTGCCCCAATCTTGTGGAACTCTACCACCAGAATTAAGAGCCATACCTGACCTATGGTCATTTATGCCGTAGACATGGCTCTTTGGTAAAGCTTTTAATGTGCAACTATTTTAGCTGTAATTTTATATTCTGTTTTTAGTGTGTAAGTCGCTTGGAGCACTCCGGTGAAGGGCGACTCATCAAGTAATAAACTATTGATTGATCGATTGATTGATGGCACCAATAACAGCTGCAGCTGTATTTTACTGAAGGAAGACCATTAGGGACAGTTCCAGATAGCTCTTTAGCCTGGGAGCATTCCAGTTTGTTCAGCATAATTGTTCCCAGGTTAAAGTCCACGACCCTCAAAAAGTGCATGCTGTTCGGATGGGGTGGAGGTGCCCAGATGCCCAGAATCTTCCAGGAGGACAGGGAGACAGCCTTCACACCCTCCCAAAACCTCTTAAAAGTGTTTGAAAAATAAAATAACTTACCCAACCACCATTAAAGTGCTGCCAGAAGACAAAAGGAAGCTCAAAGCGAGAACCCAAAGGAAATCAACTACCCCAAAAGTTCCTAACCACTTTAGAAGAAATGAATGTAATAGACTTGTGGAGACATAAACATCACACAGAAAAAGACTACACCTTCTTCTCTGGGAGACATAAAATCTGGACCAGGATAGACATGGTGTGGGTAACAAAAGTTTTATCAATTAAAGTGAAGAAAATCAAAATCCTTGCGAGTCTCTTCTCTGATCATAACGCAATAGAAATACATTTAAAAGGAAAAGAGGTGCAATTTAGATGGAAATTAAGAGATAGGCTACTCAGGAAGGAGCAGGACAAAGAACACATCAGAAAACAGTTAGTAGAATATTTGGAGCTCAACAAAGGAGAAGAAACTAGCAAAACCACTCAGTGGGAGGCCTTAAAAGCAGTTATGCGAGGCAACCTCATACAACTCAACAGTAGGATCAATAAGCAAATAAATAAATCCACACAAGACATTGTGACAAATATAGGAAAGACAGAAGTACAACTAAAAAAAACCCAGGCAACAAGACAATACAAAATGACTTAAAGATACTTAAAAAACAATTGCAGTTATTAGAAACAGAAAAATTAGAAAAACAGATGAAATACATCAAAGTCAATTCCCAACAAAACGCAAAAAAAATAGGCAAATGGTTAGCCAAAAAATTAAAGGAAAAAAAGAACAATAGTATGATCACAAAGATAATCAGCAACGGAGAGGCAATCACGGAGGAGGGGGAAATCGCAGAAACATTTAATAAATTATATCAAGACCTCTATAAAAGAGAACAGATATCAAAAGAAACGGTGACAAAATATATTAGTAAGTTAAACTTACAGAAGCTAACAGACGCTCAGAGAGAACTATTGAACAGTAAAATAACTACAGCAAAAACAATAAGAAGCATTAACTCATTAAAAAATAAGGCTCCTGGACCGGACGGTTTCACAGCCTTATTCTACAAGACATACATAAAAGAAATAACACCGCTACTGACTGACATCTTCAATGGGGTAAGAAAACATAAACAAACCCCCCAGACGTGGGAACAAGCAAACATCACGATAATCCATAAAGAAAGCACCGACATGCAGAACCCACAAAACTACAGGCCAATTTCGTTATTAAATACTGACTATAAAATATTCACGACCATCATAGCAGACAGACTAAAATCCTTTTAAAAGACTGATATCGATAGAGCAGACTGGATTTTGCTGACAGACATATAAAAATAAACACGAGAACCATAATCAACGTGCTTGAATACTATGAAAACATAATGAAAAGAAACTGGCCTTAATGTTTGTCGACGCCGAAAAGGCGTTCGACAAGATTAATTGGGACTTTCTAAAAATACTCACAAAAGAATTAGACATGGGATACTATTTCAGAAACACAATAGAAGCCCTATACCGAAACCAGGCAGCCACATTAATAATAAATGGCCAGGTGAACCAAAAGAAAATCCAAATTAATAGAGGAGTTCGGCAGGGGTGCCCCCTATCACCACTCCTATTTATCCTAGCAATGGAAACCCTGGTAAGGGACATAAACCAAGACAAAGACCTCAAAGGCACCCAGGTGTTAGCACACAAATATAAGTGTAGAGTTTATGCTGATGATATTGTATGCATAATAGAGGACCCTCTCCCCAATATTGGCAAATGGCTAAACAAATTTGAGGACTTTGGAGCTGCCGCTGGCTTCAAATTAAACAAATTAAAATCCAAAATCTTAACAAAACATATAGACGGAAAGGGAAAAGAAACACTCCAGAACATATCAGGATTAAAAATAGAAAAAAAATATCTAGGAATATATATCACATCGAGCAACATTCAACTGCTCAAAAATAATTATAAAAATCTATGGAAAAAAATACAACAAGATTTTGAAAAGTGGAAATACCAAAGCCTTTCACTTCTGGGAAGGGTGGCCACAATTAAAATGTCAGTGTTACCGAGACTTTTATATTTATTTCAAAATATACCGGTCTTAAGAAACGACCACCTCTTTAAAAAATGGAATATAGACATAAAAAAGTTTATATGGAAAAACCGAAAACCCAGAATAGATCTAAAATCAATGTCAGATGACCAGAAAAGAGGAGGCTTAGGGCTACCTAACCTCAAACTCTACTACGAGGCGTGTAACCTGGTGGCCATCAAAGAGTGGATCAAGCTTAATAATCAAAACCTACTAGCGCTAGAAGGCCACGACCTCCGTGCCGGATGGCACTCATATCTTTGGTATGAGAGGAGGAAAATTGAAAGAAACTTCAGCCACCACTACCTAAGGGCCACCTTAATTAAGACCTGGGAGAAGTACAAACCACACTTTTTCAGATCCACTCCTCTCTGGCTATTTCCGTTGGAAGCATTCCATAAGAGAGAAATAGCCGAAAAGCAATGGCTAACATACAACCAAATGCTGAAAAAAGTAAACAAGAATTGGGAATTAAAATCCAAAGAAGAACTATTAGATGAGGGGTACACTCTGACATGGCTACAATTCCACCAGGCGTTTCAACAATACAAAAAAGACAAGAAAATTGGTTTCATGGAGGAGGGCATGTGGGAGAAGATAATAAAAACACATAGAAAAAACATAAGCATTTGTTATAAACAATTACTACACTGGGAAACGGCAGACGAGCAAATAAAGAATTGCCATACAAAATGGGCCCAAGACTTGAGACACACAATACTTCTAAGACAGTGGGAAGAAATATGGATAGAGAAGCTAAAATACTCCCCCATTACAGATGTCACAGAAAACTGGCTCAAGATGCAGTTTAGATGGCATCTACACCCATCGAGAATAGCTAAATTCAATAAAAATAATTCGAATATATGCTGGAAGTGCAAGAAAGAACTGGGGACCTACATCCACCAATGGTGGGAATGTAAGAAAACAGCTGGATATTGGAAAGAGATTCATAAGGAGATGCAAAAGATACTAAAAACCAATTTTAAAATGGATCCACAATATTACCTACTGGGAATATCCAACCCCTCATTAAACAAGAATCAAGAGAAAATCTTTTTCCTCCTCAGCACCTGCAGCCGAATAGTACTAGCCAGACACTGGAAGAAAGAAACGACCCCTGGCCTGGAAGAATGGATAATAAAAGCATTGGATCTTATCCAGATGGATTCCATTGCCCAGAACCTGAACAACAAGAAAAACAGGACGGACTGGACAAACTTCAAAAGCTACCTGCAAAATAAAAAGCATAATTTCACAATAGACTTGAATGACCCATAAGAGAAGGTTATATGATGGAATATAATCTATACAAAGTTTTTTCTTTTTCTCTTTACATACAGTAAGGATACCATTACTTACTTCTCGTCCTCGACTATAGAAACCCTATATACTCATGGACACCTTGTGATACTCTTGGGAAGCCACTTTTAACCCCCATTCAACCCCTCCCCCAAACCCGGTATCCCGGTATCCCTTCCCCACCCCCTCCCCCATCACTTCCCACAACCCGTGTCTGTAAATAATGAAATGTGCAATAAAAATCTATAAAAAAAATAAAATAACTTACCCGAACACCATTAAAGTGCTGCCAAAGCTCTCCTGGCACATAGGAATGACACACCAGGTGAAGAGGGGCAGGAGCAATTTTCCCCCTCCTCTCTTCTCCTGGTGTGTCATTCCTATGTGCCAGGAGAGCTTTGGCAGCACTTTAATGGTGTTCGGGTAAGTTATTTTATTTTTCAAATGCTTCTCTGGGGAAGTCGGGATGGGTGTTAGAGCTCTCTCGGATATTCCGGCCAAATGAAGCCCAGAAAATGCGAAAGGGCTGTGTAGACAGCCCCCTCAGAAGTCCTGACTCTGCCCACAGCTGGAAATACCCGGGTCTTTCAAGAAGATCCTAGTCTTTCCCGCTGACAAATTACCTCAGCACAAAGCAGAATTTTCCTGCTTTGTGCCAAATGTAGTTGTGTTTGTGTGGGGTGTAATTTGAACACCCCACATAAAGAAGGGGCTGTTTGGATAGGCCCTAAGACAGCTCTATTTAGTTCCTCTTCTTCCAATATTTTGCAGTAGTTAATACGTCTGTTTTTGAATTATTCACATATCTATGCACCACACATACACCAATGCTGGTAAAGTTTTCTCCCACTGGAGTTAGTAATAGGGGTGAAAACAATAGTGACACATAAGCCTCAGAATAAAAAAAAATCATGAGTGTCAGGAAACCTTAAGAAAAAAAATCTGGATCAGTCAGAAATTTGGTGGTTTGAAACTTCTTTTGTAAAAACTAAAACCAAAAAAGACACCAAGTTACATAAGAGAGCAGCATTTTCTGTAATAAATGTATTCTTTATTTTAAAAAAATTCTTTTCCTTATGCAACTGCATAAAACATGATTTCCTATTGTGGAAAAATGTATAGAAAATGCTATTTACACACAGAACCCTAGATATGAATTTTTAATGAAACATTAAGCTCTGAAATATACACACTATTTAAAGAATTGTGCAGTTTTTAGGACTTTCTGGCAATTTATTTCTGACAAATTACTAATTTTTGCCTATGAGAAGGAAATGTGTGAAGATTTATATCCATACTCAGTAATTATTATTTATTTATTTATTTATTTATTTTGATTTGATGAACCACCCTTCCCGAGGCTCAGGGCGGTTTACAGCATATAAAAACAGCATATACGACAGCATATAAAAACAGCATATAAAACAACATATAAAACAGCATATAAAACAGCATACAAAACACATAGGATTAAAACACATGAAGTTACATCTTAAAAACAGTCACACAAAGTCATAGCCAGACAAGGCTGGTTCATGCAGAATAATGGTGGTACAGCGAAGTGGCAATGTTAATCATGCGCCGTTGGACATCACACATCGAATGCCTGCCTAAATAGCCAGGTCTTGCAGGACCTGCGGAAAGCCAACAGGTCCCTCAAGGCTCGTGTCTCCGGCGGCAGCGAGTTCCATAACAGCAGCGCGGCCATAATTGTGTTTAAATCAGACAAAAAAAGCCTGTCCCAAGAGAAAGGCAAGTTTTTTCCACAACACATTATTGGGTCTAGATCAATAATACATTGTAGATTATCCCTTTTTCTTCTTCTTGTAGCTCTGTGCTCTTCTCGTGTCACTGATAGCTTTAAAAAGGGTGTGGATGTGTTTGGAAAGCTGTTGAGAATGGCTTTGCAGAGTCAAGGAAGTAGCTGGGATGAGGCAGATATTTTTAGAACACACCAACAGCTGACTTGAAGGCACATTGGTGTTTGATCTTGTGTTCCTTCACCTTATTTTCTAATGGCCCTGAGCCAAACAGAGGGTTTTCTTGGCAAGATTTGTTCAGAGTTTTGCCAATTCCTTCCTCAGAGACTAAGAAAGTGGGACTTACCCGTGAGCATCTAATATATGCATATTAATTAATTATTCAGTTTATTTTATCCGAAGTATCCCTATAATGCCTGTACTAATATAAGATGAAGTTGGAAGGACATAACTATACTTTCCCTCTATGCACAACTGTAACGAACTGTTTCATATATTATAAAAGATATTTGCTGCCAAATGATTTCTCTGGTTTTGCTTTTACTAGAACAATTTTTCTGTGTTCATTATTTAGCAATTCTGATGATACTTAATTGTTAAATGAATTGTCAATACTGACTTGTATTGGTGGAATTTGCTACAATTTTAAAGAATGGCATGCATTTAAAGTTATAATTCCCCAATCACTTCCTATTTGTGTTCTTTATCAGACTTCTCCGACATATGTATTCTGTCTGGCAGAACTGTTAAGAGCTTGGATTTTTTTAGCCTTTGGGATACATTTTGCATTTGTCCTTAAAAAGTTCTGTGAATTTGTTACAAAAGCTTACATTAATTACCTGTTTGTTTTAAAGGCATAGTTTACTCTAGCTGCAAGTCTCAAAGATAGGTAAACAAGACAATGAAAAGAACACTGCTTGCTAAATTCTACTTTGTGAGTGATTGGGGAGAATTTCAACATCGCAAGATAGCAGATGTTTAAAATGTTGTAAAAATTATATAGAACTGCATTTTTATGGCTAAGATTGTGAAAGTAATCTTGGAAATGTGATACTTTCTCAAAAATTTCAACCTCCAATTAGAAGTAGTTACTTTACTCCCAGCCTGTAAGCTACCCAGAAACTTTAACTCATGTTACCACAGCTATTGATGTGACTTCAGTTGTTCATGTTCATGGTTACAGATTCTCAGCTTGGATAATGAGTAGGAGAATTAAAGAGATTACTAATTAATGATAGGTCTATTTAGTGTCTCTCTGGATTTTATACTTGCAGGATGATGAACTGGCATATGTTAAAAATTGTAAATAATTCCTGAGGGAGTTTTGACTTTTTAAAACAAAATAATTGTTTCATTTTGCTGATTGTCTGAACAGCAGAAATAAATGTTCAGTGAAGACAATAAAAACAAAGTCTGGGGGCACATCTACATAAACGAAATTATCCTAAAGTGGGGAGAAATCAGTTCCATGGTGGCTACTTGATGGAGCTGATTCTGGTTCGTTCAGTTATTTGGACTTGAAAAGTATTAATAAAAGTTGCTGTTGCTCTGGAGTTTCTCCAAGAATCTGGAGCAAACCACAACTTCACTCCCATATGGGCCAGTATTGAAATGGAACCAGCCACAACTGTTTATAAGGCCATCCTGTATTCCTTGGATTTGAGCAGCCTGGGGACACAGGATGGTGCCTCAAGTAACACCACTCCAGGCAACAAGCAATGGCCAACAACAATTTCTCACCCTGTAATATACTGCTTTGATGAAAACGGGAGAGGGATGATAAGTGTGACCACCCACTGGCTCCAAACCAGGTTTGGTACTGCTGGATGGTCAAGACTCCTTCTCACCTCTTTCATGGCTCTGGAGTGAGAGTTATGACCCCCTCTTTCATCTGCAATGGCCTGAGCTTGGTGATAAGAACAATCCCGCAAAGCCCTTTCATGTTTTCTGAGCTCCATGAATACCCAGAATATCCGAGAGGGCTCTAACAACCTCCCCAACTCCCCCAGAAAACCATTTTTAAAAAATTACTTACCCAGCCACCATTAAAGAGATTCTGGAGTTCTCCTGGGATGTAGAGATGGCACACCAGAAGAAGGGGGCAGGAGGAAAATCACTCCTGCCCCCTTCTCCTGGCATGTCATGCTCGCTCCTGGATGTTCCTGTATCCAATCTGGCAGCTGCATTTTAAACCAGCTGGGATTTCCAAATGCTGAGTACCCAGAAAGGCGGTCCCTCTTGGTTGAAAGTGGTGCCAGGTCAGTCAATGTCAAAACATCAATAATTCAAGATCTAATTTGGGAATAACAAGCTGACCTGGCTTGTATAATGGAGACCTGGTTGGACGAGACTGGGGGGTTAATCCCTCTCAGCTTTGTCCACTGGGTTATTCCGTACAGCACCAATCAAGACTGGGAGGAAGGGGAGGGGGTGTCGCAGTGGTCTATAAGGACTCCATCCCTTTGACCAGGTGCTCCATCTCACAGTCAACCACGTTCGAATGAGTCGGCCTAAGGATCTGTGACCTGAACAGGATAGGGATTCTATTAGTGTACCAACCACAGATAGGGAGACTGCACTACAGTCTCCTTACCTGAGCTAGCCAGAGTGGTCTCGGGCCTGGCGGTGGAGTCTCAATGGCTCATTGTGCTGGGGGACTCAATCAGGAGCGGCTCAGGACTTCATGGCCGTCATAGTGCAGGACACATGGTAGATCTGGTTTTCTGCCAGGGATGGGAAGAAGGTGGCAGAGTGGAGGAATTGACCATCATTCCTTTGCCATGGACCAACCACTACCTGATCAGGTTTAGGCTTACTGTGCCTTTCCACCTCCACAGGGGTGGTGGACCAATTAGAATACTCCACCCCAGGACACTTATGGATCTGAACGGATTCCTGGCGGCTCTTGGGGATTTTCCTGCCTCCTCGGTAAGTGACCCTGTTGAGGCTCAATGAAGATGTCAACCCAGTGCACTGCAGCAGTGAAAAAAGCAAATTCTATGCTTGGCATGATCAGGAAGGGAATCGAAAATAGGTCGGCAAATGTTGTATTGCCTCTCTACAAATCTATGGTGAGACCACATCTGGAGTACTGTGTACAATTCTGGTCACCGCATCTCAAGAAGGATATAACGGAACTGGGAAAGGTACAAAGAAGGGCAACAAAAATGATCCAAGGGATGGAGCAGCTCCCTTATGAAATCAGGTTGCAACGCCTTGGTCTTTTCAGCCTTGAAAGACGGCGTTTAAGAGGTGACTTGATCGAAGTGTATAAAATCATGCATGGGATAGAAAAGGTGAATAAAGAAAAAATATTTTCTCTGTCACACAACACTAGGACTAGGGGGCACTCCCTAAAGCTCCAAGGTAGGAAAGTTAGGACTAATAAAGGGAAATATTTCTTCACCCAGAGGGTCATTGGGTTATGGAACTCACTTCCAGAGGAGGTTGTGACAGCTGTCAGCCTGGACAGCTTCAAGGCAGGATTAGACAGATTCATGGATACCAAGGGAATCAGTAGCTACTGAAATGGACATCCAAGTGCCACCTCTGTGTTGATGGAGGCAGGCAGGATTTTCCCCGGGTACTGGTTGTGGGGGGTCGGGAGCAGGTGAGGGTTTTGCCCTCCTTTCTGCTAGAGATCCCCGTGTACAACTAGTGGGCCACTGTGTGACACAGAATGCTGGACTAGATGGGCTGAGGCCCGATTCAGCATGGCTCTTCTTATGTTCTTATGTTCTTATGAGGCTCTTGTTTCTCTCTGGGACAGGGAGATGACAAGGGCTATTGACACGATCGCTCCAGAACGCCCCCTCTCGAGTAACCGAGCTAAACCAGCTCCTTGGTTTACTGAGGAGCTGACAGCGATGAAACAAAATAAGAGGAGGCTAGAGTGTGTGTGGTGTTGGAAGCAGATGTCAGACCCCAAGCCTCTCAGGCCTCTGCTGCCATAGAACCAAAGACTGGTTAAAGTGCCAGTCTGGCCTGTTTCTGTAGATTCTTCAAACCAGCTGCAAAGTGAGTTGCTAAGTCAGCCTGTGGTCAAGGCCGTTCCGCTCGGGAGGGCTGATAAGCTAAGGCGAGAGATTCAAGAAGATGGTACAACTCCTTTCCTGCCCAGCTGCCCCGGTTAATTGGGTTTACATACCTTGCTGTTGAGACTACCTAAACAACAGCTATAATCCATCTTAGAGAAACTGGCACTCGACGCAAGCTACGTCGAAGGGATCAAAGCCTTGTAAGACTATAACTGTTGGGACATAGGAGCCCTCTTCATCTCGAGCCAACTTTGCATTTCAAGACCATGGATTCCTGAATAGGCCTTTGGGCCTTCTAGCTTAAGAACTTTGCCTGCCCAGCTTGCTGGCTGCCCCATTTGGATCTGGCCCGCTTTGGGCACAAAGACTTTGCTTGCTTTGAATCCTGATTGACAAAGGACTGTATTCATCTGCTACGATCCTGGGACATTGCTGCTATTTACTGGTGCTGCTTTATGTCACTATAGACTGCTTCCTAGCCTCTTTCCTTTAACCAGTTATTCTAAATAAACCTTTTGTACCTCAGCTGGACTCTGTGGTTTATCAAGGGAGGTTCCAAGTGTCTAGGGCACAACAGCAGAGCACATCAGCCCATGCGCATCTGGTTTCTTATCTGAGTACCTATGATGCGGCAACGAAGGCTGCACAAAATACATCCATCGCGGCTAAGGTTGCCGCTGCCAAGAACTGTCCAGCGGAACTGTTCCGAGTTGTTAGAGGACTATTAAATCTGCCCCAGTGCGAGATCCCAGATGGCTCGGTGGTGCGCAGTGAAGAATTTGCTCAGTTCTTTGCGGATAAAGTGGCTCTGATCCATTCCGATACCACTTTAACGGCAGTCTCTGATGATGTGACACGAGCATCTGCTTGTCCAGTTTTAATGGATTCATTTCAATTGGTTCAGCTCGAGGATGTGGATAAGATCCTGGGAGAAGTGACGCCTACCACATGCATCCTAGACCCCTGCCTATCCTGGCTGATCAAAGAAGCCAGAGGGGGTTTGGCAGAGTGGGTTAAAGTGGTGGTTAATGCCTCCTTATAGGAGGGCTAAATTCCAGCCAGCTTAAAACAAGCTGTTACAAAACAGCTGTTGAAAAAACCATCACTGGACCCCACTCAATTAGGTAACTATTGGTCAGTTTCCAATTTCCCCTATTTGGGCAAAGTCATGGAACGTGTGGTGGTCACACAACTCCAGGGGTTCTTGTTAGACACTGATTATCTTGATCTGGAACAGTCTGGCTTTAGGCCAGGATATGGTACTGAAACAGCCTTGGTCGCCTTGGTAGATGATCTATGCTGGGAGCTCAACAGGGGGAGTGTGTCCCTGTTGGTTCTACTGGATGTCCCAGCGGCCTTTGATACTGTTGACCACAGTATCCTTCTGGGTCGCCTCACGGAAATGGGACTTGGGGGTACTGCCCTGCAGTGGCTCCAGTCCTTCCTGAAGGGTCAGTCCCAGAGGGTGTTATTGGGTGACACCTGTTCAACCCCACAACCGTTGTCGTGTGGAGTCCCTCAGGGTTCAGTACTGTCCCTGATGTTATTTAACATCTACATGAAACCACTGGGGGATGCCATCCGGAGTTTCGGAGTAAGATGTTATCTGTATGGGGATGATGTCTAAATCTGTCACTCCTTTCCACCTGTCACTAAGGAGGCTGTTCAGACTTTGAACCGGTGCTTGGCTGCTGTGTCGGACTGGATGAGGGCTAGGAAATTGAAACTTAATCCTGACAAGACAGAGGCCCTCCTGGTCAGTCATAAGGCTGAACAGAGCACAGGGTTACAGCCTGTGTTGGATGGGGTTACACTCCCTCTGAAGACGCAGGTTCGTAGCTTGGGAGTGATCCTGGATTCATCGCTGAGCCTGGAACCCCAGGTCTCAGTGATGGCCAGGGGAGCTTTTGCCAGCTGCGCCTGTACCTTGGGAAGTCTGATCTGGCTACGGTCGTCCACACTCTGGTCACATCCCGAATAGATTACTGCAGCGCACCCTACGTGGGGCTGCCTTTGAAGACAGTTCAGAAATTGCAACTAGTCCAACAGGCGGCAGCCAGATTACTAACTGGAGCTACATACAGGGAACATACCACCCCCTGTTGTGTCAGCTCCACTGGCTGCCGATCCACTTCCGAGCTCAATTTAAAGTGCTGGTTTTGACCTTTAAAGCTCTATATGGTTCTGGCCCAGCTTACTTGTCCGAATGCATCTGCTTCTATGTCCCACCTCATAATTTAAGATCATTCGGAGAGGCCCTACTCTCGCTCCCGCCAACTTCTCAAACGCGGTTGGAGGGGATGAGAGATAGGGCCTTCTCGGCGGTGGCTCCCCGCCTGTGGAATGCACTTCCAAGCAAAATACAATTGATCCCATCCCTCCTAGCATTCAGGAAAAAGTAAAATCTTGGTTATGGGACCAGGCTTTTGCACATTAGCACAATGCAGCACTTTGGATTGGAATTGGACTGGCAAGTTGATGGATATGGCTCAATGCTTATGTTGTGGACAGAACACTGTTTTAACTCAATTGAATGTGTATTGTGTTCAAAGTTAACTGTATTTTAATGTTGAATGTTTATAGTTTTATATTGTATATCAGGGCTGTCCAACTTCTACCGGACCTGTGGCCGGAATTCCGGTTACTGATGACCTGGGGGGCCGAAGGGTCTGCCTCCGCCCCTGGCTCTGCCCCCTCCCCGGCTCCACCCCCTCCCCGGCTCCACCCCTGCCCCGCCCCCAGCTCCGCCCCTCCTCGGCTCTGCCCCTCCTCAGCTCCGCCCCTCCTTGGCTCCGCCCCCTCCCTGGCTCCGGCCCCTCCCCGCCTTGGAGGTGTCTGTGGACGACACCGGGGCTTTGACTTGGAGATAGAGATGAACAACAAAATCCCAGTCTCAAGTCCCAGTCCCTGCTTTGAACTGGATTATATTGCAGTGTGGACTCAGGGCCCTTCACACAGCCATATAACCCAGAATATCCAGGCAGGAAACCCCACAAAACCTGCTTTGAACTGGATTATATTGCAGTGTGGACTCAGGGCCCTTCCACACAGCCATATAACCCAGAATACCTGCTTTGAACTGGATTATCGGAGTCCACACTCATATAATTTGGTTTAAAGCAAATAACATGGGATTTTATTCAGATGTGTGGAAAGGAAGTCAAATAAGAAGCCAGGGCCCTTCCACACAGGCCTATAACCCTGAATGATAAGGCATAATATTCATTCTGCCTCTGCTAATAATAATAATAACAACAACAACAACAGGTTCCTGGAGTAGGAGACCTCCAAGGGCCATCCAGGCCATCCAGTCCAAACTCCTTCTGCCATAAGGGGAAAATACAATCAAAGCATTCCTCACAGATGACCATTCAGCCTCTGATGATGATGATGATAATAATAATAATTACAATGGGTTCCTAGAATAGGAGACCTCCAAGGGCCATCCAGTCCAATCTTCTTCTGCCATAAGGGGAAAACACAATCAAAGCATTCCTCACAGATGGCCATTCAGCCTCTGATGATGATGATGATAATTACAATGGGTTCCTAGAATAGGAGACCTCCAAGGGAAAATACCCATCAGATCCAATCTCCTTCTGCTATAAGGGGAAAACACAATCAAAGCATTCCTTACAGATGGCCATTCAGCCTCTGATGATGATGATGATGATAATAATAATATCCTCACAGATGGCCATTCAGCCTCTGATGATGATGATGATAATAATAATAATACAATGGGTTCCTAGAATAGGAGACCTCCAAGGGCCATCCAGTCCTACCTCCTTCTGCCATAAGGGGAAAACACAATCAAAGCATTCCTCAGCCATGTTGAATCAAACTTGGCAGATTAAACTGTCATGAGAGCAACAGAAAGTACTGAACCTTGAGTTTGGGAGTTGTAGTTCTCCTCCATCCAGAGAGCACTGTGGACACAAATAATGATGGATCAGGATCAAACTTGGCACGAAGCCTCAGAAGAGGAGGAAGCCGGAAAGGGAATGGATGAGCACCCCCCCGCGTGCTCCAAACTCGGCCCCACCCCTTTTCACTCTGGCCACGCCCCCTCTCGCTCGGTGCATCTCTCTCTCCTTCCCTCTCAGGTGGTGGAAGGGGGAAGGAATAAAAGGGGGAGAGAGAGAGGGAGGGAAGTAGGAGGAGGAGGAAGGGAGCCTGCTCCTCCGCCCTGCCCCGCCCCGCCCCACCCCTCACCCCCCGCCACGAAAAAAATAAATAAAAAATATTCAAAAAAATATTCAAAAAAATAATAATAAATATTTTTTAATCTTAAAAAGCAGATATCTTGCAGGAGGGTAGGGGGCCATGGGGAAGGGGCTGGGGGTCCGTATGCGGCCCCCGGGCCGCCAGTTGGACAGCCCTGTTGTATATTGTGTATCGGCATCAAATTGCTGCCTTTTGTCAAGCCGCTCTGAGTCCCCCCTCGGGGGTTGAGAAGAGCAGGGTAGAAATAATGTAAATAAATAAATAATAATAAATGATACACCATGATCTGTGCAGAAAATAACATTGTTTTTTGCACAGAAATTATTTTTGAATTTTGTTTCATGGAATAAATCCTGAACTGCAAATTGTCTTTGAAAACTGCATAATCATCTATGCCTTTCTCATAGTGAGCTGAAAAATTGTACAATTATTAATTCTTGTCTATAGAACAAAAGTGCCAGAGATTTACTTCCCTAATAGTGAGGGATCTTGGAGGTTGCAGTTAAGTGCTCTCTGGAGGTCAACATGTTCCTTTCTTTGATCTACATTATCTGATGTCTTAAACCAAATACTGAATACTGTTGCTAAATTTAGCACAAAAATATTCCCTGCATTTCATTGTAAAATCTGATCTGTGCTGCACTTATATTATACATTAGTTGGTGTTTAAATGTAAAAAAAGCTGCATTGTTTGCCTATTCTTTCATTTTATTGTATCACACTTTTAACATCTCTACTTCAAATACCATTATCCTTCATTCTGCTTTTAGTATAAATATTCCTCTCCTCTTTGTGGAGCTACCACTTTCAAGTTGAAGTAGTTCTACTTCAGGTAGATTTTTTCCTCCCCAGTAAGGAAGCAAATGCCTAGGTCCTGCAAGAGTTAGTATAGCAATGCTTTATTCTGGACAATAGGCTAAAGAAAATATACTGAATGATCTGGACTTCCCTGCTATTCAGAACATGCTGGACTTGTATAAAAGAATGAAAAAAGAGAGACAGTAACAGAATAGAAAGTCTGGAATAGTAGAGTGTCTGTGTGCCAGCCCTGTTCTCTTAACCTGTGAGTCACATAAAGAAACAAATATTCTGAAAATGGGTCTCGTTGTTAAGACACAAGGGGCAGGCAAACCAACAACTAGCATTGGAGCAAAAAAAAGGGGGGGGGAGAAATAAGCAAATGTGTATATATGTTGTATGCATGCATGCATGCGTGCGTGCGTGCGTGCGTGTGATTTATACCCCACCTTTTCCCCAAAATTGGGGCTCTGGCCTGTTTATTGCATACAAAAATTCTTCATTGTTTTGTTTATAAATTTCTGAATTCTCACTTCATTTATATTTTTATCTTCTCTTTTCATCCAAGATGATAGTGGGGAACATGTATCCATTTCCTCTCAAAATTATTTTAAAGTTGGTTAGTTTGATTGGCCATCCTTAACTCAATATAACCCAATGTATGGATTCCAAGCTGTGTTTCCCAAGTCTAAACATTATATCACAATGAACCTCTGCATTGTCCAGTACACTCAACATGCACAATTTGCTCTCCTGTTTAGGTACATGAGTTCATTACAGGTGTTATATTTTTTACATAACCCTTGTGTAAATGCATGCATATAATCACTGAGAACATACATTTGGTAGTCACTGTTTTCCTTTGAAAGATACTATGTTCAAAACATTGGCACACAAATACAGATAGAACAATGGGAAAGGGTCTGGACAAAGAGTTTGAAATTATCATTTAGTAATGACTTGAAATAAAAAATGTGTGATGTGATGTATAGATGACACCAGAAAGGCTTTTCAAGATATACAAAAGTAGCTCTAGTGATTATTTGAAATGTGGGGAAAATGTTGGTATGTTTTACCATATGTGGCCATGTAAAAAGGCCAAGAAATATTAGGTACAAATTCATCTGCTCCTAGAAGAAATTGTCAAGGTTACATTTGGATGAAAACTGAAAACTATGTGCTAGGGATGTTAGATGATAAACTCAAGAGAAAATATGGGAATTAATATGACCACAGCAGTGAGAATTATCTATCCTTAAAGATGGAAAGGATAAACTACCCCAACACAAGAAAATTGGTTCACCAATGTGTCAGATAGCAAAAATGGACAAACTTATGTTGATTAAGGAGAATTCTCAAATTAGTTTCCAGAAAACTAGGATTTATCTTCAGCAAAGAAAGGGTCAAGCCTTCATTCTTGGTTTTTTGTACTAGAAAAGTAGAATTATACAGAGAAAGGACTTTTTTCTCTTTTAATTGTAAAATTGAAGGAATAAAACCAGTAGGCAGATGATGTAAAGTCCTTAAATTCGATGTTTTTGATTTGTATATAGTTTTATATTAGTATATAGTTTTATATTAGGAAAATGGATTTCTATTTTGTCTTATGGTTTGTATTCTCATTTTCTATGTCTGTTTATAGATTTTGTCTTAGTTTAAAATATATTTTTTTTAAAAGAAAGATATGACATTCAGATATTCTAAGGATTGGAAGGAAAGGACACCACATAAAATAGGGCTTAAGCATAAGAATAAAAGGAATAATAAATGAGTCTCTCTCTGTGTGTGTTATTTGATTTCAAGTTGGCCCTACGTCATAGGATTTTCTTGTGCCAATTTATTCGGAGGAAGTGTGCTCAAGGTGGCCCAATATATTTCCATGGCTTAATAAGAGTTGAAACCTTAGTCTCTCAGTATTCCTGTCTAACAGCCAAACTGATATACTTCATTGGCCTAATGCAAACATGAAAAATCCAAAAACAGAAAGTCTTGAAACACTGTAAAGAATTTTTGTGTTCTGCCTTTTAAAAATCCATTTCACAATATATGAACTTGCAAACGAGAGGCATTTTTATTAACACAACTTTTTACACTGATTCCACATACTGTTGATTTTAAAAAATGTGTTATACTTTATAATGAAATAAATACATCCCCTGAACACTGAGATGAAAAAAGAAGGGGTGGAGAAGACGAAATCAGGTTGGGATGGAATGGAAAATATTTATATGTTTATTTGAGCACATGGTTAAGTAGAAAGAGGTGTGGGATGAACTTTTTTCAACAAAATAGTTAACACTTAATTTTCAAAGTAGAATAACTCTGAGAACTAACTCAAGTAGAAAATATATGATTGATTGAAATGATTATCAAAAAAGCTCTTTATGCATCATTGGATACATGGAATGTGCTGGGAAATTGAGTTTTGGATTTCATAGTACATAGCAAGGCAGGCAAATGCTAGCGTTCACCTCATTCAGTAACAACAGTAGGTGGTAAGATGAGGCAGTGTTAGTACAGCATTACTGTCACTGTCCTGGGGTAAGAGAACACTGTACTGTATCAGTGGAGGGAAATGATGGTGTGATGCACAAGCATGCAAATATTTACCAGGCAGCAGAGCTCACTGAAAACTTGGCTCTGGGTCTTCATCTTCAATTAATATGATTCCATTCCTTATATTTGTGTTTCTGTTTACATGTATAGAGCTTCCTGTCAGTAAGCTCACCTGTACTGCTCATCAGAGCCTTCTTCTTCACCAGTGTTCAGAAAAGAGAATGTCATAGAATACCAAAGCTGATTGACAGGAAAATCTGGCACTCCCCCAAATACTATAATCACCATTTTTCAAGTAAAGTGCAATCTCACCCAGATCATGCTAAATATCATCTATCTGATCAGATAACCCATCCACCCACATTTACCTCTAACCTGGCTAGACCAAGTTTTATTAATCCTTGCTGAGTTCATCGTTGATTGCAAACATGCTTACAGCATTTCATGTGCCTTACCTGAATTAAATGAGCAATTCAATTCATGGAGAAGAGTAGTTGGGATGTTACCTCCAGAAAAAGAGATACATTTCCTCTCTACCAAAGTTACTATGGAAACATGAGTGCTATTGCTTTGATGTACTGTTGTTAGCTTCCCATGGGTGTCTGTCTGGCCACTGTGAACAGGAACAGGATGATTGGTTAGATAGGCCTTTTATTTGATATGACATGATTTTCATGTATTCTTTTAAAATGGAAACATATTTAGGTGCTACTAGCATTCTAATGGCAATGCGTTATCTTGTTTCTAGTGTATGTAGCTTTTTTTAAAAGACACACTATAAGTAACCCAAATACTTTGTATTTGCAAGTCCCTAGAAACTAAGTACTTTTTGCTGTTAATAATTACTTTTGGAAGACTGGCTGCATTTTATAGTTGAAAACTCAGGTTTGACAAAGCATGTTTCAAGATGAAGCATTTCTCTTTCTTGCTAAGAATGTAAACAGGAGCTGTTTACAACTGGTGATGTCAAAAACGCACAAAGCATTCACACTGGTGATGTTTGTTTCAGAGCTGCACAGTTCAATAAGCTGGAAGATAAAATAATGAATACTTTTTGGAGGCAGAGTGTATTTGGTTCTAATACTTTCTTTTTACAGGAAGTTGAAAGTAAAAGGATGCTACTCATCATATACCGGTCTCTGAGTACATGCCATTCTGATCATAAGCTCATTTGTCTAGAGTTTTCTGCAAAATTCTATGAAATATTTCTCACGTTTGTTGGTATTTATTTACATGTACCAAAAACATTCTGGTGAAGGAAAATAACCTGGAATTTAAGATTATTTCCATACACCCATGTTGAAGCAAGAAAAAAAACATGCTTGTCACTAAACTCAGTATTTCCTCCTTGGACTATCCTTCCCATTGTGTATCCATTGTCTACAGATCTCAGAAAAAACTCCTATGTGCAAGCTGTATTTGCATTTAGGGCTCCACGCACTTAGGACATGAGATAGTATTGATGCCTTAGATGTGTGGAACTTCTACACAGGGACAGTTTTTGTACGTATAGCTTTCTGTTCAGGTGTGTACACACATCACATGAATGTTGAGGCTAGGCAAATGTGAGGAAACAATTTTATGAGAAGGAAATAGCTTGGTCCCACTTGACACAGCAAAATTTGGGGGGTTCTGTATGTAGTAATAAAACAATTCCCTTCTATAGCTGAAGCACTCCCCCCTGGTTAAGGAACAGACAAATATAACTTGTCAGTAGAAAAGGTTATACAGAAACATTTACATACAGTATGTGTAACAGAAGATCTTGTCTCTTCTCTATCCCTTCTTCCTGATACTCTCCGCTACTTCATACCTTCTTCTTGACAAAAGTCTCTCTCTGGTTTTCTTCACCAGTCTTTCAGTCTCTTTGCAGTTTCATCTCCAACAGCACACAGGAACTCTATTCTCTCATTGTCACCATCACCATGGAAGCTTGTGCTTCTTTAGTACACTTACAGCTACTCCACCATGGCTGTAGATTACTCAGTGCTAGCCAGGTGGTTTGACTCTTAATGCTTGTTGGCCCTGATCCTTACACTTACTTGTTGTCATTTAAGAAATGATATAATGTCAAAACCCATGCAGTGTGTAAGTGCCCAACATTAATGTGCGAATGTACAAAAGCCTAATACATACACATAAACACATTGCACAGATACTTTAGTGGCAGATTTCCTGCTTCTGTTATTATTTAATTTTGTTAGCTGATTGGCAATGGGAGTTGTAAAGAGCAACACATACTTCCATATTGAGAAATTTTGAAAGAATATAATTAAACTTCTAACGAGCAGCCAATGAAACAAAAGCTTGTTTTGATATTGTCTATGTTCTCTCATCTTGGAGACTAAAGGTACATGGATGAGAAACTTCTGGAAAACACCATGGTGTGGGAAGCTCAAAGCTTAAGGAGACCCATTGTACGGGTGAAAATATGCTGTTAAGTATTTTTCATCTTTTATACAGTGGATCCTTGTTATTGTTTTTATTTATTTCAAGATTTATATTTCGTCCTCCTCACCCCAAGGGGACTCAGGGCAGAGCACAACATTCAATGCCGAAACATACTAGACTATACACATACAAAAACATTAAAATCACTTATCTTGATGTTAAAATCCTCTGTTTAATCCTCTGTCTCAAACAAGCATATCAAATCTGGTTGGCATACTAAGAGTTCCTGTCACTGCCTCATTACACAGTCCCACAGTTGGAGTTTGGTTCCAGGACCCTCTTTAGGTAGCAAAATCCATGGATGTTCAAGTCTCATGATATACAATGGCATGGTAAAATGGAAAACTCAAATGAATGTTAGAGAAAGCCTCAGGATATGTGAAAGAGCAGAAAGCTAGAACAGGGTATACCTGCAGTGCTCAGTGTGCAGCAAAATCAATTTTTATTTTCTGGATTTTTAAAAAGTATTTTCAAGCCATGGTTGGTTGAATTCATGGCTGTAGAGCACCAATTCTATTGCTGTTTTGTACCATTGTTGTATAAAATCCGTACTAGCTGAGTTAACAAACTATTCGGATAAAACAAACATTTATGTATGAGCTCAAAATGCTTACGAGACATTACTATAATCCCTATCAGAACAACTGTCACTATGATTATCTCTATGCTGTACTGTGGCTGAGCAGTAGGCATTAGAGAACATAGCCATGTGATGATTCAGGCAAATGGAAAATATCTGTAGTAAGCAATTCATAGCAAATTTGGCTTCTTTCTTTACTGATTGAGAGAGTCTGAAGGCAACATTGACACCTATTGACACTGATACAACCATTCCCTTAATCCTGCAGCAAAATAAAGGGGTACTGTCTGCACATTTTCCTAAGTTGGATATTATTCCTTATTTCGAGTACCTCTTTTTAAGCCAGAAATAGACAAACAGATCAGGCTGCTTTTGTACTGATGAGTTGCTTGTTAGAAAAGTATAGAGTAGGTATAGGTGGTCAATATTTGGGGACTTACATATTGTAGTAGAATTTATTGGGAATGCTATGCTTAAAAATTAAACCCTTTGACAAATTAATTCAAGTGGAATTGGCTCAGTGGTGTTGATGTTTAAGTTCAGACTCTGGTTTTGTTTTATGCTTAGATGTTTTGGACTTCTCTCAAAATTCTCTAGCCAGCACTACTGCTCACTATGCTTATGACAAATGCTGGGAGTTTTGTTTTAAGCAAGGGACTACCAGTTGTGCTTCTTTTCTAATATTGTTTGACAAGAGAAAATTTCACAGACAAATCCAGAATATCCAAGCCATGAGACTTTTAGAGGGAACTGAACCTAGATAACAGCTTGAAAATATGTTTGGGATTTATGGCTCCCCCTACATCCGAGAAACACAAACTACACCCCTGTTTTTGAAAAAAACGTTGACTGTATATACATCTTTCAGATACAAGAGATCAATTGGAAGATGGCAAAGAACTATTTCCATCTACAGATTTTAAGTGAGAGTTGATTTTTTTTAAAAAAAATCCTGATATTTGAAAGAAATAGCTCCATCTGCTGGCATCTCAGAATATCCATCAGTTGCTATGAGAGAAGCTTCTTGTTGCAGTTGGTGAAATTCCTACTTGAATTCTTGTATATTCCAACTGGAAATAATTTGTCATTTCAGCATGGGCAAGAAATCTGAACTAGAAAAAAGGCAAGTAACAATTAGGTTTTCAGGGTTTCTGTTCAAATGAGGGTAAAACAGTATATTCAGTTTAGGTTTTCTTAAGACTCAAACTCTTCCTGTATGCAAGCTAAACTTATCATGATTTCTATTACCATCAGTAATAAAAGTTATCATAAATGAAGTATGCATTTGATTATATATTGCTTTCCTAAGCTTAAGTATCAATTTCATCATTAGAGTAATATCTCACAAATTGGCTAGCTATGCATTTATAAACATTTCTAGAGTATAAATTGGCTCTCACTCTAGAACACATTAAGAACACAGAACATATACATTTGCTCAGAATCAAACACCATTGTGTTTAATCAGATTTACTTCCACAAAAATGGCTACAGAGTTGCATACTGTGTCAACAAGTCATTCAGCTTCTCTCCCCATCTCTAACCCCCAGATATTCTTTGTACATCAAATCCCATCAGATCTTTATGTGAAGGTTGCTTTCTTTAACCCCAGAGTACAACTTATTCTGACATATTTTGTTGTCTATATAGCTGGCAAGAGAGAAGATGATATGAAGCGGGGAAAGGGAAAGCATTCATTAGGAATGGGGCAAGAAAGACTTCCCTATCATACGCTGTTTAAGTTACTGGAAGCAGGAAAAAGAACACTTTTGGGCATTTACAAATGAGTAACCAAATTCTTATCTTTAATCTGATGTTCTGTTTGTGATGTTCTGTCTGTATTTCAAGCCGAACAGATTTTAAGCAGCATATAAGCTTGGAGAAGTGATTTCCCCCAATTGCTGCTAGTGCAATGATCATCATACTTGGTAGAAAAACATTATAGGACTCAATTCTAAACATTACAGAAGCTCTCAAACCTGACACCAGGTCAGGACTGGTAATGACAAAATGAGGCAGATTGCTAAACCTTAGCCGAAACTGTGATTGCAACACGCAAAAGACTGACACTTTCATGCACTGAAATATCACAAAACAAGGACTCTAAAATTATATTGCCTACATTGGATCCAATAAATGCTTTTAGGAAGATAACTATTAAACCTACTTCCCATTGTGGTCTTGGATGCAGACCAATATTGCAACCACTATTCAAAAAATGTTGGGCCCGAGGGGCAGCGTTGATGTATTTGAGTCTCTCATTTTAACTTGGAGCTGCTTGTCCAAGTAGAAATTTAAATCCCACTTTTGAAGAGTGTCATATGAAGGTGACATATGAATTCACTAAAATAAACCTGATTCATGTGCTTGATAACTTCATATCAAAAAAGGAAGAAACAACATTCAATTGATGTCGACCAATTCTATTGTATTAAAAAATATTAGGTCCTAATAGAATAACTTTAAATCCCTGAAATGTAATATGTATAAAGAAAAATTACTGTAAATTGATTCCCAGTCTTTTAATTACACCATGTAAACAAAAATGATATGCCAGGGGAGCCTCTGTTGACTCTTCCATTATGTTACTACTGCCTATTTAAAACAGAAAGAATGCAGAAATGAGAAAATACAATTTCTTTGCTGCCTAAATGCAAAACTGCTAGGCATTTGATTCTATAACCGATTTCCTGCTGTTGACTATTTAAAGATGCAGTTATTACTGATATATTATCTCTACAAAATACAATGTCAAAACAGAGCATTAATATAAAAGCAATCAATATTAACACAGCTAATAGGCATGATGAGAAATGTTATCAAGGCCACAAGTGGAACCTAATATGACTTTGTCAAATTCTTGGTATAACCTTAATTCTTTTACATTTGTCTTGCTTTAAATTTTAATGCCAATTTTACACACATAGAAACAGGTTTAGAACTACTCATGTTTTGTATTTGATTGGAATATTGCTACCAGTTGAATATTCAGGCATGACATTTTTCAGTGGAGTTCTGTTTGTGCATTAAATAATTTTGCCTTGAAAAAATTACGAGGAATGGCCAGTTAATATTATATCAATATACGAATATCTTTGATAGCACTGTTGTCTGTTAGTATCTGGAAACTAGATAAGCCACTCGCATTTTAATGTGTCCTACTGAAATCTCTGCAGACAAAATGCAGATCTGGTGGTACAAGACACAAGACAATATGGGAGAGGTTCTTTGCTGACCTTCAATGGAGGGGAGTTCACTGATAACTGTGTTGGGCACAGAGTGGGTGGGGGACAGAGCTAAATGGTTCACAAAGTCCATCTGCCCTCCTTGGCTTCTCATTAGAAGAGGATGATGGAAGAAAGAACACAGAAGACTGGACAACTGTTGTTCTTGTCATTTTCTGATTTGATAAGTACCAGGGCTAGATCAGATGGACATATAGCTGACTACCAGTATAGCTGTGCACTCTGCTCGTTGCAATTTAGGCTAGGCAGTGGTGACAAACTAGTTTGTTTTTAAAAAATCAATTTTCTTAAGTACATAATAGTGCAATTGTGAGTAGATAATAGACAGATATTACATATACACATTTTATATAATATAGCATTTCCTTATAATCTTTCATTGACTAATTTTTCTTTGTATGTGAGGACCAATAATAATGTTACCCCATTCCCTCACACACAGAGACATACATGAAGGTCCCTTCTACACTGCTCTAGATCCCAAGCTCTGATCCCAGATTATCTGCTATGAGCTGGATTATATGAGTCTACACTGCCAGATAATCTGGGATAAGCAGATAATATATTTCTTATGATTATATTGCTGTTAGAAATGTATTTAATTGGATATTTCATAACTTTTTATTTTAATTAATGTCAAATTTATTGGCATCGAATTGCTGTATGACGCCCTGAGTTCCCCCTCAGAGGTTAAGAAGGACACAATACAAATGTTTGAAATAAATAAATTTGAAATAAATAATCTGGGATCAGATCCTGGAATACAGGGCAGTGTAGAAACCCAGTATTGTCTGCAGTATTCCCTCCATTTTTAATGTCTCAAAGGAGTTATTCTCTGCCCAAAAATCTGGATTTTTAAACGTATGTAATCTATACCAAAAACAGGTTTCTCAAACACAAACAATGGTTACAGGGAGGGAAATAGGCATTTTGCATGCAAAAGAAGATGTTTTCTCCACAAAATAATTATTCCACAATATTTAAAAATGTTTCAATACAAAAAGGAAATACCATAACATACTTGCTGATCTATTAAACTTCCTGTTATGGTTTCTTAACAGCTGGGAATTCTATAGTTATAGTTATAACTATACCCATCTCATATAGAAACAGTTTTCTTCTTCTTCCTACATCACCCTGGCCACTGCTCCAAAGGTGCCTTCGGCTGATATAACAGATTATTCGATTAGTATTAAGTCACCAAGAGGTTTCCAGCCAGAAACATGTTCAAATACTGAAAAAAGAGTGAGCTGCTAAGAATTAAATAAATGCAATTAACATCAGGGCAGTCACAGTCCTGGCTTGCTCTGGTGGTATAATTATGTGGCCTGATTTTGATCTGGTTGGACTTTTACAGATGATACAGGTCACAAAACTAGCCATACCTCAGGCAAAATGTCAATGAAAGACAGTATTTTTCTTATTAGGAGGAAGTTGAAGTTCTACCTGTACTCATATACTTTTTCCAAACAGCAGGTATCCAATCTGCAAAACGGCTTCAGGTCGTCAGATGATTCTCTTCTTTAAGCAATGTTTTAGAGTGATAAAATATCTGTAAAATAGAATTTCCAGGAGCTATAGAAAGAAATAGAAATCCCCTTCCAGAATCTTTATTATTTCGCCCTCATAAGGTGAGAGCCATTCTCAAAGCTCTTCTCTTGGTCTCTCTAACCAACATGTAGATTTCTAGAGTTGATGCTCATTCTCACAAGATACATTAACATTTAGATCACCTCCAAAACTAGTCTAAATTAATTCCTTTCCATTACTTGTATATTTTCCCTTAGTATTTTTAATCCCATGTAAGAATGAAAATAGATGTGGAAAAACCTTGGGGCTCTATCTTTGCTTTCATCCAGCTGGCCAGAGCCCAGGTGGGCTTTCAATTTAATAAATTATAGGACAAAAGGAAAGCAGAAATTAGAAATAAAACCTAGAAAAAGGTTTTACTAATTTCAAAATGTCATAACCTTTCCATTTCTAAAATGCTTCTTCATAAGTTTTTATTACTGTTATTGCTGTTCAAGAGTGTGTACTTGTAACCAATGACTATAAAATATGTAAGAAAAGAGACATTGAAAAAATGGGAAAAATAAATAAGAAGTAACAAAACACGAAAAGGCTGGCTGCCCCATTTTATTTAATGCATGATATTAGCCATAATCATACAATATTCAGCAAGTCACAATTAATTTACAAAACACTACTCACTGCCAACTGTGTATACAACACCAGCAAACCGATTCAGAGCAAATGCAGTTATTCAAAAATAACCCTAATGGAGTTTGAGGGAATAATAATTATAGTTCACATAGAAATAACGTATTTTAATAAGAGGTAAACCAGTACACGTTTCAACAGGTGAGACATACAACCAATTTCCAGTCCTAACTACGGACGTTTAAGCAGACAAATGTATAGTTGGGGTTCATCTCCTACTCAGGTAAGTACCAGATCCTTATTTACCTTATTAACTGTTCTCCAAATCTTATTAATCTTTCTTCTCATCACACTTACGGTACTTAGCAGTCAGATCTTTTATTGTATTGTTGAAAAAGCAAAGATGCACAATTCTGTGTAAAACAAAGGAAGAAAAATTAAATAAATGCAAATTTAGAGATTACCATATTCTTTATTGAGATATTCTGTCCATGCCTGAGAAAATGTACTATGTCATCTGAGGATCATAATAATATCAACCATTTTATTTACTGGCAAATACAATGACACATCTAACTGTCATGGTGATATTGTGCTCAAAATGTTCTACTCCTCATGCCACTTCCAAACCTTAATCCTCCCCAGAGTCCTACCAGTTCTGATGTCAACTCTTTGTTCTAATGATATTTTTTAAAAACTTAAATTCATGGGAAAGATCTTGCTTACATATGAATGAGTAAATAATGGTATACATTGGAGCCTTTAGATCAATAGAAACCAGTGAGTATTGGGTGCAGCTATTGAAGTGAACAGCAAATCGTCTATAGACTTTAATTCCTGTGGATTATCTCGCCTCCACTATGAATTGCTTTGTGAATTCTGCCATTTTTCTTTCATTTCACTCTAGTAATCTCTTTTACATGTTTGCTGCCCACTGCTAAAGATTGTTTATTCAGGTTGTTCCAGATATAATTTCTAGAATGGCAATTAAGGACAAGGATTGTTGATTTTGTAGCTGTGCTCCTATTTTGACATGACAAATCTTTGTCTGCAGCATCTTCAATGTTATTGTCCCTCATTAATCATTCTCTCTCTCATATACTGTATGATATATGTATATCACATTTAAAACCTTTCCTTGGTGAAAGATTATTGCCTGCCCAGCTACATCCAAGATAGCTCATTTCCTTGTCCACCTACTTTCATAATTTAATGATTTTGCCTTGTTTTCCTCCCATTGATTTTTTCTTAAACAATTAAGCAAAGACACTGATAAATGGGCATGTGCCTACTAGAGAAAGGAACCCCATTGTCTCTTGAATTAAAAGTAGTCACTATTTCATTTGAAAGAGCTTCCAGGTTGTATGCCTATAGCTGTAAATTAACTAAACTAGAGAAAAAAGGAATAAGCTGAAATTTTAGAAGATCAGAGTTTTTTTAAAGGGAGAATAGAAATTACTTTTTCTGAATGCAAACTCTCTGAAGCCTCCTCATAACACATCCTCTGCACATACAATCTAAAGAATTCTGGCTACTTGTAGTCCAAAAATAGAGATGCCAAATGGACAAACCATAAAATGCAATCAGCCTGAAGCCGATAAATATCTGGGCATACTATAATAGGACAATATCAGGCATGGGCATGTGAAAAATGTGGTCAGCAAAGAATATATCCAAAGAGTAAGAAAGGTTTTGAAGAGCAAATTAAATGGTAGAAATACGATCAAGAGTATCAACACCTGGGCCATCCCTGTCATTAGGTACACTGCTGGAATTGTGAATTGGATACAAGTAGAACTGGATGATCTGGACAGAAAAACATGAAAACTGATGACAATCCACTACTCATTACACCCTTGTAGTGATGTTGACAGACTTTACCTGTCCAGAAAATCAGGAGGCAGAGGGCTTCTGCAAGTGAAACAAACAAAGTAAGAGAAACATGCACTGGCAGATTATGTGAAAGGGAGTCAAAAAACAACATTGAGGGAAGTCAATAGTAGTAAACTGCTAAAAGTGCAAAAGACAAAGAGTGAATACCATAAAAAACACAATCCAGAGCAAAAGAAAAAAATTGTGAAAGAAGGCTCTCCATGGACAGTTTCTGGGAAAAATTGAGAGCCAAATTGACAAAGAAAAAACATGGCTGTGGCTCACAAATGGAGCTTTGAAAAATGAGACAGAGGGCCTGGTTCTGGCAGCCCAAGAACAAGTCATTAGAACAAATGCAATCAAATCCAGAATTGAAAAGTCGACAACAGATCCCAAATGTAGGCTCTGCAAGGAAGGAGATGAAACAATAGATCACATCCTCAGCTGCTGCAAGAAGATTGTGTAGACAGACTACATGCAGAGGCATAACACTGTTGCTCAGATGATTAATTGCAACTTGTGCCATGAATACCATCTGCCTGCAACAAAGAACTGGTGGGATCACACGCTGGAAAAAGTTACAAAACATGAACACGTCAAACTACTCTCGGACTTCCGAATTCAGACTGACAGAGTTTTGTAGCACAATACTCCTGACCTTACGATCATGATAAAAAACAAAATAAGGATTGTCAATGTTGCAATCCCAGGTGAATATGACATAATATGAGGATTTAAAGATCGAACTGCAAAGACTCTGGCACAAGCCACTAAAGGTGGTCCCAGGGGTAAATGGCAGACTGGGTGCAATGCCTAAAGATCTTGGCCTGCAATTAAACACAACTGGCGCTAGCAAAATTACCATCTGCCAGCTGCAAAAGGCCACCTTACTGGGATCTGCATGCATTATTCACCAATACATCACACAGTCCTAGACACTTGGGAAGTGTCCGACGTGTGATCCAATACAACAGCCAGCAGAGTGATCTTGTTTGTTGAGGACTCATCTGGTTGTCTTTCAAATAATAATAATAATAATAATAATAATAATTTTATTTTTGTACTCCACCTCCATCTCCCCGAAGGGACTTGGAGAGGCTTACATGGGGTCAAGCCCGACCAACATGAATAAAATACAACACAATAAAATTCATAAAACAGCTTCATCAACAATATAAAACAAACCACACATAACACTATATAAAATTGCCAATGAGCATAATACTAATGGCCTGAGTAATAACCAGTTTCTGAGCTCGGGTGGGCAGGCTGGTGCCAATCATTTGCAAGGACAGGGCTGATGGATAAAGTGCTAGAGCCAGATGACAAAGTTAGGGAATGGAGAGCAATGTAAAAGGACCCTATATCTCTAATTAGTAGGCTTGTTTGATTTTTTTAAAAATGGTTAAAACTCATTTTGAATGTAGGGGGCGCTGGTGGTTCGATTCTAAATTTAATTCCGATTTTCACAGAAAGAAATGTTCAAAACTTTTCGAAACTTCCAAGACTTCTGATTCCTTCCTTAATGGTTGAAAGTGTTATTTCCTGTTTCATTGGGTGATTTTTACTTTGAAAGTAGTTGTTTTACTCCAGGGGGAGGGGGGGTGCAAAGGAAGGAAAGTGAGCCACTCAGTTTTAAAACAGTTTAAAAATGCTTCCCAGGTTCACCAGGTTCCACTCGGTTTTAAAATGCTTCCCAGGCTCATGTGGAAAGGAGAGGAGGAAAGTGAGCCACTCAGTTTTAAAATGCTTCCCATGCTCATGGGGAGAAGAGAGGAGGAAAGTCATCCACTCAGTTTTAAAATATTTCCCAGGCTCATGGGGAGAAGAGAGGAGGAAAGTCATCCCTCAGTTTTAAAATGTTTCCCAGGTTCACGGGGAGAAGGGCAGAAGGAAAGTGAACCACTCGGTTTTAAAATGTTTAACAGAGTTTATTTATTATTTATTTATTTATTTATTTATTCCATCTTGTATTCCGCTCCTCCCTGCAGGCTCGGGGCGGATAACAGCATAAAATTCGGCTGGCATGTTGCCTCCATGTCGCCGTACAATAAAACAAAGATAAAAACAACAACATCATAGGTCCCGAGATTAGTTATGTCACATGTTATCGCATTCCCGAACCAGGGTGCTGCTTACACAGATGAGTACGTTCGATTTGTTCGCCCCTAGCCAAAAGCCAGTCTAAACAAGGCGGTCTTGCAGGCCCTGCGAATCGGGATAAGCTCCGTGGCGGCTCGGGCTTCGTCCGGGAGAGAGTTCCAGAGTACCGGGGCCGCCACAGAGAAAGCCCTTTGCCTGGTTGTAGGCAAGTGGCAGGCGCGGGCCAATGGAATCAGGAGCAGATTAGTTGAGCCGAGGCCACGAATAATTTCTGACTCACTGCTTTGTAGCAGAAATGACGGAAAAAGCTTTGGAAGAGCACTTCCGGTTTCCTTAAAAACTTCAAAATTGCTTCAAAAGGCAAATATTTCCAAATTTATTCCAAATTATAAAGATTCCGACCAAACCTAACCATGCCTGCTAATTAGGTAACAGCGGTAATGTGCAAGGATTAGGTTTTGGATCATAGCTGGGGCCAAAATTTTTGGAGAACTTACTAATCAAAAGCACAGTGGAACATCTAGGTTTTTAAATCTTTCTGTATGGTGGACAGGGTGGGTGCCACCTAAAAGGCCCTCTCTCTCATCCCCACCAACCATACTTGTGATAGAGGTGGGAGTGAGAGAAGAGCCTCCCCAGAAGATCTTAGAGATCATGCAGATTCATAAGGGAAGATGGGGTCATGAAGATAGACAGGTCCTGAATCATTTAGGGATGTATTTTAAAGTCTGAAAAACCAAAACTGAGAAAACAAGGGTCTGTTCATGAGTCATCCATGCATTATGAACCTGGCAAATTCTTGTTCTGATAAAAAAATATTTATGAACTTAAGCAACAAATGCCACTTGCCACACAATGATGTCAAAAAACAGTTACTGCTGTGCTGTTAATTGTCTTGGTCATGTTGTTGATGCTGTTTTCTTTGGCATTAATTAATAATTCAGTAAAGAAAATATATTTCATTTGTTTTAAAAATAGCCATGATATGCTTTACATTAGCTATAGAACAAATCCTCTTTTAAACAGTGGACAAGGTTGCTTAGGGAATCCAGTCAGTGCATATCTAGTTTCCATAGTAACCTAGTTTTCTCAGCAACAGCAGTAGAAGATAGTTAGCATTTCTTAGATCACAATCATTATCCAATTAAGAAATTTTACAACGTTAATCCCTTATTTTCATCTTGATTTTATGAAGGCATAGCTGGTCAACGGAAAAACATTTAGGCCAATATGCATGTTTACTGCAAATGGAATCCCAGTATATTTAACAGGACTTACTCCATATTACTACTACTACTGCTACTAATAATAATAATATGCCATCAATTCACAGGTGCCAAGCGTCAGCATCATATGGGCCCATTCAGCCTACTAAATGCGTTGAGAGTTTCAGCTTTAAAAAATTTAATAGGCAGTGTATCTGTTTCTGTATGATAATTATAGTTTAAAAGGAGATATTTCATCAGTGGGAAGTGATAAATATCACAACATTAGTGATGCTTTTTAGTGAAGGTTTTAAAGTTCAAGTCAAAAGGTGCTGTGGTTTTTAGTTTGAATATGTCTTTATGGATTTTAACTTAATATTTTAAAATACCAAAGATATTTATTCTGTTTTAATGTTTGTATATTTGTAGATATTAAATTGTATTGAAATGCTCTTAATGTAAGCCACTTTGAATCTCCTTGTGAAGAGAAAAAGTGAGGCAAAAATAAATACAATGATGATGAAAAATAAATAAAATGATGATTCCAAATATGAGAAAGTATTTCCCCAAAATTCCAATTAGGGGAAATACAAAATTTGGTAAATTTTTGATTTGCACAGAAAACAGATTATTTTGTGCAGGAACAGATTTCTTCAAAGAGAAGCTACATAGCTACCTGCTGAATATGCACTAGCTGAAGATTCTGAATTAAGAGTTGTGGAGAACAAAACATTTTACAGAAGGTTGAAAGAGTTGGGTTTGTTCAGTTTGGTGAAGAAAGTGCAAAGAATGACATGATTCTCCTCTTTAAATATCCTAAAGGCTGCCATAGAGTGAAGGGAGTAGGCCTGTTCTCTGCAGCCCAATGTTGAATGGTTTTAAATTGCAGGACAGTAGATTTTGATTAAACATTAGAAAGAACATCTTGACAGTAGGAATTATTTGGTGATGGAATCAAGTGCTGAGAGAGGTGAAAGAGTATCTTTTTCTGGATATCATAAAGCTGGGTAGCTACTTAAGGGTGTGTCAAAAGGCAGAAATATGTATTGTTTTCAATTCAAATTTTGGGTGCTCCCCTCCATTTTTGTTTTTGGGAAGATACTGAGAGAAAGGCCATCAGGATTCATAATTCAGAACCCTGAGTTCCATTTTTGTTTCAGTAAAGTTAGGCCCATAGGTGCCAATGAGAAAAATCTAAAAGCTCTTTTCTCCAACATTTTTGTGGCAATCAGGAAGAAACTTGGCACACTTGTAGGATACATTTATGGTTGTAAGTCTGTCAAGTTTCATGATGTTTTGCTTATCCAATGGCTTTTTGAATTTTTAAAAGTTTTTTTTACCAATAACATTTTTAAACAACCCTACATGTTGGGGATTTGAAGTCCAAAGCTGTGCACACCATAAGAGGGGAGGGGAATGGACAGAACCACTCAACTAATTGGCTGAGAACATGATGTATCTGGCTGCATTGAGGAGCATTCAGGATGGTTTGTTTCTCTGTCATTTTTAGCACTATCAGGATGACACCCCTATACTTGTAGGCCACATTAATAACCATAAGCCCCAAAGTTTCAGTATGTTTTGGTAATCTACTAATTTTGGGGAATTTAAAAATGTTTTTACCAATAACATTAAAAAAAACTACAACAGGGATTTTTAGGATTGAAGTCCAAAACAGCATATGCCACAAGAGGAGAGGAGAACGGATAGAACCAGCCCTCTGATTGTCTAAGAAATGTAATGCAGCAAGTGTGGCTGTGATTGCTGCTCAGCCACATTGCCCTCAACATGGAGATTTTGCTGCTTCTGTTTGCAAAACAAACAACAATCAGAATACTAAGGAAAGGAAACCCCTAAAACATCGGTCCCGCAGAGCAGGCAACAGAAGTAAGCAACCAGTCTCCTTAAGTGAAGCAAAAATTCTTTTATTTCAGCGTGGCCATGCAGAGACGGAACAGTCGAAGACCAGTGTGTGTTTTCAAGGAAAGGGCTGACCATCCTGTTACAATCTTTCTGTTATCTTCTATACATTTTACTGGGTCATGGTGTAGCCCCTCTGCCCATACCCTTTATCCAATCAGGTTCTTAAAAACATGCTTTTCTCATTATTTGGCCATCTTGGCACTTTTAACTAATAAGCTCTACATATGCGGTGCCAGCATAGATAAACATATATTATTTGTGTATAGATAAGCATTGAATTGTCAGGTCATCCTGTGTGCACTTTTGACAAGAGGGGCACTTTTATTTTAAGTTAACATTTCAGCATTTTATTTATTATTTATTTATTTAAAATTTTTATATCCTGATCTTCTCACCTCACCTCAAAGAGGGACTCAGACCGGCCTTACAGCAAAATTCAATGCAAAACATACACATTAAAATACATGAATAAAATACATGGATAAAACCTTAAAATAGACTTAAAACCAACTCACCAGATAAAATCAACTTCAACTCAATCAAATATGTGGTCATTAACTCAATTTCAGTCTTTATTCTGGGAATGCTTCCTTCCAAAGCCAGGATTTTACTAGCCTTCTGAAGGACAGGATGGAGGGGTCAGATCTAATCTCGCTCGGGAGAGAGTTCCATAATCGAGGGGCCACCACAGAGAAGACCCTGTCTCTCATCCCCACCAGACGCGCTTGCAAAGATGGTGAGACCAAGAGCAGGGCCTCTCCGGAAGATCTTAGCATCCTTGATAGTTCGTAGGGGAGAACACGTTCGGACAGGTAAACTGGGCCAGAACCGTATAGGGCAGTGGTTCTCAACCTGGGGTCCCCAGATGTTTTTGGCCTACAACTCTCAGAAATCTCTGCCAGTTTACCAGTTGCTAGGATTTCTGGGAGTTGAAGGCCAAAAACATCTGGGGACCCCAGATTGAGAACCACTGGTATAGGGATTTATAGGTTAAAACCAGCACTTTGAATTGTGCTTGGAAGCTAATTGGCAGCCAGTGGAGCTGGTGTAACAAGGGAGTTGTGCGCTCCCTGTACCCTGCTCCTGTTAGTAACCTGGCTGCCGAGCATTGGACTAATTGGAACTTCTGAGCAGTCTTCAGAGGCAACCCCATGTAGAGAGTGTTGCAGTAGTCTATTCGGGATGTAACCAGAGCGTGGACCACCATGGCAAAGTCAGACAGGCACAGCTGGCGCACAAGTTTTAACTGTGCAAAAGCTCTCCTGACCACCGCTGAGACCTGGGGTTCCAGGCTCAGCAATGAATCCAGGATCACTTCCAGACTTTATGGTCACCTCGCCGTGCTCGGTGAGGTTAAGCCCTGACGCTTCCTAATAGTGATATATTGTAATTCTTTCTATAGATATAAGGACAACACGACATCTATGAAGGCCTTGAGAAAGCCCCACCCAGGGGCGAAACGGGGGCTTGGCCCCAGAATGTTGGCATCGCCAGCCCGTCGGCCTGCTTTCGAATGAACTTTTAGGAGCTAAATCGCAGTCTCCTTTTGTCCTTATTATCCTATTATGTCTGGACTGTTCAACACTGGTGTTTTGATTTAATGATTTTGGGACTACCATATTTGTATAGTTGCGATCTGTCATTGCTATGTTACTGTGATCTCGGATATAATCCGGTTTATACTATATGTATATTTCACTGAAAAGCTATGGTTTGTCTGCTATGAAATAATTTCACTCTGTGTTGCCCATAATAATATTCAAAGGATATTTTTATACGCTATTAACCTGGTTTGTGTCTTTATTGGATGTACTTGAAAACCCATACTCTGTGCTATTGCGTCCTTATAGAAGCAGGGGGCTCCTCAGGGGGCTCCTCATTCCCTCCCCCATCTCCCCTCATGTATTAAATATAAAATTAAATATATTTAAAGATGAAATAAGGGGTGATGGGATACATTAAAATAAGGGGAGAGGGGAGGATGGAATTAAATATATTTAATATTAAATTAAAATAAGGGGAGAGGGGAGGATGGAATTAAATATATTTAATATTAAATTAAAAT
Source organism: Anolis apletophallus (assembly GCA_030556195.1). NCBI lineage: Eukaryota > Metazoa > Chordata > Lepidosauria > Squamata > Anolidae > Anolis > Anolis apletophallus. The sequence goes on along the minus strand of JARBWK010000003.1, from coordinate 171,337,355 downwards.
AAGGGGAGAGGGGAGAGGACGCCGGGGGAGAGGCCGGAGCCGGGGGTGGGGAGGGGGCGGAGCCGTGGGTGGGGGCAGACCCCACGGCCCTCCAGGTCATCAGTGACCGGAATTCAGGCCCCTGGGCCGGTAGAAGTTGGACATCCCTGTTCTAGACTATCCAAAATCCAACTCGACCAATGGAATTTCTCATACCCCTAGCAGCTACCTCCTGGGGATGTCATAGCTGAAGACCCTATATTGAGCAGGACTCATTTACTCACGAAGCCATTTCCAAGTCTGCGATTCTGCAAAATATTAATTATTTTCTGCAAAGAAAGTGCTGTTTCTTCTGCAGAAAATGCTGTTTTCTGTATAAAACAATCAAGTGTGATTTTTTTTCACAGAATAAGTGCCGAAGTATAAAAATTCTCATTACTCCAGTATTCTTCTCACTGACATTAGAAAAACATGTTTTCACAATTTTTACATGTTTTATTACTTCTTTTGTAACTCTGTGAATATTCATTCTTAAATTGCCATTAAAGTCCAGACTATATTTGATTTTCAAAAAGCACATGGTTACCAGTTCAGTATTCTTTTCATTGAGTTCTTCAAGATTGATATGAAGAAGTATGATCTCTCACAGTATACCTCCTTCATTTTGCCAGGTATTGCCAGTTGTTTTTGCTTTCCCTTTACTCATTCTCTGACACTCATTCTCTTTCCAATTATTTTTGGGGATTTTTTTGCTGCTGGATACAACAAAACCATTGATTTTAAACTGGATAAATGGGTTTTCGAGGCTGGGATGAATTTTATGTTTTTAATAAAAAAAATATTTCCATTACAGCCATAGTGTGTCTGTGCAATACTGAAGCACATCTCAGTGCAAAATTAATATTTTACTATTTTACCGATGTGGCCTAAATCTATAATTCTCAGGATTTTTTATAATAAAAAAGAAGAGAAAAATGGTGAGAAGACATTAGAATTTCCTTTACCCTTATCTCCATCAATTGTGAAATCATGTTGAATATGAATACTGCATTCTACTTCATCTTAAAACAACATTAAGGGAGGAAACAAAAATAGATATACATGTGCCCTTCGGGGTTGTTTTGGAGCCTTGCATTTCAGATTTTAGGATTGTGGCCGATATAATAATATGCACATAACAATAATAATAATACACTTTATTTTATATTCCGCTCTTCTCACCCCAAAGGGGACTCAGTGCGGATTACATTACACATACGGCAGACAGTCCCTGCCGGATTGACATATGATTACAATACAGTTATGCAGACAAACAGACAAACAGGTGCAGACACTTGTACAATTAGAAGGATCTTTCCATCTGGCTACATTCTGAAGGGTGCAGTCGCTCCATTACGTCACAAGGGGGTGCTGTTGATTCATCCTCAGATGAGAGCCTGGTTCCACAATCCACTTCGGCAGCCAATCTTCCTTATTTGTTGTTATTTGTTATTACAAATCCTTCCACGCTGCGCGGTACCTATTTTATCTACTCACAGCTGACTGTTTTCGATCTGCTAGGTAAACAGTGCACAGGGCTCACAGCTGGGTGTCCAAACTTGCAACCTTCAGATTGCAACACAGCTGCAATCTGTGTTGCAATCCGGGAATTGAACTTGCAACCTTCAGATTGCAACACAGCTGTTGTTACCACTGTGCTATCTCTCCAGCCCCCAGATGCAGCTAGACATCACTCAGTCTTACAATTCTTCTTGGCTTTACTTCACAAACAAAGATTGGTTGATGACTGAAAAGGACATTTGTCACATAGTCAGTCCAGTGTATATTTAGGATTATGCAAAGACAGTGCTGATAAAAGTGTTTGAGGCATCGTAGGTGTTGGCGATAGGTGACTCATGTTTCAGACCCATATAGGGGAATAGACAGTATGATAGATCTGTACACACTGATTTTTGTGCTTTGCCTCGGGTGTTTGTTACGCCAGACTCTTTTGTGAAGCCTTCTGAATGTACTATATGCCTTTGCTAATCTGTGATCTATCTCTTTATCAATCTTGGTGTCTGAAGAGTTGATGCTTCCCAGGTAGATGAACCGCTGAACAGACTTAAGCACAGATTTGCCTATGTTGATGTGGGGATGATGGTGTTCTTCCTGTGGTCCGGGCTGGTAGAAAACTTCTGTTTTCTTCAGGCTGACTTCCAGCCCAAACAGCTCTGCAGCTGTTGCAAAGCAGGATGTTAGGTGCTACAGAGCTGCTTCTGAATGGGTGACAAGGGCAGCATCGTCTGCAAAAAGCAGCTCACAGACTAGATAGTTTAGAGTCTTAGTGCGAGCCCTCAGATGGCTTAAGTTGAACAAGCTGCCATCAGTATGATAGCGTATATATATGCAGTCTTCTTCTTCGAGATCTGCCATAGCCCTTTGGAGCATCATGTTGAAGAAGATTGTAAATTGGGTTGGTGCAAGAACACAACCTTGTTTCACTCCATTAGTTATTAGAAAGGGCTTTGGGGGAGCTTTGCCGAATCTGACTTGACCGTGCTGGCCCTCATGTAGCAGGATAATCATTTTGAGGAATTTGGGGGGGCACCCTAGTCATTCCAGAATCGGCCACAGACCTTTTCTACTCACAGTGTCAAAGTGTATTATATATAATGAGTAAATGTCAAAATATTCTAATGTTTAGACTGCAATGCTGTACTCACTTACATGAGGGTAAGCACCACTGAAACCAAGGAGACATATGAGTAAAAATGCTCTGTATGGAAAGTACTTCACCTCACCCCAAATATCCATTTTAGTTGTTATCTATCAACCTTTTGGTCCCTCTGAGTCAGATCAAAATAAATGTATGTGATCATAATGGCTATCATAATTTCATATAGTATTTGACCATTTATTTCAGTATGAAACAGAATTTCCATTATAATGAGAAAACAGATGCCTAAACATTAAATTTATATATATGAAAATCCTGAAATTCATGCAATCTAAATTCTACCCTTAGCTTTATCAGTGATGAGATTTAGTTTCTGTTTAAGCTTACATTGATTTTTTTTTCTAATCTAAGAGTTCTCAGTACCAATATATCTGTATGTCTCCAGAGTCAATATTTTGAAGTATTATTGTTTTCTGTCTGATCTTACTGACTGCCAGCTTATGGTTTCTAAAGCACATAGTTTCACAGACAGATTTTCTCCTGTTATTTTATAGATGTCATATTGCTCAGACATGCTGATGATAACCAACTTGAGCACACATAAGGAATTATGTATAAATCTTTTTCTTAGACATGGAGATGAAGGAGGCTGCAACATGTGCAGTTCCAAAGTTTTCAACTGATGCGCACAAAAAGAAGCGAAATAAGTAGGGTGTCTGTCCTAGGTGATTTTAACATGAAGAACTGCAAATGTTTGGTTGATACATAGCCTCATGAAAATATAAAGCTCCTGGGAGTGGGGAGCCACCTACATATAATATGGCAGCCAATCTGTGTTATTTTAGGGTAAAAGTACAAATAATGGACTGAGAAACAGGATAGTGTCTTACTTTTGTTCAGAAGGGCTAGGTGTTGTCATAATGATTTTAGTTTGAGGGGGAGTGTTATGACCTTCGCTTTTCCACATATTCACCTTAGGTTATGCATTCCACCTCTTAAATTTGACACAGTGAAACTCAACTTGAAAAGGTTGCTTTGAACAATGGCAACAGCAATGCCAATGCCAGAAGAGCATGTTTAGAGTAACATATTCAATGTAGTATTGGAAAAAAAACAACCCGTAGTAGGTTAGTCATAGTAAAATATATTGCATTGCAAGATTTTGTTCCTAACCACATTGTGAAGAGAGTAAGCCATAAAGTGGGACATGCATCTAAATGAAAAGCATATTAAATAGGATTGTGCTTTGCACTGGCTCTGCTATGTCAGCCCCCTCTTCATAAATGAAAAAAAGTTTGTTTTCTTTTGTTTTTGTTTATGGCGTAGTGTGAGCATTGAACTCAGATATGTAGACCAATGTTTGAATCTTCTTTCAGTCATGGAAACCCACTGGGTAGCCTTGGATAAGTCACTTACTTTTACCTTCAAAGGAATGCAATGGAAGACCTCTTCTGAATAAATATTGCCAAGAAAATCTTATGACTGATCACCATAAAACAGACTTAGGTTATGACGCAAAATAAATAAAGCCCCATCAACTTCATAATTTCATGTGAAATACATATGTTCCCAGAACTTCAAATCTCTCTCTCTCTCTCTCTCTCCCTCTCTCTCTCCCTCTCTCTCTCTCTCTCTCTCTCCTTAAAATATTTGAAGTACTGACAGTAAAACCAATTGTTCTTTTGCCATGGAAATATCCAAGAAAAGTTCAGAATCTCTTTGCAACTTTTTCAAGAGTATGGATTCACAACTTTTAAAAAGATTGCTGCCAGGGAAGTGAGGAAATCAATATCTGTGATATTTCCAGAAATATGACCTGAACCATGCCTATTACGATAAGTTCTTATACCTTATTTCACATTAGATGAATGAAGCCATCTCCTTATGGCTTAAGAATTATAAATGTATAGGGACTCAAGCAATGACATATAAGTATTGGGATCCAGAGTAAGCTGTATGTTTTCCCATAAATATCCCTGAATATTTACTAAACTTGTCTACCCTTATAGCTAAAAGAAAGCACCTTTGCGTTCTTTTAGCTTATTGTGCATATGCGATAAGGACTTAGCCTCCCTTTTTAATGCAGACTTGTAGAGCATTTTCCATTTGGAGCATTCCCCTAACAAGATGTCAATACTACCCCATTGTGTAAACAAGCATTCAGTCCAATGAACTTACAAGTCTCTTTCCAAATCCAACTTCTTGAAGACCTATGACATAGCCAAAGTTGGCCTATGCTTGGCTGTACATATCACATCTTTTTCATTACTGATGCTGACTGGAGAGTAAGGATAGGGTATAAGATTATTGCTGTTTTCCCTGAAATTTAGGCAGGACAAGAACTGCCAGCTTTCAGTACAGAGGTTACTTGGTGTAGCAGATTCCAATTCTGTTCTAACAAGCCAGAGAAAAAAAGCAATGGTTTGTTTATCCAACATCTTGAAAGAGAAGCATGCATATCTGCCCAGTGTCTTTAAACACTAAGCCATGTCCCCCTCTGGAACCATGTTTTATTTTTTGTTTTTGTTTTTTTTATAGCCTGACAACAAATGTCCAATTGGGTTTTGGGACAATCTAGACTAGAATCGCACAATTTATTCTAAATGGATTACTGGGCTCTTTTTCTCACTTCTGTCTCTATGTATTAAAATTTCTCGTCCTCTTTCATATGAAAAGGTTGGAAACACTGGATTTAAAAAAATCAGCATAGAAGGCTGTTACTAATTAGGTGTGAGAGGCAGATACACATGAGTAATGACTATTTGAAAACAGCAGAGCTTTGAACTCATGGAATAGGGAGCATTAGCTGTGCTAATGCATTATTGTAATTTACATAGGCATCCCTAGACAAGTCCACATAGAACAGGTACTGTAGATGGGAACTATGTTTATTAGCTCAAGTCTTAAATCTGTGGAACTTAAGCTAATAAACTACATTAACATGTAGAATTACTATAGTTTGATGCCGCTTTAACAGCCAACTCTCAATGCTATGGAATTGTGTGTTGAAGTTTTACACAGTCTTTAGCCTTCTCTGCCAAAAAGTGCTAGTGCTCACCAGACTTATCCAGTAGAGAGAAAGTTTCAAAAATATTTCATTCTTTAGAATGAAATAACTTTTTGGAATAAAATAATTGAACATTGACGGGTTTAAACAAGTCTCTTTTTTTAACATAGTAGAATATAGCTTTGAATCAACACAGCTAGGATTACTCTGTGCAATATATATTTATCATGACCTAGGAACTAAAATTCTTAAGTGACAGAAAGCTTTTCTAATCTTTACTTTTTGTGATTATACCTGTAGAAATATTGCTCACTGAAGCCCCACTATTAGATTTTTAAAAGCATGCAAAGTGCATTTCAAATCACGGAAGGATAGTTGAGCTTGAGCTTGCAGTTCTCAAATTCATTAACACATAAAATCCCATGCCCGAGAGCAAGCCATCCATTCTTTCTGATGACAATTATATTTGTAAGAGCTTCCGTTACCTATTAGGTAATATCTACATAATAGGCAACTCTTTAGATTAATAGGTACCACCCCAGCGGGAAGGTAACAACACTCCATACAGTCATGCTGGCCACATGACTTGGAGGTGATTACAGACAACACCGGCTCTTTGGCTTAGAAATGGAGATGAGCACCACCACCCAGTCAGACACAACTAGACTTGATGTTACAAATACCTAAAGTATATCTTTGAAAGCAAGCACCTGAGACTTTCACAACTGCTCAGTGTGGTAGAAACTAGCATCCAAGACAGTGCCATTTCAGGTCAGATGATGCTTTAATCAGATTGTAACACAAATCATATCTTGTGCAATACTTTAAATTCAAAAATCAAAAAGTATTGTGTTGCCTCTAGTCCTCACAATTTAATGTGGTATCTATCACATTTTTTTAAATAAAAAATGCTTGTGTGTAAGGGGGTGGGGACACAAGTTATTGTGAACAGAAACCTGATGATTTTTCATGAGGTACTATTATTTGGGGGAAAAGCTTTTGTTATGTAAATTGGCACATTGAAGCATATTTAAGGTAGAGCAACAATTGTGGACTATTGACAAAATGAAGGGGTGCTGACTTGGGAGTAACAAAACAACATAGAAAGAAAAGAAAAATAGCATCTTCATCACCCAAAAGACTGAGAGTATAGTAACCAAAACCAGACACAAAGATATAACAGTTATAATGTTTTAACAGATCGATACACAAACCAAAGAATAACAAGTGAAATTTTTATCTTAAAAACATGGCATGTATTGCCCTTCTTAGAGCTTGCCAATATAAATTGCTGTAATTTTGGTACCTTTCTTTTCTTTTTCTACCATTTTCTCTGACAGGTAGTTATTAAATACATCTTTTCTTTGTTAAAATGGTATCTATCTCTGAATGAACAAGGCTTCTAAAGCTCATTGCTTGACAAGGAGTGAACACAGTATTGTATTAAAACGAATCTAAACAATTTGTTTCCTATCATATAATTAACTCTCTTTGCCCAAAGTCTGTAGCTATTTTATGGATTTTGACATTACTTCAGTATTGGTGATGTGGTTGCAACCTACATTCTATGTGAGGAAAGCAGACTGACTGAGAGATTGTAAATCAAGCTGTATGAGACATAACTCTGTCATCCAACACTCTTCCTAATCCTCATTTTGAAGGAATGGCTTTCTTCTGTCTAATATTAGAATCAGTTGTGTTGAGAAAGACTCATGGAAGAAAACAGCCTTTTCAATCTTAAGTTAAAATATTAAAGTATGGGAAATATTTCAGCCTGGGATTCTGGAAAATTGCTATTAGCAAGAGCAGATACTACTGGATTAAATGAACTATAAGGTATTTTCCTATTATTCTTAGAAACAGGTGTATTCTAAAAGCAACACCAGTGTAAGAAAATAATAATAATCATAAGAAAAAGAAGAAGAAGAAGCTTTATTTGTACCCCACCACCACTTCCCCAAAGGGGACTCAGGGCAACAAACATGAAGGCAAGCCCAGAATTACAGTACATCAAAATAAAATACAAAGAAGCAGAAAATATCATCAAAATAAATACATAAAATAACAAAATAAAATTTAAAAATTACAAAATAACATGATAGAGAAATAGAACACAGTGAGTGGGCCAAATGCACTAGGATAAAATTGATAAAACCCTGGATGAGATCAGTGGTTGGAAAATGTGTTTCTGAGGGAGGAGCTCAAAAGGAGCTCAAAAGGTCCCATATTTGAATGACTTAGGGCAGATTTAGATAAGGACATAGAAACAACTGAGGAAATGGTAAAATCATTCTTCATTTCCTGCTAAGTTCAGATTGTGCTTCATCATGTAACTAACCAAACCATTTCTGAATATGCCATTGCAATAAAAGTTTTGTCTTCCAAACATGAGTTGATAATGGCATTGACAAATTAACATGTTCAACTTCTAGTTTTCCATATCTTTATACCAGGAGAATAAAAATTAGCAGGCTAAATCTATATATATATATCTGTTCATATCGTGATTAAAGGCTTAAAAACAAAAAACGCTGAATGCAGAAACACCAAATCAGGCCACAACCCCCCCCACACACACACACACACGCACACACACGGTACAAGGTATGTCCACCATCTGGAAAATTCCCCCAAAATTAAAACAAAATGCTAAAAATACCCAAAAACCAGGGGGACTACACTTCCCAGGATCCCCCATGCCAAAGATGGATGGCACCTGCACAAAAATACTGCACACACGTTATGGCCACTTCTCTCCCCCTCCCCAAGAGCGCAACAAAAAAACATACAAAACAGCAGTTGGGCAGTTGGGCAGCACGGGGCACGAGCACCACTTGCCCACAACAAAGACAGGAGCAATGCAGCCCTGCCCCCACACTTTGGTCCCACCCCCTACTCCAACCCAGCCACGCCCCTAGACCGCTCTGGCCCCGTCCCTCCCTTTCACCGCACTCACCGCTCTTTCCCACTACCATCCCAGAGCGAGGCGGGGCTTTATGGGAAGGACTCATCTGGGGCCAATGGCGGGGCCAAGATGGCAGTGCACTGTGGGCTGGGAGGGCCCTGAGAGCCAGGCCAGCACCGGGAAACAGGCCCCACAGAAGGAAGAGGAAGCCGAAGAGGACAAGGAAGACCACGAGGGTGAGGCCGAAAAAGATAAAGAGGCAGGGAGGGAGGAAAGGAAGGCAGGCCTCACAATGATGGCTCTGTATCAAACTTGCATTCTGGACCCCATACCTGCCGGTGAGGGAACCCAGAGGCCATCCAGTCCCACCCCTTCTTTTCTGCCAGGCAGGACATCCACAGTCCAAGTCCTCCCGGCAGATGGCTACCCATCCTCAATAGTGAGATTCTATTATTTGGCAATGGGAGATGTGGACTAGGGGCAATAAGAGGCCCCGCCCCACATTCCAGCCCCATCCCCTACTCCACCTCCAAGATCCACAGAAGATTCTCAAAACTCCCATATCCCTCCTCCCAAAGAATGTATACTTTTGTTGAATTTTAAGTGAAAAATTATCCCCCATCCTGAGGTTTTGTTTCCAGAAAGGCAAACCAGTTTAAAAGATCATATTTTCCACATAAACAATAATTATATATAAACTAAATAACCGTGAAAAGTTAACATGTTTTGTGCAAGTCTACCTACTGTAATTAATTATTTTAAATAGGATGTGAGTTCTCTTCACATTTACAGAAAGCCTGTCAACTTGAAATTCATTCAGATGTTATATGCAAAACCTAATATTAATTTGCTTTCTCTGATGAGGTATTCAGATCATGATACCTGCGTGATGCAGCGCACATTGCAAAGTTATAGGATAGAAGAAGCTGCCCAGTTGCCTTTCTATGTTTGCATGCAAAAAAAAAAACCACCCAGAAATTGTCTGAAGGTATTCTACTTCATAACAAGGAGCAGACTGTGGTTAAAAAGAACACCTGGTTATTCACAAATTACCAAGATACATCTCTCTCTGTAGCTATTTTCTGAGTAATATCCTTCCTACATTGTCAGGACACTACTTAGGACATGTACTATTAGAAATGATCCTACTTTTTTACATCCTTGAAAGTGTTATTATGTGTAAAATATTCTTCTATATCCTGTGTTCAAATGCAAATGAATTTTATTCTCCATCTATGCTTTTTTGCGGCTTGACTTCTTATTACTAATTCTGCGCACAAATTGGTCTTTTCACCACCAGTGAAGAGCAAAAATTTAACATAGAAGTAGGTCATGTAAAGCCTGCTTGAACAGAAAGTACATTTCTGCAGGCTGTCATCTGTATGGAAGAAAACAATATATATTCTTTCCTTAAGTGAATAAAATCTTCATCACCATTCAATGAAAGCCTTACATTCAATTACATTTGGTGTCATGATGCTTTCTAGCCAAGTGAATATTTCTGTCCAACCAAAACCAGAAATGCAGCCACCGATTGTATTATACTTTTTGAACTTCTCAGCAGAGGTTGTTCTAACTCATTATTCCTTTGTCCTAAAACCTTCAGTTACATAGTCTATATAACTAAATGAACAGTGGTCCTTTTTTCCTTTCTTTTGCTCACATAAAACTGTCAGTAGGCCTTCTTTTCTTCAAGGGGCAGGCAGCAAGTACTTTAAATTTCAGTCACATAAATTTCTAAAGAGAGTCCAAATACCTATAGAGGGTCCAGTCCCGGAAGCTAAGCAATATCAGCCATTAGTTACGTAGCATTTGGATAGGAGGGTGACAGTGAATACTGGATGCTATCAGAAATATTTCAAAGCAAGGAACTGGCAAAACCACCTCTGAGTATTCCTTCCCTAAAAAGATCCTATGAAATTCAGTTGACTGGGAACTTGAAGTCACACACACACACACACACACACACACACACACACTTTCCCAGATAATCTTGAGATGGACCATTGAGTTATTCTAGCTAAAATATGGACTGTGTAAGGAGGGAAAAGCGAGGGAAAAGTTTAATTTTAGAGGACAGAGAACTACTTTGGCCATGTTCTGAACTGGATGCGTTCTCCCTGCCTCTCTGTTGTAACTCCAGCATCCGTTCCTCATGAGCCATTCTCTCTCTTTCCCTCTCAGCCTCTTTCTCTCGCTGTTCTGCCTCAAGAGCCCTTTGTTCTGCCTCAAAAGCCATTCTCTTTTCTTCCTTCTCAGCTTCTTTCTCTTCCCGTTCTTTTTCTCTCTCAGCCTCTTTCTCCCGTTGTTCCGCCTCAAATCTCATAATCTCAAATTCCAGCTGTTTCTGTCTGAGTGTCATGGAGACAGCCATAGTTTCCTCCACATTCTCTCCCTCAGGCAGTTCTTCTTCAGCCTGTGGTTCCTCTCTATCCTCCTCCTCAGCTGGGACATTTCTTCTCCCCCTTGGTGGAGCCATTACTGTGTGTGGGTGTAAAATGGTGTTATGGGGTAGCTTCTGAGGTAAATTGTTTCCCTGTTGGCTTTGGGACTTTTACCTCAGCTTTCCCACCAAAATCGTGAGGGGTGTTAGCCTCTAGTCTCTGGCCGACTGGATTGTTTGCCTAGTTTGAATCCAACCGCTGGACACCAATTGTAAGGACCCAAGAGATGTCGGGTCACTGTGGCAGGGCAGGGCTTTGGTGAAATCCCACCGCTGCCACCAATTGTAAGGACCTGGCACCAATTATAACGACCTAGGTCCAATTATAATAACTTGGTCCACCCTAATTACTAAAATGCCACCACCAACCTAATACTATTAGGATTTTAAAATCAAATATGGTCACCAGCTAGGCTCCTATTAAATAATTAACTGAGAGGATTCTAAGGAGAGGAAGAAGTACGATGGAGGCCTTCTTCAAAATGAACAGGAAATAATTTATTAACTTAAGCAGGCTTTAAACAAGGCACAGATCTTGATGGTTTACTTCTATTGAGGCAACGAGCGTATGGTTACAGATAAAATTGTTCAAATGCTTGTTGGTTTGCTGGATAACAAAATGTGCTGGAGCGTATGGTTACATAAAAGGTTTTACAAAAGCTTAGATCTTCAACAATTCCAGTGCTAAAACTTGACTAAAATATTGTACTGTCACCCTAATATTAAAACTAGCGGGGAACAGGTGTTTCCAACTAGGAACTTTTCTACACTAAAAGTCCCCTGAGTCTTGTCTGACGGAGTTAGCTAACTACTGCTAACTCCTCAGTCCCAGAGCCCACCTGCCTCTCTAACCCAGAGACTGCAAAGTGTTTTGTCTGACTATTCCAAGTCAGCCCTACTGGCTCTACACTATAAGTGTCACCCCAAGCTCTCTGGATGTGTCACTATAGAAACAGACAATATCAGAGCAACAGCTGAGGCTTGGATGTTTCTGCTCCAAAACCTCACTCAAGACTAAACTTTCCTGTCAGGCTTTCTCCCTCCTAGACAGCTTAACTCCTCCCCCTTGGCTCTCAGCCAATCTCCTGGGAGACTATGTAACTAGCCAGAGAAACTCTAAAGCCACGCCCCCTGTCTCTGGCAACTACCTTCTCCTAATGGCTGCTGTGTGGAACTCCCTTCCTAAGATGGATGCCAGCTATTCTAACCAGGGAGCCAAACTGCCACACAGGCTTCAGCCTGCTCAGAATGGGTGAGTCCTTACAGACTGCTATCCAGAAAACCACAAGCGGGTTTTTAAGAACACAAATGAACAATATGATTAAAGCGGTTTTGGCACTTTCTTTGCAGGAGTAAGGTCAGAAAGCGATGCTGCACACATGTAGAGCTTAGAAAAGTGGGTTTCTGTGCCAAGAATCAGGCAGGCACAAGCTCCGTGAATGTAACACTATGATTGGTGCTTCTAGCACAGGCAGTGATTTGCCAAAGTACATCCCGTGCCTAGCGTAAGATAACGTAGGCTTGGATTGGTTTAGCAGTGCAAAGCATGGGGTTTGTTTACCTTAATGCCAAATGGGTAAGAACTGCGCATGAGCAGAGAGTTGGCCCCCTCCGTTGCTGGCAAGGAGAAGCCAAATGTTGCGAACCGGGAACACAGGAGTCCCAGCCACTGATAGTTGCACTGTGAGAAAGACTAACATAGAAATGTTCATTGTTCTAACATATAGGAGGGGATTAAGATGTGATGCAAATGAAAATGTTATGTTTAATTGGATTAATGAAATGTTCTGTAACACCAGCCAATGATGTTTGTGAAATGATCATGAAGGAGGGCGGGCTTTTCTGGATGCCACCATGAGGGGTATAAATGCTTTGTGTTAAGGATGACCGGGGCCGTTTGCCCTGATCGCAGCTTGTTCTGTTGGCAGACCCCACCAGCTGGTGTTGAACCTTAATAAATCTCTTTGATTTCACGTTGAGCAGTGAAGTTGTTGCGTGATTCCTCATCCCTGCGCCCGCACGTCCATGCCGCCATTTGGTAAGAGTTAAAAGCTTGCCACTTGGAGTTCCATACCTCCCAATTTGCTGCTACATGATCAAATTGAAAATATTGGGGAAACAGAGAAAATGGTCTTGATAGGTATTCTAGGTACCATTGTCTAAACACGGTAGTAGCTGGCGGGTCCCATATCAATAAAGTTGTAAATCTGCTCCAAATTTTATGCCAAACTTTTTTTAGAAAGCTATCCAAGGGGCTGAACCTTATTCCCAAAATGAGTTCAGTTTCTTAGATAATGTCTTCCCAGCTATGCAATGCAATACAATCATAAGGCACATAGTCATCCCTCTACGAGGGTGAAGGACACAGGATCCCTGGTGAAAGGTTTTTTTTTTTAAAAAAAACACCTGTGAATGGCTAATTTTTACCTGAAAAGGCCGTTCTGTAAACTGACAATAGAATCACATTGAGGGGCTCTAGAGTTCCTTAGGGAAGTGTTCTATCTAGGTATTCCAACATGATTCCATGATCAATTTCCAGATGGTTACCGTGGAGTCACACTGGACTAAGTCAAGATTCCTAGAGATTACATTTTAATTTGATTAAAATCAATCTGCAAAAAGTCAAAACTGTAAATGTGGAGGGCTGACTAAAACATTTTGTTACCCTGTAGAGTCACATTTGAAGCAAAATCATTTATCTAGAAATCACCCTGTTGTGTTTAAGTAGAATCAATGACTGCATTGTCTATCTCTTCAACTAAAATTTCCTACATATGACGGAAAACATAATACATTATTGTGCTTGTTTTAATGGCTTTTTATTAAAACATTGAGGGCAAATCAAGATTTATAGTGTTTTAATGTGCATTTACTTCTACATGGGATGTATAAGGATAGAGGGCCATGCATCCTGAATGGTCTCAACCAGCCTTTTTCCTATGTTCAATCAAATGTATATGCATGGCATATCCACATGTTCAGATCCACATGTTCAGATCAATGCACTATATATATATATAATTTTTGTGCATTGATCTGAACATGTGGATTTGAATGGACTTATTTCCTGCCAAGTATTTTTGTGATAAAGAGATTTTAACTTTCAAAACAATTGACTAAGAATGAAGACTCGTTTGAAGAATTTTTGCTGATTATACTCCAACATGGCAGGGGGTTAGGACAGAGCAAATGTTTGCTGAGGAGCAATGTGATGATGCAGCCTCAGTGCTTGCTGTAGCAGTTTACAATGTCTGCCTGCTTGACAAAAAATAAGGGAAAAGGCCATGCAAGAAGACCAAGGGTAATCTGAAACCTTGCTACTTTTCTTGAACTTTATATTGTCCTCAGTCTAATCAAAGTCAACCTCTGAGCTGTGTCTGAACTCTAAAAGGAATGAACTGTTAGAAATTGATGGTTGAACTCTCCGGTTTCCTTTCTTTAAAAGATAATTGAAACTTAGGAAATAACTTAGCTTACAATTAAAAGAAGATGGGAAGATATGGGTGACTGTACTAATTTTTATCCTGCTGCTTTAGCTGGTTGGTGAAAAAACAAATACATAATAAAAGAAAATATTATGTGCAACACAAGTGCTTAACAGCTGAGAGTTTTTTATGTCAGTATTTCCATTAGTTTGTAGGAAATCTTGGGGATGTTTAATGTTAAATCACACAACATTTTTACACAAAACCCATGGAATTTATTTTGAGACTGCACCCATAGAAATATCTCAATTTTTCAAGTCTACCCAGCCATTCCAAAAGTTTGAAGATATATGCTATTATTATCAAATGGGTTTTCCATTGCTTCCTGCATGCTATCTCTTCTCTCTAGAACTCAGAATGGCCAGTCAGTAGATGAACATTATCACTCTGATTTTTGGCTTGATAGGATAATGGTCTTGGCCTCCAAGTATTCTTCCATATGAACCTGCATGTGTTTTGAAATCGTCTTGAGGAGGCTTCTTTCTGTCCAACCACCATAACCAGGTAACAACCTCAGAGATGATGTTCTTCATGACTGGTCTCAGACTCTGGTCTTTTCCCAGAAAGTTTAGACGGACACCCTCCTTTTTGCTCCAGTAGGCCTTTGAGAACTCTTTAAAGGAAGAAATAGGTCTTATAAAACCTGCTAGATTTTTTAGATTTATTTAATGATTTAAGTTTTAATATTTATTTTAATCTTTTAAAACTTTTTAATACCAGGAATTTTATCTATGTTCATTTTTAACTGTTGTAAAACATCATGTGTTCTGAAATGGAGAAAAGGTAAGATATAAATATTTTTCCCTTTCTCCTCAAACTGCCCTATTATCGATAGGTTCGTCATGTTACTATGTGCATTCTCTTTAAAACAACAACCCAAGCTCTGATTGGGCTAGAAATCATGTAGGAAGTAGGGCATGTGCACATCATTTAAGTCCCATATCTACTGAATAGGGTTGGGAATCACACCTATAGCCCACAACATTTAAGGAAAACTAGTGCAAATGTGCCAATCTATTTTGCCATATATGCCCAGCCTCTACTTAACACACTTCTGCAGACAAAATGAAAATTTTAGTGGCTATAATATTTGAAGAAAATGTGGTAAAGTCATGAAGGAAGACTATGCTTATAAAACCTGGAGACAGATAGGTCTTATCAAGACCTTCAAAATCTCGCATGGAACTGAAGAGTATGGGCAGATATCACAATATCAATTTCTCACCTCTCCATGTGATCGTTGAAAAAAGTATGGATCTTATTGTCCCTCCTCAAATTGGATGTATTGGTGTTAGAAAGGAACTGATAAACAAGGAATACAGTGGCCCATCAGTGTCCACTGGAGTTTGATTCCAAAACCTCTCATGGAAAAGAAAATGGCCGTCATCATCAGTTAAAAGCCTGGGTCTCCACTTGAACCCTCTGCTGACAATGGAGATGCAAATCTCCAATGTCAGCAGAATCACATTCTTCCACCTGCGACAGGTGAAGCGTCTGGCTCCCTATCTCTCATGGAACGACCTAGCCACGGTAATCCAAGCCACGGTCATCTCAAGACTTGACTACTGTAATGCTCTTTACATTGGCCTGCCCTTGTCGGTGATCCGGAAACTGAAGCTAGTGCAGAATGCTGCAGCTCGGCTGCTCGCGGGGGAGCCTGCGAGTTGCCACATAACACCCATACTGCAGAACCTGCACTGGCTACCGATTGAACACCGGATCACTTTCAAGGTGTTAGTTCTTACTTTCAAGGCCTTACATGGTCTGGGGCCAGTGTACCTGCGGGATCGCCTGATTCCATATAACCCTCCGAGATCACTTCGTTCTGAGGACCAGAACCTTCTTGACATCCCTAGTGCGAAGGCTATTCGATTGACTTCTACAAGGCGCAGGACATTCTCAGCCATTGCCCCTGTATTATGGAACTCACTGCCACCAGAAACGTGGGCTCTGCAAAGTCTAATTTCCTTTCGCAGAGCCTGCAAGACGTACTTGTTTAGACAGGCTTTCGAAAGCTTGTGATCTTATTATGTTTTATTCAAATGTTATATCTACTGTTTTTATTGTTTTATGTTATCACATGTTTGATTATTGTATTTGCTCTCTTCGAGCTATGTTGTAAACCGCTCCGAGCCATTGGGAGTGGCGGCCCACAAATCCAAATAATAAATAAATAAAATAAATAAGTATGTCTGGGATTTACCTTGAACCAGTAACAATGGTTGCATTAGTGAGAAATGTGATCTGTTAGAAAACCCATGCAGAGATACCAGTCAAGCATCTGAGTTTTCCCTAGAAAGAAAGAAAAACTGTTTAGGGGAAGAGGGGAATAAGTTGCAACTTGCGTCCATGCATGTGAAGTTGAAAGTGCTATTTCTATAATATCAAACTTTAATAAGGGAGCAGGTAACATACGTATATACAGGATATTAGGGGACTTCATGTAAGTCACACAGAAAGGTCAAAGAGAAGGTAAACTTTAAACATATATAAAAATCAGATTTCATTTAAATTTTATGAGGTAAATTGTTTGCTAGATTTTGTTCATGATCAAATAACTGACCTGTATGGAATCCACACTGAATTCTAGACACCCACAAAATAGTTAGCACATAGATGATAAAAACATTTTGCTCCAGCAATTCTAAGCAGCCGGACCCAACCATTCCATGGGGCTGGGGAAACTTCTGTTTTAAAAGCATTGTTTTCTCATATATCTAAGGGAGAAAATCAATAGCATTTTAGAGTGATTAATGAATATAAGATGTAGTACAGTTTAAGGGGTCACTGTTTCCGCTCCCTTAGTGGGGTATATCTGTTCTAATGGAAAGCACATAGTGACATGTAGTTATGTAGAAATAACTAGGATACACCTGCGCTATACATTAGCAACAATTTGCTGTTGGATGAATTCTCTGCAGTCAGGAACTAGAGCTTTTTACAGTTATTTCTAATAGGCATGGTTTAGAACCCAAAAATAGGAAATCGAAAATCTAATGGGGGGAGGGGATTTTTTTAAATTAGTAATAGAAAGACTTACAAAAAAAATTCCCAAAATTTCTAAAATGTAACGTAATTACTAACGAAATTCGTTAGTAGTTCGTATGCCAGCGCATGCGCATTCCAGATGGTTTTGGCCTACAACTCCCAGAAATCCTAACAGATGGTAAATTGGCTGGGATTTCTGGGAGTTGTAGGCCAAAACTTGAATAAATCACACTGAATTCTAGATGGGACTCTCCAAATAGGAAGGAAGGGAGGGAAGGAGGGAGGGGAGGGAGGGAGGGGGGGTCTATTCTTGGAAGCAGCAAAAAAAAGGAGGAGCCCCCTCGCTCCTCGCTGCCTCTCTCACCCCGATCCTGAGGAGCGAGGGCCCAAGTTTGCCCAGGCTGAGAGGAAAAGGAAGAGGCCTGAGGCTGTGAGGAATGGTGGGAGTTGAAGTCCAAAACACCTGGAGGGCTGAAGTTGGCCCGTCATGAAGCCTCTTCAAGGCTTTAGATCCTGGCAGGCAGAAGGGGCAGGGAGGTCCACTCCTCCTGCCCTGCCAGGATGTAAAGCGCATCAAGGCTTGGCACGCTTTAGATCCTGTGAGAAACCAACCTAATGTATAATAGAATGAATGCTAACTTATAGAGTAAGTGCCTAAATATTATAAGTAATCCAACTGGTCATATACCTACATTCCATGCACATGCAATAATGCAGCAGTAATAACAATGGGTATAGAAGAGGTAAAATTCAAACCGAAGTATTCTGACTGGTCCCTCCTCAAGCGGTGCAAACGGGCTCTTCTCGATGAGCCCGGGAGTCTGCAGCAAGCACACTCTGTGCCCGGGCTTGTGGCGTTTCCGGGAGATGCTGCCTCCTGTTTGCAGTTTGCACCGCTTGAGGAGGGACCACAGTCAGAATACTTCGGTTTGAATACTTATTGGCAAGGGAGGCGGGAGGGTGGTGAGAGAGAAGGAGAGTGCCCCCCCTTATGACCTAATAACGATACTTAAGAAAATCCTGGCCCCCGAAGTTCTATAAAGAAAGTCCACTTCCTGGTTGGCGTTCCAGATGCAGAAATACTCAAAAGTAGCATTTCTTACAAATTTCTTACGAATCTTTTAATTTTCATAACTTTTTTCTCATGCCTAATTTCTAAGTATTCGCTAAATGACAAATCCACAAAATCCATAGGGTGGAACCATGACGTTAAAAGTGGATAGCCCTCACACAATTATGTGGAATAGGAATATCCCAGGCCACAATTAAAACTGTGAATGGGGCCACAATTCTATTGTATGAAGGGAAAGAGGTGGTGTGGTCCATAGTTACATTTCCTGAGGTAATTTCACAAGGACTAGCATACTAACCAGCACTATTCGTGCAAACAATACAGAGGGAAATGAAATCCTCAAAATCTTTGAAAGCACTTATTTAAGAAGAATTAAAGTATTAAATTGACACTGTGCAAGGATGAAGGTAAGGTTTTAGCAAACAGAAGAAGCTTTGCACTCTGTAGAATGATTCCATGGGATACAAGCCATGATGTTTTATTTCTGTTTCAGTTCCCCTGTTAAGATACACAATGGCTCACACAAACAAATCAGTAGACTTTGAGGACTATACTTCACACTGATACCTGACACAGCTGGGCTTTAGACTCACTCAAGATAAATCTATTGTAAAGTACTCTGCCAACCTGAAACATCATACTCAATCAAAATTTTAAAAATCACATTTCCTTCTGGATGAATTCTCATTTTGCTTTGTCCTGCAATTTAAATCAGGGATGGGCAAAGTGTGACCCACTTATGGTTATTTAGCTGCAAGTTCCAGCATCCCTCACCACTGACTCTGCTTGCTCAGGATGTTGGAAGCTGCAATTTTATCATGTTTGGAGAGCCATACTTTCCTCAAGCCTGATTTTAAAGATAATTGGAATTCAAACAGTAATTTCCAATTTAAAAATGACCATCATAACTGCACAAGCAAATGTCGTAATAATGGTTCAAATTTGCCCTTGTCTCCCTTTCTACTATGATGGTAGTGTTTTAATAATATTCAAGACTGGGGAAACTAGATGAAAGAAAACTTCTTTGAATTCAGGGCTCATGAATCTGCATAAACTCTGTTCTAATAAAGAACTCTGTGCACCTATTACTGTTTGAATTTGGCAGGATTCACATCACGGTGAAGCCAAAGAATTATACTTGTGCCTTTAAACCTAGCAGAACTAAGCCTCCTGCTATTAATAATTGTACTATATTTGCTTTAGCTCATTTTTCAAGCCTTGTATTTATTTTTAAAAGCCCTGCAATGGAGAGCAGAGGCCAAACATCTCTGTCTATTAACTCAGTTTTAATAAAGACTATTATGTACTGTAGCATTATTCTGTCTACACATACATATCCCAGTTTTCTCTTCATCCCCCTTCTTAAGTCTGAAAGCTGCCTTCTTGCTGTAATTAAATTTCATTACTTCTGACTGAAAGAAAAAGACTGAGATATACTGGCTGACTCCTTTTGATAATCAGTTTGTGCAGGCCAAATAATTATTCTTGGTGGTAGCATTTTCCTTTGCCTCTTCCTTTTAATCTGCAAATAACTTATGACATCCTCATTCAGGTGAGTATTTTGGACTCCAGTAAATGTGTGAGCAGAAGCTCACATGATGTAAGAGTTTAAGAATATTACTACATACCCTGCCATTCCCCTGATGTGGGATAGCAGCAACTTACTGTTATGGTGATGGCAGCCTCTCAGAGCCACTGGTGTCATGTGATTATGATGTATCTGCTGTGAGAAACCATACTTCCAGGTGTGCTGATTTTCCTCATTTTCCTCCATTTTATAGGCATTTCAACTGAAAAAAATGTACAGAAATGGAGCATGGCAAATGCTAACACGGAAGTGCCCAGGTTCACCACACAAGTTAAACTATGGTGTGATCAGGGACTATTGATTGGTTTTGCTATCACAGCCTAGATCTATATCCCAGGAACTGATCCCAGATTATCTGATTTGAACAGGATTATATGAGTCACCACTTCCATATAATTTGGAATAAGAAGATAATCCTCCGATATAGAAGTGATATAGAAGAAGTTATATGTGTGTGTGAGAGAGAGAGCTATAGGGCAGTGTAGATCCAGCCATAGAGAAGGAGTGGACTGGCAACAGGTATTACACAACGTTATATGATAGGGATTGTCACCACAGTTACTATGTCGGTTTCCCACCTCCGTGTGTTAGAGACCTAATATATTTTATTACAATTCTTGTTCGGATTTGATAAATAAATGATACAACAACAACAATGGCACACATGTTAATTTATGTTTTACTTGCTAATGCACACTGATAGTACTTGGAATTTGCTGGAGTTGTTTACACAATGGCTTTTCATGGGTAATATAAGCTTTTTTGGTTATGATTGCATGCTATCCGAATAGCTAGGACATATTCTAGGTTTTTCCATTGGGAAAAGGCTATAGCTTGAGGACAAAGCAGGTCTATCAGGCCTTGAAATCTCTAGATAGGGTGGGAAAAAGTACACAAAGGGTTTTTTTTAAGCAAATGGGAGAAAGCATATTAAAATGCATTCAATTAAAAAAATGGGAACAAAACAAACCAAAATTCACAAGGATTGCTTGTGAGCATGGAAATAGTATCATAAATCAAGACCTCTTCGGTGGGGCAAGAATGATAGTGGGATTCTAAGAAATGCAAAAAAAATAACAATTGATAGATTTGTCTGTCTTTATGTACCTTAAATACTCTGAAGGCATCGAGTCCTGTCATGCCTTATAAGTGATACAGGATCTGGTCTGACTGATATCTGGCTAGGGAACTGCCAAGGAATGCCAGGTGCTGTAGACAACAATTTAGAGGAAGGCAATAGTAAGCCACCATTGAATTTTCCTTGCCTGATCTAACCCTATGAAATTGAGGTTGCCAGAGCTTGACAGGTTACTGTAAACAATCACATTAAATGTCATGGGTTCTCAAGTCACATGAGGACAGACACTGTAACTTTCTCTAGATCTTCCTTACTGCTCAGGATATATTTAAAAAATCTATAATATGGAATGTTCTTCTGTCATCAAAAGCAAAATGCCATTATTACTCCTGAAAATATTCAGTAGAGGATAAATCCTACTTAATGTATCATACATCCATCTAGCCATAATTATATAGCTACAGAGACATTTGCATGAAAGCTATAAGCTTTATGCCTCTGTTCTTGCTACCTGCTGTTCACCTCAAATCACTTTGACCAATTCACTGCCACATTATGAAAAGTACATTACTGTAAACAGTCACAACCAACACGACAAAGTGATAGTGTTAATAAGTGGTAAGTCTAATGGCTCAGTCAGCTACCTCTCCATCCTTTGAAGGTTCTCAGGATATTGATTGAATCACCGAAAGAAACTACAGGAGAGCAAAATTCATTTTACTGAGCCTGATGGCCTACCTTTCATAACAGCTTTTGGGACAGAACAAAAAATGGCAAAGCAAAACAAACTAGGATTAAGACTGTAAGAAAGAAAGAGGGAGAAGTTGCCAAATTTAATACAATTCAAGCATAACAGAAAATAATGTTTCTCCCAAGTTATCCTGAGCCTGGAAAATTGGGTGGAAAATCTCTTGCTCAGACTACTTATCAAAGCACAGGGGTCTGATCTGCCAAAATCAGATGCATTTAAATGTGGAACAGATAACACATTGCAAGAAAAAAATGTGGATCTGAATCTCCTTATTCCCCTCATAATGTTAATGTAGAGCAGGAGGCATTTGCAGGAATGAATACTGGACAGTTGGATGAGGAATACTCAGTGTTTTTCACACAAATCCTCACTCTCACCTCCAACTTTTCTAACAGCTAGTTTCTGAACAAGAGATCAAACTGGATTTGGATCTGGGAATTTAAGGATAGTCACACTAGAAGAATGGGACAATTTGGATTCAGTACTGAAGAATATTCACAAGTTATGATATATTGATATATTTGTAAAAACCACTAAACAGTGGTTTAAATATCTGGATAAAACATGATGTGCCTCCCTAGATTTGGGGAAGTGGGAAAACACAAGAGGGTGAAAGAGCAGAGAATGCTACTTGGCAATGAAGGAGGTGAGAGGAGATGGGAATGTACAAAAGGGGAAGGAGAGAAAGATCAACAAGAATTTTAAAGTAGAAAATGGGGAAGAAAAGGAAAAAATAAAATGCATGGGAGTATAAGAAACTGCTACTCTGGATAAATCTGATATGAGCTATAAAAAGGGGGAAAGAAACTGTACTTCCATCCTGTTTTTCCTTCTTTATTAGTTTTTCGTTCTCTCTCCCCACAGTCATATTTACAGATAATTTGCTCATTGTGCAAATCATAGGTAATTAAATTGTTGACGAGCACACATATACAAGAAGAACACACACACAAGGAATGCTTCATTCACAAACTTTCTAGCTAAATGATGGAAGGCTTCCTGACAGAAGTTCCTAAGAGACCCTGAAGCATATCTCCACCAGAGAATTAAACTAATTTAATCTCTCTATTCTTGGAGTACCTTGGTGTTTTTTTAGATGCACACCAAACTATAAATTCTAATCTTATGTAGGGAAGAAACCATGGTAAAGTAGCTAGAAGCCAATATTTGACTAGAACAGATACACCGTCCTTCCCTTTGGTGGAAGCTAGTTAGTAAGCAACCACTGGCTAGTCTTGTACATAGATTCGTTTTGGCTGTTTTCCTTCTTCAGCTTGTTCAGCTTCTTTGGATGCTCATGCTCTGCCACCATGTTTTTTTTTTTTACAGAGCCGGACCTTGGGACTGCCAATCACAGTTCCTTCTGCTTAATTCGGGAGTATGCAGAGAGGCTGCCATATGCTTGCATGGGTTTTCCCTGTGTGAGCCCTGCGTGCTGGGCTAATCAGACCAGAAGAAAGCCATAATGTGTCTATTTAATGGAGTGAGTGCTCTCACCATTGCTCAGTTGCATCATGACTCTAAAGCAGACATGGGCAAACTTCGGCCCTCCAGGTGTTTTGGTCTTCAATTCCAGCAATTCCTAACATTCAGTGGGAATTGTGGGAGTTGAAGTCCAAAACACCTGGAGAGCCAAAGTTTGCCTGTGCCTGCTCTAGAGAGAGGTGCTTCACTCTGATTGTCTTGCTACTGCTGTCTTTTGGCTTGGCCTCTTTCTAGCACTGAATCTTTTTATTTTCCTTTATTTAGTGAGACTAGGAGTTGGAAAGTGTGGGTGGGTGTGCAGCATTTGGGGACTTGTGGGTGGGTGTGCTTTTCTTTTAGGCTGGCTTTGAGCTTTGAGTCACCCTTTAGCCTGCCTCTACTAACCCAGGCATCAAAACCATTTTGGAAAAAATCAGGATTTTGCAAAAAGTTTGTGACCTAATGCATATAACAGACACTTTTGTTCCTCATCCTTCCCCCATCATTGTTTAACCCAGGCATTGGTACCCTGTCCCCATTAAATGGGAGAAAGGGCAGCAATGCAGGCAGCAACATTACCTTTCCATAGTTGCAAAGTAAGCATCTTGCAACACTTCCTCTGCACTTGGAAGGTAAATGGGGCAGGGTCTGCAGGGTGTCATGTGATAGCACTCAGCAGGCCCCATCCTCAAAGTGCTTCAAAGGGGCAAAATGCCACAGTGTGATTAAATAGTAGGTGGATGCTTCTCAGTGATGCTTTATCTGTGGGTATCTCCAGGGCACCTGTTCCACCGCTTAGTATTTTATTATTCTATAATTCTATTTTCTCTTAATGAAACTTATATCTAGCTATCTAGCTATCTTTCTATCTATTGGAGATGTCTAAAAAAGTTACTAAAAGCCACAACTGTCAGCATCCATTTAAGAGTTAGGTTCAAGGGATGTTTGACTTCATATGAATTCCTTTACATTTAATTTTCTATAATACTAAACTAGAATTTAAAGATATTGGTTTGAACATTCGAAGTTATTTACTTTTGCATTTCTATTGAAGAATCCCATTAGGGCCTAATTATACCAAAACAGTCCCACCCTGCCATCATTAACACTTGGTAAAAGTCTTCAAAAGGTCATCCAGAAACCACATAGATCTAAAGTGTAGAAGAAGGAAGTCCAGCCTAAAGAGTAAGTGAAAAAGTATCATTTTTAGTGGCAGTGCCAGCTCTTTCATTTAAGAGATTTTACAGCTGAAGGCAAAGGTTGAATGGGAACATATTGTAGAAATATTGGAACCTGGTCTCCAAACATCATTATACAATAACATGGAAGATATTTCTTCCTAACCCACTCAGTTAGTAATTGGCTTGTGACCTGTGCTATAAAGAGTTGTACTCCTTCACAAAGCTGAGCAAACATACTTCACCTGATCTGCTAAGTCTTTAAACTTATGGGTCTGTCTCTTGATTTCTGCCATTCACCTGACACGGAATGTTTCACAATTAACCTGATTACTTGGTTGGGTGAACTATTTTGTTGATTTTTTTTATAAGAATACAAGCAGAAGACAAAATCATGGCAGCTGCTGAAGAGGCATTACACTAGATAAATGGAAGACGTGGTAATGGCATAATGACAGAGCACACAGCATGTGTACAAAGATGTCAGATTGAATCTTGGGAATTTCCAGTTAAATTCCATTTCAATTCAGCGGGGGTTATTACTGTGTATGTAAAGAGTTGGTGTGCACCCCCCTCTCTCTTTTGCTCCCTAACACATAAACACAAACAAGAAATATATCATAATAGCAACCAGACTATGATACTCTCTTCCCATGAGAGGATTGTCGGTCTTTTTCATCTATTTGGTTATCAAAAGTTGTGGGAAAGTCTTTTAATGTGGGATGTACACTTCGTAAAATTTGGACATATTCCCCATAATCTACAACATATTTGTGGGTACTTCCCAAATATAATGCATTGTAGGCATCCACATTCTCAGGGTTCACAAATGTATGCAATTAAAACTAACAACAAGCACCAAATAATTCTGAGGCAAGGTGTTACTTACTTTGGAAAATCTTGAGTAGTATGGAATTTGTAATTTTGACAGAAGTTATGCAATCATTTTTCCTCAACCTTAAGAGAATTCAGGATCTGAAGGAATGATTCAAGTGGGACAGTGAGAAGAACCTTTCACCCCAGCTTGCTGGGAGGAGAGGCATTCGCCCCCCGACTCCGAGGGGAGATGGAAGGTTCCATGGAACCTTCAAGGCGGGGGCGTGGCCTCTAGGAGGCCAAGCCCCGTCAGGCCATTCTGAGCCTGATTGCCTTCCCACCACTCCCGCCCATTGTAGTAGTTGATGCTGCCCTACGGAGCGGGGTACGGAATTTTACTTCCCATGCTGTGGTTAAGCATGGTCGGGTTTTTGCTGACCCTCTTCTGCTGCTTAGGGGCTACTGGGGGTGATGGTTATTAAATAGATTAGCGGTAATTAGAGAGGGAAATGCCATATTCGGTGTACACCGAGGCACCCCCATCAGGGGTGAGGGCCAGTTAGTTATGTATGCACCCAAAGTTATGGTTAGTGGGTGAAGTTGAGTTTATGGCCCTGGGATGAGAAGAGGCTCTTCTCCGCTGTGGGAGAATGGGCCTCTTACTCATTTCCCTCATTAAGTTGTCCTGGTTGATTAATCAGGCAATATTGGTGTTCGCCCGCAAATTTGATCAGTTATGGTTGCTGTTGATGAAATTGGATCCCTGACACCCTTTCAGGCTAGTGAGGTGAATTAAATAGGCAAATAAAGTTTTGCCCAATTTGACCCAAAGAATTGTTGTCGTGTGGTTATTGTCTCAAGTCTCCTTCATTCGGGGGATGGGAGGGCAAAGGGAAGATGAGAAATTGAGAAAGTCACTGCTGAATTGATAAAAAATTTCAAACACATCCTCTACATTCAATTACATTCCTAATAATGTTTTTGGAATTCTTTGCTACAGTTTTCAAGGACAATCCTATAAAAAAGAGAAAATGTACCATGTAATATAAAAACCTAGAATGAATAACACTATAAAATTCTTTCATAGCGTAGCCAAAGTATGGAGAATAACTGTTAAAAAATGTATGGCTTCTCCTGCAACATCAATATAAGTGTTTAACAAAGGAAACGATAAAATGGTCCCAATAAAACATACTATAGTAAAAGCCATTATATTTTCAGTAAAATAAAATGGTGCAATGACCAAGGTACAGATTTATACTAAGCCTTCTACAGTATGAAACAATCAGATTGTTGTCTCCTTGATGCTCAAGCTGGAAACATCTTTTTCCCCTTTACGGGAAGCAAAGCTTTCAAAGTTTATTCAGAGTTAACCCTTTTGAGCAACTAAAGATCTGATTATAGTCAGAGGTCAGAAATAAGAAGAGCATCTCTGGTTAGAGCAATGCCTTTAGCAGTTGAGAACTTACCTGGTGACGACATTCATTGCTAATGTGCCTCTTTCAGGCCTCACCTACACTGACGATATAATACAGTTTCAGAATGTAGATCCCCTGATTTTAAACTGGATTATATGAGTCTACACTGCTATAAAATCCAGTTTAAAATTGGGTGATCTGCATTCAAAAACTGGATGATGTGGCAGTGTAGTTCTGACACTGCAGTCCAATGTCTCCTTACATGGGGGAGGGCCTTTTAACTAAATGGAAATTACTTCAGAGTAAATTATAATGGTTAGCTGAAACAAAAGTAGTATAAGGTTAAAAAAAAGCACTTGTAACTTTCAGTAAATATTTCTCCAGGATCAAGCATTATATTTTCAATTTATATCTTCATATGAGTCAAGATAGGAAACATTTCATTCTTCCATTAGAAACATCAAAAGAGAATCTATCATCAAAAGAGAAGAAAATAAATCTTTAAATTAACATAACAACCATGATTAAAAAGGTGTGAAAAGTGGAAAAACTGACAGGACATAGGGATTTAGCAATAAGAGTAGAAGTTATATATTAAAAATATTTATATACTTTAATTATTTCAGGATTAAATAGTTGAGAGAGATCATATAAACCTTAGGTTATGTGGGAAAATTGGATAAAGCATAAATGGAGAATAGAATAAGTGCATGTGCATAGCAAGGTAAATGACATATAATATCCCAGTAGCAGCAAAAACAAAAACCTTGCATTGATGCCCTACTGTGATATAGCAATATACTTAGCACAAAATAGCTTTTAAGTTCTTGAATTCATTACTTTAGGACTAATGCCACAGAAAACATGGAGATGCTCAAGTATTGCTTCTTATCAGAGTTTTATGCCTAATAAGCATGCTGGGCCAATTTACACTGTCAGTTCAAAGAAATTAAAAACAAAAAACAACAAAAAGGATGTCTTGTGTGAAATAGTATAATCAGAAAAATGTTACTACCCACAATGTCATCATGTATAATTTAACATCATTACCTTCTATAATTGGCTTTTCTGCTAGACTCAAAGAGCCATTTGGTACTTCACAATTGTAGCATGATGGCTGTGTCCTATAGAATTGGTGAAGCACTAGAGCTCTCTGGAGTATTCCAAATTCTCCACCCTAAATTCTAAATACCTTTCTCTAAACTGAAAGTCTAATGACATAATACTATAGTTATATTACTACTACTGGCCAACACACATTTTGGTACCACAAATGTTAACCCTGTTTCTGAGTATGTTTGTCCTGCTGATTCTAAAAAGGCACCAGTATTTCATTATCACCTCTAGTTTTTGAGATACAGAACATATGCTATCTACCAGTCATCATCTGCTCATCTATGGAAAATCATGATATCCATATCTAAAGAACTAGAACTGATGTGATCCATCCAATGCAATTTTATGAATCAGCACCTCAAATAATTCCAGGAACAAACCAAGGCACCAAGAGAAAAATGTGTGATTTTTCTGTGAAAGGGACTAGACAGGATAATTTAAAACTATTATTTGTTCTACAGATGAATGAGAATTCTGATTTCATTGGTTTTCAAGAAGGGCTTGCCAAAATTTATATTTTTCACATTAGGGACTAAAATCTTTAGATTATAACATTTCATGTCTGAGAGAAATCAAAATTGTCAGATTCAGCCACGCAGGCTCAGGGATTACGAGTGGTCAACTCTTAAAAGTTTTGGTTAGATTTATCCACACTTTTAACTACATTCGTCCCAATATCTCTCTTGCTAATCTAGTCAACCTCAACACCTCCATGACACGTAGGGACAACAAAATCCTTTGAGTGCTAAAATTGATTAAGGGTGCTGAAAAGTCAAGAATTGTGATTTTGTTCTTTTTCTTTTAAAATGTATCATACTTTGATTTCCATGCTTTGAATAATGTGCCAGACTTTGCATTTCACCCGGGTCCTTCTGCCGTTCCGCAGAGCAGTAAAAACATGGCTATTCAGACAGGCATTCGGCCCATAGCCAACTGCCACTTATCTGTACCTGTTGGTCCGCTGCTAGCATGCCACTGCTAAATATTGCAGTTGGCCTGCAATATGTTTTGATTCGGGTGTTTTAAATTGTTTTATTGTATTCTATGTGTTTTACGTGTTTTAACTTGTACTAATCCTTGTAAACCGCTCTGGGCACCAGAGAGAGCAGTACATTAAGTCGAACTTAATAAATAAATAAATAATGATTTCTTCATATTTTGGATGAGGAAAAATAACCTTGCAAGACTTCCTTTTTTAAAAAAAAGTTTCAGAAAGTTAAGGTGATTTTTGTTCTGATCCTTAATTTTTCAATACAAGAGAAATTGGCAGATCACTTCAGTTTTGGGTCAAGCTTTTTTTAAAAAAACCTTTTATTTATTTTCTGGATATTTTTATATGAAACTTTTGGAACAAGCTGTTCAAGAACTGGTCAAGAATGAAAATTCAGAGACTTCTTTTGGGAGAGATACTTCACGAGTACCAGTTCACCTGCAATTGGTGATTGTAGAGATAACCTTCAAAGACATAGCCTGAATTAAATTTTCTGGGTAGAAATACTGACCATTTTCAAATACAGCCCAGCTGTACCTTTTGCCTCCTGCTCAACTTTCTGTTTCCTTCATGCTCAGCCAGCCAAGAAATTCAGAGAAAAAAATCCATCCGATTCCCTCACAGATATGTTGAAGATTCTTGCAAAACATATAAAGACTTGTTAAAAACACATACATAAGACAAGGAAGAAGCAAAGGTAGTAGGAAAAAAACTTGCTAAGGATATATTGAGCAGCTAATTTCCAAAACATTGCCTCCATCAAACCTTGGGCTGTCATAAAAATGTGTCTGAAAAGCCATAGAATCATGGAACCATAGAGTTGGAAGAGACCTCATGGGCCATCCAGTCCAACCCCCTGCCAAGAAGCAGGAAAATTGCATTCAAAGCACCCCTGACAGATGGCCATCCAGTCTCTGTTTAAAAGCTTCCAAAGAAGGAGCCTCCAACACATTCCGTGGCAGAGAGTTCCACTGCTGAACGGCTCTCACAGTCAGAAAGTTCTTCCTAATGTTCAGGTGGAATCTCCTTTCTTGTAGTTTGAAGCCATTGTTCCGCATCCTAGTCTCCAGGGCAGTAGAAAACAAGCTTGCTCCCTCCTCCCTATGACCTCCCCTCACATATTTATACATGACTATCATGTCTCCTCTCAGCCTTCTCTTCTTCAGGCTAAACATGCCCAGCTCTTTAAGCCTCTCCTCATAGGGCTTGTTCTCCAGACCGTTGATCATTTTAGTCACCCTCCTCTGGACACATTCCAACTTGTCAATATCTCTCTTCAGTTGTGGTGCCCAGAATTGGACACAATATTCCAGGTGTGGTTTAACCAAGGCAGAATAGAGGGGTAGTATGACTTCCCTGGCTCTAGACACTATGCTCCTATTAATGCAGGCCAAATCACATTGGCCTTTTTTTGCTGCTGCATCACGTTGTTGGCTCATGTTTAACTTGTTGTCCACAAGGACCCCAAGATCTTTTTCACATGTACTGCTCTCGAGCCACACGTCCCCCATTCTGTATCTTTGCATTTCATTTTTTCTGCCTAAGTAAAGTATCTTGCATTTGCCACTGTTGAACTTCATTTTATTAGTTTTGGCCCATCTCTCTAGTCTGTTAAAATAGTTTTGAATTCTGCTCCTGTTTTCTAGATTATTGGCTATTCCTCCCAATTTGTTGTCATCTGCAAACTTGATGATCATGCCTTCCAACCCTTTGTCTAAGTCATTAATAAAGATGTTGAACAGGACCGGGTCCAGAAGGGAATCCTGCGGCACTCCGCCCATCACTTCTTTCCAGAATGATGAGGAAGCATTGGTGAGCACTCTCTGGGTTCGTCCACTTAACCAATTACAGATCCACCTAATCGTAGTTTTGCCTAGTCCACATTTGACTACTTTGTTTTCTAGAAGGTAATGGGGGACCTTGTTGAAGGCCTTACTGAAATCCAGGTAAGCTACATCCACGGCATTCCCCGCATCTACCCAGCCTGTAACTCTATCAAAAAAAGAAATCAGATTAGTCTGGCATGACTTGTTTTTGATAAATCTGTGTTGCCTATTAGCAATGTCCGCATTTGTTTCTAAGTATTTGCAGACCACTTCCTTAACAATCATTTCCAGAATCTTGCCTGGTATCAACATAAGGCTGACCAGACGGTAATTGTTTGGGTCATCTTTTTTTCCTTTCTTGAAGATTGGACCACATTGGCCCTCCTCCAATCTGCTGGGACTTATCCCGTTCTCCAAGACCTCTCAAATATGAGTGTCAATGGTTCCGAGATGACTTCCACTAGTTCCTTCAATACTCTTGGGTGTAGTTGATCTGGCCCTGGGGACTTGAACTCCTTTAGAGTGGCCAGGTATTCCTGGATGACTTGTTTCCCAATTTGGGGTTGGATGTCCTCTAATCCTTCATCCTCTCCATCTTGCTGAGTTTGAAGATGACTTTATTTCAGTGAGAAGACCGAGGCAAAGAAGGCATTAAGTAGTTCTGCCTTCTCCCTATCCCCTGTCATACTTTGATACTCCTGTCATACTTTGATACAATGCAGGCTTGGGGGAAGGATTGTATCACATATTCTTCCCAGTACTTGGAAAAATTATCACATTGCTTTCAGTATGTATGGAAACATTTAAATTGATAAAACATGAAGGTTATAAAATAGGTATCATTTCTCATTCTGTCTAATTTTAGAGCAAAATACATGCTTATAAACCTAAAGACCCATTCATAGTACAGTATAACCCCCATACTCATGGGACAAGTATCTATGGTTTCTTTTATCCATGTCCAACAAAATACATCTTCCCAAGACACTTTGTATGATATTCTTGGTCTGGAAGTCTTTCATTTTAATAAGGTTCATTATCAACCACAGTCCATGTAAAGTCGAGGAATGTAATCCTCCAGATATAGCAGTAATACTATTTGCAAATATAATGATATTATTCCATTTTAACTCCCATTGTACCATTATGTGAAGTTGTTGATAGACTTGGGCATTTTAACCGAGAATCCTAAATTACCCTGCCTACAGTGCAAATCTCACAGGACAGAACTATGGCACTTAAAATGGGATATAATGCTATCATTGTGTAGTGTGAAGTGGCCTTTGGTTCCTTAAATGAGGATTTAACTTTCTATATGTGTAGTCAAGTGACAACTGGGATCACAGGTAAGCATGGTTTGGGACATAGGCTGATAGAACGTTGCCAGGAATACTCACTGTGCATAACAAACACTCTCTTCCAAGAACATACAGTAAAGGGTGGCTTTATACATGGACTTCACCAGATGGTCAACACTGAAATCAGATTGACTAAATTATTTGCAGCCAAAGGTGGTGGACATCCATCCAATTGGTGAAAACAAGACCTGGAGCTGACTGTAGTTCAGTTCAATTATTGCACAATTTAGAATCAGACTAAAGTGATTAGGGAAAACACACAGACCCGTTAGATATGATCTCACTAATATTTCTAGTGAATATGCAGTGTGTCACACCTCAAGGGCCTCAGGCCTCAGTTTTGCTTGAGCAAGACCGCAGCCATGCCGGCTGCAGAGAACTTTCCAAGCCAGCTTGTTTCACTCCAGAGACTCCCTCTGGGCCCCTTTGCCTTTCCCGTGAGAAGCAGGTAGCAAATGCACAACATGGACAGGCCAAGGTTACTCAAACAGGCCTCCCCTGATAAGCGAAGCGCCTCAGAGATGCTTTGAGTCCAGCTCCCTTCGCCAGCTGTGAGCTCCTAACGAGTTGTGCATTCCGGAGGAGCTGAGGTAGCTAAACATACAGACAGTCATCCATCATGGCACTTTGACACTCGACGTACCCAGATCAAAGTCACTGGACAGTATAACTGCTTGGAGATGCCCATTGAAGGTATCTCGTACCAACTCCGCATTCAAGGATGCTCCTGTGAGAGAGGCCGCTTTTGGGCCTTCCAGAAGCCTGTGCCAGCCAGCATTGGGCTGTCTTGTTCCTGCTCCAGTGCTACGTTCCTGTATTGTTCTTGCAAAGACTTTCTAAGCCACTGAACTTTATTGCTTTCAAGAAAACCTGCCTTGCCATCTTAAACCGGCTGGGATACTTTAAGAGACTTTCATTTGCATCCGGCTTGTTTCCTGAATCCATCCGCTTGGATCCCTGTTGCCACGGGATTATATATCCACTGCTGATTCCTGTTTGCTGCTATTTGGAGGCCTTATAGAATTGCCTCCAAACTCTTTCCTATACCTTTTATTCACAATAAACCTGTTGTATCTCAACTGCTGTGTGGTTTATCTAGGGAGGTCAAGTCCAAGGGCCTAGAGGGCGATACAGTGGAGGGGAAGAAGAGATTTAAAGGGCTAGGCTTAATAAATAGAGTCCCAGAGGAACTGTGGACAGAAGTTCACAACATTGTTCAGGCAGCAACAATGTACATCCCAAAGAAAAAGACACCCAAGAAGGCAAGATGGTTGTCTGCTGAGACACTGAAAGTAGCCCAAGAAAGAAGAAAAGGAAACAGTGATAGGGGGAGATATGCCTAATTAAATGCACAATTTCAGAGGTTAGCCAGAAGACATAAGGAACTATTTTTAAACAAGCAATGCATGGAAGTGGAAGAAGCCAATAGAATAGGAAGGACAAGAGATCTCGTCCAGAAAATTAGAAACATTGGAAGTAAATTTCAGGCAAAAATGGGTATGATCAAAAACAAAGATGGCAAAAACCTAACAGAAGTTGAAGAGATCAAGAGAAGGTGGTAAGACGATACAGAAGATCTGTTTAGGAAGGATAATTATATCAAGGATAGCTTTGACGGTGTGGTGAGTGAATTAGAACCAGACATTCTGAGGAGTGAGGTTGAATAACAAGGCAAAAAAAGACGGCGGGATCCCAGCTGAACTGTTTAAAATCTTGAAAGGGGATGTGATGCATACTATAGGCCAGCAAATATGGAAAACACAAGAATGGCGATCAGCTTGGGGGGAAAAATCAACTTATATCCCCATACCAAAAAAGAGAAATGCTAAAGAATGCTCAGACTTTTGTACAGTGGCCGTTATTTTTCATGCCAGTAAAGTAGTGCTCAAGATCCTGCAAAATAGAATCCAGCAATACATGGAGTGGAAGTTGCCAGATGTGCAAGCTAAGCTTAGAAAAGACAGAGGAACGAGAGACCAAATTGCCAATATCCATTGGATAATGGAGGAAGGTAGGGACTTTCTGTTTTATTGACTATTCTAAAGCCTTTGACTGTGTGGATCATAATAAATTGTGGCATGTTCTTGGTGGTATGGGGGTACCAAGTCACCTTGTCTGTCTCCTGAGGAATCTGTCTAAAAACAAAGTAGCAACAGTAAAAACAGACCATGGAACAACAAACTGGTTCAAGATTAGGAAAGGAGTATGGCAGTGCTATATAATCTCATCCTACCTATTCAACTTGTATGCAGAACACGTGATGTGGCAAGTGGGGCTTGATGAATCCAAGGCTGGAGTTAAAATTCCTGGAAGAAACATTAACAACCTTAGATATGCAGATGATACCACTTCGATGGCTGAAAGCAAGAAGGAGCTGAGGAGCCTTATAATCAAGGTAAAAGAAGAAAGTGCAAAAGCTGGGTTGCAGTTAAACATTAAAAAAACAAGCTTATGGCAACCAGACTGATTGATAACTGTCAAATAGAGGGAGAAAACATGGAGGCAGTGACAGACTGTATTTCTAGGCAAGAAAATTACTGCAGATGCAGAATGCAGCCAGGAAATCAGAAGAGATTTACTTCTTCGGAGAAGAGCAATGACCAATCTTGATAAGAAAGTGAAGAGTAGACACATCACACTGGCAACGAAGATCAGCATAGTTAAAGCAATGGTATTATCCATAGTAACCTACAGATGTGAGAGCTGGAAGGCTGAGCAAAGGAAGATAGAAGCTTTTGAAATATGGTGTTAGAGGAAAATTCTGAGAGTACCTTGGACTGCAAGGAGATCAAAACAGTCCATACTCCAGGAAAAAATGCCTAACTGCTCATTGGAGGGAAGGATTTTAGAGACAAAGATGAAGTATTTTGGCTACATAATGAGAAGACAGGGAAGCTTGGAGAAGATAATGATGATGGGGAAAATGGAAGGAAAAAAGAAGAGAGGCCAACCAAAGGTACGATGGGTGGATGTTATCTTTGAAGTGACTGGCTTGGCCTTGAAGGTGCTGGGGGTGGGGGTTGGCGACAGCCAACAGGGAACTTTGCCATGCGCTGGTCCATGAGGTCACAAAGAATCGGAAGCAACTGAAAAAATAAACAAAAATAAACTTTAATATTCATGTCCTTTCTCAATTGGGTAGAATTATTTATCTCTAAATTCTCTAACTTTTTAGATATATTTATTCCTAGATATTTAATTTTCTCTCTGATTTTAATTTTCCCTCCTGATTAAATTTTCTTTCTGACTTAACTTGTAGACCTGTTATTCTTCCAAACTCTGTTAAGTGAGCTGCAATTTTTCCCTTTGTTGTATTTGGTTTTCAGCAGTTAAAAGAGTATCATCTGCAAATTTATTCCGTACTTCTCCTTAGTTCCTATTACTTTTATGTTTACTTCTTCTCTAATTACATTAGTCAATATTTCCATCACTATTGCAATTAAAATTGAGGAAAAGGAGCAACCCTGTCTTGTACCTTGGAATATTCAATGACAGAGGATGTCACATAATTATCTCCTGATTCCATTCCATTTGGGGAATTGGAATAGAAAATGAAATAGAAAATGTTGGATGGTTTTTATTTTTAGAAATGCATTTTGTTACTACATTTAAGTCCACAAGCTTTTGGTCTCAGGGCATCCTTTCTAGTGAAGTTAACCGTGTAAATAAAATACACAAATCAACCATTGTACACAGCTTCTGTTATGTCATTCAGTGTTGAAGTGTGCACTACATGCATTTTTAAATAAATGGTACTGGTAATTGGAGCACTGTTGTCTTTTTTCTTTCTTTCTTTTTTTGAATGCTTAAAATGTCTGGTGTTTTTCTTTCTTACCAGGCCTTCTGTTTCCTCTCCATGCTTACAGTATTGTGACGCTAAAGCAGAAGGTTCTTAATAGACTGCAGAAACATTTTACAGCTGCAGACATTAGCATTCCACTTTCTTCACCTTTTAAGTGTCTGCTTCCATTCCTTTTGTGTTTATTTTCATGCAATGTTTGTTCCCATGCTGTGGTTTACTTAATCCCTGCCCTTATTTCAAGGCAGGCAGTTTGCATATTAATCACCTGGGGATTAAATTAATTAATTAATTGAGCTTTGATATTCCATTATTTTTAACCTTTCACTTCTAACTATTGATATGAGTATTTTTATACACGTTATCTCTCTCCCTCCACTTCTCATGAGGTTTATTTATTGGCAACATTCCTTACTTTCCAAATGGTAGTTCCTAATGCCTTTACCTGCTTTGTGCCATCTGCTGTTGTCAAGAGGGAGCCAAAATTAAAATTACCCCCATCAGAGACCGCTCACTGAAGGCATCTGTTGGGTCTATAGCTGTGTGAGTAGGAAAGTAAATAAGCTGATGTTCTGTTGATAGTGTGTGTGTTTTAAATATGTGAGAGGAAAATTATCACATACTCATTTCCAGGTTGTTGGGCACCTACTGCTCTTATTGATGTAATGGGCCCAGAAGGCATTTAGCACCTTAGAAATTTGGCTCTGCATTTCCAAAAACATGATTCACTTAAATGGAAAATTAATATTTTTAACCTCACTTTGAGTCCTAATGCATCTGTTTTCAAGAAAAAATATGCACACAATACACAAAACTTTCCATCTTACTTAACCAATTTGAAGTTCAACATTTGGTGTTTCTTTAGGCTATAAAACATACTGGGAAGGGAAAACATACAGGGAAAAATATATGATTTTACAAAACAACATTGTATTCAAGAACACATGGTACAGTATTGCCTTTAAATGACTTTGTACAATAAATTCAAAATAATACATGGGCTCAACTATATATATATATATATATATATATATATATATATATATATATATATATAGTTACTGTATTTTCTGGCACATCAGACTACTTTTTAACCCAAGAAAATCTTCTCAAAAGTCAGTGGTTGTCTTATACGCGGGAGTCATTTTATATACGGGAGTCGACTTATACACCAGGAGTCATTTTATATGCTAGGAGCTGTCTTATAGAGCAGGTGTGAAAATTTCTAATCCAGATTGGAGAATCTGTGGTTGCCGCATATGGTGGGAGGAGCTCAAAAATGGCAGTAGCCATGCCCCTGCCATATGCAGCAACTGTATGAAAGCATTAAAGGCAAAAAACACCACAGTAATGGCCCGGAAAATTTACCATATTGCCTCTCAAATCAAATCTGATGCCTTTTATATTTTTATTTGGTTTGCATTGGAAGAGGGGTAGTCTTATACGGCGAGTATATCCCAAACTTTATATTTTAACTAGAAAAGTTGGGGGGTCAACTTATACACCCATTCGTCTTATACGCCAGAAAATATGGTTGGGATGTGTGTGTGTGTGTATGTATATATATATATATATATATATATATATAGAGAGAGAGAGAGAGAGAGAGAGAGAGAGAGAGAGAGAGAGAGATGCATATTATAAAGAGGTAGTACTGATTATTAAAATGTCTCTCTCACAAACACACACATACATATACATATACACTTAGTTGAGTGTCCAAATAAAGATTAAATATGCAGCTGGATGATGGTGTATAGCCAAAATGTCTTGACTGACCTCAGTAGCCAATAAAAAAACCCCTTAGTAGGTTTCATTCCTTTTCTTCAGAATGAGCCTCAATTTTCCATTTAAAACATTTTGGTTTTTGTTGCTATACCCTGCCATTTCAACCCTAGTTTAAAAAAAAACACAACATGCAAAACTTTAAAAACCAATAAAATTAGTAAAAATGAAACCAGTTAAACAAATATAAACAAATAAAAACAAAAAGTAGAAAACACTGAAGATCCAACACATTATACCATATTTTCATGGGTATAATGCACCCTCAAATGTAATATACACCTCAAGAAGGATTTGCTATTGATTGTAATACGTGGCAGTGGTGGCTTTGAAGAGACTTGTGGGAAGTCTAGGTGAGCGCTAGACTTGAATAAATATGGTATATAACCTGTTCCTCTTCAGCAGTCAATTCTTTAAGGCAGAGGTCGGGAACCTTTTTGACTCAGAGAGCCATGAAAGCAAAATATTTGGAAATTTATTTCAGTGAGAGCCATATAATATATAATATATTTTAAGACTGAATTCAACTAAATGTGAGTATATATGTACATACTATGAGAAAAGGATTCCCCCGGCAGAATGATGGTGTGCCCCCTTGGCAGGCCTTCGCTCCCTTCCGAAGCCTCGGTCACAAATAAAGGAAGCAGGTCTGAGAGAAGCAGCAGAGGCAGAGCTGTTACAAAAGAGCCCCCGCACAGGCCGACGAGACAGGAGAGGAGAAGACCCTGGAGTCTCCTCAGCCCCAAAGCCCGGAACCTTGAGCCAGAACTCTGAGGAAAAAGCAGGGCCTGATGCCCGCCATTCCTTACCTCGCCCTCATCCTCCTCTTCCTTCCTCTCATGCACTCCCCCCCCCCCCCAAGAGGCCTGCTCTTTCCTGTCTCTTCCTCCGGAAGTGAGCTCACAAAGAAAGGCATCGCCTGGTCCCAGGCCCAGATTACCCATAAGGCCACCCTAGGCCATGGCCTAGGGCAGCACATTTTGTGGGGCAGCAGGTCCGGACCCCCCCCAAAAAAGGTTTTTTTAAAATTCAAAAAAAATTCAAAAAAAATTTCAAAAAAATTTCAAAAAAATTTCAAAAAAAAATTCAAAAAAAAATTCAAAAAAAAATTCAAAAAAATTCAAAAAAAAATTCAAAAAAAATTGGGCGCATGCGCGCGGTGGCATAAGCGCCATCCATGGCTGCCCCTCTTAGCTTTGCTCTCCTCAGCTCTGCCCCGCCCTCAACTCTGCCCCCGCCGCCTCACGCGCCCAGTCTGTTTCCCTGCCTCCCTTGTCCGGCTCGCCCACCTCCGTCGCTCTGTGTGTGTCTGAGAAGGAGGGTGGGAGGAGCCAGCTGAGCCTCGAGTGCACCCACCCCATGCACGTGCATCTGCTGCGGAGGTGTTGGGCGCCCTTCTTTGAGTCCACAATTCTGCCTTCGGGGCCAAAGACAAACCCGTTCGGGGTTTGGTTGATTTATTTCTCTCTGTTGGCTGCCCTGTAAAGGGGCAAGCCAAACTGTGGAGCTATGATTTGGAGAGAAAGCTCCAAGCTGTTGCTCTCTTTCCCCTCCGAATGGGACCCTCCTCCTGAGAGAGAGAGAGAGAGAGAGAGAGAGGCTTTCCCGAGCGTCTCTTTCCCCCCAGAGCCACACAAATCGCCTCCCTGCTTCAGAGACCCTCTTCTATCTTTCCTTCCTTAGAGCCAAGCCAAACTTTGGAGAGAGACCTGGTAAGAGCTGTTTTTGTAAGGAAGTCCTGCTAACCCAGGCATGGGCAAACTTTGGCCCTCTTGGTGTTTTGGACTTCAACTCCCACAGTTCCTAGCAGCCGGTATAAGGGAAACTAGGGAGAATGCTAAGGAAATAACACGTGAAGGGAGCTGAGGAAAGCTAAATATAGGAAATGCAACACTACAATATGTGATAATATTAATTATTATAGAATCATATCACAACAAGTAACATAGCAAATTTACATCAGAAGGGTCCAAGCATGGTGCCCAAAGACATAAATTGACTGGCATCTACTAGATAAATAATTATATTAGACAATGAAAATAGCATATCTTGGATATGTAACATTGCATGTAAGATTGCATGTTTAGATCCAAGATACGTTATTTTCATTGTCTAATATAATTATTTATCTAGTAGATGCCAGTCAATTTATGTCTTTGGGCACCATGCATTGACCCATCTGAATTAAAATTTCTAAGTTGCGTGTTTTTATATGATTATATAATAATTAATATTATCACATATTGTAGTGTTGCATTCCTATATTTACCTACCTTTAGCTCCCCTAACAGCCGGTTTGCCTGGTGTAGATGCAAAATCTTAATTTAAATAATATTATAATAAACTAATAGTATTATACTAACTAGTATACTACTAATAGACATTATACACAAAAAGTGTATTATATACGGCATGTGGTATAATAATATAGTACAATATAATAATAATATATATATAAATAATTGTATATTATATCTTATTACAAAGACATTTATACTAATAACATTGTACAATAGTAGTACAATATTAGTAATATATAATATTAATATTTTGGTATGCTAATAATATAATATAATATATATGCATCTAATAATTCAATATAATAATATATTATAATAATAATATTGTGATATAGTGATACTATGGGCCCTCCAGTGGTGCAGTGGGTTAAACCACTGAGCTGCTGAACTTGCTGACCGAAAGGTTAATGGTTTGAATCCGAGGAGCGGGATGAGCTCCCACAGGTTGCCCCAGCTTCTGCCAACCTAGCAGTTCGAAAACATGCAAATGTGAGTAGATCAATAGGTACCGCTCCAGCGGGAAGGTGACTGCACTTCATGCAGTCATGCTGGCCACATAGCCTTGGAGGCGTCTACAGACAACGTCGAGGGGTGGGGGTGGTAGAGGTTGTCTTAAAGGGGGTGTAATTCCAAAGTGTGGCCTAGGGTGCAAAAAGGCCTTAATCCAGGCCTGCCTGGTCCCTCCCCTCCTGAGACTTCCCACCTCTCTAGGAAATGGAGGCCTCAACAAAGACAGAGAAATCAGCCATAGCAGAGCACCTGATGAACCAACCTGGACATAGCATATTATTTGAGAACACAGAAATGCTGGACCACTCCTGGAAACAGTTTTTAAGATGGTCCTGTCAATATTCCTACCAGATGTACGTACCTGTGAGGGAATATGGTGAAGTTCCAGAAAAGTTCAAAAATTAACAAATTCATATGGGAGAATATAGTTCTTTGTAAATATTGGAACTCCGCTAAATTTAAACCAGAGCCCTAAACTACTAAATAACAATGTTGGTATTAAAATGTATAAATTAAAAACATTAATTTTAATCCAGTACTTGCCAAATGCATCAGTATAAAATCCTCACAAAGCAAAAGAAAGCATGCCTCTTCTTTGCTACTCCAAAGCTGTGGGGTTCAACTCACACAGTGAGCCTCTGACCTTACAACCATGTCCCCATTTGTCATCATTACCATTATATCTTAAGGCTACAATCCCATACATACTTATGATCAATGAACCCTCAAGAACAGCAAACCCTTCAAAAGAAACATTGCAAACATCAGCAAAACTAGAATCTACTATGTCATACATAATATCATAAAGTCTTCATGAAGTATAGTTATTTTCCCCAGCAGCAAACTGATTTCACATTAATCATGTGGACATAGTAATATTTGTTTGTGTGTGTTCAAAAAGCTTTGCTCAAGCATTTGATGCTTTTAATACATTTTTCCTTATGTATTCAAACATTGGGGAAATGTTTTGCCCATAATTCAGGGCATTATAGCGTTCTAGATACATTTTGTGCTCACTGCAGTTGGAGATTGGATACTGAAAACAGAGATTTTGCCATGCAGATCTATTCTAGTACACTTATAAATTCAGTAGATTTAAATCTGGGATGTTTTTGAAAAATGATGTTCTGACACATTTCTTCTACATTACTGGCTTCTGAATGAACTGGAAGTAACAACGTTGATGAACATCAAACACTCCACCCTAATTATTGCTGAATTTATATTATGTAGCAATAATTATAATTCTCAGTAAAATTAATTACTAA
This sequence comes from Anolis apletophallus, assembly GCA_030556195.1. Classification (NCBI taxonomy): domain Eukaryota; kingdom Metazoa; phylum Chordata; class Lepidosauria; order Squamata; family Anolidae; genus Anolis; species Anolis apletophallus. The sequence goes on along the minus strand of JARBWK010000003.1, from coordinate 171,295,571 downwards.
ATATATTGTATTATTCAAACAATTAAAAAGGACATAGAGTCAAACATGCATTTTCTAATGAGAACCAGATTGATAATCAGACTGTTGTGAGCCGCTTCGAGTCCCTTTGGGGAGATGATGATGATTGTTGTTGTTGTTGCTGTTATTTGAGTGAAGCTTACTACAGATCATATAATTGTAGTTTCAAGTGTTCCAGAGATGTTAGTTTCAATGGCTTTATGAAATTACAAAAGCCTGGCAATTATTTGGTTTAAATAAAAAGTTATATGGAATCCATCTTTTCCCTAAAATTAGAGTACCTTGGAAACAGATATTGGAAAAAAACACTACCCGACTATTCAGAGGGATGGATCTGAACTATAAAGATGTACATGAGGAGCACTGAAAGACATTAAAATATAACTGCTTCTTTTCTTAGGGATTTGTGACAGATTTGTGCACAGATGCGGACAGATGGAATTTGGTGGGCCATAATGGCACATGAGATAGCAATGTTTCATGGAAGCTGAAGCCTTCAAAGATTCCATTATCATTTGGATAAAATCCAATGCTTTCATTTAAAATGTACCCACTAATTCAGCCAATTGTGGAAAAAAGGTCACATTGACATTTCCAGGTCTATAAATTTACTATAGATATGTAAGAGGAGAGTTTTTAACAATCAAAAGTAGCCTGATAGCAACTGTGTAAACTTAGGTAATAATTTTAGACCCTGGGTGGATTATTCTTAGAAATTGTCATTTCTGGGGAAAAAATCTCTAGTCTAATGAATAAAATGGCTTTGGTTATTTATGGGTTTTATGGGTTTTCCCTAAAAAATGAATGAATATATAAGAAAGAGAAAACCCTTTGTTTTAGTTATATTTTGTGATTAACAATGTTTAATCTAACATTTGGAAGCATGTGCTGTATGTAGGACTATGTAAATGTATAGGGGAACTAAGTAATATAATATCTAAATATCTAAAATCCAAAATGTCTGTAAATCTAAAAAACGTGGAAGTATGTAAACATTTAGCCTGGTCTTGTAAAGAGTAATGTTAGTACCAGCTGTGCCTCCCTTAGAAGGAGTGCCATGACTGAAAAGACTCAAATTTTGGTTCTTTTCATCCATTTAACTTCTAATAAAAAAGGAATAGAGAAAACACCTTTGGTAGATTTGGTTTATGAGCAAGGACAGAAAGTATGGGTGAAAGTATTTCTGGTGATTGGATTCACTGAAATCATTGAAGCACAATCCTTATACTTTAAACTCGGCTCAGAAGCAGACAGCTGGAGTCTTTTAATGCTGGCATGGATCTTGAGAGATTATGCCAATCAAAAGTCCTGGCAGCTCAGTTGGCATGCAAAGATTTAAAATGTTTCTCTGCATAAATACAATTGGGAGGTTATCAGGACATGAATGACTATTTGCATTCTAATCCTATCTGGGAGAGATGAGAAGTGGAGAACAAACAAGATGTCGACACAGCATTCTGTTTTATTTGAACTTCTAGTGACAAAACTAGATTCAGGATAATGCCCATGCTGCCTGACTGATTTTTTTAAAAATTTCAGTAATCTAATAAGGAAAGGAGGCTCCAAAGTTGTATGGTGTGGTTCCCCAAGAAAATTATTAGATTAGGAGATTTCTTGTTTCCAAAAGTACAACGTGTAACCCTAAAGTGGAGAAAGGCAGCTCCAAAGTTGTATGGTGTGGTCCCCCAAAGAAATTATGTGTTCCCAACCCTGTTGTTCCCTTGCAAAGTGGTGGTGTGGCACCTTTCCCACCCAAGCAACCTGCCTAGTCCCTTCCTGTTCGTGTCCCCGGCTCACAATGAGCCCATGAGGCACATGCGGGCCTTTTTAAAGGGAAACGGCTACCGTTCTGAAACCCTGCCCCTCCCCACATGGATTCCCCTCATTGGCTGGAGGCAAGCATCCCAGCATGCAAGCTACTGCTTGCCTCCAAATGCTGCATCTTTTCCAATTCACTTCCTGAGTCAGAACAAAGATGGCAACAGTGGCTTCGAAATGCAAGGATACTTCCAGGATCCCAAATCACTTCGAAATCACTTCAAAAAGGAATTTGATCCAAATTTAATCTGAATTACAAAGATTCCGACTGGACCTAACCATGCCTAGTAATTACTGTATTTACAAATTTAGCACCGAAACATTGCAATGTATTGAAACAGCTGTGGATCCAGTCGGGAGGCAGACTGTGTTGGATAATACAAAATGTTGGATGAATGAAGGTTGGATAAGCGAGACTCTACTGTATCTTTCTTCCGAAAGAAGGCATTGTTAATTTGGCCAAAGGTTGACAGAAGTACTGACACAAACAAAGCCAGCTCCTGTAAGAAGACCATCTCTATCCAACCAAGACATCATTGAAGTTTTGCAGAGATGCACTCACTGATTAATGAGGAATATACTCAAATGCAGATCCTCTTACATACATGCTGACTAAATGAGAGAAAATCTATTCCATTGTACTACTAGGAATTGATATATAGTCTTTATATCAGCATAAATAGAAATACAAAATACAAAGGGAGTTGAAAATCATCCCCAGGATGTTCTAGATGAAGAAACTGAAATTGTGCCTTGATGGTAATGGAACATTAATAGAGCCTATTCCAAGTTCTTTCTTTCTTTTATTCTATCAAGTTACAATTGCTGCTAGAGAGGATCAGACAAAGGCATTAGTCATAATTCTAAAAGGATGAAAGTGAACCATTGCATCCCTGATTAAGAGGTTCATTAATAATGCAGTCCATAAGTCAAAACCGAAGGACAGTTTATCCCAAGGGAAATCATTTTACTTTAACTTGCCTTTTATATGCCCAAATACTTCAATTTTTCAAACTTCCATGCCTAGATTGGGTCTTTAATTTAGCTTACTTATACTGTGAAGGAATCTGTTCCTTTCTGTAAGCCCTGAAAAAGGGCTATATGACATATTAGGTGTGTGTGTGTGTGTGTGTGTGTGTGTGTGTCTTTGTCTTGCTGAAACAGAGAGAAAATATCCAAATCAAAACAAAGTGCTATTCTTTTATGTTGTGCTTTTCAAAAGAAATGTTTATAATGTAACTTTTTGAAGTCCTCTGTTGGATACACGAAAGGTATGCATAAAATACCATGCTTGCTGAGCAGAGTTTTCTGTGTTGGAAGCAGATAAACACTCATATTAGATCAAGATGCCAGAAAACATCTAATACATACAAGGGCTATTACAAAAGTGATGAAAATACATTATTTTTAAGAGGCTTTGGATTTTGGGGTTTTCTTTTTTTGGGTAGGGAGCAGTTAGTTTTGAAAAATGAAATCCAGCACAATTTTTTTTATTGCTCTTATTTATGTTTTAACTCCAGAGTTAAGTTTTGGTAATTAGTGGCCCTCTTACCTAGTATACATTAGTTATATTTTAGTTATAAGAAGCAGAGAGGCTCATATAGGCTATTGGAAACATCCATCGATGTAGTCAAGGTAAGGTTAAAATTTCATACCACACAGATGTTCACAGGATGGCTAGTCATTAAATGAAAATTTAGAATATTATTTTGATAAGAAACTTTATGGAAGATTTAAATATTAGATATATGGAACTTTATGAAAGATTTAAAACAGACAAGAATTCTTTTAACTTTCAAAAATATAATGACTGAGTTTGAGATTGACTTAGGTTTAATTTGATGGTGAACACCTGATTGGAAAATGTATAAATTGTTACTAAAAATAGAAATGGAAGGTAAACAAGTAAAGGAATCCATGGTTTAATAGATCCAGAATTTTGCTTATAACATCAAGTTGGAGAATTGGGAACAAATGTGGAGTAAGGTATTTAAAAATATATTAAATTTTAACTTCTAAAAGATGAAGTATGAGATATTTGACTCTGATGACATGAATATAGAAATTAAAGATGATAAAATCATAGAATCATAGATTGGTAAGAGACTATATGGGCCATCCAGTCCAATCCACTGCCATGCAGGAAAATGTACCCTCAAAGCCCCCTAGTGGCACAACAGGTTAAACTACTGAGCTGCTGAACTTGGTGATTGAAAGGTTAGTGGTTCGAATCCGGGCAGTGGATAAGCTCCCGCTTCGAGGCCCAGCTTCTGCCAACCTAGCAGTTTGAAACCATGTAAATGTGAGTAGATCAAAAGGTACTGATTTGGCAGGAAGGTAACGCCGCTTCAAGTAGTCATGCTGGCCACATGAGTTTGGAGGTGTCTATGGACAATTCTGGCTCTTTGGCTTAGAAATGGAGATGAGCACCACCCCCCCAGAGTAGGACACAACTAGACTTACCGTCAGACAAAACCTTTTCCTTTAGTAAATAACAGCTGTAAAGTTGCCAACTTCTATGTAACACAAATCTCAGTACTATTAGGGACTGAAAATGAATATTATTGATATTCTCACTTACAAATAAGTATGGTCATATCACGGTACTTTTATCAATATCTTATTCCATATCAAGAGCTACAACTATACAGAGCACAGTATGTTTACAATATCTTGCCAGTAATACTCACGTAACCCATTAACTAAATCATAATAATAGTCCAGCGGATATACAGCAAATAAGAGTATCACACCAAAGTTGTATTCTTCTAATTCAAAAAGGATGTATTGAATTCTCTCAATCGTAATTATATTCCAGGGCCCGATGGCCAAACAGTATTTGTAATCCACGACCTGATGGCCTAAATCAAAGGAAAATGCCCGGGTAGAGTAGAATCACTGGCGGGTTCCGATGTATCTAGTCGCTCTGCGTAGTAATCATGTATGGGTTGTCCACCTACGGGTATAACAATATACAGCTACCGACCCGTTTCGAGTCCTTTCTTCTTCAGGGTGGTCCCAGTTCAGTGGGAATGCACATGAAATCTATCTGTAATATAAATACACTTAATAGTATCCCAACATTCAGAAAGGTAGCAACGAAGGGCAGGAGATAAACATTACTCACCAGTATTTTAAATCATATAGGCGCTAAATAGTGATGCTGACATCTCAGCAACAGTATTAAATCGCCTTAATGGCGCTGACCGCAAATTCGGTACGAATACAAACTAAGAAGCTACTTAAGTACATAAACAACGGCGCAGGTGTAATCACAATACACATGGGGTGAGATCTCTCGGGTATCCTTAAAGCAAAATATCTGTCAAACTCAGGGTTTCATTCAAACCAGTTGGTTGCTCGCTTTTGACGCGCATTATCCATTTCCTTTCGCACTTTAGCAAAGATGTTTGGATGTCTGCATGTGGCGGTGAAGTTACATGCTCCAAGCCTAAGAATTTAAAGTCCGGTACAGACCGATGTGTGGTTTTAAAATGTCTATATAAGAACGTCTCCTCATTCCCGGCCAAAATCCTACACTTATGTTCACCAAGTCTCTTCCTGAGAGACAGCTAACTGTCCTTGTGAGAACCAGATCAAGCAGACTACTTTCAAATAAGGAATAAAACAGAAAATAAATAAAGGAGAAAGGAGCACTGGTAAGTTCCTGGGGTAAATTTGTTGTTTAGATTTAGTATTGCTTTAGGTCTTTGTTAGCAGCTGCAAAAAGCAGTTGTTTTCCCCCTTCCAAGTTGCCTTAAGCACATTCCTTGAAGGGGCTGGGCTTGCTACAGCAGCTCCCAGCTGACTCACATCCTGCCAGGTGGGAGGAGTTAGCCTAGTTTCTGTTTTTTAAATCAGTCAGCTAACTGTCCTTGTGAGAACCAGATCAAGCAGACTACTTTCAAATAAGGAATAAAACAGAAAATAAATAAAGGAGAAAGAAAGGAGCACTGGTAAGTTCCTGGGGTAAATTTGTTGTTTAGATTTAGTATTGCTTTAGGTCTTTGTTAGCAGCCCATTTATCGGCGCGATAGAGCATAAACTTGTAACAAGTCAGAAAAGAAATATCTAAAGACTTGTACACAATTAAATTAAGTAAATTAAGACCACAAAAAAACAGTTAATCTACAAAAAAAACATATCAATAAGAAATGGAGGTAGTCAGCCAGCAGTGGGAGGGGGGTTTCCCAGTGTTTTGCATCGAGTGTCACATGTATGACTATCTGCCTGCCGGGCAGAAGTCTTGGGTGTGCGTTCGCTGCAGTGAGCTCCTGGCTGTCAGGGAATGTTTCTTCCCTTGAAGCCAAGGTAGCAGACCTGGGAAGCACAGAGAGGAAGTGAGGCTGGAGGATAAGATCTCCAGAGATGCAATAGGAGCATCCCACTCCGTGATGAGCAGCCCTCCAGCTGCCTTGGAAAAATGGGGGTCTTGGGCAGGGAGAACATCAGTCTGAGGAAGAGGACTGGCTCCTCAGTTGGGACCCTTCCTCAGAGGCTGTGCCCATATCTTCGTGCACCGAAGATACTTCTCGGGGTGGTAGGAGGTGGGCTTCTTGTAGTAGGCGATTCGATTGTCCGGAACATAGAAAGCTGGGTTTGTGATGGACGTGATGACCGCATGGTAAATTGCCTGCCGGGTGCAAAGATCGCGGACATTACGAGGCATCTAGATAGGCTGGTAGATAGTGCTGGGGTGGAGCCAGTGGTCGTGGTACACGTTGGTACCAATGACATTGGGAAGGCTAAGTGGATGGTCCTGGAAGCCAAATTTAGGTTGCTAGGTAGAAGATTAAGGTCCAGGACCTCAAAGGTAGCATTCTCGGAAATGCTACCTGTTCCACGCGCAGGGACAGCCAGACAGGCAGAGCTCAGGAGCTTCAATGCGTGGATGAGGCAGTGGTGTCGAGAGGAAGGTTTTAGATTTGTTAGGAACTGGGGAACATTTTCAGGAAAGCCAGACCTGTAGAAAAGGGACAGGTTACACTTGAACGAAAATGGAACCAGACTGCTGGCGACTAATATTAAAAAGATTTCAGAGCAGCTTTTAAACTGATTCCTAGGGGAAAGTCGACAGGAGCTGGGCAGCTTCCGGTTCAAGAGGGTGAAATGCCAAGTATGGAGGACGAAATCCATACACAAATGGCTGAGTCAACAGAAAAGATAGTAGTAGTCGAGAGGTAGGACATGGTAGGCCTTCTACAAATTCTCACAAACAGCCAAAGTTGAAAGTGCACCAGAGAAATAAATATAAATGTCTTTACGCAAACGCTAGAAGCCTTCGAACAAAAATAGGGGAGTTGGAATATTTGGCAAAAGAAAAAAATATTGATATTATTGGCATAACAGAAACCTGGTGGACGGAGGAAAACAAATGGGACACAAAGATTCCAGGTTATAAACTGTACAGGAAAGACAGGAGAGGGAAAAATGGTGGCGGTGTGGCCCTGTACATAAATGAAGAGCTAGAATCTCATGAATTAGAACTTCAAGAAATTTCAAACTCACCTACAGAAACATTGTGGGTAAAAGTCCCAGGACAAAAACTAATCTAGCATTAGGGATCTGCTATCGCCCTCCCAACCAAACTCCAGAGGCAGACTGCTATCTGGAAAACGAAGTTAAACAGGCCTCAAAAGAAATACATTAGTCATAATGGGGGACTTCAACTATCCCCGAATAGATTGGCCAAATTCTTGTTCTACGCATGAAAGAGAGACAAGGTTCCTCGACATGCTAGCTGACTATTCCCTTGAGCAGATGGTCATGGAACCAACCAGGGAAAGGGGATCCTGGACTTGGTGCTAACTAATGAACAAGATCTCGTTCAAGATGTCCTTGTAGCTGAGCCCATAGGTACCAGTGACCATAACACAATAACCTTCAACGTAAGTTTGATAGCAAACTGTCAGTGAAAACTAACACAGAGACATTAAACTTTCACAAAGGGAATTTCACCAAAATGAGAAAAATTGTAAAGAACAAACTAAAAGGAGCAGTAAAAAAAAATCAAATCCCTCCAAAATGCTTGAAACTGTTTAAAAATACCTTAAAACAGGCCGAACTAAAATGCATTCCAATAAAAAGAAAGAGGCATGGAAAGTCCAAAAGGACACCAGTATGGCTTACAAATGAAGTAAAAGATGTGATTGGAAAGAAGAAAAACTCATTCAAGAAATGGAAGGCTCTTCCTACCGAGGAGAACAGAAAGGAACACAAGCTCTGGCAAACTAAATGCAAAGCAACAGTCAGGAAAGCCAAGAGAGATTTTGAGGCACACATAGCAAAGAATATTTAAAAACAACAAAAACTTCTTTAAGTACATCAGAAGCAGGAACCCAACTAGAAAAGCAGTTGGGCCACTCGACGACAATGGTCAGAAAGGGAAAATCAGCGAAGACAAGGAGATTGCTGAGCGGCTAAATGACTTCTTTGCCTCCGTTTTCACACAGGAGGACAGACAACATATGCCTGCAGCTGAGTCAGTTTTTTCAGGGAGGGAATTAAATGAATTAAACCAGATAGAGATAAACAAGGAAGATGTTCTCATATGCCTTACTAAACTAAATGTCAACAAATCACCAGGGCCAGATGGCATCCACCCCAGAGTTCTTAAGGAACTCAAGTGTGAAATTGCTGAAATTCTAGCCAAAATATATAACCTTTCTCTAAGATCAGGCACTGTACCCGAGGACTGGAGGAGGGCAAATGTAACTCCGATCTTCAAGAAAGGATCCAGGGGTGATCCAGGAAATTATAGGCCAGTTAGTCTAACCTCAGTTCCAGGCAAAGTGATGGAAACCATTATTAAAGAAAAAATTACTAAGCACATAGAAGAACAGGCATTGCTGAAGGAAAATCAACATGGTTTCTGCAAAGGCAAATCATGTCTTACTAACTTGTTAGAATTCTTTGAGGGTGTAAATAAACACATAGATAAAGGGGACCCAATTGATATTGTTTACCTTGACTTTCAAAAGGCTTTTGACAAAGTCCCTCACCAAAGGCTCCTAAATAAGCTCTTCAGCCATGGAATCAGGGGACAGGTCTTGTCCTGGATTGGAACCTGGCTAAACTGTAGGAAACAAAGGGTGGTAATAAACGGACATTTCTCTGGGTGGAAAGAGGTGAGAAGTGGCGTTCTCACCAAGGTTCCGTTTTGGGTCCGTTACTTTTTAATTTATTCATTAATGATCTGGATGTAGGAGTGAATTCTGAGGTAGCAAAGTTTGCAGACGACACTAAATTGTTCAGGGTAGTTAAAAATGAAACTGATTGTAAAGAGCTCCAGAAAGATCTCTCGAAATTGAGTGAATGGGCAACAAAGTGGCAAATGCATTTTAACCTAAACAAGTGTAAAGTCATGCACATCGGGGCAAAGAACCCCAACTACACCTACAAATTGATGGGGTCAAAGCTTTCCGAGACAAACCAGGAAAGGGATCTTGGGGTCTTGGTGGACAGCTCAATGAAGATGTCAACCCAGTGCGCAGCAGCAGTGAAAAAAGCAAATTCTATGCTTGGCATGATCAGAAAGGGAATCGAAAATAGGTCAGCAAATGTTGTATTACCTCTCTACAAATCGATGGTAAGGCCACATTTGGAGTACTGTGTACAATTCTGGTCTCCGCACCTTAAGAAGGATATAACGGAACTGGAAAAGGTACAGAAAAGGGCAACAAGAATGATCCAAGGGATGGAGCGGCTCCCTTATGAAACCAGGTTGCAACGCCTTGGTCTTTTCAGCCTTGAAAGACGACGTTTAAGAGGTGACTTGATCGAAGTGTATAAAATCATGCATGGGATAGAAAAGGTGAATAAAGAAAAACTGTTTTCTTTGTCACAAAACACTAGGACTAGGGGCCACTCCCTGAAGCTCCAAGGTAGGAAAATTAGGACTAACCAAGGGAAATATTTCTTCACCCAGAGGGTCATTGGGTTATGGAACTCACTTCCAGAAGAGGTTGTGACAGCTGTCAGCCTGAACAACTTCAAGGCAGGATTAGACAGATTCATGGATACCAAGTGTATCGGTAGTTACTGAAAAGGACATTCAAGTGCCACCTCGGAGTTGGTTGAGGTAGGCAGGATTTCCCTGGGTACTGGTTGTGGGGGGTCGTGAGCAGGTGAGGGTTTTGCCCTCCTTTCTGCTAGAGATCCCCGTGTACAACTGGTGGGCCACTGTGTGATACAGGATGCTGGACTAGATGGGCTGAGGTCCGATTCAGCATGGCTCTTCTTATGTTCTATGTTCTTATGAGAGATCGTTTCGTCATGCCCACATAATAACACGGGCACAAGCAATATAAAAGATAAATCGCTTTTTTTGTAACTTCACTGCCACATGCAGACATCCAAACATCTTTGCTAAAGTGCGAAAGGAAATGGTCAGGAAGGCCTTCCTTATGTTCAGGTGAACTCTCCTTTCCTGTAATTCAAACTCATTGGTCTGAGTCCTAGGCTCCAGGGCAGCAGAAAACAAGGCTGCTCCCTTTTCCTTTTGACCCCCCAATATTTAAACATGGTTAGTATGTCTCATCTCAGTCTTATCTTTTGCAGGTCAAACAAGCCCAGCTGCTTTTCATAGGTCATGGTTTGCAGGCCTTTGATAATTTTAGTCATACTCCTCTGAGCATATTCTAGCTTGTCGATATCATTTTTGAATTGTCTATATTCTCCTCAATTGCATTTTCCAGCAATAGAAATCTCTGCCACATTAATGACTGACAAGATGTGTATGATAAATGCAATATTTTCTAGTTTGTACTACTGGTATGTAACAGTATCTATCAAATCCCTGCTATTCAAATAGGTCATCTTGACATGGCAAGAGAGTCTGTGAAGGACTTATTAACCTTCATATGAATTCTAGGCTCCAGCAAGAGAATGTGCTCAAGTGCTCAAGTACTTATTGTAGCTTTTGTTATTGCTGTATTTTTCACATTATGCACAAAATTCTTCTGATCATAACAGATGTTTCACCTATAGAAGAGCAAGAAAAGGACAAGCTAATAGACTAAAAAGAGAAAGCTCTCTCTAAAACTAACATCAATGCAACAAGGAAACATTTATTGCAGTTTCCAATTATGCATACTTACACAAATGTGAAAGATAAAATTGCCCAAAGTCTCTAATACACCACACCCAAAATATATTGTTGCATAATATATATTGTTCATATTCACCACACAAGTTTGAATCATGTCAAGCTTTACATCGTCAGAAGCATGGTGAGGAAATCATATAAATGCATTGTGATAGAATTGTATGCTCTCTGCATACCTTGATTTAAGCAGAATGGACATGTTCTAGTTTATATTTATGATTTGTAAGTAGAGGATTATAAAAGTGGTAGCCAACTGTGCATGTAACCATTTGGAACTCAATCTTAAGCATTTTCGGGGTTAACCCAGAAAGCAATCAGATTGCAGCGACAGGCAGAAGAAACTCAATGAGCAGTAATGGAATGGGACAAGGGAAATTTACTCATCCCAAAGAAAACATTGAATATAGCAATTCCAGTAAATGCACTAGATGTACCTCATTCAACAGTGCACACACAAACCATTCCTAATGTTTGATGCTCCTTTTCCTGGAATGAACTCCTTTGCCATCCCCACCAGAGACAGCAAATACAATTTGAGAGAACACACATGCTTTTGTGTACTCCCATTCATTTCAGCAAGTCTATCGCAGCAGTATTTTTTTTTTGCTGGATTGCACCCTTGATGGGAGTATAAAGACAAGGCTACATCACCAGCATTTCTGAATTAAATCATTATTCTTCCCAAGTTTTCCTCATTCAGATGGCTTTTACTCCATTGGCCTTTCACAGATTTAGTGTCCTTATTGCAGAAGGCTGGTAGAGCTGGTTTTCCAACTTTCATTTTACTCATGGAAACCCACTCCCCCTGGTTATGAATTTGATATTATTTTCAGCTGGCTTGCTAACCGTTATTAGCATCTTTTGTCATTTTTGACACTTACATTCCACTGCAATGAACACAGATCACATTGGGTAGTCTGGCTGAGCTTGGAATACTTCTCTTTCCCCATTGCATTTTCTGAACTGACATTGAATCTAATATATTCAGCTGATCGTTTGGCAGTCTTTCAGTGTTCTGAGGCCCAATTTTTTTGAGCACATCTCTGTGAATGTTTCAACTTGTCAGGAATATGATGCACTGCCTTTTATTCACTTACCAAAGTACAGAAGTAGACCGCCCTACTCATGCTTCTCCTTTCTTTTTATTAGGAAATTTGCCACAGTTGTGTTGAAATGAGAACAAAATCAAATGAGTGGTTCAAAATACAGTTTGTGACAGCAGACAAAAGTGCTTTTTGTCATACAATGTTCAAAATGGGTTAATAGAAAAGCTATTTTTCCAAGTAGATCAGCGGGGGTGGGGTGCAGGAACAGAATAGACCTACCAACATATATTCAACATGAAAGCTAAATGAAATGTTCAGAGAAGACTGCACTTGAATACCAGATGAGGTGGGACAAACCAGGCACTTTCTTTCTGTCTCACCCAGAACTGCTTACTTCTCCTATTAGAATGTAAGGCTTTATTCCTAGGCCCTGCTACCTAAAGTTTTCAGCCGTGTAAATCAGTGGTATCAAACTCATTTTCACTGAGTGCTCAATGGTTGTCTCCAAGGGATGTTTGTAATTGTATAAACTGTACAAATGGAAGTATGTTACTCTGGCACTGAGAGCCTTGTATGTTGCCCTGGCAGGCTGTATTCAGTCTGCAGACCTTTTGTTTGATAAATGCATAAATACTTTTATTGTTTTGATCTAATATGTATTAAATGTGTTGCTCAGTTGTCTGTGGACTGCAATTAAGGCCTTGTTTTCAACAGTTTTGGAAGCATCTTTTTGTAATTTGTGGTAATAGGCTTGCAATCTTAAGGATTTCTTTTTTTAAAAAAAATGCATTTTGGGTAAGGATGTCAGCTGTACTGTGCTCATATTGTTTCAGAGAGGGGTTATTTACCAAAAGGAAAAATCATTTAAAATGGTAAAGCAGAAGCATTAGCAGCAGTTTAGCGGATCAGAAGCTTCTAGTGCCAGCAGTAGAGCAATTGAGTATAAGCAAGTCAGGAGCTTTAAAAGTTACGAAACAAATAAAAAAGAAATACAAAACTAGGTAGAAAAGGCAATAGGCCATAGTTATCTAACTAACAGTAGTTATCTTGTCTCTCCATGCTCACAAGATAACAAAAGGTAGAACATGGTGGAAGACTTAGAGGCTTGCCTTGTGCCCAGAAAAGAGGTGTGTTCCTGAGAAGTATCACTCTAACAAGCAAAGTGAAAGGAGGACAGGCAGACAAAGTGGCCAATAGAGGAAAGGTTTTCCATGCCAGCTAAGTTGCTGATGATTGCTCAGTGCCTAAACTGATTGTGCCTTATGGGAAGTGAAGTTGAAATCACATAGATACCTGGGCATGGGTGTCACATAAGCCAAACAAAGGGTTCACTTCTCTCCATCATGTTGTGTTGGGATATTTTTGCATAGTCCAGGATCCACCACTGGAAATAGATTGGGAAAGGCTGGCTTAGAATTTGTAGTTTGTGACACTAGGCAAACAATGTCGGCGTGGATTTACTTCAAGCAATCACAACAACCCTGTCAGGTAGGCACATAATTTATAACTCCTAAATTACTGCCTCCATGCACTGCGCTTGGACAGATTCAAGACAGGTCAATCTTCCAGCCCAATATCAGCAAAGCCCTTATCTGCAAGCTTGCTCATTAGCAGATTGGTGATAAGTACAGCTCAGCTTCTGGACCTTATTTCTTTTATTAGATACCTGAAACTTTCAGTTTCATTCAAATACTTTGAAGCCTTTTATTTTTGGCTATATACAGACTATAGACAATCATCAGGAAACTCATGATCCCATCCTCCTCCTACATGGAGGCATCATGGCAACAGATCCTCCTTTATGGAGGTATCGCAGAGGAAGAGAGCCTAGAATGAAAGAGATAGAGCACATAGCTCTCCGCCCCTTATATACAACCACACTAGTTACCCATCATGCTCAGGGACAGGATATGATGTGGAACTTGTTACTCCTGTCATATGGATATTACTAGGGGTATTTGATCCATAAAAAATTGTTTCTAAACTCATGTGGGGGGGGGATTGCCGCTGTTGTTTCTAAATAGAAAGTGTTCCGAAAAATTTTGTAATAATTTTGAAATTGAAAGGTAATTAATAACGAAATTCGTTATTATTTGTTATGCCAGCTAGGAATCAATCCCTGTGCATTATTTCCCAGCTGGCAAGGAGGGGTGGGGGTGAGCAGAACGCTGAAGCCACTATCCCGCGTTAGTTCTCAGCAGGGAAGGAGGAGGCAAGGGGATGCCCTCCGCACCTCCTTCCCTGCTGAGAACTAATGTGCAATAGCCTTGACGCGCGTTAGTTCTCAGCAGGGAAGGAGGGGCGGAGGGCATCCCCTCTCCTCCTCCTTCCCTGCTGAGAACTAATGTGCGTCAAGGGTATCACGTGTTAGTTCTCAGCAGGGAAGGAGGAGATGAGGGGATGCCCTCCGCTCCTCCTTTCCTGCCGAGAACTAACGTGCAATAGCCTTGATGCGCGTTAGTTCTCAGCAGGGAAGGAGGGGCAGAGGGCATCCCCTCTCCTCCTTCCCTGCTGAGAACTAACACGCGTCAAGGCTATCGCGCGTTAGTTCTCAGCAGGGAAGGAGGAGGTGAGGGGATGCCCTGCACTCTCCCCCCCCAGCTCAGAAGCATCGTGGGTTAAATATAACCCACGCTGCCTCTCAGCTGGCAGGACAAGGAGGGAAGAGTGGAGGGCTTGCCCTGCACTCTTCCCCCCCCAGCCCAGAAGCATCGTGGGTAAAAGCTAAGAAAGGGCGTAAATAACGACCTAATAATGTGCTCTTTGCGGAAATGGCGATTCCAGCTTCGGTTTTGACGCCAAGGATCAATATAGGGTCAAAACAATTTTAAATACAAAAAATCAATGGAAATCAAAGTATTACGGATGGAGATATCCACCCCTAGATGTTACACAGCTTCCTTGGCCAGTCCAACCATATACTTAACCCTTTAATGGCATCTAGTGACCATGTGTTCTGGAAGAAGTATTTTTTTCATGCACACATTTAAACCCATGGGGTTACATTCAATTCATTTTTTTAAACACAGCAATATCTAACTGAAAAATAATGAAAAGAGAAATAAATTTTGAAAAGCAAGTTATAGTAGACCATCAGTCTGGAAGCATAGTTGCCTATGCTTTATGTAGGCATCATTCTTGGGAAGCCATTATTTAGTGATAAGAGTAGATTGCCCTGGGCATACTTGGTTTCTTTCTTCACTGTCAGCCTCAGGGGACAAACCACCTACTAATTGGCTGTAACTCAACACTACCCTATGACACGAAAGAAAAACCTGTGAGGTTTTTGTAGAAAAAAATAGCAGCAACATATGGACATAAATTATTTCAACATTCTTATTGTTCCACATTTTTCTTGAGAAGACTGCATATTAGAATATGTAACATATACTGGACACACATTGGAATTATGCATCTACATTTTAGTATTAATGCAATTTGACATAATTTTTCCTGCCATTGCTCAAAATATGGAAATAGATAAAGATAGAGATGTGAAGAATTTTGTTAAAAGTTCTTGTTCTTGGTAAGACAGAATGTCCTATGAGCTGAAGAAATTCTGATGAGAAACTGACAAACCTTGTGATATTTTCCCCCTCCTAACTAACCATCAAAGTGTGCAAAGCTAAAGCCTTTTGAATTTATATAATCATAGTGCTATATTTCCACTGGCAGTAACTGGCAAAATCTTGCGCTTTGTAGATTCGAGAAGCACTTACTCACCTTCTACTAACCATCAAGGTGTGCAAAGCTAAAGGCTTTTGAACTTATATGATCACAGCTCTATATTTCCACTGGCAGCATCTTGTAGAATCCTTGGCTTTGTAGGCTCAAGAAGCACTTTCTCTTTCATATGTTATATATCTTATAAAGATGGAGGGCTTTCACTCTGAAATTATAATTTTAGCCTTGGCCATTAAAGTGATGGAATATATATATATGTGAGGGAGAGAGGGGGAGAGGAGGCAAATATTGAAAGAGTCTAAGTAACTGCATACCTAAAAGCAACAATTTTCTGTTCTGGTGTGTGTGAGAGAGAGTATGAGTTTGTGTGTGCGTGTGTGAGAGAGAACAAGAAGAATCATCCCCGTACAAGAAGAATCATCCCTTTGAACAATGTGCCTGTAAACATATATTCCAGAGAATAACATTTTTTTCAATGTATACCAGTTTTCTACCAGTATTTTTCATTATCATAAGGAATGAATGTATCCACATTAACTTGGGTGGGGAAAGCGTGACTCCTAAACCATGCATGGTGATGTCAGACCATTTTGAAGCAACCCCCACCTCCTAATGGTGTTATAAATAACATTTACAGTATGCTGATTTGAGACTGGGGGGGGGGGTGTCAAAATGTTTTAAAATTGAAAAAATATTCTTCAAATCCACCTTTCCCTCCGGCGCTGCTTTATTATGGTTTTGCCCTCTGGTGCTGTTTTAGGCTGATGAGAAGCCTTTTATTTATTATTTATTTATTTGCAATATTTGTATACCACCCTTATCAACCTCGAAGGGGACTTAGGGCAATTCACAGTGTTGGCAACAATTCAATGCCATGGATAAAAACAGTATAAAACATCTTTTTAGTCTGTCTCGGTGTTGACACGCGCACACGCATACACACACGAATAAAACCTACCTCAAGATGGCCTTTATCCATTAGAAAACTTTAGTTATGAAATTTTAAAAATGGAAATAATAATAATGCCTCAAATGTCCCAGAGCAGGCTGCACAACATATGCTGGATGTGGCCCAAAAATGCCTTCCCTTTGGCCTCACTGGTTGGCCCTTTGCATGCCTGCTTGACAGCCTGTGGAAGGCCCTATAGTTATTATTATTATTTATTTCCCACATTTCTATCCCATCACTTCTCAACCCCCGAAGGGGGACTCAGGATGGCATTACATTGATTCCTGATACGAGGCTATTACAAAAATTACAATCATAAAATCACAAATAAAAATATTTCATAATTAAAAACAATGCATAATTAAAAACCATACATAAGATTAAAACAGTAAACCAGTCTCATCAGTCATGTCACCATGGCATGCAATTTGTCCCTTTAAAGTGCTGCTTACATCTATTGACCAAAAGCCTGGTCCCAGAACCATGCTTTTAATTTCTTTTGAAAAGCCAGAAGGGAGGTGGCCGATCTTAGTTCCGTTGGGAGTGTGTTCCGTAGGCGAGGAGCCACTGCCGAGAAGGCCCTGTCTCTCATCCCTGCCAGGCGCATTTGAGCTGTAGACAGGAGCGAGAGCAGGGCCTCTTTGGATGATCTTAGATTTCGAGGTGGGACATAGGGGTGGATGCGTTCAGACAAGTAAGCTGGGGCAGAACCGTTTAGAGCTTTATAGGTCAAAATCAGCACTTTGAATTGGGCTCGAAGATGGACCGGCAGAAAGTGGAGCTGACACAACAGAGGGGTGGTATGTTCCCTGCATGTCGCCCCAGTTAGTAATCTGGCTGCCGACCAATGTACTAGCTGAAGTTTCCGAATCATCTTCAAAGGCAACCCCACATAGAGCGCGTTGCAGCAATCTATTTGGGATGTAACCAAAGTATGGACTACCATGGCGAAGTCAGACTTCCCAAGGTTCTCCTCAGCAGGCACTTGGACAGTTGAAGGCTCATGCAAGGCAAGCTTCTGCAGCTCAGAGAGGAGAGGTGGGTGGGTGAGTGGTGAGTGGACCAGTGAAGGAGGAGCCCAGGCCCTTCCTCAGCCTCATGACATTTCCATGAGAATGGTATTAGGCTGGGGAAGGTGTGGGGCCTCCCATTTAGGGAAGAGGGGTGGTCTGCAGACATTTTAAAAATAATGGCCCTTTACAAGGACCAAACTGTGCACTGTTCTAGACTGTTCTAGAGAATGAAGAAAGTGGGAGTGTGGCCCTCAGTTGTACCACAGAGTGAAAAGGAAATTTATGGATGCAGATTTCATAAGAAAGCCCTATCTCCACTTTTAAGTAGGCATGTACTTCACAAAGTCAACCACTGAGTAACATATACATTTATATCTTATGAAAATAGCTCACATATGCCATTCATCTACTGACCAAATGCCATGAGATGCCTATTCTTTCCAATATATCTTCATCTTTCTTTAAAAAAATTGAGTCACTCTACTTGCTTATCAATATACAGAAACTACTGCAGAGCTGTGCTGTGAAGCGTACTAATGCCATATTTGTTGCTTCTGTAATTTCAAGCCAAGTGTTCTGGCTTGCATGAGATACACCTGCAACTTGTTAGTCATGCTCTTCATTAGACCAAAATTCTCTTGGGATTAACAATTGTGTTTTGCCTAACCTCTTTCTCAGTAGAGATGTTACATTCTTATTTAATTGCTTCCCTAGCACACAGGACTGTGTTCACCCTGACAGGAGTGCTTAATGCAAATTATAAATAATTTTTTAAAACAAGATAAATATAAGAGAACAGCGTACTGCTCTGTCACAGTATATTAGTAGTAGCACCCAATTATAACATTACACTCTGTTGGAATGCACAATACACGTTCTTCAAGATGGGCATTTTTAAAGTAGTATCCATTGGAGGACAAATGTATTAGCTGAAAACACTATGATGGAGAATGGAGTATATATAGGGGCAGATAGGAGCAGTGACAGCAAGAGTGTAAAATGGAGTTTAGCAGCCATCTCATACAAGCGAGACAGCCATGTCAGCACTCAATTGAATGGCTTGCTGCGAAACCATGCTCCCTCCAGTTCCTGCTTTGCCATAGTAGGTAATGCAACATTTGATTGATTACCTGGAAAGGGCTCATGCCTCCCCATGCTGAACTATGCAAGACTAAGCCATAAAAGTGTCTGATTTCCTTGCCCCGTGTCCTATTTCTGGCACCCGTTAGAGCTCATGTACCTCTATATTTTGAACTAGTCATCCCCTGCCACGTGTTGCTGTGGCCCAGTCTGGTGATCTGAAAAATAAAGTAATGAGAGCTAAACTGGGCTTTACAGGCCAATAGATACTCCACCACTA
This sequence comes from Anolis apletophallus, assembly GCA_030556195.1. Lineage (NCBI taxonomy): Eukaryota > Metazoa > Chordata > Lepidosauria > Squamata > Anolidae > Anolis > Anolis apletophallus. The sequence continues at coordinate 171,276,577 of JARBWK010000003.1, read as the reverse complement.
TGTGTTTAGACCCTCTCATCTTGTATCTCTAAAATTACTATTCAATATATAGGTGAGTGACATAGGAATGTAGCTCCTGGATGTATGTGTGAGATGAAATGAAAGCCTGTTTTACTCACATAGGAATCCTACCTTCCCTATTAGTTCTTCCTTTGGTGCCCAGATTTTTAGCATTTTCATTATATGCAATGCTAAAACTGATTCCTCTTGCTGATGTCTTCTCACCTCATATCATCTCTTGCGTTACTCTGTTACTTGAGCTTCTATGGGTAACAAAAGTGTCTTGTGACAATCATTCCAAAATCACTGGCTTTATTCACAGATTATGTTGTTCCATACATTGAAAGCCTGGTACCTAAATTAATTACACACACCTCGTGACATGTATTTCCTTATATTGTGGGGATTTTGAGGGGTGTTAAAATAACAGTATCATGCATATAACTCTCTCCAAAATGTGCTGCTTGAAAAACTTTGCCTTTAAATGGTGTAAACTGTTCAAGTACAAGGAGTAAGTCAAAACTACTATTATTGGATAGATAGTTAAAGAGACATTGCATTAGTTCACTTTCATTGAAGTAATAGGTTCACTTCATTGAAGTAACAGGTTCCTCCATTCCAGAGAATATAAAAAAATTAATGCAGAACTACAAATCAAAAAGGATTATAATAATAAAACTAACATTCACATGCTCCAGCTATGAAAACTGTCTGAACTTAAAATCAATTTGGTAGATTTGAGGCCTATATGTCATTTCAGAGAGTGCATACTTTAAATGATGCTCTTATTACAAGCAGTCGAGATCTCATTAAACTGATGGTTTTTTAGGATGAACGATTAGGTAGCTTATTTTGCCTAACATCTTTCCTTTTGTGGATGCCCTCATAAAACTTATCCATTTTTCTTGGTAGTTCAATGTTAATAACTTGCAAATTGCTTTGGTTATACAATTCTACACTGTAACTGTATTCAAAGGCTCAGCCTAAATTATATCATCTGTATGTGAACTTCTGTTTGTACAGAGCCCACAAAATTGGGGAGCAAGGGGAGGCAAGAATCTGAGAAATGAAAAAGAAATCGCACTGCATGCATGTAATGACTCAATAATCTTTTTTCTCTATATTATCCAGTGATGAGAAGCTGGATACATGTCTTCTTTTGTACTTGAATGGAAATCAGGGAAAGGAAGTTTGGATGTGCCAAAATTCCCTGTAAACCCAGTGGAATAATTTGAACAAGTCTGTGAAGGGACTACAGTCACACCTTGCTAAATAGTTGTGGATATTGGCTCAGAATAGGAACCATCCTTAAAGGTTGATCCAGATGGGTTCAGAAATGACCCAGTGTTGTTTTCTTAATTATTTTTCTGCCACATATGTTTAACAAAAGTCTGTCTTATTCCTTTTCCACCTTGAGGAATGTGAAGGAGAATGCAAAAAATATGACACATGGGTTACAGGCAACCCAAAGATACGTATTTTGCAGTTCCTTTTTGGTTTATTAAACTCAGAATCCTTTCACATACTTTGGAGAAGGCTCAGGAGGGTAAAAACATGGCAAAATTGCTCCATGCTCCTAAGGTTGTGTATCTGAGCATTTTGAATAAAACTGGAGGGGACAGGGGAAGGATTCAGACTTCGATGATCCTGTACAACCCCTTGATCCCATGGTGTCTCCCATCTCTCAGGCAAAGAGATAATCTCAACTTTGACACATTTGTCTAAGGTTGCATTTATTTGTGGCCCAGAGCAGCCCTAGATCTAGCACGTACTATTAAATTAGGGGCCATATGTCTAGCTCTTCCCCAGACTGGCCCATCCTTTTGTTCCCATCTTAGCTCCACTGTTCCCTGCAGTCCACTGACTTTTCCGCTATTGCCTGGCTGTTGTCTGTCATGTCTGCTAATATCAGAATAAAGCACTCAATGATCAGCAAGGAGAGAGTACAGCAAATTCCAGTGGTTGGTGTCACCTGAACAAGCCATTCCCTACCGATTGTTGCAGACCAAGGGAAGGGCAACAGCATTCATATGGACAATGCTTTGGGACAAAATGGATCTGATGCAGCTGTCCAGATTGCTGCAAAGTCCCAAAATGCTAGAATTTCCTGAAAACTCTAGAGTATCCTACAACTTTGTTTAAGGCAAAGCAATATTGGGCTAAGTGGATAAAACCTAGGATATTTATTGTGTAGACAGCTGGTATTGGATTCAATGTTTGTTTGTTTTTTAATAAAAATATAGACAATCCCTTAGTCATATAAGGCATTTCATACTGTTTTTGCTTTATATTTTTGTTAGATTGTAAGATTTGGTCTTTTCTGTGTACAAATGTACACATAATGCATATACAAATTTCAGTCTTTTCACCTTTTTGCACATGTTTCCCTAACAGAAAAACCCTTCTTTTTGGGCCGTTTCACACAGTCATATAACCCAGAATATCAAGGCAGATAATGTGGGATTTTATGCAGCTGTGTGGAAGGGGTCTTACAGTGAATCATATTTGTATTTTTGCTCTTATTTTTTAAAATCATCAATGACTTAGGACACAACATATTTCTCCATAAAGCAACACAAGTCTTTTAAATATGAAGTTTTAAAAGGTTATGTGTTTTTCATCTAGTAACAAGTTTCAGAGGGAATCCAATTGTTACTTATGTCTAGACTCCAGCAAATTCATTTTCATGTCAGTCCATCAAGTGCACATGTTGGTAAATAGCTAGCTTCTTATCCAAATGTTAGTCTAGGAAGTATGGATCACATCAGTGCATATCAAAATTTACATAGATTGCTCTCCTCCAACATTTCAGGATTTAGTCTTCAGATCAAACAGATAAAACTTTAATCTTACCTCAAAGACAATATTCATCAATACAATAACTTCACAGATTCCAGGTGCATTTCTGTACTTTGATTACATATACTGAGTAGCTCTAACACTTGGTGGAAACTCTGCTACAACAGCCGAATGTCAAATATGACTCCATTCTATTGGAATTACTTGCAAAATACCACAGACATTGCTACCAAATGGTCAAAGATCTTGAAGATCAAGAAAAAAAGGCAAAAACAAAATGTCTTGGAGATATATTTTGTGGATGTGACCCTATAGATATTAGTTTCATACCCCCCCCTTCAAAAAATGAAGGCATTGAAGACACAGGAGGAAAGGCCCAAATGCCACTAATATGATCTCTATAACTAATTAATATTTTTGCTTTTATAAACCTCACAAGGCTTTTCCTAAAGGTGCATCTTCACAATATAATTAATGGAGTTTAACACCACTTTAACTGCTATGACTCAACACTGTGGAAACCTGGAATTTGTAGTTTGGTGGGACATGGGCATTCTTTGGCAAAAAGAAAAGAAAAGCTAAATACCCTGTGAATGTGAAACTACAGCTCTTAGGATTCCTTAGCATTGAGTCATGGCAGTTAAAGTGGTGCCATACTGAATTAATTCTAAAGTATAGATACAGCCCATGCCTATCAATTTTATTCCTAGTGCATTTGACCCACCCACTGTGTTCTATTTCTCTATGATGTTATTTTGAAACTGTTTATTTTGTTTTGTTATTTCATGTATTTATTTTGATGGTACTTTTGCTGCTTGTATTTTATTTTGCTGTATTGTAATTTTGAGCTTGGCCTCATATTAGCCACCCCAAGTCCTCTTTGGGGAGATGGTGATGGAGTATAAAAAAAGATTATTATTTTACTGACATCACAGTATGTCACAGCAAACGAGATCTATATGCTGGGTTTCGTATCAAAAAAATCACAAGTCGAACACTTCCCAAGCATCTAGGACTGTGTGGTGTATGTTCGAATGATACAAGCAGGTCCAAGTAAGGTGACCTTTTGCAGTTGACAGATCATGACTTTGTCAATGTTTATTGTTTCCAAATGCCGGCTGAGATCTTTTGGCACGGCAGCCAGTGTACCAATGATCACTGGGACCACCTGTACTGGTTTATGCCAGAGCCTTTGCAGTTCAATTTTGGGAGAAAATATGGGAGAAATGGAAAAAGAAATGGATGCCATTTTTCTCAAAGGAAGCCCCGATAGGGAGTCTGAGAAACAAAGAGGATAAGAGCGTCATCAAGAAACTGGAACAGTGGGGATATTGTAAAATAAAAGACTTATATAACAAAAAGAATGTACTAATGGAATGGAGTCAGTTGAAAAACTTAGGAGGAGAAAGATTTTGGCTAACATTGAGAGGCATTTGGGAACAAATAAAAGGAAGATAGCAATTCGGGTGAAAATATAATAGATAGGATATTAAAGAAAGATCCAGTGGAAGGCAAAAAGGGTTAGGCAAAATATATGGAAGAATGCTGGAAGATAAAGAAATTTATGTATAAAAGGATGGAAAATAGGTGGGAAAAGGAAGGAGGCCTAGGGAAAAAAAAGAATAGATAGGATAAAGGATTGGACTAAATAAAATAAAAATAGGAAAATATAGGGAACTAGAGCAGAAAGTAATAACAAAATGGTACAGGACACCAATCCAACTGGCACATATGATCCAGGGTCTAAATCCGAAATGTTGGCACTAGGGAGTAGAGAAGCCTGGTACGCACATCTCTGGTGGGAGTGTAAGGAGATACAAAGGTTCTGGAATCAAATTTTTAGGAAGATCGAACTATATACAAAAATAAAAAATGATTTAAATATGGATATTCTCTTAAAAGGGATATGCGGGGATAGTAAAATCAAAGCGCAAGAACAAAAATTAGTTATGATGATGTTTAGGCGGCACATGCCGTGATTGCCTGGGGTGGAAAGAAAAAAAAATGGACCCTTGAAAAATGGTATGAATATGTGTGAACAAGTTCAGCTGGAAATTATGGACATTATAAGAAATGAAAAACTATGGACAGAAAAGCAGAAGAAAATCAAAGAACTATGGTTACCCTTCAAAACTGGATACAGGAAGCTAAACCAGAAGATGAACATTGGGGAAAAAACTGGACAGAATGCAACGATGGCTCAAATAAATGAAGGACTAACTTGTCAACGGGGGAGGGGGAGGGTCAGGGGGGAAGAAAAATGTATTGTAACTAAAGCAATGTAAAGTAAGAGTAAATGTAGTATAACAATACAATAAAAAATCTTTAAAAAATTTTTTTTGAGGTCTTCTTCTTCTTATTATTATTATTATCTTAATGAGCTTACTCATATTCCAAGAAGTGTCAAAGTATTATAAAATGTTTCACTTCTTAATTTTATATATTTATTTGCCATTGTAAACTCTTATAGGACCACGACTTGTGATTTATCCTGTCTATAGAAAGAGCTAGTTGCAAAGGACTGCAGAGATTGTGCTATTATCCAGGTGGATGCCATTAGGTCCTGCAAGAGAGAGACGGATACTTTATTTTATGGGGAGGGGAATTGAAGGAGTAAAACCATTTCCCCTGTTTTTGCTGGTTATTCCCCCTCCTTGCTTCCCATGCCATAAACGAGGCTTGTTTCAACGTTGGGGACATAAGTGGGTGAATAACAAAAAACAAAACAAAAACAGGGAATTATTTTTACTCCTTCAACTCACAGTCCACCCCCATAAAATGAAGTATCCTCTCTCTAGTGCCCCCTAGTGGCCTCCACCATGATAATGGAAAACTACCAGACTGCACAGTTTTGGAATAAAGCATTGGTTTTGACCTTTAAAGCTCTACATGGTTTGGGTCCAGGTTACCTACAGGATTGTCAATTTGCCCCTCACACTGAGGTCCAGCCAGAACCAGACTGCCGACGGTCACCCAGATGATCTTTTCACCTGCTGCCTCAAGACTGTGGAATGACCTGTAGGAAGTGCTCTGACAGCTAAATGAACTGTTAGAATTTAAAACACATATGAAGACTGATTTCTTCCAGCAGGCCTACCCAGTCAGGTTTAATCATGAATTTTAAAGTTGTGTCTTGTGCTTTGTTCTGTATTTTAATATGTAGTTTATCAAAATATGTTTTACTATGTGTATTTATAGAACACTTAAGATGATTATGTGTTTTTAGCTATGTTGTAACCCACCTTGAGCTGCTAGGAGAAGGGGGTAAAAAAATAAAATTATTGTTGCTGTTATTATTATTATTATCATTGCCACTCTCAATGTTTGTTTTAGACTCAATCGCTCTTATGATCTTATATTGTTTCTTTAACTTCTTTCTGTTCCCCTGAACCAGCCAACGTCTGATTATAATTTCAGATAAACACACAATTTTTCTATGTGCTTGCAGTTCAGTATTATTTTCTATGACATATGTGGTCAGTTTTAGCAACAAAAAAAGGTATATGGCAGGCTCTGTGGCATGTGAAGTGCTGCTGTCTATAGAGGAGCCAGGAGATCTTTTTCCCCCTTGCGGTAGTTTGGTTTCTTTTCCTGATTGCTGATTTTCATTTCTCCATCTCCAGTCTATGTCCTCATTTATCCAATGTCTATAGGTTTTCTTTATATAAGTTTACTTCACCAGAAGAATTGTTGTAATACATATTTTAAAATAAACTAGCTGTGAGTCACCCCCGAATAATACAGATATGGGCTAAATTTCCAGTTCATTCCCAAAACGCTATAATGAGACAATAACAAAAAAAACCAGGAAGCAATCAATAAATGATGTGGCAATTAAGTTGTTTCATATCCGGTTATATTGCATTTTTGCTTTTGGAAAACAACCCTCCAGAATGGGACTGAGATACTCACAGAATGACAGGATTGTGGGTTAATATAACTGGAAAATATCTCAAGGGATGTGCTTGGTTCAACTTCCTACAGCGTATTAATGCATACACAGAGCACTCCTAAGAGAGGACAATCTAATCCCTATTGAAGACCTCAAAGAAGGAGAGTCCACCACAATCTGAAGTCAAATTCAAAGAAATGCTAGTCTGGACTATCTGTGTACAAAGCAGTCTTGTGGCACTTCAGTTGTTAAATGAGTGAACATCAATATTTATACACTGAGAATGGTATTGGCTTTTTGTTGTTCAATAATATGGTTGACTTCTCTTTAGCTTATGGTCTACTAATCCTTTTAAGTATCCCTGGATTCCTGGATTAAGTATCAGGCTTTTGACAGTTTTATGGCATTTAGATGTTTTATGTAAGTGATATATTGTATTTTACTTTGTTATATATGCAGCATTAAATATTGCTATTCTGTAAGTAGCTCTGTGCCCCCTTCATGGTGAGAGGAGCAGAATATAAATATAGCAAATCAATAAATAAATCAATTAGTAACATTCAGATTGTTTTAGTTTTGACCCAAGTCTTCAAACTGTCTATCCTTTGGAACTATCAGTGAGTACTGTTTGGATTTTGTTGGTAATCCAGTATAATTCACTCAACCATGCCATTGTTTAGTATACTCAAGTCCACATTTTACCAGTTTGTCTGCAATATTATCATTGGGGGGGAGGGAATCAAAAGCCTTACTGAAAGCAATATATACATCCACAGCACATTCTTGATATATCAAACTTGTAATTCTTTTCTCAAAGGACATACATTTAATTTGCCATGTTTCTATCGGAATATTGCTGACTCTTAGGAGTAACACCATTGCATTCTAAATGGTCACAGATAGACTATTTAATTATTTGTTATAGAATCGTTCCTGGTATTGATGCCAAGCTGAATGGTTAGTCGTTGCTTGGTTCTTGTTCCCTTCCCCCTCCCCCTAATTTTGAAGATTGGGACATCTCCTGTTATCTGGAAAATTTATGGTTTGCCCAGAATTCTCTATTAACATTGGCTCCATGTTCCTTTAGTACTCTTGAAGGTGGTTTACCCAGCCTTTGAATTCATTTAGAACAGCCTTCTTGCCCATTGTGGGCTTTGGTGCTCTATTTTCATCAAGTTGAGCATCATTTACCTTTTGAAAGGGACAAAGTAAGCACTGAGCAGTTCCACCTTTTGTCTGTCTTTATTAACATTTTGTTATTTTCTCCTAACAGTAATCAACACTGTTTTCTTGTTCTTCTTCTTGCTCTAAACATTAGCAAAAACCCAATAAACAACTTCTTTTAATTACTTTAACCACCCTAACAAGCCAGAGCTCATTTTGAGCTTTAGCTTTTCTGACTTTTGTTGTACAAGTATTAACTATTAGTTTGCGTGATTTTTCCTTTCTTCCTTTTCTGATATATTTCCCATTTAAATCTCATCAAGTGAGGAATTGTTGAACCTTTTGTTCTTTATGAAGCTTAACTTTTAATAAATATAAAGGTAGTTGAACTCTTCCATTACTATTATATGTCTCCTTTCTGAATTTGTATTCTTTTGTTCTAGGAAAGCATCAACTATATCATCAGTCTAGCTTGACCTTCAAGGTGTGTAGGCCCTCACAGTGATGTCATCATTATTTTCCTTCCTTTGAGCCATGTATCTTCTGGTAGGCTGTATATCCTTGACATTTACTGCTATTTTTCTCCCATCTATTTTTGTGAGGAGTGGTATAGGTTATAGCACTCTCTTGCTACATTTGAATTATGAAATCAAACATTTCAGGTTTTATTGATGTCTATCAAATTGAATTTGCCTTCCTGTACTTAGAGTTCAAATCCATTCTGTTTATTTACCATTCTCTGTGCATTAACATAGAGACACGTAAAACTTTGGGCCATTTTCTCCAGCTGCTTCCTTGCTGCTATTTTTATGCTATTGTCCCAGTTAACTTTCTATCACTGAGTACTTGGTGTTGTCAAGCATTCTGAAATACTGTCTCTCCCCTGCATAACTCAGTTTAAAGCCTTTCCTATTAGGTTTGCAAGACCTCTAGCAAGTATGTTTTAACCAGCTGCTATGAAGTGCGACCCATCTCATGCAATAGTACAGATAATAGTCTAAGAACACAAAGCTTTCCCAGAGGCACCATCTGCACAGTCACTTGTTCAGCAGAACTATTTTTCTCTTTTTTCCCCTCAACAGTGATTAAATGACTTTCTAACAAGAGCTTCATAGTCTCTTGCAGTATGTTGAAGGCTATATCTTGTATCATTTGTTCCCATGTGAACTAGGAGAAGGTAACCATCAATAGACTTGATGAGTTTTGTCGGTTTCTATGTTACATCATGTACCTTCAGCCCTGGAAGACAGTGTGGCTGTTGAGACATCTTCAAAGGATGGCATGATACTGTCTCTGTTACAGACAGTAGGGAGTCATCTGCCACCAACACCACTTTCCTTCCTCTGAGAACTGACATCAATCTTCTATCCAAAAAAGGCTGATACTGTTGTCCCCGTTCCTGTATTTCATGCTCACCAATTGAGAGCATAGGATCAAATAGCATAGCTCCAAAATCACAGCATTAGACCCAACAATTATGTTCCTGTGTGTGATATTCCTCTTATGTTTCAGAATTGTCCTATTCACTAGAAGCATCTCCCTTCCAAGAGAGTCTATAATGCTGTGCCCAAAAGGTAGTCTCAGAATATTGTAGATCCTCCCTCCATACAAAATATTCATGTAAAATGCCTGTTATCAGCCAAGCTTCTGTTTACTGAGCTCCAGAGATTTAGGGAGAAGCTATAATACTGAATGGCTGCTAGTTTTGCTCCCAACAAGTCAGTGACTCGCTTTCTACCTTGTTCTTCTTTGAGCATGTGTTCAGGGAGCACACATAACCTCAAATGCACAAAAGTTTCCAAAGAGCTCAAACGAACACCTTATTCTGGTTTTTTAAATGTTAATCAAGGTGGCCAACTACAACATTCACACCTGCCTCAAGCAGACATTCTACAGATATATAAACCTTACTTGCCAAGTTTCCAGCAGACCCCTCAACCTCTGAGGGTGCCTGCCATAGATGTGGGTGAAATGTCAGGACAGAATGCTTCTGAAAAATGGCCATACAGCTCAGAAAACTCACTGCAACCCATATCAGTATTGCTTGCTTCTAATATTGAATGAATAGTACTATTATTGCAACCTACCCTATTTAAACTAGCCAGGTTTTATTTGAAAATGGCATTATACGTCTGCATTTTCAGTTTATTTGGAGCAAATATAAGTCAAGATTCCCAGTTTTTATTACCTTGCAGGGCTTTAAAATTTTGTCCATTATTTGTTGCCTTGACCAATACCACCTTCCTTAGTCAAAGATTTTTTGGCAGATTTTGCAGACAGAGCAGCAAATATAGGGTGGGCTGTGAACGTTTGTTATCCTCTTGCTGATAGGAATAAATCTATGACTCATAAGACAGAGCTGGCAGTGCGGAAGATTAGAAATAAATCTGCTGCACAAAACGTCATTAGGTATTATAAGGGCCATCACATCTAGTGATTTCTGAGTTACAAATCCAGCATTATAAACTCAGATAAAAGTTATCTGATATTATGAGATTTCATACTATCTCTGAAATTTTACTATGTGAATAATTAAAATGTATCTTGGAATTCTGGCATGCTCAACAGTATTATTTTACAATATGGTGCTTTATGACACCATATTCTATTATCTGTCATGTCGACTTTTACAGATGCAAATGGACAGATGCAAGGCTACATGGATAAATACAGAAAAATGGACATATACAAAACAATGCATCTATTTCTTTGAATGTTTTTACTGTTGTTACTTCAGTTTATGACAGTTGTTCCTCTCCAGACCTTAAATCTGAAATTTATAACATCTAGAATCACAAATTAAAATATGTTTCAAAATAGAATACAAACAAAAAAGCAAGGATCAGGATAAAACTATTAAATAACTGCTAATTCCACAAAATAATATCCAAATAATATATTTAATGTGTACCTGAGAGTCTGAAGTAAGTGTGGAAACAGTGAGGACTTGCAAAACTGCGACCCCCACCACCCTCGGTTTGTTTGTACAGTTTCAGGTTCAAGATGACTGGTTCTTTCATCAAGACTAATTGAAAGGTTAGACTAAAACTATTATGCAGACATGTATGTTTCAAATGGGATTAACACATTTTCTTGGGAATTAGCATCTGATCATGAAAAAGATGGCAGAGTTTGATGTTTTGTATGTTGAATTGTGCAGGAGCAGAATGTATAATGGATTTTCTAAATTTCAGTTTGAAATATAAAAACATTGAAGTGTGTTGGATCTGAGTCAGGCCTGTTATACATTTCATAATTAGAAACCTGCTAACTTTGATTAACAAATTACATAATTTCAAATTTTACCAGCATCACTAATCATAGTGAGTGATTTATAACTACTTGGCCAAGACGCTTCAACTCCTTTTGTTGTTGTTGCTTAAGTCATATCTCATTTATAAGGACCCCAAGATGTGGGATTTTGTTGGCAGAATTTGTTCAGAGAGTGGTTGCCATTGCTTTCCTTGGAAGCTGAGGAAGTACAGCTTGCCCAAGTTCATACTGAGATTTTCCATGGCTAAACAGGAACTACAACTGTAATCTCCCAATACTCAAATCACAAAGTAGTTAACCCCCACACTGGCACCCCTTGAACTCCTTAAGGCAAGTTAAACTGTCTGCCTTTTTGTCCTTCCACTTGTAGATTAAAACTCTTCTGCTGTGTCAGTCTTATGAAATATTGTTCTACTGATTTGTTTTTAAAGGTTTTAAATAATTCTAATTTTATAGATAATTTATTTAATAATATTTTAACCTTTGCAGGCAGTCCCCAAGTTACGAACAAGATAGGTTCTATAGGTTTGTTCTTAAGTTGAATTTGTGTTGCACTCCAGAACAGGAATAATCCTCTAAATGTAAAACACCACATATTGAGTAAGAAAACAATCCTTTTTTTATTGAAGATAAGTAAAAACAGCATGGTAAAAATATGCTTTAAGAAAATAGATGAGTCCAATAAGATTGGAAGAGAAGCAGATATACAGAATTCCAAGGCAGGGTTCAGTAAAGTTCAAAAGCAAAATCTACACTTTTGTAATCAAATCCAAATAGCCAGGAAAACATTTTTCCACAGCATGAGTATATAATCCCAAGAGGCAAAGAGTCAAACAATGAACAAATATCTTTAACATGAATCTTCCAAACAAGGCTTCCATGGAACAAGAACAAGGATTTAGCAGGGTTCTGAAATGATGCTTCATCTGACCATTTTTCCCTGGAGAGAACTCCTTTAGGAGGCTAGTGAAGACCTGGATGTGGAACCAAGCCTTCCCAGAATAGGCTGAGATTGGCTATTGTCTGAATGTATGACCACGTTTACAGATTGAGTGGAACTGTTTTAATGGCGATGTGGTTTTATGCTGGGTTTTTCTGTATTTTAACATGTTGTAGTTGTTTTTAAATTGTATAGCATTGAATTTTTGCTGTTATGCCGGTCTGAGTCCCTTGATAGTGGTGAGAAGGTCGGGGTACAAAAGTTTTAAATAAATAAATATCCCAACACCCAGAAATTGGTTTCACTTTCCTTGACTGCCTCTCGCCCTTATCTCTTGAAGCCTAGCGGAATGGCAAAAACCTTGGCTGAGCTGTCTGTTTTGGCTAAATTCCAGCCGTCTATCTATGTGCTCATTATCTATCTGCTCATTAATTCTTCCAGGTGTCAAGTTGTTTTCAAACACAAAATCTTGGGAACAATCTGGGTCAGGAAGTAAACTATCATCCCTATACCCTGTAGGAACATCCTCATGGAAAACTATACTATGTCATTCTCTGCATTAATATCATTGACCAAACCATCTCCATCTTGACCCTCAGTGACATCATTCCCCACATCAGAAGCACCTTGATCCTGAAACACAAACACAGGCTGAACTCCAACAATTTGTATGTAAGTCAGAAAAGGTATATTTTTTCACAATGTATAGTAAGGAGAAAGGTGGTTAAGGAACCTTTTAAAACATTACATTGCATGGAACAGATACATTTTAAATATATATATATATATACACACACACACACACACACACACAGTATATATATATATATATATTGTTTAGCTTTGGATAGCACGGGGAAGAGTTATCACCTCTGAGGTTTTTCTATATGTGCCCCTGTTCAGAAGATTTCATCTCACTTTCTGCCCCTGTGATAATTGGATTTTGAAAAAAAATGCTTTGTTGTAGAAACAAAGATTGGTGATAAAGCTTAAGTGGTGAGACCTTTTCCTCATGAGAATTCTTTCAGGAGTGAATTTCCTTTCCTAGGGATAGAGTTCTCTCACATCCTTTTATCTCATCCCCATTCTTAACTATGAGTTGTTTGTAAATTGGATGCTTGTAACTCAGGGAGTGCCTCTATATCTTTTTTTAAAAAATGTAAACCAACTTCAATCTGGATTCTAAGAGAACGTTGAACTATAAAATACTGTGTATGCATATGTATAAGTCTAGAAATTGTAGTCAACCAATCAATCCAGATAACTAGGTCGACTTTTTCATGAGTCAGTGTAAAATCTGTACTTTAATGCTTATCAAAAAAGGAATAATTCCCTTCTATAGGTGGGAGCTTTTACAATAGATTTATGATCCAGTCTACCATTGTTATTTATGCTACTTTATTTGTTGATGTACTTAGATATGCAATATTATCGCAACCAGGACTTTTATCTTCAAATCTTTGTATTATGGATGGAATCTTTACAGCTGGAAATAAACTGCATAAAAGACACTCATACAAAAATAGCTGGCACAGTGAATGACCCTATAATACGTTCATATGGATAATGCTTGTAGATATGTAATAGTAAATGTTTATGAGTAGTTTCCTAGATCTTAGTATGGTCTGTAAATATGCGTGATAACTGGATGTGTGTGTATAAAAACTGTTATGTTTCATGTATGATATATTAATTCAATCAAATTAGCTTGCAAATTCATCTCACTTTCCTAACTATCTTTCATAGATGTGCATAAAGTCTATGTCATTGAGTTACTCAATTCCTTGAGTGCTTAGATGATTATAATGACAGTGATAAGGATGAGGATGATAAATATTAAGATGAAACATGATGATGAACATTTCGGAGCCAGAAACTGGAAAATATTCCATATTTGCTGAAGGGAATAATGCATTCTACCAGAGAGAAGCTTTCACTACAGCTAGTCCCAAAACCAAACAGATGATCTCATACAGTTTACAACTAGTTTGTCTTTTGGAATGGAACCAATATGTGAACAATATTTGAACTATGAGTGGTCTGTGAGAAAAAATGGAAAAATTATTCAACCATGCCTGTAAGAATGAAATTTGAGAAGTTTTATATGCATAGTTGTTTTTATAAAGGTATATCTGCATAACAATTCCTTGATTCTCCTTTTAGATGTCTATTATAAAACCCACTGAAATTTAAAACTCAGAGTATTTTTATATAGATGCTGTCACAGAGTGTCCTTGGAATACCATATCTGTGGATGTTTAGTGTACTTTATATAAAATGGTAAAATCAGATTTTAAAAATGATTTTTGGACTATTTTGGAGCATGGTTGAATGTATGAATACAGAATCCATGTAAATGTGGAGGCAACTGTGCTCCTTAATGTCATCCATGCCGCTCTTATTCAAGTTTTTAGATATGGTTGTGAAAGATAGATCATGAAGGAAATCAACAGAAAGAGGATCTATTTATCTGAAATGTGATTCTACAGGAGAGTTCTGCAAACACCATGAACCAACAAAAATAAATCTATATCTATATATAGAATAAAAGAGAATGTTTATATGCGGCGGGAGGGAGGGCGGTGTATGTATGTGGCAGCTTTCTGATTGACTGCCACTTTTACAGGCCACTATAACCTGCATGGGTGACGGACCTGTACCAAACTTGGCACATATAACTCCCATGGCCCCCTTTACATCCTGGTGAGGTTTGGGGGAGGACGGACAATGCATGATGGGATTTGTAGTACTCTCCAATCCTTTAGTTCTGGCAGACCACTGTGGTTCTCAACAAAGTCCGATAAAGACCAAACTTGACACACAGAGCCCCCATGACCCACTCTACATCTTACTGCAGATTGGGAGAGGGTGGACCATGGATGAAGGGACTTGAAATACCTCCACTAACTTCCCGAGACCCCTGCAACCCTTATCCTATGACTGAGCAAAACCAAACTTGGCACACAGAGCTCCCATGACCCACTCTACAATATTTTAGTATTTTAACCATTTAATATTTTAATATTTTTAATATTTTAATCGCTAGTTGTGTAAGTCGCCCGGAGCACAAACGTGGAGGGCAATTCATAAATAATAAAGTTCAGTTCAGTTCAGTACATCCTGGTGCAGTTTGGAGGAGGATGGACCATGGATGATGGGATTTACAGTCCATTCACTCACTTCCTGAGACCACTGCCACCCGCACCAATGACTGAGCAAGACCAAACTTGGCACACAGAGCCCCCATCACCCACACTACATCCTGGTGCGGTTTGGGGGTTGATGGACAATGGATAATGGGATTGGAGTACCTTCACTCACAACTGTGACCCACACCAATGACTGATCAAGACCAAACTTGGCACACAGAGGCCCCATGACCCACTATGCATCCTGATGCAGTTTGGAGGAGAATGGATGATTGGACTCTCATATGGGAGTTGTAGTTCACCCACATCCACTGAACCCATCTGACATTTATCTAGACTAAACATGGAGCACAGATAAACAATGCTTTTCTCAAACAACCCGGGCAACGCCAGGCCCCCAAGCTAGTTAATAAATAAACTAGAGTCCAAATTAGATTTGAATTCTCCCTAGAATCCAAAATTATTAAATTGAGGCTGTTGTACTTTGGTCATATCATGACATGGCATGACTCAGTGGGAAAATATGACAATGCTCAACAAAGATAAAGGCAGTAGGGAAAGAGAAAGTCCAACAGCACAGGCAGATTCAGTCAATCAAGAAAACCATACCCCTGAGTTTTCAAGACCTGAGCACTGCTGTTAATTATAGGGTTACTTGTTAACATAATTCAGAGAATACACATTACTCAAGGCTTGACTTGACTGCATTTACCAAGAATAGCAATTCTATTCACTTTTAATGGTTTCTTCTGAAGGTCAAATATACTCTGACCCATTGTAATTCACACAAATCACTTTGTCATCAGTACACTCAATACCTTAATCATTATTTTCACTACCACTTCTGTTCCATATCGCCGAAACAACTCTTTAATTGTATCATAGTCTACCACCTTTCATAATCCCCTGACTGATCCTAGTTGGCAGCAGGTTCCCTCTACATGTACACTGTAAGAAAAACATGTTTACCACTTGAAAGTAACAATGTGAATCAACTTAAGGACAAATACTTCTTGGACTATGCTGAAAATGATCAAGTTGTTAACAACAGTGATGGTAATTTGAAAGGAGCTAAACACAGCGCTGATTCAGCTTGAATAGTAAGTTTTAGCGCCGTTAATAACACCTTTAAAGTTCAGGCTAACACTGGGAGCAAATTCAGCATCCTGTTGATATCAAAACTAGCAGCTGCCACATTTTGGTAAGCATCCAGGACTGTTTTGCATTTGAAAACTACCAACAATTTCCTGTTCAAGCAGTAGAGTTTTGGCTCTAACAATCTTAATGGGCCAGTCAGTGTATCCAGGACACATCTTGAGTAATATATGCAGAGATAATAACTATGTCAACCACTGATCTGAAAAAAAAGAAAACTAAAATGAAAGATAAATGCACTCATAAGTCGCTGGTGGCTATAGGAACAATATAATTTACATGATTCTCATAAGAGAGGGCATAATCTTTATAAGTTCCATGTTCTTTTGTTGCTGAAACAGCAACATTTTTGTCTGCCAGCAGGCAGAAGTCGCAAGCAGTAATAATCTTGCAGAAAACATTCAAAAGAAGAAGTGATTTACATTTATTCCATAATGTTTGCCAAATGTAATATAGCCAGATATTTTTAAAGGGGAAAATTGAATTAAGGTGCTTGTAGTACAAAAGAGACAAATAGCAATACAGAACACAGAACAGGAATAGAAAAATAGAAGAGAAATATATTGTGCTCAAATTGAGAATGGTAGGGTTACCAACATTTGGGGGGGGGGGGGAATGGTTAAAACAGTCTTCAATTATTTTCAAATATCACAAAAAAATCTCATAGCCTTTACAAAATGTATAATGTTTAACGATGTAATCCTATAGATGTCTATTCAGCACTAAGTAGTGTCAAATCCCATATCTACATGTTCAAATTTCCAACTTGATCAGTTTCAGAAGAAAAGTGCAGTTGGAGGTTATCAATACTCTGAAAATCCTTTTGCTTACTCTAATCAACCACTTCTTAGATTCATAGAGTTGGAAAAGACACCAAGAGCCATTCATTCCAGTCCCCTGCCATGAAGGAATGCACAATCAGCATCCATGAGAAATGGCCATCCAACCTCTGCTTAAACACTTCCAGATTAAGAGACTCCACCACACTACTTTAGTTTTGTTGCTGTGATCAAATTCACATATCTTAACCCAACTGTATTCTCCTTCCAGAGATCTGATAATATTACACTACACAACAGGGTTGTGTTACATTAAATCACTCCTCCTTTCTCGGAGGTGGGGTAAAACTTTTGAAAGGTTAGATTAGACTCTTCTCTTACAAAAACTATTTTGGCAAATAGTGACTGCATA
Organism: Anolis apletophallus; assembly: GCA_030556195.1. NCBI lineage: Eukaryota > Metazoa > Chordata > Lepidosauria > Squamata > Anolidae > Anolis > Anolis apletophallus. The sequence continues at coordinate 171,259,014 of JARBWK010000003.1, read as the reverse complement.
TTTTAGTTCATATCTACTGTGGCTAAATATATTTTCTAAAAATGAAATAATAATTGGGAATCTTGGCTGTCAAACAGTTTAATTAGGTACTGTATGACATCTTGAGAAGCTGAAAAAACTGGCTAAGTGACCCTAGAAATTCATTCAATGGAGTTTCTCATTGCCACCTGTCTGCAACCAGGCAGAGAGCGTTCTCTGTGGCGGCACCAGTGTTATGGAACTCCCTTCCTGATGACACCCGAGCGATCCCAGAGCTTGCCCCTTTCCGAAGGGCTTGCAAGACCGCCCTTTTCAGATTGGCCTTCACTTAGTCTGACTGTCTAGTATGTTTTTAACCTTGAATTTTACCTGTAACTGTTTTAAATTTTATTGTATGGCTGCATGTATTGTTATACGCAGCTTGTTTTATTGTATGTTGTGATCCGCCCCGAGCCTGCAGGGAGGAGCGGAATATAAGACTGAACAAATAAATAAATAAATAAATAAATAAATAAATAAATAAAATCTGTATAAGATTGTTTCCTGACAGCATTCTTACTGTATTTTCTGGAAATAAACTTCTTTAAACATATGACTTACTTTTAAGTAGACACTTATGGAACTGATCTGCAAAAATCATGGTTGACAAGCATGCATCATATTTGCTTTGGCTGCTAGGATATATAAAATATGTGGTACCATCTTTTTGTGACTTTTTTTAAAAAAATGAAGCCATCTTAATTTTCACACATAGAACAAATGTTTATATAGTGTTAATATGGTCAAATAAAAGAAGGGCAGTAGACAATGGTACACAGGGTTTCTTAACTATTAAGCACAAGCAATTAAATGGACAATGACAATCAGATGATGGAATTACCTATCAAATCTGCTGTTGGAAAACAGGGAATGAAATCCAAAACCCAGTTCTTCCACTGGGTTTCCACACCTCATTGGTTTTGTTTAAGTTAACAGCTTATCTAACTAATAACTTTTTTGGTTTGGGAAATGGTTTATTTATCTTTATCCTTATTTATTTTAGATGCTTATTGCTCTTCACTTCAGAAGAGCTTGTAGAGTGGCTTAGAATAAAATCAATGCAAACTAATAAAACAATTTAAAACGAGAGCTGATAAAAGTTCAGCTGTGAAACAACATTAAAGCCATGTTCTAAAAAGCTGGGGGAAATCAGAAAAGGCTTTCACCAGTCATTGAAAGCAAAATAGAGTTGGAGTCACACAAATCTCCCAAGGGAGGGAGTTCCCACTGGACAGGTCAGTCTCCTCCATCTCAACTCCTGCTTTTAATATTAGAGAACTAAAAGAAAGGTGTCTTTCTGAATATGACCTCAGGAGCAAGGAACAAGATGGTCATTTAAGGATCTGAGCTCCTATCCATTTTGGCAGGAGTTATAATGTATAATTCATAGAATCATATGACCTCATCATAAGGGCTTCTGGAATCACCACACATTGTGGCAAATCTGGTGATGCCCATCAGGGGAGGGGGCGTGGGGAACTTACCAGTTGCCCCATTCCACAGGGGGAAGCAGCAGCAGCTGCCCAGCTTCCCCCCATTGATCAAATACAACATGGGAAGCTTCCTGTGGTGTCATCACAGCAGCATGCACCAATTTTTCTTTACTTTTGTGATGGAGACCCACCAGAAGTAGCTCTATGTCATGGGATGGGAGATGGAGAGCTCAGTAGCAAAAGTAAAGACAAACTGGTGCACAAAAAAGTGCCAAAAAGTACTCTGTCTGATGAGGTCAATAGAATCATAGAAGTGTAAGAGACTGCATGGGCCAACCCGCTGCAATGCAGGAAAAGTGCATTCAAAGTACCACTTTGGTTACAATGGCTTTGTGTTAATATTTGAGAGGTGAGTTGCTCTGATCAGCAGCTTCTGACAAAAGGTACATGCAGAACCTCTTTCTTCTCTCACTTTCATGCATACAGATGATAGCATGGAAATTACTTTCTTATGACAAATTCCCATGCTTTTGTTGCTGTTTATATGCTGGGGAGGGGGGGGGGTCTTAAAGAGACTGAAAATGGTTAAAGAGCATTTGTGAATTTGTCTGCATCCCCATTTACAAGGGATAGATCAAGATGGGCAAAATGTAGCTCAGGGTCACCTGCAGCCCCAAAGTTGTTTGGTGAGCCATTGAGTCTCTCTAGAACAGTGGTTCTCAACCTGTGGGTACCCAGATGTTTTGTCCATCAACTCCCAGAAATCCTAACAGCTGGTGAACTGGCTGGGATTTCTCGGAGTTCTAGGCCAAAACACCTGGGTACCCACGGGCCAAAACACCTGGGAACCACTGTCCTAGGACAACATCCACTGCCATGTTCCCTTTGCCATTCAGTGTGACCACATGGATAGAAAACTGGCTCACCACAGTTGCCCACCCTTGGATTAAAGGGTGAAGGGCCTTTAGAAGGTAATAATGGCCAATGACTTCTGTTTCACTGAGTTAGCAAATCTATTCCAAGTTTCATGGCGTACTTTAAAAAAGCTCTTTGTACCAGTGAAGTCTATCGCCACATATGTGCAGCACTGTTCATAGCTTTTTAAGAGTGAATGAAAACAGAAAGTTGATCCGCTACCAATACTAATAACTGTATCAGTGGTAAAACCATTACAAAGAAAAACCATCCGTTACTACTGATGACAGCAGCTTAATTTCCTATACTTCTTGTAACTATAAATAACGCTGCTATAGCTGCCAGGAAATTACTGCTTCCTTATGGCAGTGTCTGAAATTACTTTGTTTGTCAGACACCCTTAGTCATCTTTGAAAGCACATCTGCATTATGTCTTGAACACTATTTTCTGAAGTACTTTTCTAGATCATAATATGAAACAACCTTACATTCCACCATAGCTGATATTGTGGATGGAAGCACAGAGATCTGCCATGTACATAGCAACATTAATACAGAACAGCTAACACTATGAGCTGAGCGAGAATTTTCAAAATGCTTGGAATCGGAAATGTTCTGTATTTCATTTTTTTTGAATAGTTGCATATATAAAAGCAGATGTTTGGGAGATAGGTTCAAAGTCTAAACATGAAATTCATTTATATTTCATCTATACCTTATGTTGATAGCTTGATCACAATTGTATAGAACATTTCAATAATGTCCTTCATGCAACCAAGTCTTCGTACACTCAAAAAGCAAAGGTTTCACTATCTCATTCACCCATAATGACAATTTGTAATTTTGAGCATTTCAGATTTCAGAATTCAGGTAAGAAATGCTCAACCTGTATTCTGCATTCATATCAATTATTTTTCAAATTGCACTAAGGAGAGATTACACATTGTCATCTAATTTCACATTTTTCTTTAGTAGATGACTTAAAAGGAAATTACACTATTGCATTCAACTATACTTAATTAGGTCAGTTAATTAAAACAAATACAGAAAAGATCCTTTAAATAAGAAGTTGATCCAGTTAGATACATTATCTTTACCAATGATTATTCTAAGCAAGGGCAGATACTCAGAAAATAGACTATTTTCTATAGCACATTGGTCCCAGCTCTTGCCTTTTGGTACAATTAATCATTTATATAGCACTTTTATAGGCAAAGAGCTTCACACTCTCTGAGATCAATCCTGCCATTAGTTATGCAAAGGTCAGTCAGGTTACATTCAATGGGACATATGCATGAATAACTAAGAGCTGAATTGTAGCTTAATTTCCATATTTCTGAAGAATCACCCTTGTGAGTTACATTTCATTATTATCAGGAACTATATGAGAAATTGTGATTTGCTCAAAGCCACCCAATCATCCATTGCAATTTGACTCAGGTTCAAGTTCCCACAATGGCTGTGATGGACTTGAATTAATGAGAGATGAACTCCCTCCAGTTCAATTTGGAAAGGGTTCATTGAAGCCAAGACATTTAGGCTTCATTCATTCTGACCTTATCGCAGTTTTGATGATAATTGAATCATGAAGAGGTCTAGGAGTTTTCCATTCCTCATCAAACACCCCAGCATCCCACCTCCCTAAACTTACTTATCCTTCTGATCTTTCCATTGGCTATGGCTTCAGACTTCAACAAGCCTGGAAAATAGATTTCTTTTAGTCCTTTCTGACTCAATTGTTAGAATTCGGAGCCAACCTAGTACATTTTAGTTATACCACTAAAGTAACCTACTATATACAGCATTCTGCATCTTTACTTATCTAGCATGATGATTTTCATTTAACCCTGATAAAAGTACATAACATTTTACCTTTAATTAATATCAGATCTGTAAGGGTATAGCAATCGGGTATAGCATTGCCCCAAGTAAGAAATTCTACTCCCCACCCATTGAAATTTCATCCGTTCTCAAATTTAGCATTGTAAAAATTTAAAGCTTCAGTTACTCATTTAAGGCATTCAAAGGAAAATATATAGTTGAATCAATACGAATAGTCCGCAAACTTGTTAAAGCTTTGTGTCTGTACAAGGCAGACTTTTATGAATACGCGCTTGTTTTGATGCTTGTAAACTACAGGACTCACCTTTGGTGGATTTTATCACTGTATGTGAACATTAATTCTTAAATTTGACACGCCTTGATGCCATACCCTGTCCTTTGTGAAGACACCTTATTTTTAAGGTGGCATTGGATGTTGAATTCCTCAAGGAGTCACACTTAGGGGTAATATATTTAAACTTGTCAAACTGTAGTCCCAATTTGCTGTGCAATAAAAAGAGTTTTACCTTTTGCTAGAGGTTGAAAACCTCAAAGAGTTAAGTCTTAATCCCGTAGTACCCTTTTATTTAGAATTTCCTTGGTATCCTGAAATTCAGGAGAAATATTCAAGGATAACCACATTTGCCATGCACCAAAATACAACAAAATCCACAAGCAATGATATATTTTGTACCAACTCCAAAATATAAAATACGTTATGTCTTTGCCTGTGCTGAAATCCTCCAAAATCACCTTAGAACATAAGAACATAAGAAGAGCCATGCTGAATCGGACCTCAGCCCATCTAGTCCAGCATTCTGTATCACACAGTGGCCCACCAGTTGTACACGGGGATCTCGAGCAGAAGGGAGGGCAAAGCCCTAACCTGCTCCCGACCCCCCACAACCAGTACCCAGGGAAATCCTGCCTACCTCAACCAACTCTGAGGTGGCACTTGAATGTCCTTTTCAGTAACTACCGATACACTTGGTAGTTGACTGACAATATCTGACAATATCTCAGAATGTAGCCTGTGATACTATCATTATCATCATTTCTTCTCCTGTGTGATTCTTAAAATCTTCCCTGATGAACAAACCAGTGAAGCTTGCATAATATATTTTACACTTCGGAGTTTGCTCAACAAAGGTATAATTGTTTGAGGATTTTGTTTGATTTTGCTACATGACCAACTCAGCTAGGTCTCTCTCCCCCCACCCCACCCCCCAAATTAGGACAGTTTATCTGCAAGTTTGAAAAGAAATTCCAGTGCCTTAGACTTTATTAACCGTTCACATCATGATAGTAGAATGACTTGCATAATATGCATTTGTTTCCTGTTCACTGTTATTTAGTTTACAAAACTGTTTTGTATGTAGAGAATATTGTAGCATTCCATCATGTGTTGATGAATACAGGAGAGGGCAAAAGAACTGAACTCATCAATCATGATTCTTGCCTGCTGAAACTTATCTTTGACAGTGTGAAGGAGTTATAGGTGTGATAATGCGTGGGTGTAGAGCTCCTCTATATCCAGTGGAATCCTGATTGTCAGACTTCCCTCACACTATCACATATATCGGAACACATATAAAGTCTTTTCATCATGACAACAAATGAGAATGTGTGGGGGAGTTCATTCACAGGCAGACAAGTACTCTCCAGTTGGTTTGTTCTGACTTTCATCCACCTTGAGCCATGTTGTAGAGTTTCTCCTCCCTTCTTGCTCTTCCAGCGTGATAGCAACAAAAAGGAAAATAAGGAAGGTAAAATTGGAAATATGATTATGTAAGAGACTTTTTTCAGGAAGGCACCAGTCACTGAAAGAATTGCAGACATTTGTCTTTCTGTGTAGCTTCACTGCTTATGTTTTCATCAGGAGGTTGAAATTTTTTAAAAAAATAAGGAGGTGAGAGGTAAGCAGTGTTTTCATTAATGGGAAATTCTACATAGAATCATAGAATAGTAGAGTTGGAAGATATCAAATTGGGCCATGTAGTTCAACCACCATGCAGGAAAAGCACAAAGTACCTCTGACAGATTTCCATCAAGCCTCTGTTTAAAAGCCTCCAAGGAAGTAGCTTCCACCACACTCCAAGAGTTCCACTGCTGAACAGCTCTTGGGGTCACAAAGTTCTTCCTAATGTTCAGGTGGAATTTCTTTTTCTGTAATTTGAACCCATTCTCTGAGTCCTACTTTCCAGGGCAGCAGAAAACAAGCCTGCTCCCTCTTCCTTACAACATTCTTTTACATATTTAAGCATGGTGATCATGTCTCCTCACAAACTTCTCTTCTGCAGGCTAAACATACTGAGCTATTTAAGATGCTCCTTATAGGACATGGTCTCCAGACCTTTGTTTATTTTAGTTGCCATCCTCTGGACACCTTCCAGCTTGTCAATATCTCTTTTAAATTGTGGTGCCCAGAATTGGACACAATATTTCAGGTGAGATCTAATCAAAGCCAAATAGAGAGGCACCATGACTTCCTTTGATCTAGATATTATACTGCTTTTGATGCAGCCCATAATCCCATTGGCTTTTTTAGCTGCTGCATCACATTGTTGGCTCATGTTCAACTTACTGCTCTTGAAGATTCCAATATCTTTTTCATGTGGACTGTTGTTGAGCTATCCTTAATATTTCATTTTTTTCTGCCAAAGAGGAATATCTTATATTCATCCTTGTTGAAATTCATTTTGTTGGTTTTGGCCCAACTCTCTAATCTCTTAAAATCATTTTTTAATTCTGATCTTGTCCTCTGGAGCTATCCCTTCTAATCTGATGTCATCTGCAAACTTGATAAAATTCTCCCTAAACCTTAATCTATGTCATTAATAAAGGTGTCAAAGAGTGTTGGGCCCAGGACCAAACCCTGCAGCACTCCACTAGTCACTTCTTTCCAGGATGAAGAGGAACAATTGCCTAATCCACATTTGACAAGTTTGTTTGTCAAATGTCTTACTGAATTCAAGATATGCTACATCACAGCATTCCCTGCATCTACCAAGCTATCGGGGAAAAAGAGATAAGATTAGTCTGGCATGACTTGTTTGTGAGAAATCCATGTTGCCTTTTAGTAACCATAGTATTCCTTTCCAAGTGATGGCAGACTGCCTCCTTAATATCTGCTCCAGAATCATTCCTGATTTGATGTCACGCTTACTGGGTGGTAATTGTTTGGGTCCTCTTCCCCCCCCCCTTGAAAATAGGGACAACATTTGCCCTCCCCCCAGTCTGCTGGAATTTCTCCTGTGCTCTAAGAATTCTCAAAGATTATTGCCAGTGGAATAACGCTCAGTATTTCCTTAAATTTCCTGAAGTCAACTCTCCTAAAGTCTAGAATGAATGTTTAACTTCTCTTAGTTTCCCCTTTATTTGTAGCACAAACTTCAGGAGCACGTGGTCACTCCCACCTAAGGATTCCATCACTTCCACTCCATTTACCAGATCCTCAGTGTTGATTAGGATCAGATTCAGAATAAATGATTCCCTTGTTGCCTCTTCTAGACACAATATTGCAGACAATTTCTCCTGTTTGGTCTATTTCTTTGAAATAAGTTATACCCCTCCATTGTTACATTCCAGTTAAAGCACTCATCCCACCAGGTTTCACATATGCCCATTACATCGTAACTTTTTGTCATGCTAAGAGTTCCAGTTCATCTTGTTTGTTTCCCATGCTCTGGGCATAAGTGTAAAGACATTTAAGACCATGGGGCATTCCACTTAGATGTTTATTTGAGATTACTGTTCCCTTGTGGCTTGGTACTTGTTGTGTTTGACCAACCCTCTCTAGAACCTTTTGGCTGTTCACTCCAGATCTTGATAAACTATTTCTGAGAGGTGCAATCCATCCTTTGCCAGTAGTCCATCCTCCTGAAAAAGCAGGAAGATATTTTGCTTTTATTCTTTCTCCCCATCCTGGAGTGTTCTTATTTATTTATTTATTTTTATTCTTATAAGAAATAGGGGTATAGTTCCTACAATCCTAACATTTTACAGAGAATGGAGTAATCCCTTTAAAGTGCATGAGATGAAACTCAATGATAAAATAAATGCCAATGTGTATGTGTCTGTAATGGAACTACAAGAAAACCACAAGAAAGACAAATACGTTCATGGGAACTGACTGAGCTTAAATACCTCAGTCTTCTTTTTCTCACTGCCACATCCTGGCCTCTGGAAAATTTACTTTGTTTTGTTTTATAGCTGTCTCCATTCCCATAATTTCATATTACATTTAACATCAACTGCTTTATTTTGGCATGAATCTTTGTGGATTTCAGTTGATTTCTTCAGCTGTAAGGGGGGAGTTAATAGCAAATTGCAAGAAGTTATGGTCATGAGATCATATTTAAATGGGATCTGAGCATAATATCATCCTTAAAGGTGTAATCTGTGAGACTAGCTATAGAGGTTCAGGTTGTTCTATAAGATAATGCATATCTGTCAGCCTGGTCTGTAGTTCTTAAGTGAGAAAGCAAAAGAAAGAAAGAAAGAAAGAAAGAAAGAAAGAAAGAAAGAGAAAAGATTGATTTGAGAGACAGGTTTTTAAATGGATAATTATTTTATTAAAAGCATAGTTGGGAATATGCATAGTGTGCCAAGATACCATGATTTCTGTTCATACTTCTGCTAACGGATAGGAATGTATGAATATGTTCTAATTCAGCTGTTTCTCTTTACATTCTTTCCGTGGAATATGTTTATTACAATATTATTACTTGAAGGTCACTGATACTATGTCCAAAAACATTAAAACATTCTGCTATTTGTTGGTGATTATTGCTATTTCTAATATGGATATGTGTCCATTTATTATCTTACACAAAGACTGTCATATTTGCCCAATGTGGTGCATCAGCACTGGTGACATAGGGCAACATAAATCACATGCTGGAGAATGAGCAAATAATTGTACAGGTGATGTTGTGGGTGATGTTGTTTGGATGTGTAATATTACTGTCAGAATAGATGTGGAGACACACTCACTCTGGAAGTAAAATTATATACAAATATAACATGTCTACTCTCCCTCTAGGAAACATTCACTGTAACAATTCTTTCATCTGTTTGTTCCATAAATACAATGGATACTCTCAGGAGGCTATACACCTCTGACTTTTCATGCTCCATACTACATGGCAACTTGAACTACCCCATCTTTTTCATGAATTTGGCAGTAGATTTGAAGAGTCTATTCATAGAAATCTCCATAGAAATCCTTTATAGCAAGGTTCTAAAACAGAACATATGCCTATGCACTGATAGAAATTATACACAGCAGGGTGTAGTAAAGGGTCCAGCTCAAATTGTATTACATTCCGGGGGGGGGGGGGGTATGCTAAGTTAAAACATATCTTTTCATCAAAGCCTTTGAAGCCTAGTGTTCACAGCTTGCCCTGTTGTGAATTTCAGTTGTAGCATATACTATTTAAGGTTTTCATTGTGTTAATTCTTTTAAATTATCACAGGTTATTTTGTTGCCTGCAATGTAGCCTGAGACTTTTGGATATTGGGTGAGATGTAAAACACAGATAAAAGTATTGCATGCCTCAACTGGATCCATTACTATGTATACAAAACAGAAAATACCTTTTATGTGTATGAAACTATACTTATTATGATGCCTTGGGAAAACTTCAGTCCTGAAGTACTTGAAATAAAAAATAGAACACAAAATGAAAACACAAACACTTTTTTCTCCCTCTTCACAGCGATTGTTGAGACCTTCAAAGCACCTAGCCTTTTTCTGACTCAGTTCTGTCAGGGAGCCATGCTTATATACTGAGCTTCATGTGCATTGCAATGTTGTGCTTTCTCTCAATCTTTTATTTTTCTGTTGTGAGATAGCAACATTGAGGTAGCTGGGAAGCTTCTCATTGAGACCCCTTATATCCCTTCTTCTTGAGACCCCTTCTCATGAGAGAAAAGTCTCTGCTACAATAGCATGCCAGTGTATTTAACAATGGATATCAATTTCCACTGATTCTGGTAGAAAAGCTTCACAGGAACAAAGGCAGCAGGGATTCAGATAAATGGATTTTAAAATGGTTGTTATAGAGCAACTATATAATACAGCAGCCGGATTCCAACAATGATAACCATTGTGGGACTCAAGTGATATCTTAGTTTCACTAAGACATTACAGTGATAAAAGGCTAACATTTCTGAAGATTCAATGGGTGGATGATTTGGATCGATTAACTTCCCTCTGTGGAGACTCTGACATTCACTCAGGAAGAACTTAAGAAGGGACATAATATCATCTTCATCACATTATGGGCCTATAATGTATGAGAGACTAGGAGGGTACTCCACAAGGCAATGATACTTTTGGAGTACTTAAACTGTATACTTTTTCATAGTTTTGTCAGCATATATTTCTTGCTCAGTCCATAGGTTAGCAACCTTGTATCTGTACGGCAGATGCTACAACTGTTTCTTTCTCTGTGTGTATCATCATATTTATTCATAGCTTTAGTTATTGGTTTATTTATCACTGTGGAAAATATACTGGATCAGTGTTGAAAGTTAATAATTTAATGGGCTCTGAAAATCCATGAGGGTATGGTTCCAGCATTCCATGTGGATGGCATAACAAAATGTGGATGGTCTTGGTCCATATTATTAAATAGCAGTAACATGCATGTATCCATCTGCACATTGCCAGCATTATAGGTTTCAATATTGCAATGATCAGTGGTTGGATGAAAGCACAGATTGGAGGCTCATGAACCAGGAAGGTCCACTGTAATTAGTAAACTGCATTAAATCCTTCAAATCCAGCCTAACACAAAAATCCAGCGGCTCATAGTGTGATTTCAAAGTCATCAAATACAATGTGGATTGCAAAATGCAGAGCTTTAATTTTTTTGTACACTTCCAAAACATGGACCATAACAAGTTTCTAAGAGGTTATTCTAGTTTTCCTCCACCACCCCAAAGCTGCAATTACAAATGTCAAGATATTTGTCTTCAAGCTTGTATTTTGGTTTTTGAATCACTTCCTGCATATTAAGTAATTATGGTTCATATAACTAATGGTCACAAATATTTCTCTGAAATGTTGTGCAAACTTTACAAAATTGCCAATTATTGAATTATTAATTTTTTTCACCCAAAAAGTCTTAAGAAGTGGGAAGTCCACTTTGAACTTAGAGAAACATATCCCTATCCCTGACTGGCAGGTCATCTTCATATTAATAAGCAAGCTGGGGTGAATTAAACTGACCAATACAAAGCCTTGTTGGGAATTATGGTGCAGTTGTAAAGCATTTACATCACCAGGTATCCCTTGTTTTCTCTTTGTTTCTGGGAAATCTTAGTGCTGGTTTACTTGTAAATCCAACATTTTCAGTGCTCAATTAGCTGGTCACAAACTATAGATCTGAAGTGAAGACTATAGTCATATCAAGTGCATATCACATCTGCATATCACATCTTGATTCTGCTTCTTGCCTGTAAACTTTGGGAAAATCCAAGCATGGTGAATGCCTCCTTAAGTATGCATGAAAGTGTGGTTATGCATTTTGATTCTCAACTCACATAACATCTGAAATAAGGGAGTATCCATTATTACAGGCCTGCACAATCTGTAGCCCTCCAGCTATTTTAGCATCCAACTCCCAGAAGCCTTAGCCAGCATGTCCAATGGCCAAAAAACCAAGGAGTTGGAGGCCAAAACAACTGGAGGGCTGCAGATTGTGGATTATTGTATACTGACATCACCAGTAGGTTTTCCACAGTATACTTGTTGTCATATGCCCTCGGGTCACATATGACTCATTAGGGTTCATGGCGACCCTAATGTAAACCTTTCATGAGGTTTTCTGGGGTGAGAGTTGATTTCCAGTGAGTTTCCATGGACAGGGATATGAATCCTGATCTCTAGAGTTATATCCACATACATTCCTGAACTCTACCGTGGTTAAATAAATGGCAAAGGAAACAAGAAGAAAAAAAACTGGTGTGATATGAAAATAGAGAGGTGAAGAAAAAAAGTAAAAAGATCTCTTTTTAATTGTTCAATTAATCTGCGTAGATCAACTCCTCAGCACACCCCATTTTTGCAATACCTTAGAGGCTGTGCTGAGGAGGCTGTTATAACAAGCAAATACACTTCGGAATTTACCACTATACCACAAAATAGAGAGAGATAAAGTTTTTAATACGTTAAAAATTCTGTTATGAAACATAAAGTTAATCAATACCTAGAATAATTTGTTCTTCTGTGGGAAATAGAGTGAACAATAATCTGACATAAACTTATTTTTTATCCCCATCAGAAAGGGAAAGTCCAAACTGGTCCAAAGTGCCAACAATCTTTAACAGAAAATTACACTATGCAAGATTTTATTCTAATGACTTCATCCCACAGAGTAAAATCAGCATTTCTACACACTTAAAAAAGGGCAACCCACAGTCCCCTTCACATGACGCAAGCTTCAACTGTGGGGTGAGATATTTTGCTGTTACTAAAGTGTTGTTCTTTCCAATGATTCCTAAGCCACTTATTTTTAAATTCTCCACATAGAGATTGGCAAAATGGCCAGTTTCCCTGTGTGATGTTAATCTTTGTTGCCAGATTTTGTTGCCCGCTTGTAAATAAAATGCTGACGCTGTGTGTGGGAGGAGTTGAAATATCCATTTCCCAGAACACCAATGCAGAGGCTTGAAGAAAACAGCAGGGTTAATTTAAAATCACTTCCTACGATTGCCAATGCAAAGGCTCTGGGAAATATCAGGGTTAATTTAAAACCGTTTTCTACAATCTAGGGTGATGTTGTTTTAAAAAGACAAATAATCAAAGTCCCGGAAAGACAATGGGAGGAAATTTCAGTGCAAACAATCCCAGGAAAAGTGCCACCTTAAGAAAGGTGCTTCTTTTTCAGTGGAAGGGTCTTGAGTGCAAACAACCCCAGGGAAAGTGCCAACTTATGAAAGATGCCTTAAATCCACTTCAGTGGAAGGGTTTTGAGGGCAGTGCTGTCTTATTTTAAAAAGTGTGCTGGTATCCTTGAAAGGGGAGAAGTCATTGCCTGCCCATGTGATGGGAAGTAAGTGGATGGTTGAGTTAGAAGCTGGAGGATGTGATTTTAATGTGATGTGGGTAAATTATATGTCTTCTTTAAAGGCAGAAGCCTATGAAACTCCACCCTTTCCCATGTTTCCCCTTGTTTTCTCCAGTTCCTTGTGATGAAGTTAGGGGTGAATATCTCCGGTTGTTATCCATAGAAAACCGTTACTATTTCATATTAAAATCAATTTAGACCATAATTCGACCCGTGGCCAGCAACCCGGAAGTGACGTTTCTAAATCGAAACCAGGTCCGCCATTTTTGTAAAGGGCGCATTATTATGTCATTTTTATTTCTGCCCTTTCTTATCTTTAACCTGCGTTGGTTCTCAGCTGGTGGGGGAGAGTGAAGGCGATGCCCTACACACTCCCCTGCCAACTGAGAACCAACGCGGGTTAAAGATAACCCGCGTTGGTTCTCAGGTGGTGAGGGGGGGGGGTGGAGGCGATGCCCTCCATTCTCCCCTGCCAGCTGACAACCAATGCAGGTTAAAGATAATCTGCGTTGGTTCTCAGGTGGCGAGGGGTGTGTGTGGAGGTGATGCCCTCCACTCTCCCCTGCCAGCTGACAACCAACGCGGGTTAAAGATAACCCACCTTTGTTCTCAGGTGGCAAGGGGGGTGGAGGCGATGCCCTCCACTCTCCCCTACCAGCTGACAACCAACACGGGTTATCTTTATTCCGCGTTGGTTCTCAGCTGCCGGGAGTGTGTGGAGGGCATCGCCTCCATCCCCCCTCGCCATCTAAGAATGAACGTGGGTTCTCAGCTGGCAATGGGGCGTGGAGGGCATGCACTCCATCCCTCCTCACCAGCTGAGAATCAACCCACGTTAGAGATATCGCGGGTTGATTCTGAGCTGGCGAGGGGGCGTGGAGGTGGGCATCCCCTGCGCACTGTGCATGCGTGGCGCCACTAACAAAATAATAACAAATTTCATTATTAAATACAGCTCGATTTCGAAACAGAGCCGGAAAATTGCGCAAGTGTATCACTTTCGGAACAGAAGCGATTCCTGCCCCCACCCCAAGTTTAGAAACATTTTTTTGGCTCAACCAACCCTAGATGAAGTCCTTTGTAGGAAGAATTACATAATGCTAGTAAAGCATTGTACAACTTCAAGACCATAGCAATTATGTTGGAAGGGAACATGGAAAGTGGCACCTCAAATGTCATCACACATAATTAATCACACCCCTATCATTGTTGTCATCATTTATTGATATAGTACAATCACAGTACATGGCAGTTTACAAGTACAATAATAACAGAACAAGTTTCCTGTGCCCAGACTACTTGTCTAATTAAGACATAGCACAAAAAAGGGAGGGGCAGTTGTGGAGCAGCCACTCCCTTTGAGAAAACTAGCACAACTGATAAGGCATGTGAACGATTATTGTGGGACCAAAGGAAAAATATCTGAGAAGCAAGGCAAATAGTTACATTACATTAATAAATCAGTTTTTTTAAAAAGTGGAGCAGCTTTAGCTACAGGAGATACAGTACCACTCCTATGCCAATGGGACAGTACTCGTGGTTTCATCTATCTGGATATAACAAAATATATCCACTCTAGAAATGTTCTTGATTCTCCAAGTGATGCTATGTATATTTCCACTGAAGATTACCATACAGTCATATTGGAGGACCTCAGAAATTACGGGAGATGATTATTCTATGGCAATTTCCTCAGGATATTGTACATTTCAGTAGTGTTCACTACTGTCCAGTTTCCTGTTTCCATTGTAAGTTTAGTGATGTATGCATCACAGATAACTGTGTGTGTGTGTGTTCATTCATCCTTTAACTGCCCTTTCGTCTCTTCAGGAACAGTTAATTAGGTTAAGAGTGAGCAACTGACCCAAGATATCCAAAGTTGTGTATTTCACCCATATATTCACAATCCATGATGAATCACACTGTCTTGGTAGTGCTTGAAGTGTTTGACTATGGACTCAGCCTGTTTTAGCTGCAAAACAACCTGTCAGTCACTTCAAAAACAGTAAAAATGCTATATAAAAAACATCTTTATTTTCCAAAAGTGTGGCAAACAGCAGGGTCTGTACACCCACTCTTTCTCCAAGGGAAGGAGAAAAATGGTGTATCAGCAGAATGGCAGATTTGCATTGGGTTCTCTTCTTCAGGAGATGGATGCATGGAGAGTGAATGTTTATGTGTGTGAATGTTGAGTAAAATGTAATATCCCATTTGTTTCTGTAACCAATGTAACTTTATGGTCTCTGTGTGTCTGCCTTCTTTCTCTGTAAAGTGCCTGATATACTCTGTCTCACTAAAATGGAATAAAAGAACCTTTTTAATGTTTAAAAAACATTATTGACACAGTCAAGAACTATGCAAAAATGGAAGCAGTTGTGCTGATAATATTGGTTCCAGAAGATCCCCCTACACATATACACACTGAGAATGAGGGGTTGTTTTTTTTTGTAGTGTTAGTGCTTCTGAATTACCTCTTTAATACCAAACCACTCCCAAATATTTTTCAGTAAAGCAAGGATAACTTACAATTATATATTGTTGCTGGAAAAATCCATAACTGTGACAATTATAGCTAAGTTCAGAGGAAAGGAATATAGAAGTCTGAAGAGGTTTGCAGAGTAAGTACTGGAACCAAAAGAACCATATATTTGATCATCTACTGAACCAAAGAACAAATAAATAAAAAGAAAACATCTTATACATTATTTCACACATTTATTTGAATATTTATTTCTGAAACGTACTTTCCAACTCCTCCTATTAGTAGCAGATATTATTTGTCTATGGCATCCATTTAAGCTGATAATTATTCTAGTAGAAGCCTTTCTGATCCTGAAGTGAGTCTGTGTCCAGAGATACTAGCAAGCAGCAGCAGGCTTTCCATTTCATTTGATGCTGCTATCTCTTAACACAAGAGGGCTGCAGGCAAAATTAATAAATAATACACTTCATCACATCAGCTTCTTGCAGTGATATTTTGCATGTCCCAGGGCTTTTCTTGAAGAAGACTGGACCTACATGAAAAATCACCTCAGTTCCAAATAGGATAACAGTACGCCAAAAGGACACAGGTGTTTCATTTCTTAAGAAGGTAGGTTTCCTCATTCAACACATTCTATGAGAGGGGGGAGCTGACCATGTAGGACACCTCTTTCCTTTAGATCCTTTAAAGAGTTAGATCCCTTTAAGAAGACATAATAGTGATGGTGGTGATTTAATTTACATCCTACCCTTTCCCACTACTGAGACTGAAGATCAAAATAAATACAAATCAATGAAAACAGATTAAAACTATTATTAAAATAGTCCTAAAATCAGTTAAAATCCATTGAAAGACAGAAGACAAAAATTGGCAGAGCAGCACACCATTTAAAACATATAGTGAATAATTCCTGAAAGGCTGTCAAATTTAAAATGTTTTCCTGAGCAGGTAAAAAGTCTACAAGGAGGGGGCCATCTTGTTTTCCTAGGAAGAGCTTGGGTGCAGCAACCAAGAAGGCTCTATCCCTACCAAACACCCTAGGAATTTAGTGGGGCATAGAGTGCATCTACAATGTAGAATTGATGTAGTCTGATCTCACTTTAACTGCCATGGCTCAATGCTATGGAATGATAGGAAATGAAGTTTTACAAGCCCTTTAGCCTTTTTTGGAAGGGATAGCTAATACGCCAGAAGACAAGATGAGAATCCAAACTGACCATAACAAATTGGAAAGATGGGCCAAAACTAACGCAATTATTTACAAGAGGGAGAAATGTAAGATACTATAATTAGGCAATGAAAATGAATTGCACAGCTAAAGAACGGGTGACAGTTGGCTTGAAAACAATACATGTGAAAATGATCTAGGAGTCTTAGTAGACCACAAACTGAACACGAGTCAACACTGTGATGTGGCAGCTAAAAAGTCCAATGCAAATCTAGGTTGCATCAATAGGAATATAGTGTTGAAATCAAGGGAAGTCATAATCCCACTCTATTCTGCTTTGGTCAGACCTCACTTGGAATACTGTGTCCTCTTCTGGGCACTGCAATTAAGAAGGGATATTGACAAGCTAGAACATTTCCAGACAAGGGCAACCAAGACAAACAAAGGTTTGGAATCCAAACCCTATAAGGAACATTGAGAGAGCTGGTGAAGAAAAGAAGGCTGAGAGGGGACATTATAGCCATGTTTAAACATTTGAAAGGAATATGCTGCCTCAGATTGTGGGGGGTTCTCCTTCTCAAGAGGATTCTTGCCACTTTTATCAAGAATGCAGTTCTTTTTGTTCCTGGTCATAGTCCCGTTCACATATTTGAATATACCCCAAAAGGGAAATACTGGGAACTACTGCACATTGTCCACCATTCTTAAAGTTTCATTGTGTTGACACATTTCATTGATTGAACTTGGCCTTAATGAATAATCGTACATCTAACAATAATTTGGATAAGTTCATCATGACCATAGCAACAGCTAAAACATGTGTGTTTTGTGAAAAAAAGATATTAAAGGTGTTTCATTTTCTCTCATTCCAGTAATTTAAATTATTTCTACACAGATGAACCAGAAACCAAAGTTCAGCATGTAGGAAGCTAATTAGTTCATCACTCCTGGCTGGAAAATACTGTTGAAACTTCAGTTTTACTCATACAATATTCTCATTAATGAAAATACTAGCTTGGGTCATCACTTCAGAGCCTATGATTGAAAATTAAAAGAGAGAGTTTTGTAGATCACTGTGGAGTTCCATTTGGTCTGTGATTAAGAATTTTATTACTTCAACCAATTAAATATAATTAACAAAACAAAATATGAAGCAATATCAATGTATGTTTGTTGCATAAAGTGCAAATTCAATCCTTGCATCTGCTTTAGCATTGCCCTATGTCTCTGGATGAGGCAGGGCCTATTTACTGGTAGCTAGATCATTTCTTTCTAAAGTCAAATAAATTGTTCAAAGTAATTTTAATGTTTTGGTTTCTATTTATTAGGGAGAAACTTACACACCTGCAAAACTGATTCTGAGATTTGGATAGTGTGAGTGTTTAATGTATATTCGTTTGTTTCTTTGTTTAATGTATATTCGATGTTATTCAAGACAGGAAAGATAACTTCCTTATAAAGCATAGACAAGTAATTTTGGACACTTCATAAACTATAATAAGTCAGGAGAGGACTTTTTAAGCATTGAAGGGAGAACTCTCAACCAGAGACATAAGGCAATACTGAAGCACAGATACAAGGATCAAATCATTTATTTTAAGTGGAAATGGAAAAGGAATGAGTCTTCTCCATATATTAAGCCATTTAATCAAAAATGCTCAAAAATGGGAAAGTAAGCTAGTATGTACTAGGCACTGAAACGAGTTCTGACTTTTCAGGCTATCTCTTGGAAGCACAGAAGCAACAATACTTGTATAAAGAGAAAAGTCTGTTTTCTGTTAAATTTCTCCATACATTTTTTCAATGTGTGCAAGCTTTACATCTTCAGGGACAAGTTCCACAATATGTGAAATAGTATGAATAACTTAAAGATGTAGGGCACAACTTTTATTGATTACAGTTGTAGAAAGAGTTGACATGGTCATTGGTCAAGAGCCAGGCACTAATGGCCTATTGGTTGACGAACTGATCTTCCACCCTAATTCTGGAACTATTGGGATAAGAAAGGATCAACTTGGGCAGATGCCCCATGGGCTCCCCCTGCCACTGGTGATGCAGAAAATACACCTCCCCTAATGCTGGGCAAGATTCATTCCATCCCACACTATGTTGGGCCACCTTGAGCAAAATTGCTGCTGTCCACTTGTAGAGTATATTGAAATTCATTGGCTTGTGGTTTCCACTTCCCCCAGGATCACAACAAGCTGTGAAGGCTCCTGGGAAGCCAGCAAGCCACCATGCTGAGGGGAGCTGCCAATATTCCACTATTGCCCTGACTTGCAGGTAAATCAAACAGCACCCTTTTGTTTGCTTCTTACCTGCAGGCATTGCTTTCCCCTTTTTTTCAAGAAGTTAATTAGTCTGTTTCCCTTGTCAAGGAAGGAGAATTCATTGGTCTCCATAATTGAAAGCTAGCTTTTAGGGAATGGCTTTCATCTGTGGTTTCAAGCATGGAATAACTTATTTTCTCTGCATTCTTTACTGTCTTAACATGGATTTTTGAGGCAATAAACACTAGTAGCTCCTCCTGATTCCCTTTACAAGAGCAAGCATCCAGAGTCATTTCCCCTGTTTCCACCACTCACCCTGCTGCACTCTGCATAATATAGATGCTAAATATCCCTGCATTTTAAAAAGGGAAGAAACTGCTGCACCAGTCTTTTGGATAATTTCTAGAAATACTTTTTACACTTGATTTTTGAGAGTCATTAGGCATTTGCCAGGATTCCCAGAGCATTTGTTTTCATTTACATGTTTAATATTTCTCATTCGTCTCAGGCACTGTTCAACCCAAAGGCCTCCTAGAAAGACTTACATAAGCTCAATAACAAACAAGGAAGTCCCTACCGACAAAAAAAACCCCCATACAACTGGAAACGGAAGAGAAAGAGAAAAAGAAAAAAGAAAACTCAGCTGCCTACTAAATGGCTTTTGTTTGAGGAAATGATAATAAGAATTTTGGTAATGTACCCATCTTCAGTGGAAGCATTTCAGCTTGGAGTCAAGTAAAACAAAACAATAAAAGAATAGCAGGCTACTAACCCATCAGTGGTGAGTCAGTTTTCTTTCCCCATGCTCATCTTTTCCAAAAATAATATTTCATTTGTTTGTTATTCTGGGATATTTTGAATTTTTACTAACAAACTACACTATTCTTGTGAGATAGTTCTTGATACCTTAGGTTGGTTGCTAAGAAAACAACTTTGCAAGTTTGGTGCTAGCTAGTAGCTATATCTGTTGTATGATTGGTAAGCAGTAGGACAAGAGTGGACAGATATTTCAAACTAATTTTCATTGAGGGCCACATCAGCCCTTCTGTTGCCTTCAAAGGGCCATTCAATTCATGCACAGAAATCCGTAGATACAGAGGGCCACTTATAATTTTTATATAGTGTTTCGTTTTTAATCCAGTTTTGGTCTCCAGACGTTATTGAATAACATCTTCCATCCCTTTTTATGCAGTCCAACAGAACTTGTAGCTTTGAAGTTGGAACATTATATCAACAACTCTTGTATCTGAAGTCGGACCCCACTATCTTGACTAACCAGAACAAACTGCAGCATTTCCAGATATTATTGTATCCCAACTCCCATCAGCTCTAGTCATTATGTCTAATGATGAGAAATTCAGTTGTAGTCTAGCATCTGTAAAACCATATAAGATGATATGGTGGGCTGGATTTGGCTCGCATGTCTTGAATTTGACACCTGTGCTTTAGGATCTCTTACTACAGAGGAGGAAGCCTCTTCCTTGCTGAAATCCACATCCCATAAGTTCTTCAAGGTTTGCATTTCTATACTGGGCCTTGCCAGATTCAAAAGTAGTCAAGACTAAAGCTGGAAGTGAATCCTAAACAGTTGGGGCCCAGACTATTTGAAAAACCACATCTCTGTATACAAACCAGCATGAGCACTGTGATCTGTTGAAGAGATCCTGCTCTCGGTCCCACCCTTGTCTCAAGCATGGTTAGTGGGCACGAGAGAGGGGGCCTTCTCTGTGATTGCTCCCCACCTCTGTAATTTCCTCCCTAAAGAACTCAAAACACCCCCCTCTCTCCTCTCCTTTAAAAAGCTTTTGAAAACTTACTTATGCAGCTTAGCTTACAGAGAGGAGAAGGACATCTCTATATACAGCCTCGCCTAGATATTGGTAAATGTGTGTGATGTGCTATATTCTTTGTTATCTTTTCAGTTAGTTTTATAATTTTATATTGAGATAGTTTTATCCATTTTTTAATTTGTTGTTTGTTCGTATTAACCATTGGATGTTTGCCACTTTGTTACTTTTGTTGGAAACTACCCTGAGTCATCTGTGGAAGATAGGGTGGGTTATAAATAATAACTATTAATATTAGGGATGGATTTTACCCCAGCTCAAGATGCAGTCTGAAAACAAGGAAGGTACATGCATACAATCATTCTTTTCAGGATGTGTCAGTTTCCTTCCTTCAGCTGTGTAACTGGAGGACAAAGTAGGATGGAGTAAATGGTATTCAGAATCCAAAGTGCAGCAGGAGATGGAATATGGTCCAGACTGAATGGCCTGACACTCCATGCTTGGCCCGATAATGTTCCTCATTCTGTCTTCTTATCTTTTGTTTCTATATACATTAAAAAAAACCTTAACACTTTGGCCTTAGAGCAACAAAGTGTACATTTTACTTGTTTTATTTTCTAATCTCAGTGATGCACTTGCTAAAGTTTTCTCCACTGAAGTCATGCCATTATTGAAAATAGCCTCAAGAAAACCACCCAGTCAGAAAACTTCTCTTTAACTGTAATGCCAACTGAGCTTCAGCTAGCATATTGATTGCATTTCTCTCAATAGGTGTCTGTGTGTCTATGCGTGGAATTGATAAACATGAATGCACCACTGAGATTACACAGAAAAAATATCTTAAGAAAAAGAGATGAGAAACATACAATTATTGGACTTTTAAAAAATCTGTATAAGGATGGGTCCAAGGTTAATTGCAGTGTTTATAGAGCAGATCAAACAATTATATTTGATAATACATTTCCTTGGGGGGGGGGGGTCATTTCAAAGTAGCATGTGATAGGTTAATCATCCAGAAATTTCAAGCCAGGTCCTTATTTACAAAATCTGATATAAAAAGCAAAGATCAAACTTATTTATTTATATCGAATATTTAGATCTCATCTTCCTTAACCCCCGAGGGAGGACTCTGGGCAGCTCACAACCGGCAACCATTAGATGCCAACAAACAAATAGTCACAGTACAGACAATTTAACATTAAGTAAAACAACAAGATTATAAAATGCATTAAAATATTAACCATTAAAGTATTAAAACACAACCAAGCTTAAGTCACCATATAGCTTTGTCTAAGGGTAACCCAGAAAACTAAAGTAGTGTGCACAGTTTGAAGATAAGCAAACAATTATTACAGCTGTATAGGGGGGCACGGATGGATGGACACAATTTTGTGTAGTGCTTTAAATGTTTGACTAGGTCTTCAGGAGGCAAGTCACATTCTCTCAGTCTTAAAGGAAGGCAGTGGCAAACCTCTTCAGAATAAATCTTGTCAGGACAATCTTGTGATATGTCACTCAGATAAATAAAACTTGAAGAAACATCACAATGTGCATAAGATATAAGACATTAACCTAAATCCCTAAAAATGTATGAGTATTCTCCTATCCCTGGTTAGGAAACATGCAACTCTTTGGGTATTGCTGAATGATAATTACTAATATTACTCATTATTGGCTATATGGGCCAGGGATGACAGGAACTGTACTCTAACAACTTGTAGCAGACAATAAAATGCCCACACCTCTCCAACTATATGGCAGGAGGAATTCGCTTCCACACTGAAAGTGGAAACACCAGTCATCACTTCTCACATAGTAGTACTTTTCCCAGTCTAAATCAAATAAACTATACTGACATCTTCCCTCCACTTTTAACTATATGCAGCATCTTTCATTTTACTTGAATTCAGGTTATTTACTATAATCCAACCATTCCATTTAATTTGTTACAGTATGTCCTGCCAAATCAATCTTGAAATTATCTACACTGTTCCATATCCACCAAAACCAGCATATTCTAGACACTTTCTAACGTATTTAGATTTTTTGGTTATTTTTATTGATTGTTGTCTGCCTTCAAGTTGTTCCTAACCTATTGCAACCCTAAGGTGAAGCTATCACAGGGTTTTCTAGGGTTGAGAGATTTTCCCAGCTGACTAGAGAACTATGGTCTCCAGCTTCATAGACCAATGCTCAAACCTTAACACCATGCTGGCTCTCAGCTGTCTATATTTGCCATCGAATTAGCTTTGAATTATAGTGATCCCATAAATGAGGCACATCCATGAGCCTCAATTATCAATAGCCCTGCTCAGGTCTTGAAAATTCAAGACTGTGATTAAATTTGATAAGCGCCTCCCAATCTGAGAAAAGCCTCCTTCCAGCTTTACCTCTTGCTTCATTTTGAGTTTTCATCATCAGCATTTACATGGTAAAATACAACTAGAAGTGAGTTATTTGGTACCTCCTTTAACTCAGTATCAACAGGAGTTAGCTAAAGTGCCCCTGCCATTAACATTTAGATATTCTCTCAGAGTGTCACCTCTTTTTAATAATAAATAATAATAAAACTTTATTTGTATACTTTCCTATCTCCCCAAAGGGACTCAGGGCGGTTTCCAACATATAAGGCAAACATTCATTTGCCGGAAAGAAAACCATACAGACAATTACATCAAAATACTGCTGCAGACCTATATTTGTTTGTCATATTTAGTCTGGCCTCTCAGCAGAAGTCTGTTTCCCTGGGGAAACTCTACCAGCAGCATTGTTACAGTCAAAATATTCTATTATTTCACTGGAGTATGCATTTACAGTACATCACCATGAAAAACTAGTACCAAGGTGAGCTGGCAGACCTTGGCAGACCTCTTTTGAATACTAGGCTTGTTTCATCCAAAAGGGGGAAAAAAGGTTCAAAACTCATTTCAGATGTAAGGGGTGCTGGTAATTCGATTCTAAAGTTAATTTTGATTTTCACAGAAAAAAAATGTTCAAAACTTTTGAGACTTCCGAATCCTTTTGTTAATGGTTTGAAAGTGTTATTTCCTGTTTCATTGGGTGGTCTTTACTTTGAAAGAAGTTGTTTTACTCCAGGAGCAGGGAAAAGCAAGCAAAGGAAATTCCTTCCTTCCCTGGTTTAAAACTGGCTTCTCTGGCTTGAGGCAGAAGCAGGGAAAGCAAAGGGAGGAAATTCATCCTTCCCTGGTTTAAAACTGGCTTCTCTGGCTTGAGGCAGAAGCAGGGAAAGCAAAGGGAGGAAATTCATCCTTCCCTGGTTTAAAACTGGCTTCTCTGGCTTCAGCCGAGGCCAGGGACCAGAAGTGGGGAAAAGCTGAATCATTTCCAACTCACTTCCTGAGTCAGAAGAAAAATGGCAAGACTAGCTTCGGAAGGGCAAAGTGACTTCCGGTTTCCTTAAAAAGTTCAAAATCGCTTCAAAAAGGTCATTTTTTTGAATTTATTCCGAATTATGAAGATTCTGACTGGACCTAACCATGTCTATTGAATACATCTTGCAAGAAAACAGTATCATGAAACCAATACATGAATGTGTTAATAATTGATGTTTAAACTAATTGTTTTAGTTTGTAATTGTTATTTATAAATTCTGTGATGGCATCAAATGGTTGCCTGTTGTGATTGCCCTCAGGGGTGAGAAGGTTGCCCTCAGGGGTGAGGACGGGATACAAACATGTGAAATAATTAAATAAATAAGATCCTTTACTGAATTGACCTGAAGGCACCAAATATGACTAGTGAGAGACATATTTATTCATGTCTGCACAATCATTAAATAATGGAGCATATTTTGTAAGCTGAAATCCAGATGCAAATCCCAACTACAGTCAACCCAGTGAATCATTTAGACTATGTATGTTTCAATGGCTATGCAAGTTTCAGTGGTTCAATGGGCCTTCTCTAGTTAAGACTACCTCTTGGATTTAGACTGGAAAGAGGAAAATATATTATCCTGCTAATGTATTATGCTATTATCTCTGATCAGTGAAAACAAACAAGATGCTATTTGGCCCTCTTCTAGCTAGACAAGGGCATATTAATTCTCCAGAGTCACATTAAACCATTAGAGATTTAGTGGTGCCTTCTTCTGCTCATCATTAATAACATTTAGTCTGGCTCCTCAGCAGAAACCATCCTGA
The DNA here is from genome assembly GCA_030556195.1 of Anolis apletophallus. NCBI lineage: Eukaryota > Metazoa > Chordata > Lepidosauria > Squamata > Anolidae > Anolis > Anolis apletophallus. Next base: position 171,233,883 of record JARBWK010000003.1, on the reverse strand, counting down.
CTTGGGACATGTCATCAACAATAATGCTGTCAAAAGAATAAAAGAATGGAACTTCACAGACAAAAAGAAAAGTACCTAGGTTTGTGTATGATAGCTTAACACACACACACACACACACACACACACACACACACTTTGCAATAGAGTTTGTACCATCTGCAAGCATCCTCCATCAAAAGGCATTGAGGGCAACAAGTTCATCAGGGACAAACATATTAGCAGATACAAGCAGGAACATTTATTTGTTCAATGTTCTGTTTCACTATTCAAGCAGTGAATCAGATTGTGCTTATTGCTTTTCATATTTTGCTATGCTGTCTTGGGGACTGTGCTCCCTTGTCAGCCATCATCAACATTCTCCTTGAGGTTGCACCTGCTGGATGAGTTATTTGATTTTAGGTAAATTGGGCATTGGGACTCCTGTTCAAAACTAGATATGGCATCTAATGTTCATGTTTTGATCACTGCTCCAGTAAACACAGAGATTATTTTCTTCTCAATTTTGTAAAACACAGAATTGGAACAATGAATTCAAGCTGCAAAACAATAAATCTTAACCAAAATGCTGGGCTGAATTGATTATACACTTCACACACAGCTACACAGAGACATCTTAAATGAAGTATGTTTGAAAAAGAAGGTGCTAGAAGAAGAAAGTATATATTTGCAGTATTTTCTAACCACCATGTTATCACTTTTTTCATTGCATTGTGAAGCCAAGCATGTTTACTCAGAAGTAAAACTTGATTTACAGGAACTTTCTGCAAAGTAAAAATAAATAAAACAGGAAAGTAATTAGTTTAAACATTGGTAAGAGACCCTTTTCAAATCTATCAAGTTTTTCAATAATGGTACTAATAGTACTGAGATGATATTGATGATGAATCCTAATTTTCTGAGAGGAACAAGCATAAAATCAAGCAGAATATTGATTTTAAATATGCTCATAGAGACACGTTCACTAAAAGGGACATTATTCTATAAGGAGAAAAACACTGCTTAGTCAAACATGGTTTTGTTGTTATCTGTCTCTTTAGTGTTCTGATCACCTTATCTTTTCCCTTCTAAAGCTTATTGCTTCATGTAAAAACCATAGATTATTGTGATAAGAAATGTACATTTTTTTACAAACCAACTTGTTTTCCCTGATATGTGTCAATATGTTATTTTCTCGGTCTTATTCTCTCTAGTTTCTATAGATGTTTGGAGAATGCCATGTTCCATCTTTTAAAAGAGGATCACGTTCTATCTTTCACAAGAAATTTTGTGCAGAGAAAATGCTTTGTTTGCCTTTAGGAGCCTTTTGTTGGGAATCAGTCTGTGTTTGTGTTTCAGGAACATGATGCTTCTGATGTGGGAAATGATGAGGGAAATGATGATGCCGAGGCTGAGGTGCAAGATGGAGATGGTCAATGATTTTCATGCATACAATGACAGAGAGGCCCCAGTACAAAGGGCAGTTTCCCATGAGAATATTCCTGCTGGGCAGAGAGATGATGGTTTACTTCCTCTCTGTGTGAGCTCTCAAGTTTTGGGTTTGGACAACAATCCGGCACATGGGAATTTTAATGAGCAGCCAGATAAGGAGTTGAAAAATAGGCAGCTGGAGTTTAGCCAGGATTGGCAGCAAATTCAAGGTTTACATCACTCTGAAAAATTTTGTCAGATAAGAGCCAAGAGTGGGGGGGAAACAAAACCAGTTTCTGGGTTTTGGGATATAAGGTTTGCTTGAAAGGAAAACCTGTTAGATCAGGCATCGTTTGAAAATCAAGTTCATGTGCCATGGAAAACCTGTTCAAGGGATCTTGTTCCTGGGATTTTTTAGCCTTTTGGTGTTGACTAGCATCTCCTGAATTGTCTTTGTATCCTGTTGATTCCTGTCTGGATTAATACTGCTTTGGAATGCTTTTATATCTTTTGTGGACATTGCTTTGTGTCACTGCATTTTTACTGACTTAATACTTTGGAACTTTCTTACTTTCTTACAAGCATCTATTTCTACTGGCTATTTTAATAAGCTTCAATAAAAAGGATTGGATTTTTCACTCAAGTGTAGTGTGTTTTAAGTCAGAGGGCTTTTCTTGTCCTGGATTGCAACACCTTTTGAGATAGGTCTTTGATCAGAGACCTGAGGTCCTGAGTCTTTCCAAGTGTGGGCCTTGTGGAGATTGACTTCCAGGACTGCTTCTGCAGTCCTGAGGGTCAATCCCCACAGCCATCCCAGTTCTTTGGGCTCCTGGAGCCTAAAGGAGGAGGAGGGTGCTCCTCGGACCCCATTTTCTCCGAAAAAACTTAACCAATGAGAAATACCTCCTCCCCACCTCTTGACATTAATTTTCATGCATCAGTAGTACTCTGCAGAGGGGCCTGCACTGCTGACAGACCTGTTAGGTAAGTTTTTGGGGAGAAAATAGGGGGCTGAAGGATCCGTGATGGCATCTAGCCACTTCTTGAGGGAAAAGGGTTTGGGTTCGGAGTGGGGACAAAATCTCAGGAGGAACCAGGTTAAAATAAACCAATTTCTCCTGAGATTTTTGGCAGTGTATGATTTATGCTTGTAAATCTTACTTTTTGGACTACAACTACTTGTAAGAACAGCAGAAAAAGCATATCCACTGCTCATTGCACTTACAGGTCCATCTATGGGAATGCAGGAGAGGGACTTCTTACAGGTTGCTCTCTGACTCTGGAACTCTCTTCCAAGGCAGATTAAACTGGTAACCTCCCTTGGGAAATCTCTTCCATTTCACCAGGCTTTTGAAAACTGACTGCTCAGGGAGTAAGTCTACTTTGCTAACAAGGCAAATCATATGCTCACAGCTAGGGAAACATTGGGATGTCTGCTTATTTGGAGGTTTAATATAAGCAAAATCCTCACCTCTCTTTCTCCTCTTCTTTCCCCCATCAAATTCTGACCTCTTTCAGATGCGGCTCAGTGGGACATCCACTTTCCCTCCACCTTCATTCAGTATGTATATGTAACTACATGTATTCTAAAATTCCCAAAATATTTTTTTAAAAACTATTCCCATGCATTTCAAATATGGGAGACCCAAGCTGTAGCTCTTCAAGGTTAGGGTGTTTGATGAAATAATACATGTTACATTTTAACTACTTATGGATCAGAGCAGAGAGAGAGAAAGAGAGAGAGAGAAAGAGAGAGAAGACAAAAACCAAGTAAGAGAACAAGCATAGTTGCATTCCTGTTACCTACCAATCACTATCTCTTTTGATAAATCAAAATGCAGATGACATTCAGCTCGTTCTAAGAATGGAAGGCCGATCAGACTCTGTACCCGATAATTTCCATCTTGTCCATCATCATCGGTAAAGAGCATAGGAGTCCATTTGGAATCGCTACTGACAATGGAGACTCAGATCTCCACTGTGAGTAGAATTGCATTTTTCCATCTGCAACAGGCGAGGCGACTGGCTCCCTATCTGTCTAGGAGTGACCTGGCTACAGTGATCCAGGCTACTGACATCTCAAGATTAGACTAATGTAATGCCCTCTACATTGGCCTACCTTTGGCAGTGACTCGGAAACTTGAGCTGGTGCAGAATGCTGCGGCTAGACTTCTTGCTGGGGAGCCAGCAAGATGTCATATAACTCCCATCCTCCAGCAACTGTACTAGCTCCTGATCGAACACTGAACCACCTTCAAAGTGATGGTTCTTACCTTCAAGGCCTTTTATGGTCCGGGGCCTGTGTATCTGTTGCGACTTAGACTTGACCTGACCCTTAGTAAACCAACACTGTCACACCTCAAAGGCCTCAGGCATCACTTTTGCTTGGGTACAGTTTGAACCAAGGACCTCAGGCAGCGCTTTTGCTTGAGCTGCGTTTCAGTCAAGGAAACCAGAGTGCATTTCCCAATTCAACTTGCTTAGCTGTCAACCCTGCGTGGCCCCCATGCCTTGCCTGTGAGAAGCTTAGGGATGTAAGCATAACAGGCCTTCAAGGTCGTACCTTCACTAACTCCCTGATAGTGAAAGCGGGCCGCGGGAGTAGAAAGCCTAACTCCCCGGCCCAGATGGCATTTGCTAATGAGGAGCTACATTCCAAAGACATTGAGTTCCCCAAACATTCGAGGGACCATCAATCTTAGCTTTTGACGTCCGACACAACTGTGAAACCCTATATCTGTTCTGCGAACCCCCAAGTCTTCGTCTTGCACCAACATCACGCTTGAGTGAAGATCCTGCGAGGAAGGCCAAGCGGGCCTTCCTACAAGCTGTGCCGGCCAGCCTGCTCCGGGCTGGCTTGACCCTGCTCCCCTCCCTGCTCCAGTCGTCGTTGAGGTCCTGAGATTGATTCCTGAAAGATCTTGCCAGCTATTGAACTCTTTGCTTTGAACCCTGGAAGTATTTCTAACTTCACCCTCCTTTGCTTTTGGATCCTGAAGGATTAGCACAGTTATTGGACTCTTTGCTTTAAGCTTACCATTCCTGCCTTATAGCTGCGGCAGGGATCCTTTTTAAGTCTCGTTGCCTTTCATCTGACCGTCCCTGCCTTATTGCCATGGCAGAGGTTCCTTTAAAGACCCTGTGCTTTTTTACACCAACTCTCCCTGCCTAAGTGCTACGGCGGGAGTTCCTGTTGAAAGACTCTTTTACCTTTTGAACTCTTTTGCATTAACCCACGCATCCCAGCCTCTTTGCCTCGGCTGGGATTAATAGAGACTTGCATCCGGCTTGATTCCACGTTTGCCGCTGGTGCTCCATCATACTGCGGAGCGCCCTTGCCTTGCTGATTCCTGTTTGCTGCTAGTTAGGGCACCGCAAGGATTGCCTCCAACTCTTTGCCTATACTTACCTATAATCAATAAAACCTGTTGTACCTTTGTTGCCGTGTGGTTTATCCAGGGAGGTCACGTGGCCAAGACCCTAGGGGGTGATAAACACACAGCGGCTGCGGTTAAATGCTTTATTTAGAATAAGTAAATAAGTAAAAGGTAAAGAGAAAATAGTTCAAAAATGCTTTCAGCATCCAATTGTAGCAAAGAATAGTCCTTAAAGGTTCCCAAAAAGAAGCAATGTTCTTGGTGCCGCAATTGGCTAATCCACTGGGGCCTGGACCCCCAACTTGGCAAAACTCAAAGTCTCTAAGCAAGGAGGACCCCCTGGCCCAGACAAAGGTCCATAAAACTTGGCAAGGTAGCTGAAACATTGGCACAAGATCCAGAATGGAGTCCAGGCTAAACCTTTATAGGTTTTTGCTGCATTGATCCTGAAGGTGCTTATTCCGCCGCAGTTCTCTCACGGGAACGGGGGAACAGCTTTCTCTTCCCACCATACCTCTTTGCATTCCATCTCTTAGGAATGCAAGCTTGTTAGCGGGCCCAGCTGTGCTTTGGGGAGGATTCGCCGCTTCATGGTACCAGGTGTCCGTATCGGCCTGAGAAGCCGCAGGGCTGCGTCGCTCTTTGACAATCTGGGGGTCACCTAAAGGTTGCTGCTCAGGCCTGCTTTCAAGCCTCTCTGAGACTATGGTTCTAACATGGCGTTGGTCTGGCTTGCTGCGGGAACCTGGCTGAAGTGTGACAGTACCTGAGGGACTGCCTTTCCCTTTACCAACCCCAGAGATCACTTCAATCTGAAGATAAAAATCTGTTGGAGGTTCCCAATCCCAAGATCTACCATCTGACTGCCACTAGGTGCAGAGCCTTTTCGATCATGGCCCCCATGCTGTGGAATGCATTGCCTGCCGAAGTCCGAGCTTTGCGGAAATTGCCTGCCTTCCGAAGGGCATGCAAAACATATTTGTTTCGAAAGGCCTTCGAATTATAACTTGGTCTTAATTTGATTTTAAATTTGGTTTTAAATTGTTATCTGTTATTGTACTGATCTCTGTAAACCACTCCGAGCCCTCGGGGAGTGGCGGTATATAAGTTCGAACAATAAATAAACAATAAATAAATAAATTCTATCAAAAACATACTAAAACGGGAACTCTCACCTCTCGGTGCACTGGCAACTGAGATTTCAGTTGGCATAGCCATAGAACAGTGGTGTCAGTCTTGTTGCCCTCCAGATATCTCAGACTTCAGCTCCCAGAATTTCTGGCCACTGGACAAGCTGGCAAGGGATTCTGGGTGATGGAGGCCCAAACATCTGGAGAGCCATGATTTTGACACCTCTGTTCTAGAACTTCAATATTCTAATGGCTAGAATGCAGATCATCCATTTAAATATAAAACTTTTCAACAATTAAGACATACAGTACCACTAAAACATCACATAACCTGCTCTTGGTAAAAGCAATAAAACCCAATTAAAATTAATCCATGTCATGCATACCTTTCACACTTTCTGCAAAATAGCCAAACGACTACACAGTATTCTCTGTGACCTGATCCAGTCTTGGCAGTTCATCTATAAAGTAGAGACAGAAATTGAGGATCAGAGAATTAAGCCAAGGTTCCCCCAACAAATTACAGTGAGGGACATATCTGAAATATCTCATTTTGGTTATTTTATCTTTATTTCCATGATTGCCAATTTCCTTTCAATCAGGAGAACTACAGAGGGGAAATTACCATGATATGGGGATTTACTATCAGTTCTACTACACCTGGGATTCTCAAGAGCCTATTAGATAATTTTTTAAATGGTAAAGAATGTATTTCTTTAGGAAGATTACACATGGATTTTGAGCTACCAGACTTGCCCTTGCCAGTTATCTTTATACCCTAGAGGTCTCTACATATCACAGAACCTTCACCCTGCTTGTTTTATAGCTCTACTATCAAGTCTATTAGAGGGGAAATATATATGGTTTACTCCCAATATTTCTTTCCTTGTCAACTAGGCATTGTTAATGTAGCAAAATTATAAGTGTTAGGTTCTGTTACTGGAAGCCTATTGGTCAAGTAGCAGATTTTGTTGAATATGCAGATCCTTTTTCACATACTGTATATAGTTGGGTTTTTTCCTGGTCTTGTAATTTTTGCCAATTTAT